>CAKJTW010000098.1:5632500-6232500 GCA_917880005.1 Nanger dama
CACCCCAGCAGTTCCCGTGCGCCCTGCGTCTCCACCCCAGAAGTCCAGTGTCTGCACAGCCCTCTTCTCTGCTCCTGGGTGAAGCTGACCCTGGGAAGAGCATTTTGAGTGAGACCAAAGGCACACGTCAGTGAGGTCCGGGTCTCGCTGGGGCCTTGCAGCCGTAGTCAAGGTCGTCGTGTCTGGCATCATCTGTTTTGTTACTGTGGCTCATTTGCTCAGTTGTATCTGACTCCTTGCGGCCTTTGCAATCTCCCAGGCTTGTCTTAGAGCTGCTCTTAACCCTGCGCCCCAGCTCCCTCCATCCGGAGCTCCGCAGGGTCCGTCCTGTGGGACAGAGAACTGTTCTGGGCCTCAAGCGACTTTTTGCTCGATCAGGCCAGTTCTGCTGTGCCTTTTCAGAATGTTCTGTAGCCATCTCAGTAACAGAACCGTGACCCCGAAGGACCCAGGGATCCCTTCACCCACCCTGCCTGCACTGCACGTCCTGACTCTCCTCTCCGAAGGCATCAAACGTTCCTCCTGGACGAATCCAGAGGGTGTGGAGCCCCGAGCTGGGCAGCAGCAGTGTGCTCCGGCCCTGCGGAGGCTTGCTCAGCTTTTCGTGTTTATTTTGTTTTTGGAGTGTAATCGCCTTACAGCGTCGTGTTGGTTTCTGCTGCACAGCAAAGTGAATCAGCTCTGTGTGTACACGCGTCTTCTCTTTGCGGACTTCCTTCCCATTTCGGTCGCCACAGAGCACTGAGCAGAGTCCCCTATGCTTACAGCTGTTTCTCACTAGTCATCTATTTTCTGCTGTTGCTGTTCAGTCGCTCAGTCGTGTCCGACTCTGAGACCCCATGGACCACGGCACGCCAGGCTCCTCTGTCCTTCACCAACTCTCGGAGCTTGCTCAAACTCATGTCCATTGAGTCGGCGATGCCGTCCAGCCATCTCATCCTCTGCCGCCCCTTCTCCTCCTGCCTTCAGTCTTTCTCAGCATCAGGGTCTTTTCCAATGAGTCAGTTCTTTGCATCAGGTGGCCAAAGTATTGGAGCTTCAGCATCAGTCCTCCGAATGCATATTCAGGACTGATTTCCTTTAGGATGGACTGGTTGGATCTCCTTGCAGTCCAAGGGACTCTCAAGAGTCTTTCTCCAACAACGCAGCTCAGAAGCACCATTTCTTTGGCTCTCAGCTTTCTTTGGTATTGAGTGAGTGAGTGAAGTCGCTCAGTCGTGTCCGATTCTTCGCGACCCGTGGACTGTAGCCCACCAAGCTCCTCCATCCATGGGATTCTCCAGGCAAGAATACTGGAGTGGGTTCCCATTTCCTTCTCCAGGGGGTCTTCCCGACCCAGGGATGGAACCCAGGTCTCCCACATTGCAGGCAGACGCTTTAACCTCGGCTCCACCGAGTGTATATATGTCAATCACAGTCTCCCAATCCATCCACGCCCCTTGCCCCTTGGTACGTTTGTTCTCTATATCTATGTCTCTATTTCTGTTTTGCAAATAAGTTCATCTCTACCATTTTTCTAGATTGCACATGTATGTGTTAATATACAGTATGTGTTTTTCTGACTTCACTCTGTATGAGAGTCTCTAGGTCCACCCATGTCTCTGCAGGTGGCCCAGTAAGAGTTATTCAGCTTTAAGTAAAATGGTGTTCGTAACACTTGCCCCACAGGTTTCTGGAAATGATGAAATAAATTCATATTCGGCACTCCAACTGACATATGGTAGGCACTCCCCAAACAGTATTTATTATCTTACTAATTAAAATATAATTCTTAGAGGACAGGAATGCCTTTGCATTTTTTGTAGCTGTAATCCCCTCCATCAGCATCTGTCCTGCTCATCTGGTAGAGGTTTAATAACTACTTGGTGAGTGAATGGCTGTATACGCTATGTACAGAGCCACTGGACGTGCCCAGGTTGCTGTTTATTTCCCACACGAATTTAAATTCATTCTTCCCTTTTAGTCGCTAAACTCTGAAGTGTTTTCTCCTTCTACATAGTCTCTCATATAGTATAAGAATCTTGCATTGGTTTAGACAAAGCCTGTCATTTTTCTTTTAATCAAATATGGCTCTTTCTTACTAGAATTCTTGTTTAGCAATATTTTCTAAGGAAGCTCTGCTTTGTTTCATTTTTAAACCAGAAGAGCATTTCCATTTTTTTAAATGCCAAATTGATTTTTTAATTTTTCAAAATATCTATTTATTGGTTTGGCTGCACAGGGTCTTAGAACACATGGGATCTTTAGTTGAGGCATATGGGGTCCAGTTCCCTGACCAGGGATAGAACCTGGCCCCCTGCGTTGGGAGTGCAGAGTCTCAGCCACTGGACCCCCAGGGAAGTCCCTGAATTGATATTTTTAAAAGCGAAAGTCACTCAGTCGTGTCCAACTCTTTGCAACTCCATGGACTATACAGTCCATGGAATTCTCCAGGCCAGAATACTGGAGTGGGTAGCCTTTCCCTTCTCCAGGGGATCTTCTCAACCCAGGGATTGAACTCAGGT
Organism: Nanger dama; assembly: GCA_917880005.1. Lineage (NCBI taxonomy): Eukaryota > Metazoa > Chordata > Mammalia > Artiodactyla > Bovidae > Nanger > Nanger dama. The sequence goes on from CAKJTW010000098.1 coordinate 5,635,005, forward strand.
CTCCCGTTATGCAGGCAGATTCTTTACCAGCTGAGCTACCAGGAAAAAGTTAGATTCCCTTTTTTAAAAAGAGAAAATCTAAATATGAAACTCCAAAACCTACTTTCTTAGACTTTTTCAGAGCTTAAGTGTGGGCTACCGTATTTAACACAGATAAGTCGGGGCTACCGTATTTAACACAGATAACAATCCAACTATCGCACTGGAGAACCCAAGTGGAGGTGGGTTTTGCGACTTATTCCGTGACTTGTAGGTTCCTCCACAGGTGCAGTGGGGGCCTGGCCTCTCCTCTCTTCTGCAGACCTGCCAGCCCTCAAGGCCAACTCAAGCTCTGCTTTCCAAGCAGTGTCCTGTGATTGCCCCTCTCTGTCTATCCTTTTGTGCTGATGACACTGTCCATTCTGGCCACTGGCCATTGAGCACATTTCTCTGTTTTATGCGGTTAGTATTATAATTTTTCTTTGTCTCTCTGAGTCGTTTTCACATAGCTTGAGGGCAAGACCTATTTCCTGTGTCCCTTCAATGCATCATGCTATAAAGATTTGATCACTGGATCTCCATCCGTCTCAGCAGAAAGAAAAGGCAGGGCAAAGAGCCATTAGATGTTCAGACTTCTGAACAGGAAGGAGATGAATTCCTAACATGAGCAAATCTCACCTTGGTTTGAGGAGGAAACTGGGACCAGAGACGAGGAGTGACTTTCTCAAGGTCACAAAGCTAATCAGTGGCATGTCCTTTCAGTCTAGTGAAGGTATCAGCAAAAGGAATTGAACATTTTCCCTTGTCTTTTTAAAAGTTTTATTTTTAGTTCCAAACACATGCACACCAGAAGTCTTCTGTTTTTATTAGGTCAGGGGTTTGGCTTAGGGGTCAAGGAAGCTGGAATTCTAACCAGTGGTTACAGGACTTGGAGCAAATCATGCCCCCTTTTGGAGCCCTCGGTTTCCCCGTCGGTCACGGGATAGGGTTGGATCACATCTCTGAAGTCCCCTTGGGTCCTCTCATTCTGCAGTTCTTAGCCAGTCCCTGGTTCACACTGACATGAGCTCAAGACCCTCCTGGTGAGTCCCTGGGGACCCCGTGTCCCCTCCTCAGAGGCAGTCACTGCCTCTTTCATCTCAGGGAGCCGCGAGCTCAGCGACTTCCAGCCCTGGGGACCTGCAGCTTCTTCAGCGAGAAGCAGCCGGAGCCTGCTGACCCCAAGGAGCCCTGGAACACATGAATCAAAATAGTTGTGTGATGTCATGTCATGATGAGAATGCGCTCCGGCCAACCGGTGCCAGGAATTGTCTGGACCGGGTGGTTTCCTTTACAGTCTTTTTGAAGAGACCTCTGCAGACCCACACATGACCGGCCGGTGTTGCCCTCCTCCCATTGCCTAGCTCGTCTTCCCTCCCTTTTTTTTTTTCCATTTTCAGGAGGAAAAGCCCTGAGCGCCTGAGTGTGTGGCTGACCTTAACTATATAAACAGCCCTGCCTGCGCTTCCGGGGCAGCTTCTTGCCTACTTAAGGGCAGCGGCTGCTCCTGCTTTGCCGCAGCCCCGGCGGGTGGGTGCATAGGTGAGGACCACCCTGCCTGCCCAGCGGCTTCTGGCCCCGCGGGCGACCCCTCCGGCATTGGCTGGGCGACCCCAGGCTGTGGCCGGCACGCACGGGTGGCGTCTCTGAGCTCTCGGGCCCCGCGCCTGCCAGCCCATGCAGCGCCCCCCCTGGCCCCCGGCCACCCGGGGCTGACGCTGCCCACCGCGAGTCCTGGCATGCACACCTGGCCTGGCTCCCGCGGTGCCCCCAGCTCCCCATGAAGCGGTTTGGCAGCCTCAGGGGCAACAGAAAGCGCAAAGACCCAAGCCGGAGCACCGGGAGGCGGCAGTCGGAACCTCATGGCCTTTGTGGTAGGACCCTTCCCTTTGCCCAGCCCTGTGCTGGTCCCAGGGCCAGTGTGTGTGTGTGCGTGTGTGTATGTGTGTATGTGCACGCACGCGCAGCCTCCCAGGTGACAGCTGTGTGCAGATTCGGCTGTCAGGCAGAGGGGACAGATGGGGCGTGTGTCCTTAGGAACAGTCCTGCCCCCGCTGTCCAGGACGGCCCAGCAGTGCTTTCCCCCAGGCTGTTTTCTCTAACTGGCCCTGATGAGGCTGAGTGATCCATGGGACTGGCGTTTGTTTCGGCAAAAGCAGCGGCCTGGGGACAAGTAAGAATGGACCAGAGCTGTTGTTGGCGGCTATACAGTACATGTGTGTGTGCAGAGAAAACTAGCGCTGGAGATCACAGAGGATGCCTTTCTCTCATCCCCTCGGGCCCACGGGCAGTCAGGGGTTAACACAGGAAGGAAGGGTTAACGCCTGCCCTGACTTTTGTCCCAGGGCTGGGGGCGGGGTTGGGGGAAAAGCTCACTGTGTGATCTCCCTGGCTTCTGGGACCTTCTTGCAGCCTCTCCGGGTACCTTCTTGCAGCCTCTCCGGGTACAGGGGGTCGGGACCAGTGTGCCTGGTTCGTGGGGTGAACCGTCTGCAGTTCAGTGTTTCCAGTGGCCTGCGGGTGTGAGCAGGTGGATTTCAAGGCAGCCAGGGCTTCCGAGGGTGGCTAAGGCCTGCCCACTTCCTAAGAATTGGGAGTTTGCCTGCCCTGAAGGCTGCTGCTTGCAGAACACGGGCATTCCTGAACACTCTCCCCTAAGACAGAACAGCAGCCTCCTCACACAGCCCAGTGGTAGCAAAGAGGGGAAAGCTGACAGGTGCACTCAATTGCATTCCTTGGGGAGAAGGCCACATGGTAAGTGGCCAAAAATAATCGTTTTGTGTAGTAAGGAAATGACTTTGGCCAAACATCTTGGCAGTACATGGAAACTGGAATATAGGCATGCGTGTGTGTTCAGTCTCTTCAGCCGTGTCCGACTCTTTGTGACCCCGTGGACTGTAGCCCACCAGGCTCCTCTGTCCGTGGGATTCTCCAGGCAAGAATGCTGGAGTGGGCTGCCTTGCGCTTCTCCAGGGGATCTTCCCAAACCAGGGATCCAAGTCGGGTCTGTCTGCACCTCCTGCATTGCAGGCAGATTCTTTACCAACTGAGCCAGCTGGGAAGCCTAGAATACAGGCATGCCTCATTTCCTTGCATTTCTCTTTCTCTCTCTCTTTTTTTTTTTTTTTTACAAATTGAAGGTTTGTGGCTCCCCTGTGTTGTCAGATGATGACTAGCCTTATATTTTAGCAGTGAAGTATTTTAATTAAGGGATGTACATTGTTTTCTAGACATAATGCTGTTGCACACTTAGCAGGCTACGTTACTGTATGATCATTACTCATATATGCACTTGGAAACTGAGAAATCCGTGTGGCTCTCTTCACCATCCTGATAGTCACTTGATTGCAGTGGGTTGGAAACTGAACCTGCAGTATCTCCAAGGCAGTGCCTGTAGTAAGAAAAGAAAAAGGTAAACAGAAAACCTACCGACATCGCTTGCTACACCCAGTTTAGACAATTACTTCCGGAAGCTTCTTATGGACCCAGTGTGCCACTGATAACCCCGGGGAGGATAAGCAAAGGAGACAGCAGCTCTGAAATTCAGGGAGTTTTCAGTCTTGTGAAGGAATTAGAGAGCAGTGTCTGACTGCACCGTGTGCAAAGGTGAATTGCTGGAGCAGAACAGTGCCTAGCCTGACATGGCAGGGGAGGAGGTGGGGGGTGACAGACACCCACCTGTTGTTCAGTCGCTCAGTCGTGTCCAGCTCTTTACGATCCCATGTAGCACTCCAGGCCTCCCTGTCTATCATCAGCCCCCCGGAGCTTACTCAAACTCATGTCCATCTAGTTGGTGATGCCATCCAACCATCTCATCCTCTGCCACCCCTTTCTCCTCCTGCCTTCAGTCTTTCCCAGCATCAGGGTCTTTCCAATGGGTCAGCTCTTCAAATTAGGTGGCCAAAGTACTGGAGCTTCAGCTTCAGGCTTAATTAGACATGGTTTTAAAAGAAGACTCTTCTTTTAAATAATAAAGTAATAAACATTCATTTACTATAGAGCTAAGTCTAAACCTGTTATTTAACTAAACGTCTGGTTTTGTTAATGAGCATGGGTGGGCCCATTAAGGAAAAAAAAAAAGGCCTGTTATTTGCCAGACAGTGGTTTCTCCCTTGTGTTTTAAATCTGTCATCCTGTCTGTTCTGCTTCCGAAATGAAAAATAATATTTGCATGTTGACCAGGCTTTACAAGTGCTCACATGCAAATGCCGGCTCTGATTGCAGGGTCAGGAAAATCAGAGTATCTTCTAGAACCTTGCTCTGGGATTTGGGATACAGCCCATGTATTCAGTTTTCCTTTTGTCAGAGCCCCAGTGTGACAGCCGTCGAGCAGGGGCAGGCAGCAAGTGCTGGCCCCTCAGTCATGAGTGGTGTGGATACACCAGATGAAAAAAAAACAGTGTGGACTAAGCATCCTCCCAGCTCCCTGCCTGCCACCTACCCCTTCCCCAAGACCAGACTGAACCACTCCTATCGGGAACCATCCCAGCTGCCTATCCAGTGACCTCCGGGCTTCTTAGGGACAAAGACCACATCCTCAAGGAAGCTTTCTATCCATCTTCCAACTCTGATGCCTTGAAGCATCCCAGGTTCTCACTAGAGAATTGCTGGTTATGGGGCAGATTGAAATGGGGTCCCTCCACAGTTACTCCTGGTTCTCCAGCAGCACTGTTTCTGGACTTTGCTTTCTTTTAATTCCCTTCCAGCTGATCCCTTTCCTCCCTATGGTTATCCTTATGTGGGTGCTCAGTGGTGTCCAACTGCAGCCGACCCCACGGACTGTGTCCATGGAATTCTCCAGGCAAGAATCCTGGAGTGGGTTGTCATTTCCTCCCCCAGGGGATTTTCCGGACCCAGGGATTGAACCCATATCTCCAACCCACATCTCCTGTGTCTCGGATTCTTCACCTGCTGAGCCACTGGTGAAACCCTGGAGCTTAAGAATTTCAGAGGAGTCTTCTCTCTTCTTTTAAGAAAGCTTCCACGAGGGTTGGGAGGATTTCTGCCTTTTACCCACTCTCTGTCTTCCCCGGATCAGGTGAACACGGGTGGTCAGCACGATTCTGTGTGTTCTTTGGCCGCTTCTGTGGCTCCGTCAGTCTTTTCCGGGAACCACTCACTGTATCCTCTGTTCCATTTCAAGGTGGGGTCGTTCCTCACACACACGCGTCTTCTTTGTCACACACAGGTGCACACACGTGCACACAGCCATCCCTGTAGCCTCCTTTCCCCTCTCATTTCAGCTGTGCTGGGTCTTTGCTGAGGCTCGTGGGTTGTTCTGCATGCATGGACTAAGTTGTCCCGAAACATATGGGATCTCAGTTTCCTGACCAGGGGATTGAACTCACATCCCCTGCATTAGAAGGCAGATTCTTAACCACTGGGCCACCAAGGAAGTCCCCTCCTAGGCTCCTGAGCAGCCAGAACAAGCGCAAGAGGGAAATGAAGGCCTGGCAGATCGGCAGTTACTTAATCCACATATGTTTGCCCCTGGCCGGCATGTTTCTTTAGAAGCCTGTGGCTCTGGTTGGAGTTTTAAACACTTCAAGCCTGGTAACAAAATGCCCCAGAAAGCTCTGATTCACGAGAAGCTTGCCCCTTCTGGCCCAGAGCTTAGGGCCCACCCAGCTTCCCCACCCTACAAAGCTCGGTAGGCACCTCCCGCTGCAGATGAACTCTCTAGGCAAACACAGCGATGGTTTGGACTTAAGCCTTCAATTCCGGCCTCTTTGGTCAACAGAAATCCAGATGATGTGGACAAAAAGCGTGTAGCAATAGTAATAAAAATGTAGAAGGCCGATTAGGAAAGGATTTTGCCCATCAGTTCAGAAAACTGACTGTAGCAACTTTTCTGCCCTACGTAGTGAGAGGCGAGTGATTAAACAAAAGCTACCTGGAGCCTTAAGAGGCCCCTTCTGAGGGCCAGCACTAGAGCCAGGAAGCCCCTAGGTGTGTCAGGAGGCTGTGTCCCCACACAGCTGGGGTTACCAGAGCCCCCGGCAAGTCTTGTTTTGCACTGAGCCTCCTCCTCCTGTTAGCCCTCCTTGTGATGAATGTGCAGCCACTTCTGGAACGAAACTCCAAAGTTCCTCCTGCCTGAGTTCATGCATCACCCCAATGCTGCCTGTCCCAGCCTCTCACCCCTGTTAATGCCAGTGGAGCCTGCATCGGGCTGTGCCACTGCAGGGACCGTGGGTCATCTTTGCCTCAGCAGCAGGCACGGCTGTTGTCCTGACTCCCTCCAGTATCCCCCGACCCCGGGACCCTCTGCTCCCTGCCCAGCCCCTTGTTATCTCCGTGCTGCTTCTGGGTGCCTGCCTGCCCACCTAGCTTCCGGTGTCCAGACTAGGGTGGCCTTGAGAGAGCCCAGTATTCATTCGGTCACCCATTCGACTATATGCATTTAGTTATTTATGATGGAACATTTCAAGCATCCAGAGAAGGGGGAAAATGGAGGAATGGTGTCCATATTCAGGCTCAGTGGTGAGAAGCGCTCTGCCAGTCCCGTGGACAGAGGAGCCTGGCGGGCTACGGTCCGCAGGGTCGCAGAGAGTGAGGCATGACTAGCAATGAACACTTCCACTTTTGCTTCACTTTCTGCCAGTCCCGCCAGTGTCTGAGCTGCTCGGTGTCAACACTGGGGGTACAGACACCAGTGCACCCTCCCGGGGCAAGCCACTGAGATGGTTCTTTGAACTGTGGTAAAACAGACAGGGGATGAGATGGTTCGATAGCATCACCGACTCAACGGACATGAGTTTGAGCCTAACTCTGGGAGATAGTGGAGGACAGAGGAACCTGGCGGGCTACAGTCCCCAGGGTCACAAAAGGTCAGACACAACTTAGAGACCCAACCAGTACAGCAAAATAGGTGGAACGTAAGACTTAGCACTGTGCCCATTTTCACCCGTATTCTTCACTGGACTTAAGCTCATTCACACTGGTGAGCAGATCATCGCCACTGGCATCTCCAGAACTTCCCAGCGTGTCCGGCCAGACCTCTGTCCCTTTTAACAGCTGGCCCCTCTGTCTGCCCCCTAGTGCTGGCGCTCCCCCCAGCTTCTCCTCCCTGCCTCTCTCCAGTGACCGCTCCGGGTGCCTCACGAGCGGAATCACATGGTGCTCCTCCCTTGTGTCTGGCCTGTTCAACAGCTGAGCGAGTTTTCCTTTGTGATGCCAGGCTGTGGGGAGCGCTGTGGGGGAAATGGCAGGACGGGGGGGTCAGAGGGGACAGGAGGAGGCGCCGTGTGGATCCTGAGGCAGGTCCTTCCAGACAGATGGAAGGCCCAGGCCCTGGGGAGGGTGAGCCTTGGGTCCAGGGGCACTGAGGGGCCATGTGAGTGGACGGCAGGAAGCAGGGCAAAGCCCTTAGGCGGGGGCCCAGCAGCAGTGGGGACAGAGGCAGGTGAGGGGCGAGGGGGCATGAGATGAAGCCCCCGAGGGTCTGAGCCAGCACTGCTGGGCTCTGGGGGCTGGGGTCTTGCCCAAAGCTATGGAACGGTAAGGGCAGAACTGGGGTTATGAGCCTGTGTCCCCAGCCCTCTGCAGGCCCGGTGCCCACCCGGGAGTGACTGGCCCTGGCTCCCAGCCTCTCTGCCAAGCCTGCACCCACACAGGAGACCCCAGAGAGCCTGCAGCTCATCTGCAAGGGGAAGGGGTCGGGAATTCGGACTCTATAATGTCTGGGGGAGGTGTTTGGGATTCGGGATCCGTCAGAGGAGGCTGGCTCACCGCCTCCCGCCCATCCTCCACACTTCAAACCCACCTGGGAGGGTTTATCTTCCTTTGCCCAGTTTTCCTCCATGTGGCCGTCGCCATGCTGCGTGGCAACCCTGGCCCAGCATCCAAGGATGACAGGTGGAAGGAGGGGCCCAGGCAAGGGGCTTCCCGGGGAAATCCTAGTTAAGCACTTCCACCTTCATCTGCCCCCCAGCGGCCGCCCTGGATCACCGGCCAGTCATCAGCTGACAGGCGGGCACAGAGCAGCAGGGCTGTGCGTGTTCTCACTGCACACCTGCTTCCCAGCTGTGCCCCCTCCAGGGGTGGAGGTGAGGATGGAGGAGACAGCAGCAACCGGCCTTCACTCTCAGTGCCCCTTCCTTTCCCAGCCCCCAAGGGGGCAAACTAGGAACATTCTAGAAACAAGGCCGAGTGATGATGGAGACAGTGAAGTGAGGACTCGCGGGCTGCCTGGAGGAGGTGTGGCTCCGGGGAGTCCTGCTTCTGGGCAGAGAGCCTTGACACCAGACATGGCGAGTCTGTAACTCCAGGACTGAGGGTGTGTGTGAAGACAGTGGGACCTGATCGCAGAGCCTGGTGGAGTGAATAGAGGAATAAGGGAGAAAGAAATAAGGTGGGAGTGGGTGGACCTCACAAAGTGACCCCGCTTGGTGATGGAGACACTTCGGGGCTGGAAAGCCTGGCCGGGGTCAGATGACACCTGCTGCTCTATCCCCCAGACCCTCCCGCTGGGACCTGGTCTAAGGGCCCAGGGTGCTCGGCACCCAAGAAAGCAGCATCTGGGGCTTCCAGCATCCAGAGCAGATTGAGAACCTGGGACATTTAAAGAGACGGTGATTTCTGTTCTCAACTCATTTGTTGTGGTTCTTCAGTCACTGAGTTGTGCCTGATTCTTTGCAACCCCAAGGACTGCAGCACACCAGGCTTCCCTGTCCTTCAGTATCTCCTGGAGTTTGCTCAAACTCATCCCTATTGAATCAGTGATGCCATCCAACAATCTCATCCTCTATCATCCCCTTCTCCTCCTGCCCTCAGTCTTTCCCAGCACCAGGGTCTTTTCCAGTGAGTCAGATCTTCACATCAGGTGGTCAAAGTATTGCAGTTTCAGCTTCAGCATCAGTCCTTCCAATGAATATTCAGGACTGATTCCTCTAGGATTGACTGGTTGGATCTCCTTTCAGTCCAAGGGACTCTCAAGAGTCTTCTCCAGCACCACAGTTCAAAAGCATCAGTTCTTCAGTACTCAGCTTTCTTTATGGTTCAACTCACATCCATACATGACTACTGGAAAACCATAGCTTGGCTACATGGACCTTTGTTGGCAAAGTGATATCTTTGCTTTTTAATATGCTGTCTAGGTTTCTCATAGCTTTCCTTTCAAGGAGCAAGCATCTTTTAATTTAAAGGCTGCAGTCACTGTCTATAGTGATTTTGGAGCCCAAGAAAATAAAATCTGTCACTGCTTCCACTGTTTTCCTCAACTCTTAGTTTGTCTTTAATGATCGAGAAGGAAAACACGAGGTCCAGACTCTGTCAAGAACTCGAGCACCAGGACGCCTCTGGGGCCGCTGCTGCCCTTGGCCCTGGACTGCTGGCCTCCACAAGTGTCTCCTGACTGTGGCGGTGGTCAGGGCGTAATCCCCAGGAGAAAGTGTGTCCCCTCCCAGGGAGGCCCCACCTCAGACCTGTGTGTGGCCTGTGGAGTCTGGGGTGGTTGGTGTCCCCAGAGCTGTGCGGGGAGGTGTGGTGTGGTCCTCCAGCAAACCCAGGCCGGAAGCCAGGACGCGGCACCCGCCTGGGGCTCCAGAGCCAAGGGCACTTCTGAGACAGACACGTGGAGGGCTCAGAGGGTGTTTTGGTGACTCAGATGGCTACAAGGCTTTGCCGAAAGATCTAGCACAAACCAGCTAATACTAGTGACTTCACAGATGCACAGCAGATGAATGATAAAACTGCCAGGGCTCAGCCTCACCTGCATTCAGCTATCCTGCCGCTTTCATGTCCATAATCCAAATCCCTGGGCTTCGCTGCCTGGCTCAGTGGTGAAGAATCCACCTGCCAACGCAGGAGATACGGGTTCAATTCCTGATCCGGGAAGATCCCACGTGCAGTGGAGTAGCTAAGCTACTGTGGGCCACAGCTACTGAGCCTGTGTTCTGGAGCCCAGGAGCCGTCACTACTGAAGCCTGAGCGCTCTGGAGCCTCTGCTCCAAAACAAGAGAAGCCACCGCAATGAGAAGCCCAAGCATCAAAGAACAGGCCCCGCTCGCTGCCACTAGAGAAAAGCCGGAACAGCAGCAAAGACCCAGCACAGCCGAGAAGCAAGAAAGAAAGGATTTGTTTAAGATTCCAAATGCCCCCAACCCCAGCCCCTGCCTCCTCGAGATGCTAGGCTCTGCGGGGAGACAAGGCTGAAAGGAGGACAAGCCCCTGCCCGCTGAGTTCCGAGCCCCAGGCCTCAGGCCTCTGGTCGGTTGTCTTCCTTCCTCTGCGCGCGCACCTGGGAAATCAGTCAAGTGCACAGGTGCTTCTGCAAGGGCTTCTGAGAAAGGCCCTGTTAGTCAGAGTCAAGTGCATGCTTTTCCTTGCAGCTTTTCTGTTGACAGAAGATTTTGTCTGTGTGGACATGGGGAGTCCTTATGTCTGCCAGTGCAGAGCAAAGAAAGAAACACACCTAGCATAGACAATGGGGAGCTGTGCTTTTATTTTTTGTTAATTAACTAGTTTATTTTCGGCTGCTCTGGGTCTTGGTTGCTGCCCACAGGCTTTCTCTAGTTGCGATGAGCAGGGGCCACTCTCTAGTCGTGGTGCCGGGCTTCTCATTGCGGTGTCTTGTTGCAGAGCACAGGCTCCAGGGTGTTGGGCTCAGTAATTGTGGCAAGTGGGCTCTTTTCCGGATCAGGGATTGAACCCATATCCCCTGCACTGGCAGGCAGATTCTTATCCACTGGACCACCAGGGAAGTCCCAAGACGATGAAGTGAAGTCGCTCAGTCGTGTCCAACTCTTTGCGACGCAGTGGACTGTAGCCTACCAGGCTTCTCTGTCCATGGGATTCTCTAGGCAAGAATACTGGAGTGGGTTACCATTTCCTTCTCCAGGGGATCTTCCCAACCCAGGGATTGAACCCCGGGTCTCCTGCATCAGAGGCAGATGGAGGTGTATATTTAAATGTCGGTTTCATTGTTATTCTGGTGCCGTGACGTTGACAGGTCAGGACTGGATGCCACAGAAAGGCCGTTGGTCACTCTCAGTTCCCAAGAGGAGGAGGCACAGCCTCCCCCACCCATGCCCTGCAGGACCACGTGGGGAAGCTCCAGGGTCAGTGGAGGGGGAAAAAGCCAGGGGAAAGTGTGGGTGGGAGCCTTCATTGTGGTTTATGCGGGAGAGACAAGGCCAGGCAGGGCAAGCAGGGTTGGGATGGGCTAGCTGAATCATTTCAGCAGGCACTGGGGTCTGGGGCTGTCTGTAGTCTGGGACCTGCCCCTGGGATGATCAGGCAGGGGGTGCCTGATCAGGCAGTGCCCTCTAGAGCATAAAGACCAGCTGCAGGAGGGTGCCTCCCAGCAGGACTGTGGCTTGGCTTGTTTGCATATGAAAGGCAGGCTCTCTGCAAGGGAGGGGCAGGCTAACCCCAGGAGGGGCAGGCCTCCCTAGTCAGCCAGACGCCAGATGCCAGACCATAGAGAACACAGAAAATAAGAAAAGCTAGTCAGCGCAGGATGCTATTACCCCCATAGTTCTCACTTGTTCTCTTTGCCCATAACTTCGAAGTGTTTCCGACTTCACTGGGGGAAGACTGCCTGCCCTCAGACTCCAGCCTCCAGCTCAGAGGGGAGGAGGGGCTGATGTCCCCAGGTCCAAATGCCCCGGACTCCTAGTCTGACACATCCAGCGGTTCAGGCCCCCCGAGGAATAGGGTGAAGGGCTGTCTGTGCCTGGCAGGTCTCCTTCGGGTCTTGCATCCCATCTTCAGGCCTCAGAAAATGCCCGTGAGTGACTGCAGACCAGCTTACGGGTGCCGCCTATTCGCCCTACCATCCCCCCACCACCACGCTGGTCGTCAGGGCTGGCCCATCAAACGACCACGTGCCCACCCTTAGAGTGGAGGATGGACGCACGGCTAGTGGGTTCTGAACACACACGCTGCTAGGGGTGCTCTGTGGTCACTTCCACGTGGAGTCTGGGAGTCTCCCTAATCATGGTCGTGTTTCTGGATGAAAGTGACAGGGAGGTGTGGCCAGGCTGGCACAAGGGTGCGCTGGGGACTCAGCATCACCTGTGAGCTCTGGGAGGCCTGCAAGTCGCCCCATATCGGGGTTGCTCTGGAGCAGAGCTCCACTCACAATCTGACGCCCCGCCCAGGGTCTGCCCCCTTCCAGCCCTGCCCTATGTGTCCTCTCTGCCTGGTTCTGCACCCACCTGGGCCTCAGACGTGAGCATCAGACTCTTGGAGCTCCCACCTCCTGCTCTGTGTCTGTGGCTCTCTCTGACGTTAAGGTTGAATCCACCGAACACGTCTATTAAGCTCCTACCTTGGGGTGTGGGTGTAGCTGCTGGGGACCTTGGGAAACAGGATAGGTGCTGAGCAAACATGCGTCCGTAGTAATTAAAGTACATAGTGAAATATTAAAGAGTAAGCTGAGATGTCAGGAGGATGGATTTCGGTGTTCAGGAAGGCTGCTGTGGACAAGAATAGGCTCAAAGCATTAGATCGCAGCCAGTAGGGAGGGGAGGGGAGGGAAGAGGGGGGCAGAAGGGATCCACGTGGGAGAAGCCACATGCAGAGGTCCAGGGCAGGTCTGGTCTGGCATGTGGAGCACCTCAAAGGGGTTCCCAGTGCCCAGGGGACTCGGGGGTCTCCGACACCTGGAAGGCCATCTTCAGCGGGTACCACTCAGCCCAGCATCGTTCTCAGACGTTTGGGAAAAGTGGTGGCCGTCACCGCCCGGCTGACTGCCCTGCTTCTGACGTCCCTGCTGAGCTCAGTGTGGCCGCCGCTGAGGCAGGCCCACCTTTGCAGAATCCACCTGACTGGTGGTGACTGGTTTGTCGGCAGGACAGGGAAGGGAGCAGATCCAGTCCCAGAAAAGCAGGTTTTCTCTCAAACGAGGCGCAATGGACCTCTGCTGCAGGGTCCCCCGCGCAGCCCTGGCAACGCCTAACACGCCTCTGCTGCTCGAGTCTGCCCTCATGGAGGCCTCTCTGGGTCAAGGGACTGAGAGGGGCCTTCTGGATCCACGATTATCTTCAGAAGATAAAGGAGAGAGAACCCCACTGACTGTACTTTTCCTGCAGCTTCTCCTGTAGGTCCACAGCCCTGGGGATGTCCTCCTACAATTGTGTCCTCCTATGACCTGCCTTGAGAAAACTCAGCCCAGAGCCTGATGAACCTGGCTGGGCTGTTCTCGATCAACTCCTGGGCCGCAGAGACTGTCTCATTCATTCTCTCTGCTGTGACAGAATCTCTCTGATGCCTGCTTCCCATCTTCCCCAGTCGCAGGACCTCGGTCTCATTTCATGCCCATGCATGTGGCTAAGTAGGGCAGGTGACAGTTATTCAGTGAGCTATACGGGCAAGTGTTGTTTTCATTTAGAAAGACTCTTAAAAGGGGGAGAACCAGGGACTTCCCCGGCTGTCCAATGGTTAAGATTCCTAGGTTCCACTGAAGGGGGCGAAGGTTTGATTCCCTGGTCAGAGAGCTAAGATTTCGCATGCTGCAAGGTGAGGGGGGGTGAGGGGGAGAAGGAGGAGAAGTAAATCCCCTTAGGTTCCTTTTACCTGCCCCCTGCCATGAATGTAGATGTGAGGGTTGGCGCTCCGCAGCCATTTGGGATCATAAGGTGACTGCTTGAAGATGCAAGGAATGAGGTTAGTGGACAATGAAGACAGAAGCCCGGGTTGACCCTGTGCAGCTGCCATGCTAGCTATGGGCCGCCTGTCTTTCAGACATCTTTTTATGTGAAAGAAGAATAAACCTCTTTCTGGCTGAAGCCACTGTCATTTTGTATTTTGCTGTTAAATAAGGACAAACTTAACAGAAACTGACACAACCTAAGATGGAACTTGATCCATACCAGGCCTTCGGTAGCTACTTAAGACCAGGCAGGAGATCTGTGTGGGTGTGGCTCCTTCAGACCCAAGATCCCGAGGCCCAGGTGGGTGAGGCCTGCCCAGATCGGGAAGAGGACGAGTCTCTAAGGTCATCCCATGGACCTCTGTCCAGCTCCATTTTCCCCAGAGCTGTGTGTTCACTGTGCTGCAAGAACACGCTCTGTAAGGAAACTCTGATATTCTAAATTTAGACTAAAAAAATTAGGCCTGTGGGTGCTTTATACAAATGGGCCATTTCTTTAAACTGCTGTGTCCCTTTCTGTGGACATATTTCATCTTTTAAAATATGACTTCGTTTGAGATGATCCCACTGCAGAGAGAGATAGATGAGCTATTACATCTATGAAGGTGTAAAGGCAAATTCACACCCAGCTTTTGGGCCACCATGGCGAGCTTGAGAGTAGCCGTGAAGTCTGGACTGTGTACTAACATGGCTTATTAAAAGAAAATTATTACAGTTAATCATAGACTTAAAAAAATATGTATATATCCATTTATTTATTTATTTTTAGCTGTGCTGAATCTTCACTGCTGGCGGGCTTTTCTCTTGTTGTGCTGAGCAGAGGCCCCCTCTCGCCGTGGTTGGGGGACTTCTCACTGCAGGGGTTTCTCTGGTTGCAGAGCACAGGCTCGCAGGCCTCAGTAGTTGCAGCACACGGCTTCATTACCTGTACACGGGCTTAGCTGCTCCGCGGCATGTGGAATCATCCCAGACCAGGGAGCGAACACATGTCCCTTGCATTCGCAAGCAGATTTTTACCCACTAGGGAAATCCAACCATAAACTTTTAAAAATCAGAATACAGTTGGCAGTCAGCACTGTATACATTCAGGGTGGACAGCATACACCGTGAAATTACCACAGTAAGTTTAATGAACATCCGTCAAACAGCAACATGAGTCAGCCATAGGTATACATGTATCCCCTCCGTCTTGAACCTCCCTCCCATCTCCCTCCATATCCCACCCCTCTAGGTTGACACAGAGCCCCTGTTTGAATTTCCTGAAATGAATTATATTTTTCTCATACCTTTGTGACCATCTTCATCCAGCTCTCCTCCCTGATTTTCCACCCCCACCTCTGGTAAGCACCGCTCTGATCTCTTTTTCTGTGAGCTTGTTTGTTGGTTTGGTTGTGTTTTTTAAGTATCTGTTTGTTATTTATTTGTTTGGCGCCTTGAGTCTTGGCTGAGGCGTGTGGGGTCTAGGTCCCTGACCGGGGACTGAGCCCAGGCCCCCTGCGCTGGGAGCGTGCAGCCTTGGCCTCTGGGCCACCAGGGCAGTCCTTGATTCTTTGGCTTTGCCGTCGTCCAGTCGCTCAGTCACGTCTGACTCCTGGAGACCCCATGGACCTTGGTTGGCAAAGTAATGTCTCTGCTTTTTAATACACTGTCTAGGTTTGTCATCGCTTTTCTTGCAAGGAGCAAGTGTTTTGGTTTTGGTTTAGAAGTATAATTGCCTACAGCGCTGTGTTAAGCCCGATGTAGAGATTCACCATTTCTGTACATTTTTAAGTGACACCCCCAGGCCAACCTGGCCTTGGCCTTCCTTGCACTGCTGTGTCTCTGGGGCCCATCAGTGGATAAGCCAGACACCCACAAGTTGACCCATCTGATAAGTGTTATTTATTGCACGTGTGTCAGGCTGCTCTGAGAATGATGTGAAGATGCCAGAGGAGGCTCAGCGGCTTACATGTAGGCAGAGGTGAGGGACGCTTGCCTGGAGAGGGGCCCCCAGGACGGGCACTGGGGCTAAACACTCAGGGGCTTGGGTGTGAGCCGGGGGGCGGGGGAGTGTCTGCTCTGGACACAGGGGTAATACTGGATTGGTGGAGACTAGGGTGGGGGTCTTGCCTAGTCAAGGAAATGTCTAGAAAGAGAAGATGGGGCCAGACTTTCACTGCTTCATAGTGTCACTTTATATTTTAAAATGCTTATGTAAATGGCTTCCCTGGTATCTTAGCTGGTCAAGAATCCACCTACAATGCAGGAGACCCTGGTTCGATTCCTGGGTCAGGAAGATCCACTGGAGAAGGGATAGGCTACCCACTCCAGTATTCTTGGGCTTCCCTGGTGGCTCAGCTGGTAAAGAATCTGCCTGTAATGCAGGAGACCTGGGTTTGATCCCTGGGTTGGGAAGATACCTTGGAGAAGGGAACAGCTACCCACTCCAGTACTTTTGCCTGGAAAATCCCATGGATGGAGGAGCCTGGTAGGCTGCAGTCCATGAGGTCACTAAGAGTTAGACACGACTGAGTGACTTCACTTTCACTTTTCACTTTCATGCATTGGAGAAGGAAATGGCAACCCACTCCAGTGTTCTTACCTGGAGAATCCCAGGGACGGGGGAGCCTGGTGGGCTGCTGTCTCTGGGGTCGCACAGAGTCGGACACCACTGAAGCAACTTAGCAGCAGCAGGAACAATGCCAGGCTGGAGGGCGAGCTGGGAACAGGGGCCTCTGGGAGGGAGTGTGAGCAGGGGCGTCATGTCGTGCATGGGGTGGGGGGCTCGGGGAAGGGGCTGGTGAGCTGAGACTCCACTGAGGGGAGCTTGTCCTTAGAGCACACAGCCCTCTGGGACCTAGGCTGCAGCTCCCCAGGGGCTGCGGGGTGTCGAGCCCTGAAGCAGCACCCCCATGCCCCCGTGAGCAGCCCCATGGCTCTGAGCCTGGCCTCTTGCAGGTGGGTGTCTCCTGGTGCTGGCCTGGTGCAGACCCCAGTCGCCCGCCTGGAGAACCGGACCTGAGCAGCATCTAGGGGAGAACAGAAGGCCACGTGGGAAGGGGCTACCCTGGCCTGGGGGGCTAGGACGTCCCCGTCGTGAACTATCTGTGTTGATGTCCCTTGTGTGGCTAACTTGACATTTCATGTTCAATCACCCTGTTAGGGCAGGAGGTGGGGCCCAGGGAGAAGTGGGTGCCTGGCATCTCAGCCTCCTCCAGGCATCACGCCCCCTCACGGGGCCTCCCGCTGCTGACTGTGTGGGGGACCACACCCTCCCTGCTCCCCTGCAGGGCCAGCAGAGCATCCCCTTCTCCTCCACCCCCAAGGCTGTCCCCCGCCACCAGCTGTGACTCCCGGGGAGATTGAGTCCGGAGTCCCCTCTGTCCTCCCTGCGTCTCATTCCTGGGTGACCCAGCCGCTCATGGAACAGCCAGAGCCAGTCAACAGAAGTGACAGCCGGGACAACAGAGGTGGTCAAGCCTCGGGGTGGCCCCTGAGCAGCTGTGGAGAGGGGGGAAGCGCCACGCCTTTAGTCTGCTGCCGGTGGACCGAGCACCCGGGGTGTGCTGAGTCCGGGGGGTTACCCTCCCCTCTGCAGTCCTTCCAGGGTCTCCCTTCTGTAGGATCACCCCCAGCGGGGCCCCAGGGATGGGCGTGCAGCACTTGGGTGTCCACCCGTCCTGATACCTACACTCAAATCCCTCCAGCACCGAGAGCCTTTCACACCACCTTGTTGATTCTGGACTAACAGTGCAGCAAACTTGTAAAACCTTGTTCATGTAAATTTTGCTACGTGTATACCTACTCAGTCGTGTCCAACTCTTTGCAACCGCGTGGACTGCATCCCGCCAGGCTCCTCTGTCCGTGGGATTCTCCAGGCAAGAATACTGGAGTGGGTTGCCATGCGCTCCTCCAGGGAATCTTCCCCACCCAGGGACCGAACCTGGTCTCTTGCATCTCCTGCGCTAGCAGGCGGGTCCCTTACCAGCTACCTCAGACGCTTGCAGAAGCGTGTCCATCGTAGGTGGTGAATTTGCACAGTCCTCACGTACTTGTGTAACCGACGTTTGGACTAAGAGACAGAACATCACCAGCCCCCCAGAAGCTTCTCCCAGGTTCCCTGGGCACGCCCCCGCCCCCGCCCCCCCCCCCCCACTGCCCCCAGACGAGCTTTGTCTGGCTGTGACCTTCATGTGATGGGTCTGTCTGGCTTCTTTCACCTGACCGCCAGCGGTGCGGCCCCGCCCACAGTGTGGCTGAATTCATTGGTTGCTGGGTCACCGCTCGTCCTCTGCATAGACCACGCCCCCTCCACCCCCCACCTGCGGTCTGCGGACGCTGGTCTCTATCCTCTGCATAGACCACGCCCCCTGCACCCCTACCTGCGGGAGGGCGGGCGGACCCTGGTCTCCAGTCTGGGGCTCTGATAGTTCCCGCTGCTGCTGTGCCCCTTCTTGTTCGTCCTCCCGCCTTTCCGGTGGACACGCAGCAGGTCTGCCGTAGGAGAGCGCGCGTACGTGCCGCCTGGCGCCCAGCCTCCTCTGCCCATCGCCCAGCTCCACACCGAGGCAGGTGTTCTCCTCACCTGGTAACTGAGCTGTAGCATCCCCGGGGCCCCCTGAAGGCTAGTTCCCGCACCCTGATCCGCTCCCCCAGCAGCGGGGACTCAGGTCCAGCTTGTTGACTGCAGGGCAGGCCGGGACCGTGGATCGGGAGGAGCTGTGATCTCTGAGGCCCCTTTCTTCCTGGGCTTAGCGGTTGGGGGTTTATTTATGACTGGGAACTGTAGCAGGACCTGGCTTGTAACCACTAGCTGTCGCTATGGCAACTCTTCACTTACACCACTAAAAATAGATCCTCTTCATCCCTGGGATAGAAAAAAAAAAAATCAAAGAAAATCGAAGTAGGAGAGGGCCTGTGTGCTCAGCTGAGGGCCCCCAGACGGATTTTGAGGTGCAGCGATGTAGCTCTTGGGGTCTCTTTAACTGCCCACCTAAGAGCAGAAAGGGCTGGAGGTTGGGGGATGGCAGGTCCACCCTGCTGGGCTTCTCTAGCTGGTGGGGACAGTGGCATTGCCCCTGCTCTGACCTTGTCTGTCTTATCCGTTATAGGCTAAACCACAGAAGTTAATCCATAATTATAAAGTCATTTCTCTTGGGCTTTATTCGGTATCTTAATCTTTAATCTCAACTCTTCTGGGATTGTAAATATTTTTCAGGGTCAAGCACTTAATTAGTAGGGTGGTATGAGAACTCGAAATCGTGTCCTATGAGAAACAGTTGAAAGAACTGGACGTGTTGGCGCGGGCAGAGGGGCCTTGGGAGGACCGGGTGGGAACGACCTCCAGATGCCTGTCCTGGTGTCGAGGGACTTCCTTGCTCCTCTCATGCCCCAGGAACACAGAACTCAGCTCCACGGACGGAGAAATGTTTCCCCCCCATGAAAGGACGTATCTTTCTTTCTATGGCATTTTTAAAATCATGAAAATGAAAGGACCATTCCAAATGTTTCTGACCTGAGGAAAGCCTCTATAGCGACAAGCCTGCACAGCACGCAAGTAGCTTTGTGGATCTCTAAGGCCTAAGACTGGTTCCAAATAGGAAAAGAAGCACGTCGAGGCTGTATATTGTCACCCTGCTTATTTAACTTCTATGCAGAGTACATCATGAGAAACGCTGGGCTGGAAGAAGCACAAGCTGGAATCAAGATTGCCGGGAGAGATATCAATAACCTCATATATGCAGATGACACCACCCTTATGGCAGAAAGTGAAGAGGAACTAAAAGCCTCTTGATGAGAGTGAAAGAGGAGAGTGAAAAAGTTGGCTTAAAGCTCAACATTCAGAAAATGAAGATCATGGCATCCAGTCCCATCACTTCATGGGAAATAGATGGGGAAACAGTGGAAACAGTGTCAGACTTTACTTTTTGGGGCTCCAAAATCAGTGCAGATGGTGACTGCAGCCATGAAATTAGAAGACACTTACTCCTTGGAAGAAAAGTTATGACCAACCTAGACAGCATATTGAAAAGCAGAGACATTACTCTGCCAGCAAAGGTCCGTCTAGTCAAGGCTATGGTTTTTCCAGTAGTCATGTATGGACCTGAGAGTTGGACTGTGAAGAAGGCTGAGCACCGAAGAACTGATGCTTTTGAACTGTGGTGCTGGAGAAGACTCTTGAGAGTCCCTTGGACTGCAAGGAGATCCAACCTGTCCATTCTAAAGGAGATCAGCCCTGGGTGTTCTTTGGAAGGAATGATGCTGAAGCTGAAACTCCAATACTTTGGCCACCTCATGCGAAGAGTTGACATGTTGGAAAAGACCCTGATGCTGGGAGGGATTAGGGCAGGAGGAGAAGGGGATGACAGAGGATGAGATGGCTTGATAGCATCACCAACTCGATGGATGTGAGTGTGAGTGAACTCTGGGAGTTGGTGATGGACAGGGAGGCCTGACGTGCTGCGATTCATGGGGTTGCAAAGAGTCGGACATGACTGAGCGACTAAACTGAAGGACCGCATGGTTCTGGGGGTGAAGGGGTGCTGCTGTAGGTGGGGGGTGCCCAGTGTGGACGGGTGGGGCCCAATCAGCTGCACTCTGTCAGCCTGCTGGGGTAGCTGTCCTCAAAGGGGGCAGTGGACACTCAGGGTGTCGTCCAGGGCTCCCTGCCCTGCACACCGTTGGCACTCAGCCGGGTGTGTCATTACCGCTGGGAGCATTCCAGCCGAGGGTGAGATTTCACATGGGATGGGGGGTTTATGGAGATGCTGAGGTCCTAGCTACGTGATTCTGGCAGGAGTGGAGCACAGATGTGGGTGAGAATGAGAGATCAGCTGGAAACGTGGAGTGGTGGTGAGACGGTAGCCCCCGGTGCACGGGCTGAGGCCAGGCAGGGGCACTCAGGAGCCTGGGCTTGGCCACTGCTGGGGAGACCCCCCGCAACTCTGCTCCAGTGGAGCCCTGACTGCCTGGGAGCCACAGATGATGGCTGGCGTTGGTACAGCCACTCCTTTCTCCTCAGTCTTTGATTGTAGTCAAGATAACATAAAATGCACCATCTTAACCATCTTTAAGCCTCTGGTTCAGTGGAATTTAGCACTTTCACACTGACGCGCGACCATCACCACCATCCATCCAGAACCTTATCACCTTGCAAAACGGAAACTTTGTCCCCAGTTAAACAACAGTTCGCGTCTCCTGCCCCACCACCGTTCTGTTTTCTGTCCTTATGAATTTGACTGTTCTCAGAACCTTGTGTGGGCTTCCCCAGTGGTGCTAATGGTAAAGAATTGGCTTGCGACGCAGGAGACTCAGGACACAGGGTCAGGCCCTGGGTGGGGAAGATCCCCTGGAGGAGGGCTTGGCAACCCACTCTGATATTCTTGCCTGGAGAATCCCGTGGACAGAGGAGCCTGGCGGGCTGCAGTTCCTGGGGTCACAGTGTCAGACACGGCTGATCAAGCACAAGCTCAGTATCCTCATACAGTGTTTGTACTTTTGTGACTGGTGGAATAGCGTGTATCAGAACGCCCTTCATTTTTTACGACTGAGTAGTATTCCATTGTGTGTAACTGCTGCGTTCACTGACCCATTCATCTGCTGTGGACGTGGTCTCTCCCTGCCTTGATGGCTAGCCCCTCGAGACACTGATGGCCTGTTCCTCTCACCCTGGACGAGCTCACTTCACGTGCTGGTGGGCCCTCCTGGGGCTGCATACGGGCCCACACCGAGACAGCCCTGTGCCTCCCCTGATGGGTGATGAGCAGGTACTGCTGGGGGTCAGCCCCCAGGGGACTTTAGGGGCAGCCCCATGCCATGTGATCCAGGGACAGTGAGCACCCCTAAGACCCCTCATCTGACTTTCTCAAGGTACCAGATTTGGTCCCTTAGGGCTCAAATGGTGAAGAATCTGCCTGCAATGCAGGAGACGTTGAATCCAACCCAGGTTCAATCCCTGGGTCGGAAAGATCCCATGGAGAAGGAAACGGCAACCCACTCCAGTATTCTTGCCTGGTGAATCCCATAAACAGAGGAGCCTGATGGGCTACAGTCCATGAGGTCGCAAAGAGTCGGACACAACTGAGTGACTAAATTTCACTTTTCGCTTTGGCCCCAGCATCGCCCTCTGTCCCATGGACCCTCCTAGAGGCTCTGCCTTGTCAGCCTGGGCAGTTTGGCGCCAGTTCCCATGCAGGAGTTGGCTTATTACAACGAGTGATAGTGATGGGTGAGGACTGGTTATTCGGACGAGGAGCTGCACAGCGGTTGGGAATGCTGGGCCGGGGAGCTGGTTTGAGGGCACAGGGCTCTTGGAAAAGATGGCAGAGAGGGCCCAAGAAGCCAGGAGGACTTCCAGGAGGAGGCAGTGGGCCTTGGAGACCTGCCTGTGTTGTCACAGGAGAGTGGGAAGCAGCTCAGCCTTCTGAGGGGTCTAGAGGGTTTGCCTGGGCCTGGGAGGGGCTTGGAGTCACCTCTTCCCCAGTTGTGATGTCCTCAGGGGCAGGACAGAGTTGATGCACCGTGGAAATCCTCCATCCCGGGCTTAAGAGGAGGAGTGGGAAGACGTCCGAGGCCAGAAAGACCAACCATTTGTTTGGTTGGATTGGCTGAACTGTGGTCATTATAGAGGAAGGTCTCCAAAGGCTCAGGGAGATTGGAAAGTTTGCCTAGATTCTCATGGAAGACCTGCTTGCTCGCTCTCACACACACACACACACACACACACACACACACACACACACGGGAGGGTCCTTTCAGCAGGACCACGGCACACGGTTTGTAAGGGAAGGCCCCACACACACACACACACACACACACACACACACACACACACACGGGAGGGTCCTTTCAGCAGGACCACGGCACACGGTTTGTAAGGGAAGGCCCACTACTTTGACACGCTCTGCGGCCGCTCTCCGGGAGATCAGAGTTTACAGGGGGAACCGCAGCCACTGCTCTGGGCATCCTAAATGCAGCGCCGATCACGGGACCCCGGGCAGCAGGGCCACGTGGCAACACTGAAGCCCCAAAGACAAGGCGGGTGTGGTGACTGTAGAGACAGTGGGGTCAAGTGCAGTGAAAACAGTCCGACTCTGGCAGACTCATGGCTGGTTGATCTTGGCTGTCCTAGAAGTGAGACTGATGGGGACTCAATTCTTACTTGAAAATAAGTAACCAGTGAGCTCCAGGTCCAGTGAGCAACAGTCTAGCTTGAATCATAAAAACCAGAGCATCGTGACCTCCTAAATTAATCCCGAGGCTAATCTGGTTAATCTGCCAGTTTTAACAGACCCAGAGCCAAAAAGGTAGACTACTGTCTTTTCCCTGGCCTTCCCCGAAGCTGCCTGTGGCTTCTTACCAGGGCAAGTGCGTTGGCAAAAAGGTGAGAATTAGACTCTTCAGAGGTGAATGGACATTGACTCTGAGCTGACACGAACCCCAGGAGACCCAGAGCGCTGCTGTATCCCACCCGGCCCCCAGCAGGAGCTTAGGGGAGGAGGAGGGCCTGGTGACTCCAGCAGAGAATTTCTGCCGCTCCCTCATGGAGGGTGAAAGCCTTTCCCTCGGCAGGCCTCAGTCTTGCCGTTTCTGGAGGCGGAGACCTGGGAGAGGCGGGAAGGGAGGCTGTGGGGCTGGGGCTGCCGGAAGCTCAGAAGCAGGAGCTGTTGGAAGGTTCAGAGGCGTTTGGGGAAGTGAGGAATGTTCTGTAATCAGAACCAGCGGCCTGCGTCTATCTAATCAGCGTGGGTGCGTGTTAGCAGCACATCCAGAATAAGAACGTGCCTGTGACGGGCCAGCCCAGGGGCGGTCCTGGTGTTGAGCTGCTGGCTGATGGGGGACCCGAGGTGCCTGCTCTCTGTCCCCGACCCTCACTGGCATAGAACCCCAAGAGCATCCGTCTGTCCCCACCAGAACCTTGCTGGTTTCAAGAGGACAGATGGAATGCCTCCGCCCACCCCCACCACTTCCTACCTGTCATTCATTTATGAGCCGCCAAGAGGGGCTGCTAGGAGGGAGAGCCTGCAAATGACTGACAATAGATGCCCGTCCCGGGCAGGTGTCGTGCCCAGGGCAGGAAAGGGACCCTGGTGTTTGGGGGAGGAAGAGACGGGTCCGTGCAGGCAGGAGAAGGGGAGTTTTCAAGCGGTCCTACCACCTTGACGGCCCTGCCAAGCGCAGGTCTTTAGGCCCCACCAGCCACAGGTAGGGAGCAGCGTTTAGCTTTGCTCAGAGAGGACTCGTGCCAAGGACGTCTCGGGGCCCCTGCCAAGATGCACAGCCTTTGTGCTGTGCCCACAGGAAACTGAAAGTCCTAGTCGTTCAGTCGTGTCTGACTCTTTGCAACCCCATGGACTGTAGCCCTCCAGGCTCCTCTGTCCATAGGATTTCCCAAGCAAGAATACTGGAGTGGGTTGCCATTTCCTACTCCAGAGGATCTTCCTGACCCAGGGATCGAACCCGGCTCTCCTACAGTTTGGGTATGTTAATAGATCTCGGAGCAGAAGGAATCTAAACGGCCTGCATCCCAGCCTCCGGCTTTCCAGTAGGTGCAAGATCAGTGCACCTGGCTCACAAATGAGGCAGCTGGAGCTCAGACTATTTGCACAAACACCAAGCAACCACATGTGCAGGAGTCCCCAGAATAGCTTCAGTCTCTAGAAGGATATTGTCTTGTTTAACACGCGTGCAACTGAATAGTTAGTGCGCGTGCAAGTTTTGTTGGTGTTCAGTTGCTGTCACGTCTGACTCTGTGGCCCTCTGGGCTGAAGTACGCCAAACGGCTCTGTGCTCCACTATCTCCCGAAGTTTGCTCAAATTCATGTTCTCTGAGTCGATGATGCCATCCAACCATCTCATCCTCTGCTGCCCCCTTCTCCTCCTGCCTTCAGTCTTTCCCAGCATCAGGGCCTTTTCCAGTGAGTCGGGTCCTTGCATCAGGTAGCCAAAGTACTGGAGCTTCAGCATCAGTCCTTCCAATGAATATTCAGGGTTGATTTCCTTTAGGATTGACTGGTTTGATCTCCTTGCTGCCCAAGGGACTCTCAAGAGTCTTCTCCAGCACCACAGTTCAAAAGCATGAATTCTTCGGTACTGAGCCTTATAAGTAAGCATTCTTCCACCCTGGACCTGGTCCCTCTACCCAGAGCCAACAGTTGCGTCATGTCCTTCAGAGACAGTCTATGCATTGTTGAGTTTTTGTTTCATTTCTACACCTTGGTTTTAACCCCTAGGTAGCTCACACTGCCAGTCCTTCCTGGTGGCCCATCAGGAGATGCCCTGTTCGTTTCCATGATTGTGGGGTGCTCTGTTATGTCCTGAACTGGTCCTCCATCAATGGAGCCATTCTCAATCCTTTGCAGTAAAAGAGCCTTGCAACAGATATTGTCGTAGGTACTTCTCGTGCATGTGTGTAAATATATCTGTGATAGAAACTCCTAGGTGTGGGAGTTTCTTCCCTGGTGGTCCAGCGGTTAAGACTCCGAGCTTCCACTGCAGAGGGCTGCAGGTTCGATTCCCTGGTCAGGGAGTTAAGATCTCACATGCTGCCAAAAAGAAAAGAAAGAAATGCCTAGGAGTTTGTTGGGTCAAGAGTGCATGGATTCTTACTGTGAGAGCTCTTGCTGAATCGCCCTGCGTGGAGGTCGTACCGCGTATGCTCGGCAAGGGCGCCTTCTCCCGACATCCACCACACACGCAGAGATGAGTGCTCCTTGATCTTTGTCATCGTGGTGGTTTCAGAACTGAGCTATGATAGAGAACCTTGGTGCCGGGCCGGGGGCAGATGTGATGCAGGGCCAACCCCTCTCCGGGATCATGAGTGTTTCTGGGTGTCACAGCGGAGTTGCCCCTCCCCGTCCTGTGACAGCTCCTGGGGCTACTGCCGTATTTCCACACGTGTTGCCCCCACAGATCCTCCCAGCACCCCGCCCCCTCCCCCTAACAAAGGAGGTAGTCCAGGGATTCCATGTCTTGACTTTGACCTGAAACACTGTGGTCCTGGTAACTTGAAGGCGGCACCCCCTGTGTCAAGGGCAGACGCAGGAGACTACCCATGGGCCCGTCAACAGTCTGCCACCTGCAGAAACCTTTGCTGCTCCGCCTGCCATTGTGGGTGGCCTGGGATCTTCCCAAAGGCTTGGAAGCCTGCTAGAAAACTCTACAACCCAGCCTCAGGGGCTCAGCCGTCCCCTCCCACCTCCAGCATTCTTTAACCCAGGCTGCAGGCCGCCTCAAATGCCCTACCCTCCTCTGCGTGCCTGGGAGTTCAGGGATGCCCCCACAGGGGATGCTGCCTGAGTCCAACCCAGCCCCCCACTTTGGGACTTTTCCTGGCCCCCGCCTCCCGGAACCCCCCTCCCCGAACCCCCCCGCCCTGCGTTCCTCCTGGCCACCTACGGTGCTCCCGTGCGAGGGCTTCCTCTAAGGTGTCCTCCTCCATCGTGTCCTCCTCTGAGCCCCCTACTCACCTGCTGGATCCTTGTCCCCCTCTCTTCAGCCCTGAGGCCCGTGGGTGATTGTTCATGGAGTAAATAAACAAGGGCTCCTTCTGCTCCAGGAAGTACGTCCTGCTGTGGATCCCAGGGCCCCGTCCTCCTGCTTGGGCTCAAGGAACTTGGGGGACTCTGGAGATTTGAAAGTTTCTGGAGGCCTGGCATGCTGTGATTCATGGGGTTGCGAAGAGTCGGACACGACTGAGTAACTGAACTGAACTGAACTGAACCTGTTCTGTGGAATGTTGGTCCTGCATCAACACCATCCCCTCTGGTTACATCCTTCATCTCAAGGTCCCCCGAGACCTCGAGCCACTCAGCCCCACCCCTGGCCTCCCCGCCACTTGTCCCCACTGGGGGAATGGATGCCCATTTCAGTGGTTTTATGGGCAGGAATCTTCCTTAACTTATGATGGGGTATGTCCCAATAAACATACCAAAAGTCAAAGTGCATTTAATGCTCCTAACCTTCCACACCTCACAGCTTAGCCCAGTTCACCCTCCGTGTGCTCAGAGCACTCACCGTAGCCAACAGGTGGGCAGAATCCTCTAACACAGAACCTATTTTGTAATACAGTGTTAAATATCTCATGAAATGCATTGGGTGCTATACTGAAAAGGAAAAGCAGAATGGCCCTCTGGGTCCAGAAGGGTCCTCCATGTATCATGCTTTCACCTGTTGACCGAGGGGGCTGACTGGGAGCTGCCCTGCCCAGCATCATGGAGAGAGGGTTAGACCACATAGCACTGTCCAGGAAAAGGGCAAAATTCAGAACTTAAAGTACAGTTTCTGCTGCGTGTGTATCGCTTTCACACCAGCATGAAGTCAAAAGTCGTGGATCGTGCCAGCGCTGAGTTGGAGATTGTCTGTATCCATGGCTATGTGTCCAGCACTGCAGTCCATTTTAGAACATTTTTCATCACCGCACAAAAGGAGCTGGGGCACCTCAGCCAGCACCCCGCCCCGCAGCACTCAGCGCCACACCCTCACTTCCGTCACCATGGATTCGCCTCTTCTGGTCATTTCGTGTAAATGGAACCATTCTCCACGTGGCCTCAGCGACTGCCTTCTTTCACGCACTTTTCACACTTTTTCACTCTTTCCCCACGGCCAGCCTCTAAGGTAGGGCTGGTCAAGGCTGGGCATAGCCAGCTAATGTCCCCTGAACTTAGCTCCCCAGGAGAAGGAGGGGTGCCAGGGAAACCAGAGTTTCCTGCAAGAGCCAAGTGAGAGTTCTCAAGAGCAAGGTCAGAAGGTCCGGTCACATCACTTCATGGCAAATAGATGGGGAAACAGGGGAAACAGTGGCAGACTTTATTTTGGGGGGGCTGCAGATGGTGACTGCAGCCATGAAATTAAAAGACACTTACTCCTTGGAAGGAAAGTTATGACCAACCTAGACAGCATATTAAAAATCTATCTAGTCAAGGCTATGGTTTTTCCAGTAGTCAAGTATGGATGTCAAAGTTGGACTATAAAGAAAGCTGAGCACTGAAGAATTGATGCTTTTGAACTGTGGTGTTGGAGAAGACTCTTGAGAGTCCCTTGGACTGCACGGAGATCCAACCAGCCCATCCTAAGTGAGATCAGTCCTGGGTGTTCATTGGAAGGACTGATGTTGAAGCTGAAATTCCAATACTTTGGCCACCTCATGCAAAAAGCTGACTCATTTGAAAGGATCCTAATGCTAGGAAAGATTGAGGGCAGGAGGAGATGGGGACAACAGAGGATGAGTTGTTTGGATGGTATCACTGACTCAATGGACATGAGCTTGGGTAAACTTTGGGAGTTGGTGATGGACAGGGAGGCCTGGCATGCTGCGGTCCATGGGGTTGCAAAGAGTTGGACACGACTGAGCGACTGAACTGAACTGAAAGTGAGGAGACCTCTCTGCCCTGCTGTCTCAGTTGGGTCCGAGTGCACGCTGGTTATACCAGAATCTAGGGATCCAAAAGATAACCAGCTAGTAAAAATAGGTATTCAAAGTTGCCAGTGCTCCAGCCGCTAGGCCTGACCATAGGAGGCATGCCAGCAGGGTTTTGTAACATGGGTGATATTAACAGGCAGCATGCACAGCGGCCAGCTCCCCATCAAGCGCTCCTGCCAGCGCTTGAGGAATTCTGCGAGGGCGACAGGTGGGCATGCGTAGTCAAAGGGCGATGTGGGGAGGAAGAGGCAGCCCGAGAGCCGGGCCTTGAAGGGGCAGCAGGACCAGTCGGCAGAGGCGGGGAAGACTTCATGGCCCCACTGTGTGTGGAGCTTCTGCACGGTTGCCATGGAGACCAGGGAGCCAGGGCCCCCAGAGGAACAGTCGGGCCAGACCACATCTCTGAGCGCAACTGAAGCAAATACAGTTGCTCATCAGTGAGTGATGATGGGCCACCAGCCTGTGGCTGGGTATCCTTCACGTTCGTCCACCCCCAGACAAACTCAGCTGGTTCTTGGATCTTAGAGGTGCCCTCCCCACTGTGCTCAGGCTCACCAGGGCAGATCACTGCGGATGCCCACTTCTGGCCACACGCCCTGGAGTGTGCAGCACGGTGGTAGCACCGCTTCTCAGTTGGTGGGGCACCAGGCACTGGTGGTCTCCCTGGGCCCCCCGGACAGGAGGGAGTGCCCTCGGGAGCCAAGTACAAGGTCATCTCCAGCTGCCTGGCCACACGACATCACTCTGCTTGCCCCTGGTGCCAGCCCTGGCTTCAGCTGGTGCTCAGTCCTAAATGGGAAGCCTATCCTGGAAAAGGTGAGAGGGTGGAGGGGGCAGGAAGGGGGCATTTCTGAGCCGTGAAGACGGGGGGAGGGGGGTCGATCAGAGAGATGCCAGCTCTGCAGGGCAGGGGCTGATTGGGGGTGAGGTGGGGACAGGGCTGAATCTAGGGCTCCATTCCTGTGCCCAGTGGGGTCGAGGCTGAGGCCTGGGGAGGCAGGAGGCCCAGGAAGGGGACTAGGAGTGGGTAGACACCAAGGAGCCAGGCCTAGGGGCAGCGAGGGCCCTGAACTGTGGGCACACAGGGACACAGACCCCCTCGGCTGCCACCCATGCCCGGGACACTGGACCCTTCCAGATGCTGTGTGAGCTGTTTGCTCTCCGGCTGGTATGTTTCCAATTGTGTCTCTTTGATGACTGGATCCTGTGATGAGAACAGTATAAACTCGATACCGCTTCTCTTACTCTGGAAAACAGGGACCGAGAAGATGTGGGGCCTGCTTTTCATTCGGAAGGTGACCTCAGCAAGCAGGGAGAGAGGGGGCAGGGGGCAGAGAGAGGGAGGGGCTCACAAGAGCATCACCATGGTCACCAGGTGGGCTTGGAAGATGACCAAGGGTCACCCCCCGCGCCTCAGGGCTGGGCTCAGCTGTGGACTGAGCCGCGCTGGTGGCTTCAGGGGGCCCTGTCTGCCTGGGGGACTGTCCACGACAGCTGCCCTGCAGTCAGAGGTGGCCCGGGCGGGGGGACGCCTGCGTCCACACAGCCCCCTCACCAGGAGAGGCAGCCGGGGGGCCCTCCTCATGCTCTTCAGCCAGGCTCTGTCCCCCTTCTGTCACTGCTGTCCCCCTCTGGACCGGGCTCCTGGATCTTTCTTACCAGCGCACACCTTCTAGAGCTGGACCCAGCTTTGCTTTAAAAACGGACACTCTGAATACTTGACTTGAGCGTGTCAGGTCTGTTCTGAGTCATCTGTTTTAGGAAAATTGCTTTCCACAAATTGCAGAAAGAACCCAATTTGTATCACACACACACGCAATTGCAGAGAGAACCCAGTTTGTGTCACACACACACAGTATGGGCTCACTCTGAAGGTAGAACCTCCCGCTCTGGGGCTCGGGCCTGTTAGCAGCAGAAAGCCTCACTCTGCCCACTTGAACAGCAGCAACGCTCATCTCGGGACAGGAGGGCCTGGGTGCAGCCGTGTTCTTTCTGTGTCCCCGTGGTTGGCGGCTGCCTTTCCTGGAGGCCACCGGTGCTGCCAGCAGCTATGTTGCTGACCTGGGAGGAGAGAAAGGAGAAAAAGGGGGACCCCCCCACCCCCTACCTGGGCATGAGGCCCAGCCTCAGCCACCCTCACTCTGGACCAGGAGGAGTTGCCAGGCCCTCCCCGACTCCCAGTCGGTCAGCCAAGCCGGCCATACTGGGTGGGTGCTCTAGAGCCCAGAGAGTCAGCAGAAGGGTGGGGGGCGGGGTAGGCAGTGGCCCCTACGTGGCCCTCGGGCAGAGCAAGTCCAGCCAGCCAGGGGCACTCTGAGCCATGGCCCAGGCTAATGCCATGACCCCCTCCCAGAAGTCATCCCAAGAATGCCAGCTGTGTCACAGGCGAGGTGGAGGGCCCCCAGGAGGCCCGTGAAGCCACCCCCGCCGCTTCCGGGTGGAGACAACGTGGAGCCCCAGGCCCCCAGAGGGGCTGGTCTCCAGGACATGGGTAATGGCAGGGACAGCAGGCAGAAACCGGCAGGGAAGCGGGGGCCTTGACGTAATCGAGGAGCAGATGGAATTTAGCTTGCCAGGGAGGCCTCGAGTGACCTCCCAGGAAGGATTAAATCGAGGGAGTGGGAGCCGGGGCGGCTCATAGGAATGACCTGGGGGCAAGGGGCGGGGACACGGGGTAGCAAGAGCCCCAGAGGGCTGCCTGGTTCTGACAAGGCTCGGAGCAGGGGGATGGGCGCTGCCGTGTTGAGTCCCGTGTCCCACCCTGCGATCAGACCTGCCTCTGCACCTGCTGCGGCCCTGGAGCAGCTGGTGGGAGCTGCAAGGGGCTCGGCCTCTGTGTGGAGCGGGGTCCATGGTCCCTGGCAGGAGGTTTGAGCCCCACATCCTCCTGCCCATGGTGACAGCCTGTAGAGGAAGCTGGGCCCCAAGTGAGCCCGAAGATGGGGTGTGGAGCCCTCTCCGGGCTGGAGAACTCTGCCATCTTTCACTGACTCCTCTCCTGAAGACACCCATGGGCAGGGGTGATGTTCTGGGCATCTCCGTACCCCCCTCTGTTTCCCAAGTTCAGGGCCATTTGTTTAATAGGCCTTGGGGACTAGTCATTGAGGGGAGGGACCCATGATGTCCCTGTGCCCGGAGACAGCAGGAGTCCCTCATGGATGAGAAAATCCCTTGGTCACCCGGTGGGCTGGAGCTCAGAAGGCAGAGGGGAACAGGGCAGCCCTTTCAGACTCTAGCAGCTGTTGCAGAAAAGAGACAGGACGGGAGTTCTTAAACAGAGGGGGTTGGGGGAGGGGGTGCAGGCCCATGCTCGCCTTGGTGGGCGAGAACTGGAGAATCCCACTGGGACATCAGCTTTGGACTCTGTGCGAGGGGGTCCTGTTGGGCCTGGCATCAGTTGGCCTTCCTACCAGCCAGCTAGAAATGAGATCTCCCTTGTTGAAATGGACCCCAGAATGTATTAAAGGGTACTGAGGGACTCCTCTGGCAGTCCAGTGATTAAGATGCCACACTTCCAACACGGGGGAGGGGGAGTGCATATTTGATCTCTGGCCAGGGAACTAAGATCCCACATGCCACGAGGCTAAAAATAAAATAAGGTATTGAGTAGCTCACAGAATCCCCAGCATGCGAAGAACAAGGCTAGATCTTCCCAAGAAGTGCCCAGAGTCCAGAGCGGGGACACTGGACTCCCACACAGACCTGAACACAGTGCTGTGCCAGGCCCTGGGCACACCACTGGTGAGGACTGAATTGTGCCCTCCCCACTCCCCCCTCCAAGTTCATGTGTTAAAGCCCTAACCTTTAATGGAGCGGTATTTGAAGACAGGGCTTCCCAAGTGGCTCAGTGGTAAAGAATCTGCCAGCTAATGCAGGAGATGGGGTTCAATCCCTGGGTCGGGAAGATCTCCTGGAGAAGGGAAATGGCAACCCACTCCAGTATTCTTGCCTGAAAAATCCCATGGATGGAGGAGCCTGGAGGGCTACAGTCCATGGGGTTACAAAGCATCAGACACGACTTAGTGTCTCTTAAAGTCACTCAGTTGTGTCCAACTCTTTGTGATTCCATGGACTGTAGCCCACCAGGCTCCTCCATCCATGGGATTTTTCAGGCAAGAATACTGGAGTGGGTTGCCATTTCCTTCTCCAGGAGATCTTCCCGACCCAGGGATTGAACCCGGGTCTCCCGCATCGTAGGCAGACGCTTTACTGTCTGAGCCACCAGGGAAGTCTAAATGACAACAAAATTTGAAGATAAGGCCCTTAGGAGATAATGAAGGTTAAATGAGGCCATACCATGAAAGCCTAGTCCCACAGGGCTGGTGGCCTTATAACTAGAGGAAGAGAGAGAGATTTCTCTCACGAGAACTTGACTGTGTTGGTACCTGATCTTGGACTCTCCAGTCTCAAAATAAAGTCCTGGTGTTTCATCCACGCAGTCTGGGGTGTTGTGTGAGGGCAGCCCGCTCAGACTAAGTCAGCCCCCGGCATCTCTGGAAGCCAGGGGATCCTGCTCTGCAGCTAGCTCTATGCAACTGAGCCTGGCCCAGAATGTCCATCCATCATTCTGGG
Source organism: Nanger dama (assembly GCA_917880005.1). Classification (NCBI taxonomy): domain Eukaryota; kingdom Metazoa; phylum Chordata; class Mammalia; order Artiodactyla; family Bovidae; genus Nanger; species Nanger dama. The sequence continues at coordinate 5,667,590 of CAKJTW010000098.1, forward strand.
TCCGCCAGGTGCTGGAGAGGTGAGTCTTTGAGCCCCTTCCATCCATCCTAGAGACCAAGCACAGGGAAGATGTAGCAGATACTGGGAGGGCAAAAGAACTGACAAGCGCCCTCCTGGCATCAGGGCAGTGAGTTTGAGAGAGGTCCCCAACAAGGCTGAGACCCAAGGTTGCCCAGAGACATGGTCTCAAGATGGGTGATTGGCTTTGTAGGCTATAAAACCTGTCTTCCAGCACACCAAGAACAGATCTATTTCTTGGTTCACAGAAACATCAAGAGCTAAGGTTTTCTCATGTGTAAAACACAGATAACAGGTACATGTGTGGACCAGTGTGTGTACATCAGTGCTCAGCCAGCTGGGTGACAGGGGGACCCAGTTCCTTAGCTGCAGAGGAATTACAAGAATGTTACAAAACAGGACTGGAGCCCTGCCGCCCTCCCCCACAGACCGCGGGTGGAAGAGCATTTGTGCCCTTGGATGAACATTTTCCCTCCATTCTCTTCTGCTGGAGTTTCTCCAAAAAAGTTTCTTCTTACTAAATTAGAGTAAGATATTATTTCTGTCTCCCGCAGGTGATTCAGGTCACTTTGAGTGGAGTTACGGGTACTCCCAAATGCTTAAGCCATATAATCAGTCTCTCGGTTAGCACCCATCGGTGGTTGATTACACCTTCTCTTTATGTTTTTCAAAACTTAACTTTATAAGGGCAACGCTGTTCCTTCTCCTGTTTCCGCAGATACTTTTAGGGTAAGTCACTGCTGCTCTAGCTTACTGCCAACATTTATTTCTAGAAAAGGTTATAGTTGCTGAAGGCGTACCTACTGTCCTTCCTGCTACCCACCCCTGGATCAGTATATGCCCTTACGTGCCCTGTAGAGGCTCACATCTTTGAATCAGTTGCATGCCTCAGGTCTACATGTTTTCTGATAGTGTTTAGAAACTTTTCCGTAGGGGAAATTAAGACCACTGGCTGATAGAATCTCAGGGCTTCCCTGGTAGCTCAGCTGGTAAAGAATCTGCCTGCAATGCAGGAGACCCTGGTTTGCTTCTTGGGTCGGGAAAATCCCCTGGAGAAGGGATAGACTACCCACTCCAGTATTCTTGGGTTTCCCTGGTGGCTCAGCTGGTAAAGAATCTGCCTGCAATGCAGGAGACCCAGGTTCGATCCCTGGGTTGGGAAGATCCCCTGGAGAAGGCAAAGGCTACCCACTCCAGGATTCTGGCCTGGAGAATCCATGGACTGTATTGTCCATGGGGTCGTGGAGAGTCAGACATGACTGAGCTTATTAATCCCTAAAAAATAAAATAAGTAAATGTTAGTCGCTCAGTTGTGTATGACTCTTTGAGACCCCATGAACTGTATCCCGCCAGGCACTTCTGTCCATGGAGTTCTCCAGGCAAGGATACTCAAGTGGGCTGCCATTTCCTTCTCCAGGGGGTCCTCCTGACCCCAGGAAGGAAGCCCCGCCTCCTGCGTTGCAGGCGGATCCTTCACCACCTGAGCCCCCTGCCTTGCAAAATGAATTTCTGTGGAGACACGTTGCACACTTGGTCATGTCTAAGCTTCAGTGTCCACATCGACCCTAATGGGAGCCGTGTCCCCCACCTGCCTTTGCAACTGACATGTGCAGGCCTGGGCTGCGTTCATCATGCTTGGTGGGCTCTGGTGTCTTGAGCCCTGAACTGGTGAGACCAGGGCTGGTGAGTTCAGTCCCCATCTGACAAGGGAGGCTTGCCCTGACCAGCCCCTGCTTCTCTGATGAACGCCCTGGGTCACAAATGGGGCTGGAATGACCGGGCGTCCGTTGCCTTGGCAAATGTACTCTACGTGTCCAACAGTAAACATTTCCACTTGTATTCCCATTTGATCTCTGAGTTAAAGGGCAAGAGAACCTTGGGTTTGGTGCCACATCTGACCACTGGGGGTTAATATCCACCTGCTTGGGTGCTGTTTGTCTCTCTGTTGGTCAGTGGCCCTAAACAGAATCATATACGGCTCTATGTTCGTACCAAGAGATGGCTGGGTTCAGATGAAGCCTCTCTCTTGGAAGCCCTTACAAAATCTCCAGCTTGGTCTCCATTTTCTTGGGGCTTTGAAACCAAACAGAAGTGAAGGATGTTAATAATAGCATTGCATGTTTAATGAGCATTCACTGTGTGTCAGGCACTTTGCTGACACTGCTTTATCTATGTTCAGAGGGAGACGTGAGCTGAGAAATAAGACTTGTTCAAGTTACCCAGCTGGTGAATGGCAGAGCAAGGACCAAGGCCAGGGTTCTCTCCCCACACTTGATAAACCCTTCTCTGTCGACGAACATCCTCTAGAGGATGGATGGGGAAACTACAGATTCTTGGATTTGACCCCCTTCAGTGGTGATATACTTGGTCTGGAGTAGGGTCTGGGAGTTTGCAGTGTTTAAATTTTTTATTTGTTTATTTTTAGCCATGCTGGGTCTTGGTTGCTGCGTGGGCTTTTCTCTGGTTGCGGCGAGCGAAGGCTGCCCGTCTGGCTTCGGTGCATGGGCTCGCCGTTGCGAGGGCTTCTCTTTTGGGGAGCACAGGCTCTAACACACACAGGCTTCAGAAGCTGCAGCTTCCAGGCCCTAGAGCACAGGCTCAGTACCTGTGATGCACAGGCTTAGTCACTCCGAGGCATGTGGGATCTTCCCGGATCAGGGATTGAACCCGTAGTTCCTGCCTTGGCAGGCAGATTCTTTACCACTGAGCCACCAGAGAAGCCCGGGGGTTAAGACTTCTAAGTGATTCGCTGTGGGCGTGAGAGTGACGACACTCGTGTACCATCGTCGTGAGCTGATAGTTGCGGACAGTGGCCGATGGGAAAATGGAACGTCAGGACTCATGTGTTTAAATTCTTCCGCACCAAAGGTAAAGTAACGATACTTGAGTACACACATGCAGGAGACAGGCACTGCGACCTTTAAAAAAAAACCTGCTGATTCACAGCCTGGCTTGCAAGCCAGGGGGTGTGTCCTGGAGACCAGCATTAAAGGCTCCAGGCTGTCTCGGTGGAGGGCTCAGGGCAAAGGCAGCGAAGTCCACAGTTCCCTCCCCTCCCAGGAGAGGGATAGGGCCTGTAGATTTGCCAGCCAGCCCCGTCTGGTTTCTGAACTATTGGGTTCAGAGCTCTTTTGCCACTGACCACCCTCCCCACTCCCCCATGCTCCCCACCCCCTGCCCCAACCCTCTTGAGACTTTTGCATTTGAGTCTTCAGCACGTTCTATTATCCCGCCTTGATTTAATTATTCAGCCACAGAAAGAAGAGACTGGAAACCTCTTCAGCTCCACAGGAAGTTCGCCCCAGCAGAGTGAAGAGTGTTTGCAGAGGGGGCACCCAGAGTCAAGCCGCCTGCACCCCCTCCTCCAAGGCGTGAACACAGGAAGGCCCCTTGAATACAACTTGCTTTGGTTGCTGGGAATCTGCTGAAAATGCCCTGTACGCAAATGAGCGAACATGCAAATGCAGGCGGAACGGATTTGCAGGGCTAGAGCGTTTTTCTCCTCTGAATCATCAAACTGTACGGAAATTGCCGCAAAAGATGAAAGACTAAGGAGGAGAACGTTGTCGCATCTGCCATTGGCAGTCGGACCCCAGCTAAGCATGCATTGACTCTAGTTTTAAACAGTCACTGTAAAGCCCCTTTCTAAGGCTTCCCAGATGGCACTGGGGGTAAAGAACCTGCCTGCCAATTCAGGAGACACAAAGATGCAGATTCAATCCCTGGGTGGAGAAGATCCCCTGGAGAAGGAAATGGCAACCCACTCCAGTATCCTTGCCTGGAGAATCCCCTTAGACAGAGGAGCCTGGTAGGCTACAGTCCATGGGGTCGTAAAGAGGCAGACACGACTGAGCAGCTCCACACACACATGAACTCCTTTTGAGGACAGGAGCCTGATTTTCCCCAGGGCTCCCTCCTCCAGCTGGCAGCCCTGGGAACCATCTCCAGTCAGGCCAGCAGCTGTGGATGAAGCCGGGTCCCAGGTGGCTGGTCCCACTCTGGTCTTCCTAGCTGCCCGTCACCTGAGAGGCAGCCGAGCCCCTGGGTGAGGCTGAACATCACCCTGGGGTGCAGCACTAGGAAGCCTCAAAGCTGCTGCCAGCCCTGGGTCCCTTGGGGAAAGTGGGGATCCTGGGGGCAGGGGGCACCAGACCCAGCCAGCAGCTATTACTCCACTAACACGTGGCCTGTGTCCCAAGTTCAGGGTCACCACTCGGGTGAGGCAAGGGAGTCCTCAGATGGGAAGATTTCTAGAATGCAGACGAGAATCCACAGACAGGCCAGCAGCTCTCATGAAAATTGTGTTTGATGTTTTCATCTCCTCTCAGGCACCTCAACAAGTAGTCTTCAGTTTCTGTTTCAACATTTCTTGTGGTGGGTTGTTTGTTCATTTAACAAAGATTTATTAACTGTCTGCAGGTTATTTACCCTCCCTGTGCCTCAGTTTCATCATCTGTGAAACGGGTATAACTAGCTCATTAGTTTGGGGGATTCAATGAATTGCCTTTAAAGTATTTAAGGTTGCTCTATCGACTGTCAATGAAGATATCTTCTGGAGTGCATATACTAACATGCTCAATAATTACTAACTGGGAGACGTTTTAAATATTTGTATTTATTTATTTATTTGACTGCATCAGGTCTTAGTTGTGGCATGTAGGAGCTAGCTCCCTGACCAGGGACTGAACCCTGGCCTCCTGCACTGGGAGCAAGGAGTGCTAGCCACTGCCCCACCAGGGAAATCCCACTAACTGGGAAATGGGTGTTAAAATGCCATTATTATTTTTACTCTCTGGCTTGGGTTCATCCTTCCAGCCTCATGACTGCTCTTTGGGGCTCCAAGGTAAGCACTTTTCCTCCTGAAAGCCCCTCTGAAATAGAAAGTTCCCCCCACCACACACACACACATACACACACACATTCATTGTCACTTGCCCTGGTCCCCAGGGTCCAGAGCTGAGTGTCTCTGCCTGCTGGGCGCGGCTCAGAGCACAGGAGCGCTGTTGCAGATCTCCTGTGGGGCCCTGGGTCCAACTGGTGTCCAAGACTCTGATGGCTGCCTGGTGGCTCACGGGGAACCTGAGCTACTGGCATCACTGAGAAGGTCCCATAGATGTGGTTCTGAGCCGTCGCTCTTCGGCACTTGTCCAGTTAGGTTTTCATGCTCAGCTTCCTGGTAGAATTTCCCACAGTGTTCAGACATTTCACCTCTCTTCTGCTCACCGCCAGCATTTCCTGGATAATTTTGATGGTGTTGTTTAGTCACTTAGTCACTGAGTCGTGTCTGAATCTTTTTGTGACCCCATGGACTGTATGTAGTTTGCCAGGCTCCTCTGTCCATGAAATTTCCTAGGCAAGAATACTGGTGCGTGCATGCTAAGTCGCTTCAGTTGTGTCGGACTCTTTGTGATCTTATGGGTTATAACCTGCCAGGCTTCTCTGTCCATGAGATTCTCTAGGCATGAATACTGGCGTGAGTTGCCATGCTCTCCTCTAGGGGATCTTCCTGACCTGGGGATCAAACTTGTGTCTCTAATATCTCCTGCATTGGCAGGCTGTTTCTTTACCACTGAGCCACCAGGAAAGCCCAATCTTGGTGTAAAAATGCATCCAATGGGAAGAGGGTCTTCTCACCAACTCTGTTCAGAGGCAGAAATGTGACCCTTGTGCTCCCATGCCTGGCCTAGGTTCCTTGCCTGGCTAACTCAGTACCTTAAAATCTGTCATTGCAAAGCACTCCCCTGCTGAAAAGAGATGATCACAGATTGAAGACATTTATGCCCCTCAGAAGATAATTCTATTCTCCAGGTTCTGTTTGCTCAACTCTCCTTAGTGGCAGACAAGGCTCAGATCGACACAAGAGGACCCAGAAGCTATGAAATGCCTCCCTGAGCGGTTTTGCCAAGGGTGAGCCTGGCTGCCAGCAGTTAGTAGAACTCTGAGTACATTAATTAGGCCTCACTGAGCCCCGCTAAAAAAGCAAGAATAAGAACATTCGTCCTACTTTCCCTTCACAATACTGAATAGTAGTTGGCTCCATGGAGAGTGGAGAGAAAAACAAAACAACTCCAATTGAGTTTGGAGCCAGGTAGTCCTGGGTCCAGGCCAGCTCTGCCCAGTGACCTTGAATAAGCAATGCCATCTCTCCCCACTGTGGTTTCTCAACTTTACAACATGGGGAGCACCACGCCCGCGACAGGTGATGGCCAGGGTCCCGTCCCGGGGCGGGCTCACGGTGCCTTGCCAAGGTCGGAGCTCTGCACGTTGCTCCTCCACGCCCTTACCCCACCCTTTGAGGGCGTGATGAGAGTTTCCTGACTTAGTATGCCCCTGCTGACTCTTGGGGCTTCCTGTACGCTGGGTCCTGAGCTGCCTGGGGCAGGACGTGGGGTCTTATTAATAGATCTCCAGCAAGGGGGTTGACCCTGTGCCCGCTGCACTGGGAGCGCGAGTCTCGATTGCTGGGCCCCCCGGGAAGTCCTGGCCTTGTCCAGCCTGGCTCCGGGTCAGGGGCTTGCTCCTCTGTGTGCCCTGTGTTTCCCAGTGCTGGGCAGGGTACGGGGGAAACCTCTTCCAGAGCCTGACCCGTCCCTTGGGCTCCCAGGGGGCAGACTGGCGGGATAGGGTGGGGCAATGGAGGGATGTGCTTCTTCTGGCCACTTCTTAGCATCCCCTCCACCGGACAGAGAACAGCTGGCCTTGGCGTGTCTACTGCTGCCTGCAGAGGCAGCAGCCCTCCCGTCCTTCCACCTCCGCCTCCCTCACCCCTCTCCATCTCCCCGTATCCCTCTGCCTTCCTTACCCCACCTCTGTTCCCCCTCACCCACCACCCCCCGCCTCCGTACCCCCTTCCCCGCCTCTGTATCCCTCCCCCTCCCTACCCCCTCCCCCTCCCCATGTCCCCTCCTCCCTCCCCCTCCCCTGCGCCCCTCCCCCCTCCTGCAGCCTTGGGGATCCTTGTGGAGCTGGCATGTGGGCCAGGGGGCATGAGTGAGTCTCAGAAAGTCACTCAATGGTTCCACGAAGCAGCGGGGCTTTTCCAGCCACTGGTCTGCAGGAGGGACCCAGGACACGTGGTGGCCGCAGCATCCGTGCTATACCCGCCTCCCCCAGGCTGCCTGCTGACCACCACCCAGGGTTGGCCCGTCAGGGGTTGAGTGGACGCGCCGTTACCACCCGGACAAAGCGTCTCCAGTCTGGGGAGAGGGGGCCTGGGTTTCAGGGACACGACCCTGTTGTTACCCATCCCGTGCTGCCACCCCCACCGAGCTCTCTGGGCCCTCCCAGAGCCGTTCCTTGTGAGATGGGGTGGCTGGGGCAGGAGCTCCCGGCTGCCAGCGGGGAGGGCCCCCTGGGCATCCTGGGCGGAGGCAGGGCTGGCCTGAGGCCCCACCCTGCCTGGAGGTGGGCCCCTGGGGGTGCACTCCGTGCCTGTCCCTTGCGCTCCCAGCTGAGAGGCCGAGGGAGCCGGTGGCCTCGGGGTCCGTCTGCGCAGCGGAAGCAATGGCCAGAGCGTGGGTTGGAGGCCGCCCGCAGGAGCGTGGGCTTGAGCTGCTGTGGCTGCCGCAGCTGGCGCCCAGGCCAGGCAGGTCCGCATCTTCCTTGAGAAGGCATTCCTTGGAAGCAGGTGGGGAAGGCTGCCGCCAGCGACATCGTGGCCCGCGGCTCGCCTGCCAGGGTGCGTCTCAGCGAGGCGCGGTGGGCCGCTGCGCATGCTTGGCCCGCCAGCCCCGTGGCGGCTTCCTGGGACCTGTCTCCACCGCCCAGCAGTTGCCCTTATGGGGCAGGTGCTCTGGCCCCTCCAGAGCCAGCTTCACGGCCTGCGGAGACCAGTGAAGGGGACGCTCTGAGAATCTCACTGGGCTTCTCAGGTGTCTCAGTGGTAAAGAATCCACCTGCCAGGGCAGGAGATGCGGGTTCAGTCCCTCGATGGAGGAGATCCCCTGGAGAAAGGAAAGGCTGCCCACTCCAGGATCCTTGCCTGGAGAGTCCCATGGACGGAGGAGCCTGGCGGGCTGCAGTTCACGGGGTCACAAAGAGTCAGACCCGACTGAGCAGGCACACACTGGTCAAAGGCAGGGTGAGGTGGGAGCCTGCCTTCTGGTCCAGGGCTGTGAACAGCTTCTCTGGCTCCCTCACCTCCGACTCAGAAGGCTCGGTGTCTCCCTCAGTGCCTGAGGACCAGGAGCGGGAGATGCCAGGGCCTCGGAGCCTGGACGGGGGGCCAGATGGCACAGGTTGACTGTGGCTCTGAATTCCCCCTGCTTGGACCCTCAGGGAGGCCATGAGAACCCCCCACCCCACCACGCCCTGTTTCCTCATTTCTCAGGGGCCACAAAGCTTCCCTCAAGGGCTGTGGTGAGAATAAACCAGATCAAATCTGTTTGCAGATCGCCCCAAACAATGCCTGGTACACAGGCCACATACAAGGCCGGGGAGTTATGCTTTCCCATCAGTGAGTTTTCAAAAGAACTGAAGCTTACCCTTAGAGGACACCATTCTAACAGCATCTTTCTAGAACATGCATCCCTAATCATCTAGGCAGGAAAATCCCCTTCTCACTGTAATAAACCTGTTTTTTTTTTGGGGGCGTGGAGTGGCTTACTGGGTCTCTGCTGGGGTTCGAGAGTTGTGGCATGCAGGATTAATTGCCCCATGGCATGTAGGATCTTATTTCCCCAACCAGGGATTGAACCCACGTCTCCTGCATTGGTAGGCCATGTCGACTTAAAACATTATCACAACCTAAAAGTTGAGAGTTATGTTTTATTCAGTGAGAATTTTAGGACTTCAAGCCCAGGAGATAGCATCTCAAATAACCCTGAGAGAACTGCTCTGAGGAGGTGAGAGGAGGAGTCAGGTTATATAGAAGTTTTGCAGCAAGGGGCAGGTGCCTGGACATCAAAACAGTATTGTTAACTAAAGGAAGTCAGATATCCCAAGTTAAGCAGTTTAGCACTTTGCTATGTGTGGGAAAATTAAAGAATCTCGGCTCTCTGAAATCATTCCTTCCATGTGTATATCAGGTATCCTGGGCAGGATCCTATGTTTTTGTATCCTGAACTCCTTTGCTGGCCCCTGTAGGGAGTGGCGGCCTGCTGCTGCCTGATCACTTCCCGAGTGCCCTTAGGGCTCACGAGCTCACGTTGGTGGTGGTGGTGGTGGTGGTGGTTTAGTGCTAAGTCATGTCCAACTCTTGCAAGCCCGTGGACAGAGAAGCCTGACGGGCTACAGTCCATGGGATTCTCCAGGCAAGAATACTGGAGTGGGTTGCCATTTCCTTCTCCGAGCTCACATTGGAGGGCTGCAACTGCTGATGACTGTGGCATCCTTGTTTACTACCGTATCATGTCAGGAAATATTCCATTTCTGTTAAGTGGATTCTCAACCACGGGACCACAGGCAAGCCCCTATAATGAACCTTCTTTTCATGCCTCAGCAGCACCACTGTGAGTGGCCGTGGCTGAGCCTGCTCCTGGCCTGGGTCTCCTGCGGGCAACTCCCTCCAACCTCCCTGGGCCCCTCTGGTTTCTCCCCCTCATACACCACGGCCAGGACACCAGCTGGAATAGGCCAGGAGGCAGCTGGTATCAAGAGCAAACCCACTGAGGATGCTACTGCGCCGGGCACTCTATGGCATCGTCACCCGCCGTCATGGCTGTGGTTGCAGAAAGGTAGGGAGCCCAGGGTGTGGCTGCCAGGGGAGGCTGCTAAGTCACACCCTGTCCCTGGTCTCCTACTGATGGCCTGGGTCGTTCTCAGTGGAGTTTGCTCTGTCGGTTGTGTCCCTGGGGGTCATCAGGAAGGCCAGACTCGGCTTGACTCGGCCTTGGTGGCTGGAAGTTGCCGGCTAGCAGGGGTTCCCATTGCCGATCCAAACTCATTTGGGCTGGTTTTCCCTGTGATGGGGAGCTGCGGTATTCACCAGCACTGGGTGAATACTTTGGTATCTCACCTTCCTCCAGGGAAGATGCCATCTGTGTCTGACCTGCTGACAAGGTGGTTCCTCGGACCTTGTTTCATCTTTATTTTCATCAGTAGGGCTCAGGAGACCCAGACTGTAGGCTTGAAGTCCTGTCCTCAGTTACACTGATCTTGGGAATTAGGGGGTGAAGACCTGGGCTTCTCAAGTGGCGCTAGTGGTGAAGAGCATGCGTGCTAATGCAGGAGACATAAGAGACGAAGGTCCGATCCTTGGGTTGGGGAGATCCCCTGGAGGAGGGCATGGCAGCCCACTCCAGCATTCTTGCCTGGGGAATCCCATGGACAGAGGAGCCAGGTAGGCTACAGTCCATAGGGTCTCAAAGAGTCGGACATGACTGAAGCGACTTGGCATGCATGCGTGCGTCCTGAACCTGGTGTGTGCAAGTATCTAGTGAAGAGGCAGTAGGGAAGGCGGTGTGTGAGGCCAGCTTAGTCCTGACACCCTGTGGGCCTGATGCTGACTTAGAGCGTGCCCTAGGGGAGCGGGCAGACCCTCAGCTCTTGCTGTAATTCTAGACCAGCCCCAGAGCCTGGGCACCCAGAGCCCAAAATTCACTCAGATCCTTAGAAGCTCCAGGAGGACCTCAGAAAGCTGATCTTTTGGCCCATGGGACTGTTTTCTCTCTGGGTCGTTGTGAAAATCGACTGCACCGAGCCTCACATTGCCTGTCTGTGAAGTGCCCTTCCCTTCCTGTTGCCCACAGCTGCTCCGTTGGCCGGGCACAGCTGTGTCCCAGGGCCCCTTACATAAGATCAGGAGCTGGCCTGGCGGGCACACATGCCTGCTAAGTCAGGCTCCCAGATAGGCCGAGTTTAGGGGTCATGGACAACTCCCCCACCCTACCCCCGTCCTTCCTGGACAGGGAGACCTTGCCTCACAGGCGAGAGCACGACACAGCACGAGAAAGCCACAGAGCAACCTCTGGTGCGTTCACAAGAGCTCATTAGGTCCCTCTGTGTATCAGCTCAGCAGCCCCCTACCACCTTTCTCCCTAAGGAGTGTCTGCCGCAGACAGCTTGGCTGTGGCAGGAACTGCACCCGACGGTCCCCAGGGCCTGTGCCCCGTGATGGACGGTCCCCAGGGCCTGCGCTCCGTGAGGGATGCTGCTGGCAGACGATGCCGCTGTGTTCAGTCTGCTGGTTTAATCCTGTGGGGCTCAGTGCCGGACAGCAACTTTCCCGGCAGGATCAACTTTGGATTCTTGTTCATCTCCGTGTGTGTGCATGCGTGTGTTTTATGACCGGGGTGAGCAAAGGGGACAAATGCAAGAATCCTTTGTTTTCTTGGTGTTACTTAAAAGGAAGTGGGCTCTTCTCTTATCAGTGGGAGTGAAAAGTGAACCTGCCATGCTCCTCGGACTCTGATACCCGGGCTTGATAACAGAGCATTTCATCATGTGTTCCGGAGGCCCAGGCCTCTGGTCAGGACGGCCAAAAGTTCAGCCCGATCGCTTTTACATCTTATCAGAACCTTGAGAAAGCCTCGTTCGCCTGCTCGTCATCAGGCGTTTGGCGTTTGGCTGTCAGTTCACCTGTGTATCTGACAGGAGAGAGTGGCTGATACTAAAAAAAAAAAAAAAAGCTCTCATTCAGCTCAGAGTTTTCTGTTTCCCTGCAGCTGAGGCTGCCAGGGAGGCCTGTTGAGCATAACTTTTGGGGACACACTCCACCCGCTGGGTCTGAGGTTTGGGGTTGTCAGACTTGGGTTCAAAAGCTGGTCCCCACCATGTCCCAGCCCTACTTCTGCCGTGCTTTCCTGCCCACCAACATCTCTCTCTCTCTAGCTCTGTGTCTCTCTTTTTCTCTCTCTCTTTTACTCTCTCTACTCCTCTCTCTCTGTGTCTCTCCTTCTCTCTGTCTCTCTCTCTCTGTGTATCTCTCTTTCTCTGTCTCTCTCTCTCTCTGTCTCTCTCTGTCTCTGTCTCCTCTCTCCTCCTCTCTCTCTCTCTGTCTCTGTCTCTCCTTCTCGCTCTCTCTCTCTGTCTCCTCTCTCCTTCTCTCTTTCTCTCTCTCTGTCTCTCTCTCTGTGTCTCTCCTTTTTCTTTTTCTCTCTCTGTCCCTCTCTGTATATCTCTCTGTCCCTCTCTGTGTATCTCTCTTTCTCTCTCTGTCTCTCTCTCTCTCTGTCTCCTCTCTCCTTCTCTCTATTTCTCTCTCTCTCTCTCTCTCTCTCTGTCTCTCTCTGTGTGTCTCTCCTTTTTCTTTTCTCTCTCTGTCTCTCTCTGTGTATCTCTCTTTCTCTCTCTGTGTCTCTCTCTCTCTCTCTCTCTCTCTCTCTCTCTCTCTCTGTCTCTGTCTCTCCTTCTCTCTCTGTCTCTCTCTGTATATCTCTTTTCTCTCTCTGTCTCTCTCTGTCTCCTCTCTCTCTCTCTCTCTGTCTCTGTCTCTCCCTTTTCTCTCTCTCTCTGTCTCCTCTCTCCGTCTCTCTTTCTCTCTCTCTGTCTCTCTCCTTTTCTTTTCTCTCTCTGTCCCTCTCTGTGTATCTCTCTTTCTCTCTCTGTCTCTCTCTCTCTCTGTCTCTCTCTGTGTCTCTCCTCTCTCTGTCTCCTCTCTCCTTCTCTCTTTCTCTCTCTCTGTCTCCTCTCTCCTTCTCTCTTTCTCTCTCTCTGTCTCTCTCTCTGTGTCTCCCCTTTTTCTTTTTCTCTCTCTGTCCCTCTCTGTGTATCTCTCTTCTCTCTCTGTCTCTCTCTCTCTGTCTCCTCTCTCCTTCTCTCTCTCTCTGTCTCTCTCTGTGTGTCCCTACTTTTCTTTTTCTCTCTCTGTCTCTCTCTGTGTATCTCTCTTTCTCTCTCTGTCTCTCTCTGTCTCTGTCTCTCTCTGTCTCCTCTCTCCTCCTCTCTTTCTCTCTGTTTCTCTCTGTGTGTCTCTCCTTTTTCTTTTCTCTCTCTGTCTCTCTCTGTGTATCTCTCTTTCTCTCTCTGTCTCTCTCTGTCTCTGTCTCTCTCTGTCTCCTCTCTCCTCCTCTCTTTCTCTCTGTCTCTCTCTGTGTGTCTCTCCTTTTCTTTTTCTCTCTCTGTCCCTCTCTGTGTATCTCTCTCTTTCTCTCTCTGTGTATCTCTCTTTCTCTCTGTGTTATCTCTTTCTCTCTCTGTCTCTTTCTCTCTCTCTCTCTGTCTCTCTCTCTCTCTCTGTCTCTCTCCTTCTCTCTCTTTCTCTCTCTCTCTCTCTCTGTCTCTCCTTCTCTCTCTTTCTCTCTCTCTCTGTCTCTCTCTGTGTGTCTCTCCTTTTCTTTTTCTCTCTCTGTCTCTCTCTGTGTATCTCTCTTTCTCTCTCTGTCTCTCTCTGTCTCTCTCCTTCTCTCTCTGTCTCTCTCTCTCTCTGTATCTCTCCTTCTCTCTGTGTATTTCTCTTTCTCTCTCTGTCTCTTTCTCTCTCTGTCTCTCTCTCTCTCTGTCTCTTTCTCTCTCTGTCTCTCTCTCTCTCTTTATCTCTCTCCTTCTCTCTCTGTCTCTCTCTCTCTCTGTGTCTCTCCTTCTCTCTCTGTCTCTCTCTCTCTCTGTATCTCTCTTTCTCTCTGTGTATTTCTCTTTCTCTCTCTGTCTCTCTTTCTCTCTCTCTCCTTCTCTCTCTTTCTCTCTCTCTGTCTCTCTCTGTGTGTCTCTCCTTTTTCTTTTTCTCTCTGTCTCTCTCTCTCTCTGTCTCTCTGTCTCTCTCTCTCTCTGTGTCTCTCCTTCTCTGTCTTCCTGTCTGTCTCTCCAGGTCTTGGCACCCCTGCATACAGAGGGTAACTTCCTCCCTCACAGGTGGTGCTGGGCTCCCCTCGGGTGCAATGTGCAGCCCAGCGTGTTGCAGAAGTCCCACGAACGCTCCCGTGCTGGTCTCCTCCTCATCTCTCTCCAGGGAGATTAATGTGTGTGAATGAAAACCTCAGATAAAGGCAAGCAGAACCCCCAGTGAACGCGCACGTGTCTTTCATGAACACGTGCATGCTGTTCAGAAGATGCTATTCGTAATCATCCCAAAAGAGCCTCCCGCAGGCGCCCGCAGAGGGGTGATGGAGGCACTGCAGTGAGTCCACAGATGGAGCGTTCTGCAGCCACGTGCGGTGCATGTGGTGCACGCCTTGCACAAACAATGTGAGGAAGAGGAGCCTGGTGTCAAAGAACACAGACACAATAGGCAGGACTCCTAGACGATGTTCGATCAATACGGGGATCACCTTCCAAGGTTTACCTGAGAGCCGCTTCACTTTGGGCCAATTCGTCCAGTCGCTTGCTCAAAACTGGCACATTTTTCTCTACTGTTGCTCAGTCACCAAGTCATGTCCGACTCTTTGCATCTCCATGGACTGCAGCACGCCAGGCTTCCCTGTCCTTCACTGTCTCCCAGAGTTTGCTCAAATTCATGTCCATTGAGTTAGTGATGCCCTCCGACCATCTCATCCTCTGTCGTCCCTTTCTCCTCCTGCCCTCAGTCTTTCCCAGCATCAGAGTCTTTTCCAGTGAGTCGGCATTTCGCATCAGGTGGCCAGGGTATTGGAGCTTCAGCATCAGTCCTTTTCTGTACTAGGCTCCAATAAAGCATTTCTCAAACCACAAGCAGCAAGATGCTGGGGGAGGAGGGACACTATCGAGTTCATTTCATTGATAAAACAGACGGAGGAGAGTAGGGGAGCCGTGGAAACTTGGGGCCCGACCTGGGAGTGGAATTGCCGCTGTCCAGGAAGGAGATGCAAGTGGGGTCAGGGCAATGCTGATTCATGTAAGTTTCAAACTCACCAGAAGAGCAGGCGGGGGAGATCTGTGAACACTTTCTTACTGAGAGCAGCTGCAGAGCATTATTCATGATGGCAGAGAAGACCCATCTTTTCCCTTCCCCTTTGTGCTTCTGGGTCCCGCTGACGAGTGGGTCAGAGAACTCAAAATGGTGTTAAAGCAGGATGAGCGGCTCTTAGCCTCTGACATGGGCTGGAAGGGAGGGTGGGGTGGGCGGGGTCTTTCTGCCTGGCGTTCCTTTCCTTCATTTCTCTTTCTCTTTCTTTTTGGGCAAAGTGGTGTGTGCTGCCCTGAAGGGAGAGCTGAGCGGTGCTCAGAATGTATGAAAGCTCGGAGGCCACGTTGTGCCTTTGACAGCTGGGCCTCAACCTTACTCTGTCCCAGTTCAGCTGTAGCCTCCAGCTTCTGGCCTTGGGGGGCTCGCCAGCAGCCCTAAACTTGGGCTCCAGGATACCTCTGCTCTCTGGTCCTCCCCTCCTTGGCATCTTCCTACTCCCCTGGCCACGCTCCTCAGGCCTTCGCATGATCGTTAATTCATTCTGCTTCTTATCCAGGGCTTCCCTGGTGGCTCAGCTGGTAAAGAATCCGCCTGCAATGTGGGAAACCTGGGTTCGATCCCTGGGACGGGAAGATCCTCTGGAGAAAGGAAAGGCTACCCGTTCCGGTCTTCTGGCCTGGAGAATTCCATAGACTGTATAGTCCATGGGATTGCAAAGAGCCAGACATGACCAAGAAACTTTCGCTTCACTCACTGTCTTATTTATCTGTGTGGCTGTGCTGTGTCTTAGTTGCGGCATGCACACTCTTAGTTGTGGTGTGTGGTCTCTAGTTCCCCAACCCAGGGATCAAACCTGGGCCCTCCCACATTGGGAGCTCAGAGTCTCAGCCACTGAACCACTAGGGAAGTCCCTCATGCTGCCATCTTATTAGCCAATAATGTGGATATTTTAACTCAGGGTTCTTGGGACTGTGAATGCTCCATCCTAAGGACTATGTTACTAGCAGGTGATTGATGAACTTGAGAGTTGCATTTGTCTGGGCCCAGAGTGGATATGGTGTGCCCTTGGCAGGCTTACTTGCAGATGAGGAGAGACAGCAAACCTACAGAAGAGATAAGTTATTAATAGATAGGGATGACTCCTCCCTTTTGAAGGACTTTTTGACTTTTCCTGAAAAGCCAGCCATTGATCTTTGCTTCTGTCCTAGAAAGGCATGCAGTGGAACAGCACCGTCCGGTAGATCTGTGTATAGAGATGAAAGTGTCCCGCTGTCTGTGCTGTCCAGTGTGATAGCCACCAGCCACGCGTGGCCGGGGAACACCGGCAGTATGGACCAGGTTGCTGTAATGAGACTGCCAACCAGGCGGCTTAAAGCAATAGACATTTCTCTCTCAGTTCTGGAGGCTGGAAGTCTAAAATCACCGTGTCAGGACGTGGGCTCCTTCTCATGGGCTCTGCAGGAGAATCGGTCCCAGGTCTGCCCCCGGCTGCTCCATGGCTTGTGGCTGCCTCCCTCCTGTCTCTGTCTCCCTCCTCACGTGGCCTTCCCCCCCACTCCATGTGTCTGTGACCAGATTTTCCTCTTGGCTTCCCCGTGGCTCAGAGGGTAAAGAATCTGCCTGCAGTGTAAGAGACTGGGGTTCGATCCCTGGGTTAGAAAGATCCCCTGGAGGAGGGCACGGCAACCCACTCCAGTATTCTTGCCTGGAGAATCCCATGGACAGAGGGAATCTAGCGGGCTACAGTCCATGGGGTCGCAAAGAGTCGGACACGGCTGAGCAACTTCACTTCTAATGACCTCATGTTAACTTGATTATCTCTGTAAAGACCACAGTGAGCAATGTGCTTAGTCGTTTGTGACAGACGACGGCAGCAGGCCACAGTCCCCCTCCACAAGCCTGTTCCTTCCTTACCCCACCTCCCCAATTGATCTAACCCTAATCAATCTCAAAGACCAGCCTCGTCCAAGAATCAACCGCCCCCCCACCATACCACCATGCCTACGGCTCTTTGCTCTGCTGTGTACCCGGCTCCTTATCTTACTTTAATTTATTTGTGAACACCCTCTGTTTTCCCAAAAAGGGTTTATGCACACTTCATCGTACCCTTCCTTGCACTGTGCCTTAATGGGCTCATACATTTCTGTCCCCTCAGCCTGTTCCATTATATGAAGCACAGGGTCTGTGGTTCATAGCTTTTTATCCCTGTCCAAACACTTCACTCCCCGATGGCTCAGCCAGTAAAGAATCTGCCTGCAGTGCAAGACACAAAGGAGGTATAGATTCAATCCCTGGGTCAGGAAGATCCCCTGGATGAGGACATGGCAACCCACTTCAGCATTCTCGCCTGGAGAATCCCGTGGACAGAGGAGCCTGGCGGGTTACTTACAGTCCATAGGGCTAAGCACCCAGGCAAACAGTGTGCAGCCAGTGCCCAGGAAATGCTTATCATCTCATCAATTGACTATTTCAAAGCAAGAACGCTCTGAAAGTCCCCTTTGCCTTGTCTTAAGTGAAAAGTAAACATCTCCAGCAGGATGGGGAAAGCTCTTTATACCAGTCTCCTCCATGATAAAGGCTGCAAAAGAAATGTTGCTGGCTAGGGAACATTTCTACTCTAGGGAGTCAGAGGTACCAGGCTCACTGTGGTAACCCTGGCACCTCCCTCTTGCAGGGGGTTGAGACTGTACCCTTGACCGTATCCACCCAGGCCAATCTCTCTCACATCTGTTGGGAGATCAGCCAGCAGCAGCCTCGCCCAAAGGACGAAGGCAGCCTTTGTGGAGGAGGGGGGCACCCAGGTAGGAACTCTGCCCAGAGATCTTAACTGCTGCTGAGCCCTCGTGACATCTGTTCATGTGGCTTCTCAGGCATGTCCTGCTAACATGAGGGTGAACTTTTTACAGCTGACACCTCAGCCATCAAGGGGGGATAGTTCCACCCCAGCGGGAAAAGGGGATCAAGGGCAGAGGAAAAGGGGTGGCCTCGAACATCCCCAGGGTGTCTCGGGGTGCTGCTCAGGGTTGCTGGGAAGGCTGCTGGCTTGCCAACTGTTTCCTTCTAACTGAAACTCTTGTTGCTGTTCACTCACTCAGTCATGCCCGACTCTTTGTGACCCCATGGACTGCTACACACCAGGCTTCACCGTCTCCTGGAGTTTGCTGAAACTCGTGTCTGTTGAGTCAGTGATGCCATCCAACCATCTCATCCTCTGTCATCCCCTTCTCCTCCCGTCTCCAATCTTTCCCAGCATCAGGGTCTTTTCCAATGAGTTGGCTGTTCTCATCAGGTGGCCAAAGTATTAGAGTTTCAGCTTTAACATCAATCCTTCCAATGAACACTCAGGACTGATTTCCTTTAGAATGGACTGGTTTGATCTCCTTGCAGTCCAAGGGACTCTCAAGAGTTTTCTCCAGCACCACAGTTCAAAAGCATCAGTTCTTCGGCATTCAGCCTTCTCTATGGTCCAACTCTCGCACCCGTACATGACTACTGGAAAAGCCATAGATTTGACTGTATGGATCTTTGTCAGCAAAGGTGATGTGTCTGCTTTTTAACTGAAACTCTACCAATGACCATTTAAGCTTGGTGGTCATTGCACTGGAGTGAGTTTTCACAGGGACATATGCTGCCTCTCCGGGTGCCCGGGGACAGGGAGGAGGCCAAATCCAGATGTCCATAGTCTCTCAGCTCAGAGATGAGGGCTCGGGGACAAGAATCTTCTTGGGTTCACCTGAACGCTTTGCTCTGCCCCAGCCCCTCTATTCTGGGGCCCTTGGCCCTTTGTGTGAAGACGGTAAGGAGGCCAGGCAGAGAGCAGGTCCCGTTGGGTGCCATTTCAGTAGCTCTGATGTTCCCATCTGTCAGGACTGACACCTGCCTTGGCCTCGTCTACCCCCGGGTCCATTCCTTGCTTTGCTGCACCCATGGGGAGTGGTGCTCCCTGGTGGGAGGCATCCCATCCAGACGTTCAGGTGTGATCTGCCCTTTTCCCTGATGGATAAACTGAGGCTCAGATTATGCGGGAGCAGCCCCGTGGGTGACAGAGCTAGAGTGCATGCTGAGGTTCCCGCAGAAGGAGTTGAAAGAGGGCAGGGGCCATGTTTCCCACCAGGATGTTTGAAGCCCCCCGGCATAGGGGGGCCAACTGGACTCCAGTGAACACATGTGTGAGCAAACCCACAGAACCACCCACGCCCGCCGAGGAAGGCATATCCTCTCTGGGAGTCTCCCAGACGATCCACGCTGGGCCTCTGCCTGAGCCTCCCAGGGAAGTTAGTGGGTGTTTTCTGGAATGGTGTTCTTGGGGTGAGGGGAGGAAAGGGAGGCGGGGGACCCCCAGAGGGGACGGGCTTAGCAAGTGCGGTCACATTGGAGGGAGCGGGTTGAGCCGTCACACGGGGGGAAGCAGGTGACCAGTGCTCGAATTTACACAACACGGAGTCACCGGACTGTGCCCAGCTGTGGGCTCCATGCCCAGGGGACACACCCCCTCCCACCCTCCCGGGGTTATGTCACCGCGGCCGCCTCCCCGGGTGTCATGTAAATGTCACATTACCCTTGGCAGGGCTGCCAGATAGCGCTTCGGAAACTTGGCTACAGGAGGCCAGGGCTGTCTGACGCCGCTCTAGCCTCCCTCCCACTGCCAGCCTGGTGACCCATTCTGGGTCCTGTGACCACGGCCCTCCCCACCCCCACACACACACCCAGAGCCCCAGGGGAAGGGACAGGCCCTGGCATGGGCTAATAAGACAGACGGATTCTGACCGGGATGGACAGTGGGGATGTCCCCACGGTATCTTTGGGAGCCACATGCATGTCACACACCCCAAGTCCCTGTTCTGGGCCCTTGTGTCCCACATGCAGGGGTGCGTGGAACCCGGGCTGTTGGTTCCAAGGGAGCTGCTGACTTCACGGAGAAGGGCTGTCAGAGACCCAGGAGGGAAAGCAGGGCAATAGTGACCCTGGGGCGGGGGTGGATTTTAAAGGAAAGCAGAGTGTGGCCTGTCCGTGCCCTGGGACACTGTGTGTCTGCTGTGTGCTCAGTTGCATCCGACTATGCGATCGCACCAACCGTAGCCCACCAGGCTCCCCTGTCCACGACATTCTGCAGGCAAGAATCCTGGAGTGGGTTGCCATTTCCTTCTCTGCCCTGGAATATTATTCAGCCTTGAAAAGGAATACAGTTTTGACACCTGCTATGACAAGGAAGGACCTTGAGAGCGTTACGTGTGGGACGAGGAGCTGGCAGAAAAGGGCAAATGCTGGACGACCCCACGTGCACAAGGGCCCAGAGGAGACAGATTCATAGACCCAGAAAGCGGGCAGTGGGGGGCGGCTGGGGGAGGGAAGCGGGAGACAGTGTCTTGCGGGGACAGAGTCTCAGCTTCGGGAGATGAACAGGTCAGGAGCCTGGGTGGCGATGAGGGCTGTCCAACAGTGTGAGTGTCTTAACCCTGCCGAGCTGAACGGTTCAAAAGGGTTTGGATGACAGACTTTCTGTGTTCTGTATTTTACCACAATTAAGTTGATTTTTTTAGAAAAGTTCTGATCAACAGGTTAGCTTTTTCAGAAAGTTCTCCTAACGTATCTGTCAGCTGTCCGTGAGCATTCATGCACTTGGCACTTAGGTTTCTAAACAAAGCAAAACCGCAGTCTCTACAAATGGAAGACAGAGAAAGGCGAGCCCTGACGGGATGGGGGACGCGTGGCCCCTCTGCGGGCCTGGAGGGTCTGTGTGGATGGAGCGAGGGGGCAGCTGGAGGGAGAGGCCTGGGTCTGGGAGGAAAGGTGTGCATTCTCACTCGCGTAGGAGTGGCTCTGGGTCTGCAGCCGACTGGCAAGGGGGCCTCCCTTGGCCCCTCTGCTCCAGACCCCTGTGCAGTCCTGGGAGAGCCCCGGGGCCTCCTGCCCTGACCCTGGACTTTCCTGGGACTCAGTCCTGCCCGGAGCCCCATGAAGAGACATGGCTTGCCGGGTCTGCGAGGCAGCCTTGGATGAGGCTCGTGTCCGCCCGGGGGGCATGGAGCATGAGGCCTGCCTCTCTGGAGGCTCTGCGGGCATCTCCTCCCCTTCACGGCCTGGCCTTCCCAGTGGCCTGGAGGGCATGGACTGACTTGCAGGGGGCTCCAGGGCCAAGGCCTGGCTCTTTCCCTGCTCAGCAGTAGTGGCTCCAGCCTGTCTCCTGAGATGACCTTCAGGGCAGAGGGACGGGATTCCAGCTGCTGTTTTTAGTTGAACAGGTCTCAGGCTCCCGGCTGGGGTGGTGCTTCTGTGGGAATGCTTAGGGGTACCCCTCAGAGCCCACACATGTCCTGCAGGGCCTGTGGGGAATGGCCCTGTTTGTCCAGGCCAAACAGCTGTTGTTGAGTCGCTCAGTCGTGTCTGACTCTTTGCAACCCCGTGGACTATAGCCCCTAGGCTCCTCTGTCCATGGGGATTCTCCAGGCAAGAGCACTGGAGTGAGTTGCCATTTCCTTCTCCAGGGGGATCTTCTGACCTGGGGATCAAACCACATCTCTCGGTTTGGTCGACAGGTTCTTTACCGCTGAGTCATACCAATTCACGTTCCAGCACTTTTGTGAACCACCAGGTTTGTTGACTTGGAGTTGACATACAGTAACATTCACCCTTTTCAGTGTACAGTTCTGTGAGTTTTGTCAAACATATACAATTATATAATCGCCACCATCCGTAAAGAGAGGTTCCCCCAGTGGCTCAAGTGGTAAAGAATCTGCCTGCAGTGCAGGAGACACAGGAGATGCAGGCTTTATCCCTGGGTCAGGAAGATCCCCTGGAGGAGGAAAGGGCAACCCACTCCAGTATTCTTGCCTGGGAGATCCTATGGACAGAAGAGCCTGGCCGGCTACAGTCCATGAGGTCACAAAGAATCGGACACGACTGAAGCGACTAAGCATAGCCGATTAACAATGTTGTAACCGTTTTAGGTGGACAGCAAAGGGATTCAGCCACCCCAGTACATGTATCCCTTCTCCTGCAAACTTCCCTCCCACCCCGGCTGCCACGCAACACTGAGCAGAGCTGCCTGTGCCATACAGGAGGCCCTTGTTGGTTACCCATATTAAACACAGTAGTGTGTGCATGTCCATCCCAGACTGTCTAACCATCCCTTACCCTCATCCATCCCCCGGCAACATAAGTTCATTCTCTAAGTCTTACCAGTATCTCCGTAGAAGCTTTAAGTTTTAAATTTTGATGGATCCAGTGAATTCATTTGTTCTTATATGGACTTTGCTTGTTGAACATCTTGTTGAACAAGGCAGGGGTGACACATGGGTCCTGCGAGTGCTTATTGAGGAGGGACTATGTGCTGGGTACCCTGCACGCTGGGAGCTGGATGACAAATAAGAGCCTCTACCGCTCCCACTTAGTGGAGGCGATGGAATCTGTAAAGCTGTAACTGCAGCATCCTGTAGCTGTATAAGGGTCTTCCCTAGTAGCTCCGTTGGTAAAGAATCCCCTTGCAATGCAGGAGACCTTGGTTTGATCCCTGGGTCGGGAAGATCCGCTGGAGAAGGGATAGGCTACCCACTCTAGTCTTCTTGGGCTTCCCTGGTGGCTCAGCTGGTAAAGAATCCACCTGCAATGCAGGAGACCTCTACTCTCCGTGGCCTCCTCCTTGCCGCGTGTGTCAGAATTGTGCTCCCGCCAGCCTGCAGCAGCTTGGCCTCCATGGACAGGGAAGGCATCTCTCAGGGGAAAACAGCATGGAGAAAGGGGAGCCTGAGGCATCAAAGAGACTGATGGGGCAGGTCCAGTGTGTGGAAGGGGGGCCCGAGAGCCCCCCGGGGTCTGGCTGAACTCGGTAGGGGGTCCCGCACACAGGGCTGCCCTCTCGCATCTGTAAAACAAGCTCTGACAGTGGAAGGTATCGTAGGTCAGACGCAGAAGGTGAGGAATGCTAGGCTCCCCGGAAAAGGCAGCCCCTCTCCCAGCGAGCTCTGGTGGGGTTGCCCCTCTCTTCTGAAAGCACAGAGGAAATTGAGGAGTGCTGCTGTGACCTTTTCCCGCAGCCTGAACTCCCAGAGCTGTTCCCGAGCTGTTGTTGTCTGAGGCTCTGGGATGTCTTTCTTTATCTACGTGTTTTTTATGTATTTATTTGGCTGTACCAGGTCTTAGTGGCGGCACGCCGGACCCTTTAGTTGTCAGTTGAGATTTCGTTCCCTGACCAGGGATAGAACTGGGGTCTTGCATTGGGAGCTCAGAGTCTCAGCCACTGTACCTGCAGGGACGCCCCTGGGGTGTCTTTAGAAGGACGCAGCGGGACATGTGTTTCCATCTGAGATGCCTGGTTTCCTTCTAGCAGCAGCTTTCCTTCCTCGTCTCTTCCTCCTCCGTGGAGAGCCCCCCGCCCCTTAGTTAATCCCTGGCCAGGGAGGGGAGTGGGATGCTCTCCACCTCTCACTCTAGGGGGTGCATGAGGAGGGCAGGGAGCTCAGACCAGCTCCATAGACACAGCACGGGTGGCAGAGGTCTCGGCCTGGGTGCCCGCCCGGCCCAAGGCCACCCCCTGCCCTGGCACGCCCGCTGGCCAGCCTGAGCAGCACCTCACACCCCGAAGGCCCGGCAGGCGGCGTCATGTGATGTGTTGAGTCAACAGAGTCATAGGAGAGCCCTGCTTGGAGTCCTGTGGCCGTGGCCGCCGCCAGCACCCCGGGGGGGGAGGGGATGCCCGCTGGCCGGCAGCCACCTGGCCTGCCAGGCGCCCAGCGGAGGGAGGCCAGAGCCAGCGTCACACACCCCCACTAACCCACTCCAGGCTAGGCCCCCACCTCCTCCGCCTGC
The DNA here is from genome assembly GCA_917880005.1 of Nanger dama. Lineage (NCBI taxonomy): Eukaryota > Metazoa > Chordata > Mammalia > Artiodactyla > Bovidae > Nanger > Nanger dama. The sequence continues at coordinate 5,691,111 of CAKJTW010000098.1, forward strand.
TGTGCTGGGCGAGGTTTTCCAGAGAGGTGGTTTGTGAACTGCTCCCGGGCCCACCGGCCACCCAACAGCCTGGCAGGCCAGTACACCCGGGTGCGTCAAGAGTTGCACGTCTGGACACAACCACAGGCACCCTGGGGAGGGGATGGGGGCTCAGCGCCCTTCCTAGACCCCGCAGCCCGCTCCATACTGAGCCCAGCATGTGGAAGAAAGGATCAGATTCTGGCTAAACAGCCCAGGATCCACCAAAAATGGGGCAGCCAAGTGCAGCACGAGGGGCCGTGCTCCACGAGCCCTGGGGTGCTATACTCCATGCTGGTGTGGGGGAGGGGTGCTGGCATCAAGGGTTCTCAGTGGTTCCTACAGACAAACTGCGGAAAGTACAGGAATAACTCAAGGTACATTTTCAGATTTTATAGTCTGCCCTGGGAGCTTCCGAGTGAGTGGCAGTTTTCCCCATTAGCTGGAATAATAAACAAGTGATGGGCGATGGACAATCAGGAATTCCAAGGAGGGGCTGGAGGCAGGGCAGGGAAAGCCTTGGGGGTTGGTGTCCCAGGCTCAGAGAGGGAGGCCCTGCTTGGGGTCCCCGGTCAGCACGGGTTGGGGGTGCCTGCAGGCAGAGGCTCCACTGGTGGAGATCTCTCTTGGAGAGGCTACTTCCAGGGTGGGGCAAGAGGTCTTGCCCCTCCCTGTACAGTAAAAGTCGTCCCGGTTCACAGGGCCAATGCCAAGTGTGCCCTCATACCAGATCCACCGATTTCCATCACAGCCAGGTCTGCCAGTACCAGGCAGGCTGGCTTTGCCAGGACAATCTGCTTGCACGAGGCTGTTATACACAGGCAACTCTGTGAGGTCAAGCTTACAGAGCCTTGTCTGAACTGACATAGAAATTTGGTCCTGACCTAAGGACACCTGAGCAGGACGGGGCCCTAGGAGGGCTCCTGCCCAGAAATATTCTGGCCCCACCTGTGACCAGTGTCACAAAGCCTTGCCCCCACCCCCCGGGCACCTTGGCACCAGCCGGCGAGTAGGAAACCTCATGGCCTTCTGCCAAGTTAGTGTCCTTCCCTTGCGTGCTCTCAGGAGGTGACAGTCTCCAGACCCACCCTCCTCCTCTTCCTCTCCCAAACCCGAGCCAGGGCCATCCACTCCGCCCTCCACCCTGTGCAGCCTGTGGGAGCGTGTGGCGTGGAAGGGGTACCCCCCGTACCCCACACTCCCACCTCTGAGTCCACATCCTTGCCAGGCCCCCCATGGAACCACGTGCTCCTTCTCACCCACACAGATGGGCCCCTCCCGGACTCTCATGCTGGTAAGTGGCAGCCTGAACCTCTCACAGCTCAGGGAAGGTGCCCCCTGGGGGTCTGAAGACCCCTGTCAATGACATGCCTGGCCCAGCTTGTGTCCCAGCCCTGGCCCACAGGCCTCCCCATCACCTCCCAGGGCATGCCTCTCCGCCACTGTAAAAGGAGGTCATGGCACGTATGTCCACTCAGGTCACCACGGCCGTGTCCCCCAGCCCTGTTTCCCCTGTCACATTCAGCAGAATTCATCCGTGTGGTATGGAGGATGCCAGCTACTTTGTGATCCCACAAAGATCGTCATCAGAGGGCACTGGGGTAGCTATTTAACCTTTCTCCTACGTTGTCAAATCCTCAGTAAACTGGTTTTCAGAAACCGTCTTATATGGAAACTGGATTGCTGTAGAATCGCTCCCTCTTTTTTTTACTATTATGTATTTATTTTGGCCGTGCTGGATCTTCGTTGCTATGCAGGCTTTCTCTAGTTGCAGAGACCCAGGGCTGCTCTCTGGTTGCAGAATGTGGGCTTCTCATCTTGGTGGCGTCTCTTGTTGCACAGCACCGGCTCTGGGGTGGTCGGGCTTCAGTGATTGTGTCTCCCGGGCTGTAGAGCTCAGGCCCAGTAGTTGTAGCTCACGGACTCAGTTGCTCCCCGGCATGTGGGATCTTCCCGCACCAGGCATGGAACCTGTGTCTCCTGCACTGGCAGGCGGATTCTTTACCACTGAGCCACCAGGGAAGCCCTAGAATGTCTCTCTCTTACAAAGCAGCTGAGGGTTTGTTTTTTTTTTTTTCACCTCCCTTCTGGGAGAATTACCTTTGAGCTTCAGCATCAAAGGTACATAGACTCTTATCTTATTGCTATAGTGAAGTTGCTGGGGGGGCATGAAGCAGAACACAGGCCTCCAGGGGAGCTTGAAGAGGACACAGCTCCTCTAAAGGCAGACAGATGCCAGAGGTCAGATCACCCTGCTGGGGCCAAGCCAGAACCACCTCTGTGAGTGCCCACGCCCTCCCCCGCCACTGTTTCTATTTTGTTTTCTTTTGCCGGTTCACCCACGCCAAAAGTCAACACGCCAGAGCCAACCACTTAATAACCAGGTCCAGAATCCTGTCGGGTATGCAAGCCCCTGTGAAACTGCAGCTTCTCCTGCTTTCCTTCTTGGAGAATAAGAACCTTAGAAAATGTCCTAGAAGAGCTGGTTTTCTGAAAGAATTTTTCACCTACTGCTTTATCATCAAAAACGATAAATGGACTCCAGAACAACTTGGGTCTCCAACAGACTTTGAATAGTTTCTGTTATAAAGATTATAAAACAGGCTCTTCGCATCTATAAGCAAAACTTCCAGCCCCAAACCTTATTCCAAATTAATATATGAATTGAGAGGAAGCTCAAGCAGGGCCAGAGCCAAAGCCATCAGGTATAAAGTTATCCAGTGCCATTTCTAGAGAGAGTGTGATCCCACAGACTGTAGTCTGCCAGGCTCCTCTGTCCATGGGATTCTCCAGGGGATCTTCCATACCCAGGGATCAAAGCTGCGTCTTCTGTGTTGCAGGCAGAGTCTTTACCATCTGAGCCACCAGGGAAAATAGTCCAGAAACTCTTGTCTTCAGCTGCAGGAGGAGTAATTTCCATCAGAGGTCAGGCAGGGAGCCTGGAATTCAGGAGGAAGAGACTTTGCTGTCAAGGAAGGGGGCTGTGAAAGAGAGGGCTGAGCCTGCTGCCACGTGGCCACCAAGAATGGGAACTAGAGTTACTTTAGAAGTCTCTTATCTGTAAAATGAGGAAGCTGGTTTGAATGAATGGTTCAAAACTTGTCTGGCCACCTGAATCACCTGGGGAACTTCAGAGATGCAGGTTCCCAAGCTCCACCTTGGACTGTGGTAAAGAACACACCTCCCAATGAAGAAGATGCGGGTTCGATCCCTGGGTCAGGAAGATCCCCTGGAGAAGGGAATGGCAACCCACTCCAGTTTTCTTGCCTGGAGAATCCCATGGACAAAGGAGCCTGGCGGGTTACAGGCCACTGGGTTGCAAAGAGTCGGACACGACTGAGTGTCTGAACACACAGGCTTCACCTTGGACGCCCTCAACAGAATCTTTAGGCTCTGGGATGGGGTATTCCCCAAGCTGCTGGATGATCCTGCTCAGTCCAGTTTGAGAACTGTGGGCTGAAACCATCTCAACTGGCCAGGTGACTCAGATGCCCTGCTCCAGGGTGTTGAGTCAAACTCTGGGGATGGAGACCGAGGACTGCCCAGACCAAGGGTTTTTGAGAAAAGCTTTCCCATGGGAAAGGGAGGCAGAAAGGTATCCAGAGTTCAGTGAGGAAGTTATGGGGACCCTTCACGGGTATTCTGCCTAGAGCCTGAGAATAGGTCACTGCCAGGCTGGGACAAACCAGGATCACACACATGCTGGGGCCGGGAGTCGGGGGTGCCTAATCCATCCTCCTGAGCAAAGAGAAGCACCTGATTCTTCTTCCTTTTTTAAATATGTGTTTATTTTGCTGCTGCACCAGATCTCAGAGCCTTAGTTATAGCACACAGGACCTTGCATCTTCAGTCGCGGCTCGAGGGATCTCTAGTTGTGCTATGCGAACTCTAGTTGCAGCACGTGGGATCTGGTTCCCTGAGCAGGAGTGGAACCCAGGCCCCCTGTGTTGGCCCCAGAGTCTTAGCCACTGGACCACCAAGAAAGTCCCAAGAGCACCTGCTTCTGCACTGAGGGAGACCCCAGCCCACGGAGGCCAGAGAGTCTGGTTTCCCCTCACGGAGCGTTCAAGCCCCAGAAAGTCCAGCTGCCACTGGGAGGGCCATAGGTGACCCCTTGAAGTCAAGAAGGACTGAGGAATCTCCCATCAAGGCTCCGACCTCAGGTTGACCTGTGCCCAGAATGCACTGGGGTCTCGTGTTTGGGCCCAGGTTTCCTAATGACCCAGCTTTGTGTTTGACACGGAGCTCACACACCTTTGTGTTTCCAGGCTCCCGTGGGTTACCCTGGGAGGCCCTGCAGGGACGAGAGAGGTGGGATTGCCTTTCCTTCCAGGGGGTATCCCCCACCCCTGTAGCTATCCTGCCCTGTCGAGTCAGTTGGTGGCTCTGGGCTGTATTTCACCCTGTCAGGCACCGGGTGGGCACTGGCCATCCTGGACAGCCAGAGAGGAGGCCTGTGATCCGAGGATTTGCAGAAGCAGGACAGGTACCCACACGCGGGCCTCGGCGCCTCTACCTGGATGTGACTGCTTGTCTGGAGGGTTGCAGGCTTGCCTCCCGGCAGGCCCTGGCTCAGGGTGGCCCTCCCCTCCATCCCCGCCGCATCTTCTCCATGCCTGAGTGGTAGATGCTTGGACTGAGGCGGGTGAGGCCCAGAACAGGACCTGTGGACAAGCTCCAGGGAACTGGCTCTGCCCGTGGCTCCTCTTCTGCTTCTGGTGCCTCATGGACGTCAGCCCTGGGTGCGGGAGCACCCTGATGGACATGTGTGCCCTGTACATGAGGACCACTCCCCGCGGGAGACCGGACCCCGGCATGCGCTCAGCTTGCTCGTCTTCTTTCTACTACCCCGGACCTTCTGTCCCCTCTGATGTCCTTATCCGTGGCCTGGCTCCTTAGCCACAGGGGTCCCTGCATCTCCCTGGCTGGGGCTACTGGTTTGACACATACTGTCCATGGCGCCATCCCCCGTGACCCTCATCACCATCCCCCACCCGTCCTGAGTCAGCAACAACTGGACCTCCCTGGTGGTCCCGTAAAGAAGCTGCCTGCCAGTGCAAGGCACATGGGTTCGATCCCTGGTGCAGGAGGAGCCCCGTGTTCTAGTTAAGCCCATGAGCCGCAGCTCGAGAAGCCACCGCAACAGGGAGCCCATACTGTGCCACAGCTGAAAGACCCCCACAGCAGCGAAAACCCAGCCCCGCCAGCAACAAATAAATACACGAAAACAGTGCTGCCATAACTGAAGGAGCTTTTTTTTTAATGTCAGGAAGAACTAACTTTGTTGTTATTCCTCATCTCTGTGATGAGTCGTTAGTTATTTTAAAGGCCACATGTTAGTAAACCACCATGCAGGGTAAATTGGAAATGTGTGGTTCTCACCCCAGGCTCCTGGGACGGTGGGCAGCAAGGACACTTAAGATCAGGAAGAAAATGAATTGTTTCTTTTTTGTATTGTATGTTTCTTGGTCTTTCAGACCATATGCATGAAGAAGGTTGGTGCTGCCCAGGGGAAGGGGGACACCACATGTCAGGGCTCCCCCAGTCCCCCTCCCCTGCTGCACACCACACCACACCACACCACACCACACAGCCATCTGGTCGACCTGGCTTTTTTTTTTTTTTTTTTTTTTAAACCAAGCAGGGGGTTGGCTAGTGGTGAAACTAGGCCTAGACTCCAGGCTCCCGAAACCCAGGCTCTCCTCTGCACCCTTCTGCTGCTCTTGCTCATTACCTTCCAGCGGCCCTGCCGTTCTCCCTTCTCCCCTCTCCAGGCGCAGCTCCGGCCAGCGTGGCCGCCCGTGAGGTCACCAGCTCGTGGCTCCCTGGTGTCTGGTGTGGCTGCCAGGCGTCGCCTCTGTTCACTCACTGGGCCTATTCACTGGCCCTGGCTGCGTCCCCGGGAGACGCGGGGCCATTGTTCAGGCTCAGAGGTGGCGGCAGCGCTAACTAAGTCCCCCAAGGGCCGGGGGAGGGCGGGAGCGCCTTCCCGAAGAGCAGAATGGGGGGAGCCTGCCGGGGCTTCTCGGCCATGTCACCACAGCCCTGTCCCGTCTGAGGTGAGGTGAAGTCGCTCAGTCGTGTCCGACTCTTTGCGACCCCATGGACTGTAACCTACTAGGCTTCTCTGTCCATGGGATTCTCCAGGCAAGAATACTGGAGTGGATTGCCATTTCCTCCTCCAGGGGATCATCCCAACCCAGGGATGGAAACCAGGTCTCCTGCATTATAGGCGGATCCTCTACCATCTGAGCCACCAGGGAAAGGGGCATAAATGTGATCAGAAGACCCCTCTCTGTTGAAATTCTCTCTGCTCTTTCTGGCTGGCATGGAAGAGAAACCCTCTTTGAAGATGCCCATCCCCACCCCACAAGGCTGCCCTGCTCCCCTCTGACAGCAACCCCACCTTCCCTCCAGGCACTCAAGCTTCCCAAGCTCCCCCCTCCTCTTAGCCTCTGAAACCCCACTTTGTGGAAGGGTGATTCACGCACCCAAAGTGTGATTCTAAGTCTTTGTGTTTTTCTCTGGGTGATTTCCCAATATCATTGTGGCAGAATGGGACCTCTGCTATCCACTCACACCAGTGAGTGATTTCTCTAGTCCCCAGTCTCTTCACCTGGGAAGTAGGGTCGTACACCCGGCCCCTCTCTCTTGGGGTTGGGGGGCAAAGTAAGCAAGAGTATACCCCAGCACTTTGTGACTGGTAAGATGGTATTGTAAGACTCTACCCTGAGAGGTGTGTCAGGCTGCAGTGCAGAGAGGGCGCATGTTTTGGGTTCTAGCAGAGTTCTTGCCCTGTGTCCTAAGCTACACACGTTCCTAACCCACACATCATGTCACCTGTCCCCCAAGGCTCCCCATCCTGGCTCTGAAGTCCAGGTATCATCCTGTATCCCCCACAGGACTCACCTCCTCTGGGAAGGGAGGAGAGCCCGAAGCAAGGCCAGGCAGAAGGTGGACGAACCTCTTAACATTAGAAAGAGTTCCATGAGAGGAGCTTTCTTAAGGGCCATAGAGTTCCCTTCAGCTCCCTGTTTCCACCTCCAGATGGCAAGGCCGCCATCTCCTCAGCACGGGCGGCTCCACACAGCTGTGTCCTCTGAACGTCCCTCTTGTCCTCCGTGGGGACCCGGTCACGCTTGTCCCCGTGCTCATGGGATCGAGCCCCAGGGGACACAGAAGCCGCCATCTGGGCTTTAAGGAGTGCTTTTTAATACCTTACACTTGAGAAGGGAACATGCTGTCTCAAAGAACTAGCCAGGAGTTCCGCCAGCTCTGAAAGCCCCCTGCAGCAGAGGAGGGGCTTATCCTGAGGACTGGATAAGCCCAGTCCAGTCTAAGCGGGACAGCACCTCGTGCAGAGAAGGGGAAGTGGGGGGTGTTGGGGGAGCCTGGAGGGAGCAGCCCTGCCCTCCATCCTTTCCATGGGTTCCCCCGTCAGCTCTCCAGCACACACCCCAGAGTGCAGGGAACACCCTAGAGAGACACAGGAAGGGCCTTTTGTCCAGGGACCCCGGCCAGAGTGGGAAGCAGGGACCATGACGCTTCTCACCGGGCCATCGTGGCCCTGGGAACCAGTCCGTTCCAGGCCCCTGTTCGGCCATCGCTGCAGCCACTGAGGGACACGCCACCACCCCTGGGGCCTGAGGGCGTCCACTCGGGACAGCACCGGGGCTTCCTTCCCCAGGTCGGTCCACCTGGACCCAGCCTCACTCCTGCCGGACTGTGGGTATCACTCACAATCCCCCCCTCCTGCCCTGTCTGCCCTGCAGAGCTGCTGGACTCAAATCTCTCCCTCCTCAGGGTCCCCACTCTCCACCCTCCCCTCCCACGCCCCCAACCCCTCCTTCAAATGGGCCTTGCTTCTAAAACCTTTGGTGTGCACCTTTTTCCAAAAGAGCTTGGGGTCTTGCTCCTAGGGGCCTTTCACGTCACAAGCCTGGAGACCTTCAAGGGCACGGTGACAGCAGTCTACCTCATGCTTTCCCTGGAGCTCCTCCCTGCTCACCCTGGGGGCTGAGTTCTCTGCTTGGTGTGGTGGCCCCTGGCATAATGGGGTCCCTGGAAAAAGACCTGGTTACTCCTAGAGCTCCCGTCTAGGAAATATGGGAGGGAAGGTTCCAGCCCAGCTTGGGCCTTGGCCCCGCCCCCTCTGTCTCCCTACCTGTTGGGGGAGGACCCTGACCAGCACTGCCCCCCACCCGGACCAGTGCTGGGCAGATGATGAATTGGGGCAGAGAGAAGAAACTTACACATGCTTCCCAGGTGGCCCACCTGCCAGTGCAGGAGACACGATTCAGTCCCTGGGTTGGGAAGATCCCCTGGAGGAGGAAACAGCAGTCTACTCTCCCGTTCTTGCCTGGAGAATCCTATGGACAGAGGGAGCCTGGCAGACTGCAGTTCACGAGGTCACAAAGAACTGGACATGACTGAGCAACTGAGCATGCACAAGACAGTCACCTGTTTTCGTCTGGTTTGGTTTGGCCTTAAGCAGCCTGTTGTTCAAGGGTAGGCCTGGCGCGGACAAGATGGGCTGAGGCTCCTAGGGCCTCAGAGTCAGGAGTGGGGGATGGGATGAATCGGGAGGTGGTCTGTGGGTGAGGATGGGAGCAGAAGAAGGAACACAGGCTTACGGGGCCGGGCGAGTGGAGGCGTCTGGGCACGGCACAGGGCAGCACAGGGTAGGCGCTTGGCTGGTAGGATGATCAGTCTTTGTCAAGGTCAAAGGGAGCAAGAAGGTGGCCCTGGGACCATGTTCACTGACGTCTTTGGCTTGCATGCCTATTGTATTTTTAAATAATTTAAAAATTGTATTCAGTTACCTATAAACGTGAGAGACCAGACCCAAATCCAGAGTCCGCCTATCTTGGAAACAAATCAGTATCAGGCAGCATTATTGTGTTGTTTCCTAGAGCTTCTGTAACAAAGTAGCCCAAACTGGGTAGCGTAAATCCACAGGAGTTATTCTCTCGTAATTCCACAGGCTGGAAGTCTGAACCAAGGTGTCAGCAGCACCATACCCGCTCTGAGACTCTGAATAGCCTCCCACCTTGCCGTCTCTAGCTTCCTTTTTCCTTTTTCCAGTATTATTGAGAAGTAATTGATGTGTGTCGCTATATGTGTTTAAGGCATACAGCATAGTACTTTGAATTGCTCGTATTGTGAAATGATGATCACAGTGGGTGAGCTAACATCCCTCATCTCTATAGAAACAAGGGAAAGAAATGAATAAGAAGAGCTTTCTCCTTGTGCTGAGCGAGCGCTCAGGATTTCACTGTCCTGCGTGTCGTACAGCAGTGTCAGACATAGTCATCATTTTGTACATTGCGTCCCCAGGAGTTAGTTATCTGATCATTGGAAATTTGGACCTTTTGACCACCCTCCTCCAGTCTTCTGGCTCCTGATGGTTGCCGGCAGTGCTTGGCATTCCTTGGCTCATAGAGACATCACCCCAGAGTCTGCCTCCGTCATTACATGGCCTTCGCCTCTGAGTGTATCTGTGTCTCCTCCCCTTATAAGGACACTACACGTGGGGTTAAGAGTCCAGCCTGTTTCAGTATAATCTCGGCTCGATTCTGTCTGCAAAGATCTGTTTCCAAATAAGGTCACATTCATAGGCACTGGGGGTTCGGACTTTAACTCATCTGTTTAGGGGACTCCATTCAGCCATAACCATGATCTTACAGCATAATCAGGCAGGTGTGAGTGACAATCGCCTGCCTGAGACAGGCCTCCAGGATTGCACAAAGCCTGTGGACTGTGCAGCCTCTCACTCTGGGCAGATTCGTGCCTGGGACTCCTGCCAGTTCTTTGTCCCCCGCGTCCCACCCACTTCTTCCTGGTTCCAGTCCTATCCAGGTCTTCAATCTGCAAGGCCCTTCCTTCCCAAAGCCACCCCAGTGATCATCTTCACAGTGATTCTAGCTCTTGCACACCCACAGTGGCAGTTTTCACATCACACATTTTGACAATAACAGCGTGTCTGGTCTGGCCCTTGGTGCAGTCATGTGACTTCTGACCTTCATCTCTGCTGGATATGAACTTCCTTATGTCTTATCCCCAAGGACTATGGGATCCACTCCACACACTCTCGACACCATGCTTTGTAGGGGAGGGAGGGGAGATCCAATAGTCTTGGACTAAATGTGAAAATCACATCCCACAAGTGTGCATAAGTCTTATCACCCGACAACTTCTGAACTGTCCGTCACAGCAAGGGGGACTCTGCCCACGACTCAGGTTGGGTGGGGCAGGGATTTCTAGACGCAACCAATTCTAAGGGATTAGAAGTAGTTTACGCAAGCTTGTCCCCAACATGCAGAATTGAATCATTTAGATTCTTGCCGTGCGAGACTCAGCACTTGCAGCTGGGAGCCCTTTTCTCCATGTCAGCAAATCGCTCACGCCCTTTGTGTTCCTTCCTCTACCCCCAGGCCTCTCTTCCTCTCCGTCAACACCCACCCAAGTGGCCAAGCAGCACACGTTCCCTCTCGAGTCCTACAAGCACGAGCCTGAGCGACTGGAAAATCGCATCTATGCCTCCTCTTCGCCTCCGGACGCAGGCCAGAGGTTCAGCCCGTCCTCCTTCCAGAGCGCAGCCAGGCCTCTGTCAGCATCGCCGACACATCCTTCTCCCTCCAAATCTGTAAGTCTGGGCCTCCTCCTGGGGGCCAGGCCGCCCGGCGTGGGAGGGAGGACAGGGTCTGGATATAGCTGAAGCTGAGGCTGGGCACTCCTGACATCTTGGGTGTATTTTATCATAAATCACAGACTAAGAAAAAAATGTGGCGAGAGCACAATTGTTGTTGTTGTTCAGTTGCTAAGTTGTGTTTGACCCTTTGTGACCCCCTGGGCTGTCACACACCAGGCTTTCCTGTCCTTCACCATCTCCCGGAGCTTGCTCAGACTTGTCCATTGAGTCATTGATGCCATCCAACCATCTTATCCTCTGTCGTCCCCTTCTCCTTCTGCCTTCAGTCTTTCTCAGCATCAGGGTCTTTTCCAGTGAGTCGGCTCTTTGCATCAGGTAACCGAGGTGTTGGAGCTTCAGCTTCAGCATCAGTCCTTCTCATGAACATTCAGGGTTGATTTCCTTTAGGATGGACTGGTTTGATCTCCTTGCTGTCCAAGGGAATCTCATAAGAGCAAAATGGGCAAGTGGAAATCAAATGAACAGTAGCTTCTGGAACATGGCCAGGAAAACTTTTTCTCTCTTAGCTTCTTTTTTAAAAATCAGTTATTAAAAGCTTTATTTGAATTTTGTCATGATTGGGATACTAAAGTAAAAGTCATAGGCAAAGCAAAAAAATATTGTTTTTTTAATAGAAATTTTATTCTAGCTTTTTAAAATTTAGAGTCTGACATCATTGACTTGGGAAATGGTCTTGGAAAGATGAGCATTTCCAAGAAGAGCGGGTCAGTGAAACGGGTGTCTTTGCATCCTTCAGAGGATCAGAACCAGTGGATATGAGTGGAGGAGGATGGCTTAATGCCAGCACTTAGACACTCTGCCTTTTACCACCGTGGGCCTGAAGTGTGGGGACCACCATCACCGCCTCCTAGTTTAGTGGGGACCACAGACATGCACTCTCATTCCTGTGCCCAACAAGGATCTAAAAACCACATCACTGAAGTCTTTGCATGTGGATGTAACTAGTCTAGTCAGTGTGGTATTAGTTTCCAGCAGCTGCTGTAAAAAAGGGGCACAGACTGGGGGCTTGAAACAATAGGAAGCCATCATCTCATGTTCTAGAGGCTGGAAGCCTGAGATCAAGGTTAGGGCAGGACCATGTGCCCACGGAAGTCTCGGGGACGACAGAGCAGGGCAGAGCCTTCCTTGTCTGCCCAGCTTCCAGGAGCCCCAGAGTTTTCTTGGTCTGTGGCAGCTTTCTTCCAGTCTACACTTACATCTTCACTTGCTGTCTTTCCTCGGACTCTGTTTGTGTCCAGATTTTCCTCTTATAAGAACATCATTCATATTGGATTAGGATCCAACTTGGTGGCTCAGACAGTAAAGAATCTGCCTGCATTGCAGGTGACTTGGGTTCGATTCCTGGGTTGGGAAGGTCCCCCAGAGACAGGAATGCCAACTCATTCCAGTTGCCTGGAGAACCCCATGGACAGAGGAGCCTGGTGAGCTACAGTCCATGGGGTCTTTGGGCTGTAGCCCAAAGAGTCAGACACAACTGAACGACTAATGCTAACTCAGTCTGACTGCTTTAAACACAGATAGGTATATCCTTGGCTACACCAGGTCTTCGTTGCAGGATGTGGGATCTAGTTCCCTCGCCAGGGATTGAACCCAGGCCGCCTGCGTTGAGAGTACGGATTCTTAAGCCACTGAACCGCTGGAACCACCAGGGAAGTCCCTGGATTTGTTTAAAGATTTATTTATTTATTTTGGGGTGTGCTGGGTCTTTGCCGCTGCACGTGGGCTTTCTCTCGCTGCCGTGAGAAGAGGCTGCTCTTCGTCGCTCTGTGTAGGCGTCTCCCACCGCAGTCACGTCTCTTGCTATGGAGTGTGATCTCTAGAGCGTGGGCTCTGTAGGCGAAGTGCACGGGCTTTAGTTGCCCCGAGGTACGTGGGATCTTCCTGGACCAGGGACTGAACCCGTGTCCTCTGCATCAGCAGGCAGGTTCTTAACCGCTGGATCACCAAAGAAGCCCGATTTTTAAAAAAATATTTATTTATTTGACTGCCCCGAGTCTTAGTTGCAGCATATAGAATCTAGTTTCCTGACCAGAAATTGAACCTAGCCCCCAACATTGGGAGCACAGGGTCTTAGCCACTGGACCACCAGAGAAATCCCAGGACAACCTCTTTATAACTTAATTACCCCTGCAAACACCCGATTTCCAAACAAGGTGGCGTTCTTGGGTGTTAGTGGTCAGGACCTCACAGAGCTTCTGGGAGGACGCCATCTAACCATAGCACTTGCTGCCTTTGGGAGGAAAGAAGGTGTGTCAGTCTGGCAGGGAACCTGCCGTGAGCCTTCTCCTTGTTTGTCCAATGATTACTTTATTAGATGTGAGCTTAGCAGAGTACTGTTTTAAGTGCTGAGGGATAAAATGTAGGGTATTGTCTCTGCCCTCTGGGGCTTACCGTCTTACTGGGAGCAGAATAACACTCAGATAAAGCAGTTGAATCAAAGCGGAAGGTAAGCTGGGTGGGGATCAGGTGGGAAAGGAATGGTCCACACTGCCCTGCAGGGGGTGGGAAGGGGAACACTGGTGTCTGATGAGGGTAAGGAAGAGGCCTTGGGTGACTGTAGCGCTCAAGTCAGCAGGAGAGGTGGAGATAGGGCCTTCTAGCGGTAGGGCAGGGTGGCGCTGTCTGGGGGTTCCTGGTGATCTGGTGGAGACTGGAGACAGGAAGACCAGGAAGCCCCTTAGCACTCAGGGCCCAGGAGGAAGGTCATCCCTGTTCCTGGGTGTGAATGAGAAGCGATCTTGAGGTTTCTGCTGTCCGGGGCATTTAGTGCAGAGACTCGGTCATAGAGATACCAGAACAAATGTGTCCCCAAAAAGGGATCATGAGGTAACTGAAGGTTATCAAAAGCAGGGAGCTGCTACTCCCCTTGGGCTGGAGGGATGAGAGGGGGCCCCATGGGGTGGAAGGTGGGACCAGTGTGTCTGCCTGGCAGGAAGGAGCTGGGGCCGCAGAGGAGGGGCAGCCACTGGCCTGAGCTGCCGTTGGAGGCAGAGGGATAGGAAGCCTGGCATCTCCGTGGCTTCCTGCCCTCCACCATGTGCCCAGCCTGCTGAGAGGCGGGCCCAGAGACCTGAGAGTGAGCCAGCAGGGGACCTGAGGAGGGAGCCGAGAAGGGAGTGACCGGCAGAGAGGCCGGGGTGGAGGAAGTCTGCTCAAAGCGCCAGCTTCTTCTCCCGACCCGGGATGACTGACAGGTCAGCCCCATGGGAGAAGAGAGGCTGATTTGAATCGGATGTGGTATTTAGGCTTTAGATCATTTGAAGTGATGGTGCAGACGCAGACACGGGGTTTTTCCACGATTTCAGAAGTTCTGTGCGTAGACCGAGCCCACAGCCTTTCCCACCTTAAATGAGAGAACATTCAGAGGATGTTCTGCTTTCAGTACCCCTTCCCTGACCCCTGATTGTGAGTAGACAGTGATATTCTTTTTATTTTTAACCTTTCTTTTATATTTTTTAAATTATGATAAACTATGATAACACATTTACAGGAAACTTGGTAAATACATAACAAAGTTACATATAGTTTCACAATATATTACAATTGTTTGATAAGTAGATAAATGAAGATGTTTAGTTGCAGTTTCAATATCAAACTCTCAGAAATTAATAGAATGAATGTACAAAGAAGTAGCAGGGCTTCTGAGGCGGCTCAGATGGCAAAGAATCTGTCTGCAATGTAGGAGACCCAGGTCCAATGCCTGGGCTGGGTAGATCCCCTGGAGAAGGGAATGGCTACCCACCCCAGTATTCTTGCCTGGGAAATCCCATGGACAGAGGAGCCTAGTAATGACTCTTTTAGACCCCATGGACATGGACTTCTCCAGGCCAGAATCCTGGAGTAGGTACCCTTTCCCTTCTCCAGGGGATCTTCCCAACCCAGGAATCGGACTGGGGTCTCCTGCATTGCAGGCAGATTCTTTACCAGCTGAGCCACAAGGGAAGCCCAAGAACACTGGAGTGGGTAGCCTATCCTTTCTCTAGCAGATCTTCTCGACCTAGGAATCGAACCAGGGTCTCCTGCATTGCAGGCAGATTCTTTATTGACTGAGCTACGAGGGAAGCCCCATATGTATATTTTACCACGTTAAAAAAAAGATCCAGTCAACAGTACAATATTTATAAAGTTTGAGCTTCAGAAATTCAGGGTGATCACCCGAGATTCCCCACTTACGTTTTGAAATGATATGTTTCAGTTTGGAAGACAGTGTTCCACTGGCTATGAACATTAAACAGGAGCCTTAATCATGTTTAAGTTTTATCACCCAAGGCCTCCAGGGGCTCCTTCAAGCATACTGGTCACAAACCCTGCAGCTGTGTTTGGCCCTGGTCTCTGCTTTCAGCAGCCTTTGGCAGGAGGACTGGTGATGGATTCGGGTTCATCTATGTGTTTCTTTATAATTGGATTATGTTGAATGTCCTCATGTGCTAAATTCCTTAAGAACTTGGCTGATTTCATGCATTTGGTTACCGGCAGAATCTTCACAGAGGAATGTAAGTTGCTTAAAGGCTTCTATCTGCTTGAAAGTATTTAGATATAATTTATCTCTGCCTTTTGGGATAAAAAGATGCTTACTGTAAACATCGACCATGAAGATTGCTTTTATAAACTTTGTTCTCATGAATTTTATTCTAAAATTAGGGGATGAGGGCAATGAATTCATCTTTGTAGAAGTACTCATTTTATCATTTATTTACTCAGCAAATATTTATTAAGCAACTGTTGGGTGCCAGACACTGGGCCTGGGAAGGCTGATAGGTTGACAAGTGTGTGAGTGGCTCTCTTGAGGCAGAGATGGTATTCTCTTCATCTCTTAGGAGTACTTTATGCTTGGGAGGGGTTTGATAACTAGCTCAGAACTCACTGAACAAAGGTTTTCCCTGGCAGCTCAGCTGGTAAAGCATTTGCCTGCAATACAGGAGACCTGAGTTCTATCCCTGAGTTGGGAAGATGCCCTGGAGAAGGGATAGGCTACCCACCCCAGTATTCTTGGGTTTCCCTGGTGGCTCAGCTGTTACAGAGTCCGTCTGCAATGGAGGAGATCTGGGTTCAGTCCCTGGGTTGGGAAGATCCCCTGGAGAAGGGGACAGCTACCCACTCCACTGTTCTGGCCTGGAGAATTCCACGGACAGAGGAGCCTGGTGGGCTGCAGTCCGTGGGGTCACAAAGAGTCAGACATGACTCAGTGACTTTCACTTTCACTGAACAAAAGGAAGGAGCTTTGCTCTATCTGAGGTGGCGGTGTTGTTTAGTCTCTCCATCGTGTCCAACTTTTTGTGACCCCGTGGACTGTAACCCGCCAGGCTCCTCTGTCCATGGGATTTCCCAGGCAGAAATACTGGAGCGGTTGCCCGTTCCTTCTCCAGGGGATCTTGTCGACCCAGGGATCAAACTCGTGCCTCCTGCATTGCAGGTGAATTCTTTACCACTGAGCCACCTGGGAAGCCCAAGTTGGGGAGGAGGGTATACACAGGTAAATAGTTATAAGAGCATTTGATAGAAACTGTGCATGTGAGAAAATTTCCTAGTCCAGTCTTGGGGAGTGGAAAAGCCAATCCCGGAGGAAGGAAGTGGAAACTTTCCAGCAGCAGAGAGCAACAATCAGCTCTGCATTTTAGGATGATCCCCATGGTTGGGTGTGGAAATGAGACCGGATGTGGGTACAGCAGGAGTTCAGATGAGATGCCATGTGAAATGATCTGGGCCTGGTGGCAGCTGACCATGGAAAGAAGGGGAGGGGACTGGTGTTAAAATGTGAAGAGCTATTTAAGAGGCCAGGTTGAAATGGATTTGGTATGCAGCGATTGATTAGTTGAGGGGACAAAAGAGAAGAATCAAGGATGAGTGCAGAGATTTTGCCTTGGGAAACTGGATGGATGGTGGTTGCATTTTCTGGGATAAAGAACAGAGGAGGAGGCAGGCTGTGTGCAGGTGTGTACATGTGTTTAAGTGCACACACGTGTGTGTTAGCTGGTGGTGGTACAAGGTGCCTAGGGGATAATTAAATGGAGGTGTCCAAAGGGCCATTGGATATGTGAATCTGGAGCTAGAAATTAAGATTTTTGCTTATTTGTTTTTATTTATTTATTTGTTTGCTGCACCACACAGCTTGCAAGATCTCAGTTCCCCGGCCAGGGATTAAACCTGGGCCCCAGCAGTGAAAGCCCTAAGCATTAGGCAACCAGGGAACTCCTCTGAAAATTAAGATTTTTTTAATTATCAGAATGTAAATGGTAACCCTCACCATGATAGTAGATGAAATAATCCAGAGAGATGTATCGTAAGTGAGAAGAGAGCCAGAAAAATGTGGGTATCTGAAGGACAAACAAAGGAAAGGATTCTGAATTACTTGGAAAACAGGCAGAAAACCAGGCAAACGCAGCATCATGGAAGCACAAGGACTGTGTTTTGTGGTGTCTCACGCATTTGGAGGGCATGGTCATTGACGTTCCTGGCCGTGGGACATAAGGACTGAGGTCATCGGTAACCTTGGCAGGAGTACTTCCAGTGGCAAGGTCAGGAGCAGAAGCCCTGTGATGTGGGTGAATGATTAAGAGCTGAAGACATGGAGGCCTTAGTGTAGAAAACTCTTTCCAGGATCCTGGCTTTGAAGGGGAGGAGATGGGGCTGCAGCTGGAAGGATGAAGGTGATGCATTGTTCCCATAAAGGGGAATAGATTTAAACACCAGCAGGGAAAGAGTTAGTAGGAAGCAAACATTTAAAGATAGAAGGAGGGACTTCCCTGGTGGTCCAGTGGTGAAGACTTCAATGCAGGAGGTATGGGTTCGATTCCTGATCAGAGAACGAAGATGTCACACACCAAGCATGGCCAAAAAAAAAAAAAAGAAGAAGGGGAAAAACAAGCATGCCATCTGTGCTTGTAAAGGAAACAGGTGAATTTTCTCAGGAGGTGGGAACACATGATGGGGGTATTTGTCTTGAACCGAAGGAAGAATCAGGAATCCCTGGTGGCTCAGTGGTAAAGAACCCACCTGCCAGTGCAGGAGACAAAGGTTCGATCCCTGGGCCTGGAAGGTCCCCTGGAGGAGGGCATGGCAACCCACCTGAGTACTCTTGCCTGGAAAATCCCCTAGACAGAGGAGCCTGGTGGGCCATAGTCCATGAGGTCGCAAAGAGTCAAACATGACTTAGCAACTAAATCATCCAGCAAAGGAAGAAACGTCTTTTAGGGGGTTGAAAATTTGATATGCAGGTGTTAAAGTGATCACTACTTATCCAATTTCCTTGCTACAGTCACTCCATGCACCCCCTGTTTTCTTCTATGGAATTTCACCCTTGACTTGTGTCTTGAATCCGAGTCCCTAGAAGCAGAGCCTGAGACGGGGCTTCAGGTGCAAGCATGTTTATTCATTGTGGAGAGCTCTAAGGAGAAAAATCTAAGGAGCTGGGAAAAGAAGGAGCAAAGCAAGGGTGTGGCTTCAGATGAGGCTGAGCCTCAGCCATTCAACAGGGGAGCTCTGCGGCATAAACTGCCCCAGGAGGTGCTCAGGCGAGGAAGCTGGGCTTTTATGTCTTTTTTTTTTTAATATTTATTTTTATTTGGCTGCTCCAGGTCTTAGTTGTGGAACATGGGATCTTAAGTTGCAGCATGTGGGGTCTAGTTCACTGAGCAGGGATTGAACCCAGGCCCTTTTCCCTGGGAGTGTGGAGTCTTAGCCGCTGGGCCAGCAAGGAAGTCCCTGGCTCTCATCATCTTTATAAGGAATAGTTGCCATCAGCTTTGGGATGCCCTGGGTGAGGAAAATGCACCTGACCTGCCAGCTGGGATGCGCTTGCAGGGCAGTCCTGTAAGGAGGTTGCGGGCTTGGGCCATTAGCAGCAGCCCCCTGCCACCGCCCAGAGTCCCAGTCCACCAGTGACAAGGACCCCCCAGGACACCTGCCGCAGCCTGGAGCCTCTGATCCCTCCTCTCGCGCCTGCTCGACTCCTGTGGCCAGCAAGGTTGGGTCCTGCGTCAGGCTTTCCACCGCTGCATAAAAATCCTCCCCCACACTTGAGACAGCAGCCATTGATTTAGCTCGCCATCCTGTGGGCCAGCAATTTGGGCTGGGCATTCTTCTGGCCCTGACTGTGCTTACTCACCCATCTGTGGTCACTTAGCAGGTCACTTGGGGACTGGCCGGACCAGAGTGGCCTCGGCCAGAACAGCTTGTGTCTGTTCCATGCGGTCTTCTCTTGCAGTCGGGTACACTGGGCGTGCTCTCATGATGTGATGGGGCTCCCCACGACAGGGCCGGACTCAGAATCGGGCGCCCCTCCTACCCTGGGGTAGAACCTACGTGCTCTCCCCTTGGGTCTGGGCCTGTGGATTCCTTTGGCCAACAGAACACATCACAGGTGGCCATCACATGGCAGGGGGCTTGGACACAGGGTGCGAGCCAGTTCTGAAATCTACCTTCTTGCTTATCCCTTGATTCAGCAGCTGGGTCTGCAAGTGAACATGTGACATGCTTGAGTTTAGAGGCTCATGTATCTATATTTAAGGAGTCTAATTTAGATGCTGTACCTCACTGAGAGTAACTTCCTGTTAAGCAGACTGCTGCAGTTTGTGTCCTGGAGAAACAGCGACTCTACAGTAGAGATTCCTGTGCAGGATGTTTATCGGGCTGTCCTTTAGGATCGACACCTGTGGGAGGAAGGAGGGAGGAGGGATGGGCAGAGAGAGAAGCTATGGTGCAGTGCCGTCTCAACACAGTCCTCCCCAGACCTTGGGGAGCACCTCCCAGTGACCCCAAGTTGGACGAAGGAGCCAGGCCTTTACACTCTCATCACCGGTCGTTACATAGCAGCTGTCCTGGAAGAGGCTCGACCCCAGGCAAGGCAGCCCTTTCCAGCCAAGGGCTGTCCTTGCTGAGAGCTGAGGGTCACCCGTTGGCAGGTTCCCAGCATCCAGGGGAAAATCCTTCATTGTTGCAAGGGGGCCAGAGTGGTAGAGTTGCTGCTGCTGCTGCTAAGTCACTTCAGTCATGTCTGACTCTGGGCGACTCCATAGACGGCAGCCCACCAGGCTCCCCCGTCCCTGGCTTTCTCCAGGCAAGAACACTGAAGTGGGTTGCCATTTCCTTCTCCAATGCGTGAAAGTGAAAAGTGAAAGTGAAGTCGCTAAGTCGTGTCCAGCCCTCAGTGACCTCATGGACTGCAGTCTACCAGGCTCCTCCACCCATGGGATTCTGTAGGCAAGAGTACTGGAGTGGGGTGCTGTTGCCTTCTCCAGTGGTAGAGTTGACCCTTGAGTAACACAGGTTTGAACTGCACGTGTCCACTTGGCTGTAGATTGCTGCTGACAGTAAATCCTGAAGTGCTGCCTGACCCGAGGTTGGTTGAATCCTTGGATGCATGACCACAGATACGCAGGAACCGTGTATAGTGAGAGCTGACAGTAAGTTACACTGGGTTTCCCACCACGTGAAGGCTCAGCACCCTAACCCTCAGCTGTGCATCACAGCCTCTAGTAAGTGGACTTATTCTCTATTTTTCCAATTTATTTCTATATTTCTTACATAATTAATTTATTTGTGGTTGTGCTGGGTCTTCATTGCTGGGCACAGGCCGCCTTCCTGCAGCGAGCAGGGGCTACTCTTCATTCTGGTGCAGGCTTCTCCCTACAATGGCCTCCCCTGTTGCAGAGCACAGGCTCACTAACTGTGGCCCACAGGCTCAGCTGTTGCATGGCATGTGGGATCTTCCCGGACCAGAGATCAAGCCCACGTCCCCTGCCCTGACAGGTGAATTCCTGTCCATTGCACCACCGGGGAAGTCCCTATTTTTCCAGTTTATGATACCAAAATTCTGACAGATGGAAGTTAGTGCTGTGATAGCTCTCCTTATAATATAGTTAGTATGTAACTAAACTGAAGAAAAGGGTTCAGGATGACTGGTTGGGACTGAATGAAAGAGGTTTCCTTAGGCCCAGAGGGAAAGGGACTAAAGGCTCCAGCTGATGACCATCCCCAATATCCCAGCATCAGGAGTGAGCCACCATGGAAGTGGATAGTCCAGCCTCGGCCAGGCCTTCAGATGAGACCACAGCCCCAGCCATACCTGCACCAGGACCACCCACTGAGCTGCTTTTGAGCTGGTGACCCGCAGAAACCGTCAGGCATCACGTATCAGTCTGCTAGGGCTACCGTAGCAAAATATCACCGACTGGGTGACTTAAACTACAGAAATTGATTTCTCTGGTTCTGGAGGCTGGAAGTCCAAGTTCAGGGCAGGTTTGGTTCTCCTGACGGCTTACTCCTTGGATACAGATGACTGCTGTCTCACTGGGTCCTCACCTGGCCTCTCCTGCATACACGCACATCCCTGGTGTCTCTTCCTTCTTAAAAACCCCAGTCCTATTGGATCAGGGGCCCACCCTTACAACATCATTTGACCTTAATTACTTCTTTAAAAGTCCTATCTCCAAATAAAAGCCCGTTGAGGGTTAGGGGTTCAACATATGAGTTTGGGGAGCAGGGGAAACAATTCGGTCCATAACAGATATTAAAATAGTATTGTTGTTTTAAGCCACTGAGTTTTGGGGTGATTCATTACATATTGAAAGATAACTAATACTTATTTGATCATGTTTGTGGGAAGGAAACAACTCAGTAGATTCAGAAAAGATAATAAACTCAGGAACTTTGGGTTCTTTTTAAAAACTGGTCATCTCCCCACAAATTACTCACCAAGGTTCCTTGTTTTTCTAGTATGACTATTTGGAAAGAAACTGCTAACCAGTTTTCAAGATTGCTATTTGGAATAATTAGCCCCTTTTTAAAAACAGACAGCCCTTTAAACATATGAAACTGTTTCAGATCACTTGGCAACAAGGAGTAAAGATTGTCTATGTACTACTTTGTTTTATATTTCTGTCTGCCTTGTAAAATATCAAGTTATAACCTAATAAGGTCTTGACTTTAAGACTGTCTGCCCAGGAATGGTAAACTAACAGTTTCATCATCTGTTACTCAACAACAGATTAGATAATTTAAAAATAGTTTGAAAAAATTCACATTGGGTCAAGGAGTAGGAGCTGCAGAGAGACCTGCTTCCCGATGGGGCTGGTTATCATGAGAGCTGGAGCTCGGACAAGTGCTGCCTGTGAGTTGAAGAGGCAGGCAGAGAACATCTCTTCTCCCAGCTGTCAGGAAAAGGCATCATGACTGGCATTGCTCCTGGGTCCCTGCACTGTTGGCATCGTGACTGGGTGAGCGGAAAGAAGGCAAAGCCAGAATAAGAGAGATGCACTTGGCTGAGAGCTTGGTGCATTTCCTGGGCTGTGGCCTGAGTCTGCGGGACCCTCATTTACTCTGTTCCCCCAGGGTAGCTGCAAGGAGAAGGGGACGGCAAAGGACAAGATGGTTGGATGGCATCACCGACTCAATGGACATAAATTTGAGCAAACTGCAGGAGATACTGAAGGACGAAGAAGCCTAGCGTGCTGCAGTCCACGGGGTCGGAAAGAGTCAGACACAGCTGACTAACTGAACAGCTAGGGTAGCTGAGCTCCAAGGAGAAGACGGTGTTTACCTCAACATTTTTAAAAATATTTATTTATTTATTTATCTGCCTCAGGTCTTAGTTGCAGCACATGGAAACTTCACTGCGTCTTGCGGGGTCTTTCCTTGTGATGCATGGACTCTCTAGTTGTGGTGAGTGGGCTCAGGAGTCGTGGTGCTCTGGCTTAGTGGCTCCATGGCCTGTGGGATCCCAGTTCCCCAATCAGGGATCAAACCCATGCCTCCTGCATTGCAAGGCGAATTCTTAACCACTGGACCACCAGGGAAGTCCCTCATCACTTTTTTTTTTACAGCTTGATAAATGCCCTGCCTGTGTCACCTCCCCAGGGACCCAAAAAGGAACTCATTCCTTCACCACTTATATCCTAAGACCTTACCATGTGCCTGGCACTGAGCGCTCAAAGATGGCTGAGATAATTCCAGCAAGAAGTCCTGCAGAATCAAGACCCTGAGCAAAAGCACCGAGGGGCCCCTTCCACGTCTTCAGTCTTGGGTCACAACCTAACAGATGGTAGATCGGCTTCAAAGACTCACAGGTCCCACAACCATGCATGCGGCAGTGTTGTGGTCCCAGAGACACAAGTGTGGGGTAAAACATGTAAATTTCCAGTGGTGGATTATTAGACTATCTTGGCTGATGGAGCCAACCCTTCTCATGGTTAAATCTGCCATCAAGACAGTTGCACCTGGGGGAGCAACCCTGCCTTCAACCTGGCAGAGGCAATGGTTAAACTGGAGTTTATCGTGGGGATCTGTACCTGTACCCAGGGGCAGAGTCCATCACGGTCATCTTTTTCCCTCACACAGGCTGGTACGAGGAGCGTCACCTGAATAACAGACTGGACATATCTTTGCTGAAGAAAGGATCTCCCATCACCAATTCTGCAGAGCTGGGGGCAGAAGCTTGCAGAGGGTGGCTGAGTGGGTGTGAGACCCCAGAGGATGGACAGAGAACGTGGGCCTCTTTGTCAGGAAGTTCAGCGTGAAGAGGAGCCGTGAGCAAGGACTGTGACTGGAGGGGCCGTTGAGAAGGGCATTTCTTTTAAAAGACAGCTGTGTCCTGAGCATGGACATACGCTGGGGAGAGCAGTTACAAGCGGCTGAATCTTAAGGGCTTCTCTCCCCATGCTTCTGTTCTGGAGGAACATAGGGCTTACCTCTCAGGACCGTAATGAAGATCGACCGAGATAATCTGGGTAAAGTGACCCAAAGGCTCCTGAACCAAGGCAACTGGATTCCAAAACCCACCTTCTTACTGTCTTATCACTAAGAAGTCTCAGAATCTGCAGCCTTGTCCACCACACACTGACTCAGCATCTTAGCCCGCATCCCTAACCCAGGAGCTGGCACCCTCTGGCCCATGGGCCAGACCTGTTTTTGTCATGAACGTTTTACTAGCATGTGACCACAGTTATTCATTTACGCATATTCTCTAGCTGTTGTCATCAACAGCAGAGGTGAGTAATTGCAGTGGAGACTGGGTGGCCTGCAAAATATTTACTTCCTGGCCTTTTTTCAGGAAAAATAAAAAGCCAGCTCTGACTAATCTGTGCCAGAGATTCCTTTGCTGCCACATAGTTTGTTGCTAAGACATCCCATGCAGAGTGGCAGGATGAGGCTGGTCTCCAGAAAGGCAAGAGACAGGCTGTAGAGCTTTGCCCCCACCAGATGCGTGTGGTATGTCCCTCTGGGGAGAGTGAGTGGGTTAATCACCAGTTCCACCCATAGGAGGCCCGGAAATTAAAGTGGTCGAAAAGATGGCAAACCAGTAAATAGTCCTGTAGAGCTAGGACTGAAAGGCTCACATTTTCCTGCCCCTCAGATCACTATAACATGATGTGATCTGCTTTTGGACTGAACTGGGGATATTTGGAATAATGTGAGCTAAAGATGGAAGGGCCCTTATTCTTCCCCTTAACCTCCTTGAGTTAAGAAATGATCAAAAATTTGATGCAAGCAGCACAGGTAAGCATCATCGACTTTTCTCTTTTATGATTTTATTTTTTGACGGCACGTGGGATCTTAGTTCTCTGACCAGGCATCGAACCTGCACCCCCTGCCTTGGAGGCAGAGTCTCAACCGCTGGACCGCCAGGGAAGCCCCGAGCACCATAGGCTTCTCATTGGCCGCCCCTGGCAGGGCTTTTCAGAAGAGCGTGTTGGTCAGACTTGCATTTTAATAGAAGAACGACTCCAGTGATGAGCTGGAGGTTGGATTTCATGGGAGACAGGCAAAGCAAGCTGACCCATCAAGAAAGTCCTACAAGAGTTCAGTGAGAGATGGCAAAGTACTGAATTAAGGCCGCAGGAGTGGAGATCTGGAGGAAGGGATTAATTATAAAAGAATCTAAGAGATACATGACATGTGGAAAGAGGGGTCTAGGGTGACTCTCCACGTTTTGGCATGAAAGGATGGATGGCTATGTCATCAAATTGGGAAGGGGAAATAGATGTAGGGATGAAGGGCAAGTTCCATCTGGGGCACTCTCTCTTTGATTTTTCTGGAACATCAAATAGAGTTGTCAGGGGCCTGGATATAGAGTCTGCGGTGGAGAAGGAGAGGTTAGAAAAATGATCCTCTTTGTTCACTTTATTCGCCATTTATTAAGTCAAAGGACTCAAGACTGTGAACACCTTTACATGTGTAACTGCTGGTGCCAGGAAGAAAACACAGCTTCATCCCATAAGGGAGTCTTCACCAACACAGTTGTACAAAAATGCATTTTAAGGGCTGAGCATTCAATGGTGGAAAAATTACTGTACCTAATCATGCATTCTCAACGGGCTTGTCTTGATTTGCATTTAGATGGGAATTCCTTTAGCTCAGAACCAAGACTATCCCTAACTCACAGTATTTAGAAAAGCATTAACTTTAGCTGGTAAAAGTACCCTTGGTACAACAGTAACACAAACCGTAACACCAGTATTAATAGTGTGCCTTTAATGACTCAGTAGAAATTGGCTGCTGGAATGCTGGAATGGAGATGTTTAGCACAAGCCTCCCTTGGCATCTCCCTGAGAACGGAGTGCCTGCCCAGTTAATGAATGACACCCAAATTCTGCAGCAGGCCTGGAGTAAACCTGTTTCAAGGGGGGGTGTGTGTGTGTTTGGCTGCTCCACTTGCATGGTGTGTGGGATCTTAGCTTCCTGACTAGGGATTGAACCCAAACCCCCTGCAGTGGAAGCACAGTCTTAACCACTGGCCTGTCAGGGGAGCCCCTCCACTGTTTTCCATGAGGCTTAGCATGGAACTCTAAGCCAGTGTTGTTCACTCTAAGCCAGAGTCTGGAGTAAGAATAATATCTGCTCATCTTGAGCATGATGAAATCAGAGGACATTTTATTCAGAAAAAGGGAAATTGAAGCAAGTAGTTCAATAAAAAACCCTCTGAGGAACCACAGAGGGTAAGATTCAAATATGGTTTCTACATCTGGTCCAATGCTATCCTCTCCACAGGGTGTCTCAAAAGCAAGTTTAAAGCCCATTGCTTGTGATGTTTTCATTCGCAAATTGGTAAGACTATTCAGTGATCTTGATTTAGCCTGATTAAGCCATTCCGTGCACTATCTTTGCTTTTAATTTTAAAAATTAGATGCATCTGGAGAATTACTCTCTCTTAAAATACCATTCCTTTAAGAAGAAGCATTCTGGAAATTGTTGTATAACAAGATAAATGTACTTGACACTACAAACTGTGAACTTAGAAATAGTTAGGGTAAATTTTATGTGTATTTTACCACAATTAGGATAATTTTGTATAAAATTATTCCTCTAATGATATAAAGAGAAGCATGAAGAAGAGAACAAAAACTTCCCGTAGTCCTACCACTTTGAGACAGTTAAATGGTGGCGAAGCAGTCTTTGCTTGGCATGTGTTATTTCTTTACTCCTAGATATAAAAATAGACTGTGTAGCAACTTAGCTTTTCACTTCATATTATATTAATATTAATTAAAATTATGGTCAGGCCCGTGTCTTCGGTTGACATAGTGTGGCTGTTAGGATAATGCCATTTTAAGAAGTCTCCTGCTTGTAAAACTTGGTGGTTACACAACATTTGTTGCTGTTGTCCGGTTGCTAAGTCGCGTCTGACTCTTTGCGACCCAATGGACTGCAGCTCGCCAGGCTTCCCTGTCCTTCATTATCTCCCAGAGTTTGCTCAGATTCATGCCCATTGAGTCGGTGATGCCACCCAGCCATCTCACCCTCTGTCATCCCCTTCTCCTCCCACCTTCAATCTTTCCCAGAATCAGGGTCTTTTCCAGTGGGTTGGCTCTTTCATCAGCTGGCCAAAGTATTGGAGCTTCAGCATCAGTCCGTCCAATCAATATTCAGGGTTGATTTCCTTTGAGATGGACTGGTTTGATTTCCTTGGTGTCCTAGGGACTCTCAAGAGTCTTCTTTAGAACCACAATTTGAAAGTATCAATTCTTCAGTGCTCAGCCTCCTTTATGGTGCAACTCTCACATCCGTGCATGACTACTGGTACACAACATTAGCACACTTTATAGTATTTGAACCATGAGGCACACTGCTGGGTCTGGTACAGTAAACAGCAAATGTCACAGACAGCCTGGAGCATGTGTATAACACACCAAAGCCCTCAGACAGAGACTATATTGATATTTGTATACAAAATAGTACAATTTCAGTAAGTTACTAGTGATTAGATTTTTTAAGACATTGAATGCATACATGCTCAGTCACTCAGTCGTGTCTGACTCTTGGGTGACCCCACGGACTGTAGCCCGCCAGGCTCCTCTGTCCCTGGGATTTCCCAGGCGAGAATACTGGAGTGGGTTGCCATTTCCTTCTCCAGGGAATCTTCCCGACCCAGGGATCAAACCCAGGTCTCTCGCATCTCCTGTGTTGGCAGGCAGATTCTTTACTACTGTGCTGCTTGGGAAACCCAAAACACTGAGTATGTGTATAGAATACTTCAGTGTCTGGAGGTCAGAAGAGTTTCGAGCTGTTTGCCTGCTTGAGACTCAGCGGCTAGTTTGAGGGTCGGTCAGGCAATCTGGGGGATGAAAGGAACACGTTTCTACATTAAGATCTGCCCTCATTCCGTGTTCCTGAGTCTGGCCTTCCATGTCTGTTATGTCTAGCAATGAAGACTGCTTTGGGGGATCCCCAAATACCAGTTCATGTGTTTGTTACCCATACTTTGTGGCCCTAGAATTGGGTCATAGTATCAATATGGTTTATCTTTTCAGAATGTAAGAATGAATTGCACAGATAATTTCTCACTGGTTGTGTTTAATGTGGTAGAACATAGCTGGTGGAAAATATCTTCTTAATTCATTTGGGGCTTTTCCTAGGAGGCCCCTCCATGAGGCTGTATGCAGCACACCGAGCTGAAATAATCAAGGTAATGGTCTTCAAACTAGAGACCTGGTCTTAGTGGTTCAAGATCTTGTGCTGGGGGAAGGATGAGGGGGAAGGGATGGTTAGAGAGTCTGAGGTGGACAGGTACACACTGCTATATTTAAAATGGATAACCAACAAGGACTGCTGTGCAGCACAGGGAACTCTGCTCAGTGTTAAGTGGCAGCCTGAATGGAAAGGGAGTTTGGGGGAGAATGGATACGTGTGTTTGTATAGCTGAGCCCCTTTGCTGTGCACCTGAAACTGTTACAACATTGTTAATTGGCTATACCCCAATCCAAAAGAAAAAGTATTTTAAAAAGACCCTGTACTCTTAGGCAGTCAGAACACAGTTCCACAGATGGGACTGTGTTCTCACTCTGCCTGTCCACTCGTTCATCTCACAAATGGGCGATTAAAGAAAATGTCTGTTTCCCACTTGGCCTAAACCATTGAGTGCATTCAGCAGTGTGCCTTAGATCTGCAAACACGGTCAGTGACCGTGCAGGGACCCCTGTGTTAAGGTATCTGAGTGATGTGAGAGGAAAGCCTTAACGTCAGCACAAATCCTCGTCCCCTGCCTTTTTATAAGGTGGTGAGAGCAAACATAAAAGCTTTTAGAGGCAGCAGCCACAGGACTTAGCGTGTAGTCAGCATTTAGCTTGTTGGCCTGACTGAAATGGAAGGGGTGTACACACCACAGCCTCCCCCGAACAAAGCAAAGCCAGTTCAAATTTATTTTTCTGAGAAACAGAGGGAGGAGGCAGCAAGAGCAGTAGAGCAGGGACTATCCTGCCTGGACAAAACAGACGCAAATCATGAAAGAAGGTCTATTCGGAACAAAATTAAAGGGAAAGAGCCTGCTTTAAGTAAACCACCAAGACCAGCGAGAAGATCAACTTGTGCTGATATTTATAAATATGTTTGGTTGAGCTCGTAGAATCAGGTCAGATTTTATTTCCATTCAAACAGCACTGAAGGGACTTCCCTGGTGGTCCAGTGGCTAAAGAATCCCCCTTCTGATGCAGCAGACACGGGCTCCATCCGTACAACGCCTCAGCCTGGGCACCACGAGAGAGTCCTTGTATCACAACAAACGACCCTGCGTGATGCAACAGAGATCTCTCGTGCCATAACTAAGATCTGAGGCAGCCAGATAAATAAATATTAAAAAAACAAAAACAGCACTGTAACAGGTTGGCTTGGACCCAGGTTGCTTGCTGGGTCACCAAGTCCCTTCACTACTTGAGCCGAAAGTCAAGCAGAGCCTTCATGCAGTTCTTTGTGGAATCAGGAATTCTTTAACCATCCATCCTATCTCGTTCTCTTCCTCTCCAGTCTTACTGAATTAAATTCCGATTGACTTAGATCAGCAGCACCCATTAGGAGATTCTGTGTCTTTATTTCCAGCTTGGTCCTTTAATATAGAAGGGCAGCAGTCGGAATAATATAAACCAGCTCCTTATTCGTCTACACCAGAAAAGACCTTGATGGAATGATCATAGCATGTTCTAGATATTTAGTGATGCTAGCTGTAGGTTAGTGAAAAAGCATCTTTCTCAAGGAATTCCCTGGCAGTCCAGTGGACTCCACACTCTCACTGCCCAGGTTTGATCCTTGATTGGGAAACTAAAATCCCACAAGCTGAGTGGTATGGCCAAAAATATTTTTAAATAAAAATAATTTTTTTTAAAAATCACATGTTCCTCGTTGACGCTCCAAGACATTGGCATGCCTTTCCTCAGATCCTTATAAATGGGTCTGGTCCTTCAAAGATCTCTGCTCAGCTAAATCTATTGTTGGCCTAAGGGTACTTGCATAGGAAATAGACTGCTTTTCTCATTGACATGTATCAACAGCGTACTTCGTGTCGCGCTAAAGATTGCTATAGATTGTGCTGATATTGAGATATTCGGCTGCGCCAGGCCTTGGCTGCGGCCTGCGTGCTCTTTCAGCTGCGGCCTGCGTGCTCTTTCAGCTGCAGCTTGCGGGGTCTTCAGCTGCAGCTTGCGGGGTCTTCAGCTGCGGCCTGCGTGCTCTTTCAGCTGCAGCTTGCGGGGTCTTCAGCTGCAGCTTGCGGGGTCTTGTTCCCTGACCAGGGGTTGAACCCAGGGCCCCCGGAGTCTCAGCTGCCAGACCACCAGAGAAGTCCCTGTCCTCTGTTTAAAACTGCTGGTTGGTTCCAGTTTTTCTTGATTCATCAGACAACACATCATTTATATTTCTCTGTGGTCATGCTAAACAATGATGTACTTATCATTTTTTAAACCTAACCACAAAAATGAAGCCCAAGATAATACTACCAAGATTATAGGTTTAGCGTGAGTTTTCAGTCATTATAGTTTATTCACTGAAAAAAAAAAAAAATCCCAGGGTTTAAAAAGCACATAACCATTGGCAGGTTGCTCTTAACCAGATTTGTCAAGTTGGGTCTGTCTGTTGGGCCATATCACAGAGAACCGGCGGGCTGTATTTTCTTCAAATATGGGTAATATGTTGAGATGGTCTGACGTGAAGTGTAGGTTGTATGGGGATGTGGTAGTCATTTCTCAAGTTCTTGTTAAATGCTGGTGTCAGTGCCTGTAGTTAACATGCATATTCCTTGCAGCCCTCTGAGGCAGGTACAGTTATGAGTCCCATTTTACAGATGGGACACTGAGGCACTGATGTCTACGTGCTTGTGGGACCCACGCAGTGACACAGGAAAGAGTCGCTCAGTTGTGTCCAACTCTTTGTGACCCCATAAACAGAAGCCCGCCCGGCTCCTCTGTCCCTGGGATTCTCCAGGCAAGAATACTGGAGTGGGTTGCCATTTCCTTTTCCAGGGGATCTCCCCACCTAGTGATTGAACCCAGGTCTCCTGCACTGCAGGCCGATTCTCCGCCATCTGAGCCCCCCCAGGGACACGGGGCCCTTGCTTGGAAGGGCCCACGCCCAGTGCAGCGCTCTGCTGAGTCACCTTGAAATGCTTGATTCTGGTTTTGCCCTGGGCCTGGCAAACAGAGCAGCCAGTGCTGGAGTTTAAACCATGTTCACGTGCGAGAGCCAGGCTTAGGCTCCAGTGTCCGCTCCGGAACTTACCCTCCTGGCTCAGGCTAGCCCGCCTCTTGGGGGACGTTGTGTCCAGCAGAGGCTGTCTGGGTGTCTTCTCTACTCTGCACCCCAGCAGTTCTCCGTGGAGCATGTGAGGGCACAGCCATGGGGAGTGAGGTCTTCCAGATGGCGAACGCCTCCCGGGAGGAATCAGCGGGTTGTCTTATCCTCACGGGGCTGATTCCTTCCCATGGCAAGTCAAGGATGCCCCGAGATGGGGCCTCCGGCTTTGAGCCCTTGACGAGCATAAAACTACAGCTGTTCTTTTCCAAAGAAAGCCCCAGGACACAGCACATAAGGAGAAAAATAAAACACCATGGCCTGTTCACCTATTTCCTAGTAATGCCTACAATTTGGGTGGCTCTCCTGAGGTTACATGTGGGAACAATTTCCTTTTCAAGAGTGGACCAACAGCAGTAACACAGCCCGAGCGTCTCTGAGCTCCCCCGCCCACCACCACCACTAATTTTTCTCCGTTCTTTGTCCGTCAGACCAAGGGCAGGGAGAATTTGGGGGAGAAGCAGTGAGGCACAATGGGCGGCCCCTTCGTGCTGCAGATCCGGGAGTGGGTTCCTCTTGGTTCATCTGTGGATCGTCCTTCTGCTTGAAAACCTAAGATGCTGCATGTGCCCTCGTGTTCTCAGTGGCGGTTCTCTGCCCTCTCCCAAGCCCATGTCACCGTTTTCTGCAAAGAGCCTTTCCCAGCACTCAGAAGGCATGAGCTTTGATGGATCAAGTTTAGGGAAGGAAAAACAGGGCAAAAAGGTTCTGAGCTGCTGGGGATAATGAAGTCTTTTTTTTTAATCATGTAAATTATTGTTTAAAGCAATTAAAAAAAAAAACTTTGAACAGTATTTAGGACCACGGAAGGAAGAGCAATGCTAATCAAAACAATTTCCGACTGGCGTGCTTCTTTTATATATAATTTTTCCTGGAGCATAGTTGCCTTACAAAGTTGTGTTAGTTTTTGCTGAACAGTGTGGTGGATCAGTTACAGGCATACATGTTTCCCCTCTCTTTGAGGTTTCCTTCCCGTTCAGGTCACCACAGAGCACTGAGCCGACTTCCCTGTGTCATGCAGTAGGTTCTCATTAGTCGTCTATTTTATATACAGAATCAATAGTGTATATATGTCCACTCCAGTCTCCCAGTGCATTCCATCACCCCCTTTCCCCTCATGGTGTCCATACTTTGTTCTCTATGTCTGTGTCTCTATTTCTGCTTGGCAGAAATCTGTACCACTTTTCTAGAGTTATAAACTGAACAGTATACTAAGACTAAGCCACCCAGGCACCAAAGAGGCGCTGGCAAAGGCCTCGATAAAGAAGCTTGCAACTCCTTGAAGCTTTTGAATTAAATTTACAGCCAAGCTGCTCGTCTCTTGTGATCCACTCCACTTTCCTTTACTGGCTTTCTTTCACTTCCATAAAGCCTTCATGGTGGTATTTAAAGCCTTCTTCTGAGGAATCCTCCTAGTTTTAATTGTCATCCTTCTTGAAAAACATACCTTCAGCTGAAACAGGGGACTTGGGGACTCTGGCTAAAAGACTCAGGGACCTCTGAAGGTAAGGGTGTGAATTTGTTTGAAAGTTACCATACAGGCATCTCAGATTGTCACCCTCATGAGAAGATAAATCTGCTTTCTGAATGCCTGCCCGGGAGTACAGGCTCTGAAAACAGAAATTAAGTAAAAGGCTATACACAGACTGGTGAGCTCCCCCAAACCCCAGACCTAGCTCTTGAGAGCATCCCTATTAGATATGAATCCAAGGAAAACCAGACTTGGAGGAAACTCTCAGCTGTGAAAGACAAAGACAAAAAGCAAACAGAATAAAAGGAACTTGGACAAAGCAGTTAAAGGGAGGAAAAGGTACTGCAGCCATGAAGCAAGATCAGGATGGTATAAAAAAGGGGGGGTTGTATTCCATGATCAAGAGTCCTAGGAAAGTAAAACTATGCAAAGAGATAGGCAGGGGTGTTTATATGGCCTTCCTTGGTGCCTCGGATGGTAAAGAACCTGCCTACAGCGCAGGAGACCCAGGTTTGATACCTGCACTGGAAGACAAAGGTGAGCACAACTCCCAGAACGTAGACAAAAGGCAGACATTAAAAATTATTTTATAAAAAAGAAAATAAGAGCATCTGTCCAGGAGGTTCGCTAGCCCAGAGAGGAAGAACCAGGGAGATCGGAGGAGAATCAGAGGAGAAAAAGGTCCTCGCCCATGAGGAAAGAGCCCTACTTTCCAGACTAATGCCCAATACAAAAGGAACAAAACAGAAAGAAAGGGGAAAAGAGGGGAAAGAAAGAAGACCTACACCAAGACGCAGCATCATGAAATTTCAGAAACGACAGGGACGAAGACAGGGTAAACCTTCCAGAGAGGAGGTGCAAACAAAGTTTCAGTTCAGCTCAGTTCAGTCGCTCAGTCGTGTCCGACTCTTTCCCACCCCATGGACTGCAGCACGCCAGGCCTCCCTGTCCATCACCGACTCCTGGAGCTTGCTCAAACTCATGTCCATTGAGTCGGTGACGCCATCCAACCATCTTATCCTCTGTCGTCCCCTTCTCCTCCCGCCTTCAGTCTTCCCCAGCATCAGGGTCTTTCCCAGTGAGTCAGTTCTTCGCATCAAGTGGCCGAAGTATTGGGAGTTTCAGCTTCAGCATCAGTCCTTCCAGTGAAAAGGCGAACAAAATTTAGTTTGAAAAAATTGGAATTGTGACTCAGAATGGTGTTAGACTTTAGAACAGCAGAAGCTAGCAGACAATGGGGTGGTACTTTCAAAATGGATGTGAAATGATTGCTAATGTGGTAATTTGGCAGGGCATCCAGTTGGAAGCCATTATTAGACATACAGGTTCCCCCAGAATTGCCTCCCCATGTACCTTTCCTCAGGAGGATACTGCAGCACCTGGTCCTTTATATGTGCATGCGTGTGCAGCTGTTCAGTCACATCTGACTCTCTGCAACCCCATGGACTGTAGCCCGCCAGGCTCCTCTGTCCATGGGATTAACTAGGCAAGAATACTGGAGTGGGTAGCCATTTCCTACTCCAGGTGATTTATCATCCTTATCGGGCATAAATTAAGACCCAGGCATCAGGAAAGATGCCCAGGCTGATGGGGAAGGGAAGTTGCTACGGGACCACCATGTGGAGATTTTGACAGGGACCTAGAGAGCATGGGAAGATGCCTCCAAGAAAAGAGCAAAACCCACAGATCACCTAGACGTGTCTGATCACATTAGTAGCCTGAGGTTACGGAGCCTGGTCATATCGGTGGGTGAGAGTAGCTAAATTATGCATGTTCTGTTAATTATCCAGAACTCTTTTTGTAACCACCATTTGGAAACTGAACGTGATTCAAACTATAGCAGTCAACCCTAAAATATCTAAAAATGCTTTGCAATATAAAATACATATATGTTGAAAAGCTGGAGAAGGAACTGGCAACCCACTCCAGTATTCTTGCCTGGAGAATCCCATGGACAGAGGAACCTGGCCGGCTATAATCCATGGGGTCTCAAAGAGTTGGACACGACTGAGCGACTAACACAGACACACATGTTGAAAAGCATTTAGGCAAAAACGTATCATTTTTTTTTCTACAAGCAAATTTCATGGTAATTTCTAACATTAAAAATGATAGGGACTTCCTTGGTGATCCAGCAGTTAAAGAATCTGCCTAGCAAGGCAGGGGACATGGGTTTGATCCTAGTCGGGGAGCTAAGATCCCATATGTTCCAGAGCAGCCAAGCCAGTATACCATGACGATGAGCCCATGTGGTCTGGAGCCTGCATGTTACAAGCAGAGAGTCTGTGCACCACGAAAGAGCCCGCATGATGCTGCAAAGTTCCCACGTGCCCGCAGCTAAGCTCCAACACAGCCAAGTAAATAAACAGATTAATATCTTTTGAAAAAAGAATTTTAAAAACGATGACTGGGGTAAAGAGAACAGGACTTCTTGGTTTACAAAAGGGAATATAAATTTGGAGGCTTTTTTTTTTGCTTTTTAAATTGAAATATAGTTGATTTACTATATTAGTTTCAGGTATACAATGTAGTGATTCAGTATTTTTCAGTTTGTACTCCATTAAATGTTATTACAAGATAATGACTATAATTCCCTGTGCTATACAATAAAGAATCCACCTGCAGTGTAAGAAACTCGGGTTCAGCCCTGAGTCAGGCAGATCAGGAGGAGAAAATGGAAACCCACTCCAGAAATGCCTACCCCCCAAATTCAAGGTCATTAACCCCAGAGGAGAGGATGAAAGGACGTTTTAACTTGTGCAAGATGATGAGTTGTTTCTGAGCTTTTGGGTTTTGCTCCCTTGCAGTTCAGCGGTTTTCAACCTTGTTGATCTCAGGACCCCTTTATGCTCATGATTACTGAGGGCGCCAGGGGTTTATTTTTCATGGGCTTCATCCACTGATTCTTACCATATTAAAAATTAAAGCTGAGCAAATTTTAGTTATTAATTTACAAAAAAGATCAATAGTAAACTCATTATATATGATCATAAATTTTTGTTAATTTTCAAAAATAATTTTATCTATTTGTCTGTCTCTGTGCTGGGTCTTCATTGCTGTGCCGGCTTTCTGTCGCTGCGCTGAGCAGGGGCTGCTCTCCGGCTGCAGTGCGCGGGCTTGTCATTGTGGTGGCTTCTCTTGCTGCAGAGCGTGGGCCCTGGAGTGCGCAGGCTTCAGCAGCCACTGCAGGCGGGCTCGGGGTTGCGGCCCCAGGCTCTGGAGCACAGGCTGGTAATAGTTCTGGAGCACGGAATTTGTTGCTCTGCAGCACGTGGGGTCATCCCAGATCAGGGGTCGGACCCATGGCTCCTGCATCAGCAAGTGGATTCTCTACCGCTGAGCCAGCAGGAAGCCCCTCATAAATACATTTTTAATAAAAAAAAAATCATGAGAAGGTGGCATTGCTTTACATTATTGTGAACCTGTAATGTCTGGTTCAGAGACAGTGGGATTCCCATGCCTGCTTCTGCATCCATGCTGCTGCCATGTATGGTTCTGGTGGAAGTACATGGAAAAATCCAGCCTCACGCAGATATATAGTCGGAAAAGAGAGGAGCGATTTTTTTTCCTTTCTTTAGTTATTTGGCTGCTCCGGGTCTTAGTTGTGGCATGCGAACTCCTACTGGTGGCATGTGGGACCGCTTCCTGACCAGGGAGCGAACCCAGTCCCCCTGCACTGGAAGCACAGAGTCTTAGCCCTGGAACAGCAGGGACGTCTGAGAGGAGGAAATTGTGAGTAGTCTTCTTGACAAGTAGTCATTTCTTAAAAGGTAGTTGCAATGTGAAATCGGAAACCATATTAATGAATTTTCATCATCTATTTCATAGAATCTGTTCTATCACATTAAAATCTGCCCTTCTGTCTTGGACCTTGAGTGAATCTTTAACCCATGAATGATTTTGTAACGTCATTCGTTGGTCATTTGGAAAATATCAGGTCAATGATTTATGCAGATCGTCCAAATGTTGGCATGTTTCATTCCACAATACCCAAAAAGCAAAATCACATTTATTAATGACACCACCCATCTTCCCCAGAAGACTTCCCCCTAAGTGGTAAGAAGCTGTCAAGCTCATTGTGGCAGATATGGCTTCTCCAGAATGCCCATTTTTCACTTGATAACTCAAATGTGTCATCGGCAACAAGTCTTGTCAGTTGTTTTCCTTGAAGCGACAGACTCACCTCATTCAGTTTGGACAAAACATCTTCCAGACACCCAAGTCTGAGAAATCACAGTTTTTCAGGTTTTCAGTGTTTTATTTTAAAAGGCAGCTCAGTCCCACAAGAGCCTTTGCTCGAGAGCACTTCCGTATGCAGCATGTGACGGAAGTGTTCTGTGTGTACTTCTTGTTTCATCAGTCAGAATACTAAGAAGACATGTACTCGAGGGTCGAGAGTTCATCAGAATACACTTCGCTGCACCATCAAGGACGTTCTTAGGAGAAAAGGCTTTTGCCCTAGAGCGGAAGTTTGGTTAACTTTGCTACTGCCTTGGTGTGGGCTTGGGGGCTAGGGTCTCCTGGTGACTGATGGGAGGGAGCACCCAGAGATAGCACCCAGAGATAGCACCCAGAGATAGTGGAAAATTGCACGATGCCCTAGGGTTACCGTGAGACGGTGTGTCCTTGTGGGCTCTCTGAAAAGACTGCTTGACCCTCAGGAGTCCTCTGACCACACTTTAAGATGGTTGTAGGCTCTGCTGTAATCCACGAGTCCCTAGGATGCCTAAATGACAGACTGCTGAGCCTCAGAGGGTTTATGAGCATAACTTCATCCCAGTTCTGGTCCCAATCTTAACACACAAACCATTCCCTAGAGAGAATGTTCTCTCAACCACCCGCTTCCCAGCAGGAAAACAGTGAACCATTACCACTCTTAAGTTCTTGATGTTCAGGGAAAAAGAAGTACCAACTAGTCGTTATTCTTTACTAGTGTCTGTCTGTCTGTCTGTCTGTCTGTCTGCATTTCTTCCCCAGATATGCAGATCTAGCTACCTGAATATACCTTTGAAAAGCACCAACCAGTATCTCAAGGCAGTTTCGTGTGCACTAGGTTTTCTGTGGGCTTCCCTCGAGGCTCAGATGGTAGAGAATCCTCCTGCAATGCAGGAGATCCGGGTTCAGTCTCTGGGTTGGGAAGATCCCCTGGAGGAGGGAATGGCAGCCCACTCCAGGATTCTTGCCTGGAGAATCTCATGGACAGAGGAGCCTGGTGACTACAGTCCATGGGGTAGCAAAGAGTCGGACACAACTGAGTGACTAACACTTTCAATTTTACTTTCTTTGTAGGGTTTCTGTATTACTTTTACTGTATTACTTTCAACTTAAAAATAAATGAGTTGAAAGCATTTTCCCCTAGTTCTTCCCAACACTGCCCACTTTTCTCTTAGGTGGGAGGAAATTAGACCATTGTTCAATTCAGTTCAGTTCAGGCGCTCAGTCATGTCCAACTCCTCGCAACGCTATGGACTGCAGCATGCCAGGCTTCCCTGTCCATCACCAACTCCTGGAGTTTACTCAAACTCATGTCCATTGAGTCAGTCGTGCCATCCAACCGTCTCATCGTCTGTCATCCCCTTCTCCTCTCGCCTTCAATCTTTCCCAGCATCAGGGTCTTTTCAAATGAGTCAGCTCTTCGCATGAGATGGCCAAAGTATGGAGTCTCAGCCTCAACATCAGTCCTTCCAATGAACCCAGGACTGATCTCCCTTAAGATGGACTGGTTGGATCTCCTTGCTGTCCAAGGGACTCTCAAGAGTCTCCAACAGCACAGTTCAAAAGCATCAATTCTTCGGTGCTCAGCTTTCTTTATATAGTCCAACTCTTACATCCATAGATGACTACAGGAAAAACCATAACTTTAACTAGATGGACCTTTGTTGGCAAAGTAATGCCTCTGCTTTTTAATATGCTGTCTAGGTTGGTCATAACTTTCCTTCCAAGGAGTAAGCATCTTTAATTTCATGGCTGCAGTCAGCATCTGCAGTGATTTTTGGAGCCCCCCAAAATAAAATCTGCCACTGTTTCCATTGTTTCCCCATCTATTAGCCATGAAGTGATGGGACCAGATGCCATGATCTTAGTTTCATGAATGTTGAGTTTTAAACCAGCTTTTTCACTCTCCTCTTTCACTTCCATCAAGAGGCTCTTTAGTTCTTCACTTTCTGCCATAAGGGTGGTGTCATCAGCATATCTGAGGTTATTAATGTTTCTCCCGGCAATCTTGAGTCCAGCTTCTGCTTCATCCAGCACAGCATCTCACATGATGTGCTCTGCATATAAGTTAAATAAGCAGGGTGACAATATACAGCCTTGACATACTCCTTTCCAGATTTGGAACCCATTTGTTGTTCTGTGTCTAGTTATAACTGTTGCTTCTTGACCTGCATATATGTTTCTCAAGAGGCAGGTCAGGTGGTCTGGTATTCCCATCTCTTTCAGAATTTTCCACAGTTAATTGTGATCCACACAGTCAAAGGCTTTGGCATAGTCAATAAAGCAGAAATAGATGTTTTTCTGGAACTCTTTTGCTTTTTTGATGATCTAAAAAGCAATGTTGGCAATTTGATCCCTGGTTCCTTTGCCTTTTCTAAATATAGCTTGAACATCAGGAAGTTCATGGTACATATACTGTTGAAGCCTGGCTTGGAGAATTTTGAGCATTGCTTTACTAGCGTGTGAGATGAGTGCAATTGTGCGGTAGTTTGAGCATTCTTTGGCATTGCCTTTCTTTGGGATTGGAACGAAAACTGACCTTTTCCAGTCCTGTGGCCACTGCTGAGTTTTCCAAATTTGCTGGCATATTGAGTGCAGCACTTTTCACAGCATCATCATTGAGGATTTGAAATAGCTCAACTGGAATCCCATCACTTCTACTATCTTTGTTCCTAGTGATGCTTTCTAAGGCCCACTTGACTTCTCATTCCAGGATGTCTGGCTGTAGGTGAGTGGTCACACCATCGTGATTATCTGGGTCATGAAGATCTTTTTGTATAGTTCTAAGTATTCTTGCCACCTCTTCTGAATATCTTCTGCTTCTGTTAGGTCCATACCATTTCTGTCCTTTATTGTGCCCATCTATGCATGAAATGTTCCTTTGGTATCTCTAATTTTCTTGAAGAGATCTCTAGTCTTTCCCATTCTATTGTTTTCCTCTATTTCTTTGCATTGATCACTGAGGAAGGCTTTCTTTTCTCTCCTTGCTATTCTTTGGAACTCTGCATTCAAATGGGTTTATCTTTCCTGTTCTCCTTTGCCTTTCACTTCTCTTTCTTTTCACAGCTATTTGTAAGGCCTCCTCAGATAGCCATTTTGCCTTTTTGCATTTCTTTTTTGGGGGAATGGTCTTGATCACTGCCTCCTGTACAATGTCATGAACTTTCATCCATAGTTCATCAGGCACTCTATCTATCAGATCTAGGCCCTTAAATCCATTTCTCACTTCCACTGTATAATCATAGGGATTTGATTTAGGCCATACCTGAATAGTCTAGTGGTTTTCCCTACTTTCTTCAATTTCAGTTTGAATTTGGCAATCAGGAGTTCATGATCTGAGCCACAGTCAGCTCCAGGTCTTGATTTTGCTGACTGTATAGAGCTTCCCCATCATTGTTAGTGACAAGCTTAACATTCCCTGTAACTACTCTCCCATCCATATGACTAAATCTTTCAAACAAGAGGTGCCAGAAGGTATAGGCGTCTTTTTCCATTATCTAGTCTATGGCCTTGCATGCATACATGTCAAGTCACTTCAGTCGTGTCTGACTCTGTATGACCCTATGGACCGTAGCCCGCCGGGCCCTCCAGGCAAGAATACTGGGGTGGGTTGCCATGCCTTCCTCCAGGGCATCTTCCCTACTCAGGGATCGAACCCTCATCTCCTATGTCTCCTGCTTTGGCAGGCGGGTTCTTTATCCCTAGTGCCACCTGGAAACTACGGTAGAAAATCTTGGCCCAGTACTCACATAGATATAGATAATTAAGACAGATTTGTTGAAATGATAACTGCCCTCACCAACCTGCAATGCAAAGTGATATTTCTATATTATTTCATTTTAAACTAATGTAGTCCTAACACCTTAAACTGCCTTCACGAGTCATGAATGGGTCACAGTTTGCCATTTTAAAACCTCTAGTTTAGACTTGCATCCTTATCTCACATTCAATAATATTGAAAAAGAGAGGAAAAAAAAAAGGCTTGCATTCTCACTGCCTGCTTTGGCCTGTTCCAGGTGGAGATGTACTTGTGGGGGCTGTTCCCAGGGGCTGCTTCTTTTTGATACTTCTGATTCCTCTTATCATTTCAGTAAGAGGACCTCATCTCCCCCACTGAAAGTCTCCTCCCTTTGCGCTGTGAATACCAGCCCTGGGTCTCTGGCTCTCGGTACCAATTCCTTGTCCCCCTGGACCAGTTTTCCCAAAGTGCAGGGGGAGCCACTGTGTTATGCCAGAAGAGTTCAGGGCAGTGTGAGAGTGAACAGTTTTCACAGCAATATATTTGTGAATTGGGAGGGAGGGGTGGGAAATACCGAGAACATCCAAACTTATGGCTTCATGGAATTTTGGCTAGTTTTTTTTTTAAGTCAGTTTAAATAATTGTCCAGGGACTTCCCTGGTGGTCCAGTGGTAAAGATGCTTCCAGTGAGTCCAGGGAGTTCAGGTTTGAACCCTGGTCTGGGTACTAAGAGGCTACATGCCACGCAGCCAAGCATAAATAAATAAGTGTATAGTTTATATGGGGACACAACAGAAATCACAAAAATGGCACCAGAGCTGTGCTTTGGGGCACACAGCTGATGAATTAAACCACCCACTCCTCCTTTCCTGCAGAGCCACATACCCACAGCTACCCTACTCACATCCTGAAAGGCACTTCTTGGCCAGGCAATCAACATCTGAGGTTTAACAGCTTCATCCCAGCATTTTCCCTGTTTCTTACCTCAAATAGGCTCATCCTGCCAATTTCCCCCGATATTCTAGTCTCTTTTCTATTTATTCCCTACCCACTGAAATACCAAGCCCACACTATTTTTATCTCTGTGCTACTCCTCAGACTTGCTGAATTTCTTCATTGTACAGACATCTGAAGTTTTCCTGCTGGTTCCCCACCCCTCTCCTATCCAACCCTCTCCACTCGACGCAGATATTAAAATCTTTTCATAGCACCAACAACAGTTTGAGGAGATTGACATTCACTCCTTAGAGCCTACATTTTAAATCTGATTCCACCCCTTAGATTCTCATCGTCTCTACTGATCTTTCTTTAACTTCTCTGCAAGGACACCCCACCCTCAACAAAGATCTCTTATCCAATACAGGGAACTATACACCTGCGGGGCCGCTCCGCAGAGACAGTAGAAGCTGTGGAACTTCCCTCAGCAAAGCTGAGGGGTCCCAAGGAGAGGTGAGCCTGCTGTCCGCCAACCCAACCCCCAGCGAGCAAGAGACAACCAGACGCGACAGGGGTTCTGTCTGACCAGTTCCACTTTATTGCCGCAAGCTCCCAGCTTATATAGGCAAGCGGGGTGGGGGGACTTTCCATAGTTGCACCAATCACGTTAAAGGTCAAATCGTTATGTGCCTTCAGTTGCACCAATCACGTTAAAGGTCAAATCCTCACGTGCATGGAAATCAAGAGAGCCAATCAAAAACTTTGACATAGACCCCGCCCCTATCACTTCCGCCAGGCGCCATCTTAGTTTCCAACCGCTTCCACCTGTAAAGCTAGCCCCCCTTTTTTTCTCCAAGGTTTCCCATTTAGGGGCCCACATACACCATGTCTTATAATAACTTATAATAGAAAAGAATCTAAATAAGAACCTGTGTGTGTGTGTGTGTGTGTGTGTGTGTGTGTGTGTATACAACTAAATCACTTTGCTGTATACCTGAAACTGACACGACATTGTAAATCATCTGTGAAAGTGTTAGTTGCTCAGTTGTGTTCGACTCTTTGCGACCCCGTGGACTGTAGCCTGGCAGGCTCCTCTGTCCATCGGATTCTCCAGGCAAGAATACTGGAGTGGGTTGCCATGCCCTTTTCCAGGGGATTTCCCCAGCCCAGGGAGAGAACTCCGGTCTCCCGCATTGCAGGCGGATTCTTTACCATCTGAGCGATAGGGAAGCCCCTGATAAAAAGTTGAAACACTCCAGTCCACTGAACACCGTTGGCCTGCTGTGTCCTGCAACTGTCCTTTCCTTCAGGGCGCTTGTGCTCTGCGGCAGCCTTTCTCTGGGATGCTCTCCTTTCCCTGCTTCCATCAACATCCACCTCAACGCATCTCTTTAGGGACTTCCCTGGAGACCCAGTGGCTAAGGTTCCAAGTTTCCAATGCAGGGTGCTTGGGTTCTACCCCTAGTTGGGGAACTAAGGTAGATCTCAGATGCCGCATGGTGTGCCCCCTCCCAAATAGCATCTCTTTAGGAAGGAAGACTGGCTCTCAAGCATTTCCTTCCTTCTAAGTATTTGCATCCACGAAGCAATTGCTAAAGGTTTTTTTTAAGTACTCTGTAAGGTTTTTACACTGTTACATATGCAGAAATGTACTGTGAACAATTAGATGTAATCTTTAGTGAATTAGAGTATCATTTCCTGAGGGCAGGAAGGGCCTGTATCTGATGTAATAACCAAATATCACCTAGAATGTTTTGGCTGCAAAGAAACAGAATATTCCAACTCAGACTGAGTTGGAGGACAAAGACGTCTATTGCCTCGTATTACAGATCCAGAGGTAGGACAGGCCCCAGGCAAGGTGAGACACAGCCAGCTCAGTGATGTCGCCAAGGCCCGAAGCACTTTCTCCCAGCACTGGCTTCCTCTGAAGACTGGTCCTCAGTAGCAGTCAGGGTTCCAGGCTGTCTGAGGCAGGAATAGGGGTGGATGGGGACATGAATGAACAAGTGTGTGTGGGCGCTGGCCTCCAACCTTAAGTCCTTTCCTTTAGCCCGGGATTGAGTCACCGTCATGACTCGTATAAGGAAATGGCACACACTACGACAAAATTAGTGGGGTGTTCTGGAAAGGAAGGTGGTAGGAGATGAGTGGATGCCAAGTAGGCAACCAGCAGTATCCACTACAGTTGAGTACAGTCTGCCACACACTGAGGGCTACACGTTGCCAACAATTGAGGCTAAGCTGGGGCATACACACACATACACATATATCCACATATATCTTCATGCATGTCATTACATATGTAATGCTTCAGTCTTACAGGTATACATGTATAGGTTACATACATAATGTCATGCAGAATAACAGAAATGTCTTTTTGAATAAAGAAACATAAGATGATATATTGAGGTAAGAATCAGAGTATATGAATAATACACTTTACAAATAATAACAGTTTACAATGTTGTTCTGCTATACGGCAAAGTCATTCACTTATATATACATATACACTCCTTTTCATATTCTTTTCCACTATGGTTTATCACAGGATATTGAATAGAGTTCCATGTGCTATCCATGGACCTTGTTGTTTCTCCATGCTATATATACCAGTTGGCATCTGTTAATCCCAAACGCCCAGTCCTTCTCTCCCCTCCCCTCCCCCCCCCCTGGAAACCACAGTCTGTTCTCTATGCGTATGTGTCTATTTCTGTTTCATAGATAGGTTCATCTGCGTCATATTTTAGATTTCATATACAAGCGATTGCCATATGATGTTTATCTTTCTCTGACTTATTTCACTTAGTGTGATAGTCTCTAGGTCCATCCATGTTTGCTGCAAATGACAGTGTTTCATTCTTTTTTATGGCTGAGAAGTGCATGCACGCATGCCCAGCTGCTTCAGTTGTGTCCGACTCTTTGTGACTCCATGAACCGTAGCCTGTCAAGCTCCTCTGTCCATGACATTCTCCAGGCAAGAATAGTGGAATGGGTTGCCATGCCCTCCTCTGGGGATCTTCCCAACCCAGGGATCCAACTCATGTCTCCAGCATCTCCTGCATTGCAGTCAGATTCTTTACCACTGAGCCACCGAGGAAGCCCATGACTGAAAAGTGTTCCATGGTGTATATATATGTGTGTGTGTGTGTGTGTGTGTGTGTGTGTGTGTGTGTATGTTGATGGGCATTTATATTATTTCCATGTCTTGGCTTCTGTGATGTGGTTAGCTGATTTTAGATAAAGGTGCTAAGGCAGATCAGTGGGGAAAATAAAGTCTTTTTAGTAAGCATTGTGGAACAACTGAAGATCAGTATGGGAAAAAAGAATTTAACCTTACCACACATCATAATACACAATTAAACTAAAACAGATCATTGACCTAACGTCAAAGTCAAAATGTAAAGTTTCAAAAAAAAAAGATGTAAAGTCTCTAGGAGGAAACACTAGAGAAAATCGTCACAGTGTCGGAGGAGGCAAAGATTTCTTAAATAGGATGTGAAAAGCATGAATCATAAAAGGATGGATTGGATCTCATCAAAATTTAAAATTTTGCTC
Organism: Nanger dama; assembly: GCA_917880005.1. NCBI lineage: Eukaryota > Metazoa > Chordata > Mammalia > Artiodactyla > Bovidae > Nanger > Nanger dama. Next base: position 5,735,802 of record CAKJTW010000098.1, read on the forward strand.
TTTGAAAAATATGGTAGGAATATGAAAACGCAAGCCACAAAATGGAATGAAATGTTCACAATACATGTATCTGACAAATAACTTGAATCCTAACTGTATTTTATAAAACTTGTTGCATCATCTGTTAGTGCATAACAAATTACCACCGATTAATCCATTTAAAGCATTTATTTATGCTCTCACACTTTCTGTGGGTCAGAAGTTCAGGCACAGCTTAGTTGGGTCAACTGCCTCCAGGTCTTTTATGAAATTTCAGTCAAGACAGCAGCCAGGGCTGAGGTGTCATCTGAAGGCTTGCTGGGGAAGGAGCGAGTCTCCCAGTACAAGAGAAGCCACAGTCTTATGTAGCCTAATCATGGGAGTGATGGCCCATCACCTTGCTATGTTCTATGAGAAGCAAGCCACTAGGTCCAGTTCACACACAGGGGAAGAAGGACCAGGTCTTTCCAACAGTTCCAGAAACATTAAGCACTGTGTCACATGTTATCTTTTTATCTATTCTTAAGAGTCTCCTGTTTTCACTCTTAGTAAATAAGCTTGTAAAATCATATAATTGAACCAGCTTTAAACTATCATTATGCAATTATTTTTTATTATCTGAGTGAAATTATTGAGGCAGGTATTGCATGAATAGTCATTATATAATTAAACAGATATACTATGCAAAAAGAGTCTCTATGCCACATTCATGCAACCCAACATGGACCCAAAAATCCAATTTAAAAAATGGGCAAAAGATTTGTATAGTCACTTCACAAAAGAAGATCTATGAATGCCCAATAAACAAGATATAAGTAGTCCTCAAGGAAATGCCAGAGAAGGCAATGGCACCCCACTCTAGTACTCTTGCCTGGAAAATCCCATGGATGGAGGAGCCTGGTAGGCTGCAGTCCATGGGACTGCGAAGAGTCAGACACGACTGAGTGACTTCACTTTCACTTTTCACTTTCATGCATTGGAAAAGGAAATGGCAACCCAGTCCAGAGTTCTTGCCTGGAGAATCCCAGGGACGGGGGAGCCTGGTGGGCTGCCATCTATGGGGTCGCACAGAATCAGACACAACTGAAGTGACTTAGCAGCAACAAGGAAATGCAAATTAAAGCCACAATGTAAGAAACCATTATACACCCACTAGAATAACTAAAAATAAAAAATATTTTAAGGCTAACCATATGCCCAGTCATTCTACTCTTTGCTGTTAGTTCAAGAGACATGAAAATGTGTCCACACAAAGACTTGACCACGTATCATCATAGCATTTTTATTCACAATGGTCAAAATTTAGAAATTTCCCAAATGTCCATCAAACAAGTGAATGGTGATACAAAATACGGCACATCCGTACATACGATGGAATACTACTCAGCAGTAAAAAAAAAAAAAACTACCGATACCCTGAACAGTGTGAATGAATCTCAGAATCATCATGCTACGTGAAATAAGCCAGGCGCAAAAGAGTGGATGCTGTATGATTCCATGTATATAATATTCTAGAAGATACCTATCATAACAAAAAGTGGGTTGCTAGTTGCCTGAAACTGTGGACAGAAATAGGGATGAGCCACATAGGAGCACAAGGAACTTTGGTGGGGGGTAATCAAAATGTGTTGTATCCTGATTGTAGTACTGGTTTCAAGTTGAGACAGTTGTAGATGGGTACAGTTTGCCATAGGTGAATTATATCACAGTAAAAAGGAGATGTACAAATCTCTCTCCAGAGGTTGACACACTGAGGTCCTGCACGTGTATTTAGTTGGCTCTGTGTCCCCGGTTCATCCTCATCAGCTACATAGCACCAAAGAGAGTGAAAAAAAAGAGCACAGAATCCCCCGGGGTCAAGCGGAGAGGACGCGGCAGGGCGTGAACAGGTCCGCTTAACCTTCCTTTTGGTCTCTTAACACACACCAAGACGGAAGAGAAATGGAAGCAGTTGCGGTCACTTCTGTGGCTCTCCACCAGTTTCTGGCCAGAGCTCCCAAAAAGGGGGATACGACGAGCTGGAAAAATGACTAACAGTAGTCTGTTCTCAGAAGGGTTAATAGTTGTAGGGAGGGAGTAGAGAACAGTGAAGAAAGGCTTTCTATCATTTGAGGGATTGCTTTATAAGAGGAATATAAACTTCTGTTTGCTTTGAAATAGAGATTTCAAAGATTATGGCTTGATGCAGTAAGAACTGAAAGGTTAATTGAACTGGCTGAGCAATACTTATTTTTTTAATTTGCTAATTATGGGGAATTATGGGATAATAAGAGTTGTCAACGTAATAGAAGGTGTTTAGTTCCCCAGTAAGTCCTGTTAAACACAAACTTGATAAGATTTCAATTACAAAAAAAAAAAAGAATTTCTTTGTGAAAGAAGAAAGAAATACATATTCTAGACCCTGAGTAAAGAGTTCCACAGATCCAGAATTTGAAGAGTAAATAGATTAAACCTACATATGTTTAGGGTTCTTACTTCATATCTTTGATGTGAATTTCTCATCACACCAGATATTTAACTGACTCACCTTTGGTGGTTCTTGGCACATGAAAGAGAAAGTGAAGTCGCTCAGTCGTGTCCGACTCTTTGTGATCCCATGGACTGTAGCCCACCAGGCTCCTCTGTCCATGGGATTCTCCAGGCAAGAATACTGGGTTGCCATTTCCTTCTCCAGGGGATCTTCCTGACCCAGGGATCAAACCCAGGTCTCCAACACTGCAGGCAGACACTTTAACCTCTGAGCCACCAGGGAAGGGTAAATACTTGCTGAATGACTATCTTCAAAATCTTAACATTGTCTGTTTTTTGGAAGTTAGAAGAAAATTTAACAGAAGCCAGACAAAAGGATTTTTTTAAATTTAGTTTCTTTTCTTCATCTCATCTTTTTTTTGTTGTTAAATATTTACTTTTATTTATTTACTCGGCTGCACCAGGTCTCAGTTGTACCATATGGGGTCTTCACGGCAACATGTGGGGTCTAGTTCCCTGGCCATGCTTCCAGCCTGGGCCCTCTGTATTGAGAGTGCAGAGTCTGAGCCACTGGACCACCAGCAAGTCCTCTTCATCTCTTATTTAATGATACCTCCTTTGAAACAGTTTTAAGCTGATTTGTTGAACTGTAGAAACTGGTGACCATACTCTCCGAAACAATTCGGTGGAATAAATGCTCTTTAAAGGAAATCATAAGTAAATGTTAGGAAGGAACTAACTTTATACTATCTGAAATTGTTATTTAGAAAACTGTCAAAAGGAACAAAACCTTTCTCCCAAATATAGTGATTAAAATCGATCAGAAGGATTAATAGTTATGGTGTTAAATATCTTATATTTTAAGATATAAATAGTTTCAGTTTGTATTAGTTTTTATCTTATATATCAGTTTTTATTTTTTATTTACTGTATCAGTTTTTATATTTATTTTATAAGTAAATAGCTTATATTTTAAGATGTAAATAATTTGAGTTTTTACTCAGTTTTTGATAGTGAAGTAGTTTCAGTTTTTATCAAATTTCTATAGCACTTTAAAAATCAATTGTTCTTACTCAACAGAAACTAAAATTGTAGAGCGATGGTAAGAGCTGGCAGAGCTCTCCAGCGGCATCCAAACCAGGATCTGCTGTCCACAACCTCTAGTCCTCAGACAGAGTCTATTAAAATAAAAATGCTGCTCCTGTTTCTTAGCACAGTCACTTTCATTTCCTCAAAAATACCATCTCCGATGCTCAAGGGGAAGTGGGTGTAATTATTTCTAAACAGAAATGAGGTCCAAGAGAAGCAAGAGTGAGTGGAAGTAAATCACCTCTGAGCCCATTTATGCTGTTAAAATCATCTGCTCACCCACTGTGTTTTCAACTAATTTGCTAATAACGAACAATTCATTTCACGCAAGTATTTTTGCAATGCCTACTACGTGTCAGGCACAGGCAATATAATCAAACAGGGTCTTTTTTTTCCCCTTCAAAGAGTTTATGGAATTTAGGGGAGGACATAAAAGTGAATCCCAGTCTCACACTACATGCCTTATAGAGAAGCCTGTGGGCGCAGAGAAGAAATTTACCAGGTAAGCTATTAGAAGAGGTCAAGAATTAAGAAAGGCTTCTTGGTGAAACCTGAGCCACTTTCTTAAGACTCATTCTTTTTTTTTTTTTTTTTAATAGGAAAACCTTGAATTTATTTTAGATTGCTTTTTTTCAAAGAAAAATTCCTACTGGAAATTTTCTTAAATTAAGATCCCAGAGAAAAATAGAACCAAAGGATAAAACCTCTGAGGAGTATAAGGGTTGATATATATATATATATATGATATAAATACATATATGTATGTATTTGGGCCCTGCCCCACACCTTGCTCAGTCATGTCCGATGGCAACCCACTCCAGTGTTCTTGCCTGGAGAATCCCAGGGATGGCGGAGCCTGGCGGGCTGCCATCTGTGCAGTCGCACAGAGTCAGACATGACTGAAGCAACTTAGCAGCGGCGGCAGCAGCCACACCTTGCAGGGTCTTATTAGTTCCCCGACAAGGGCTCAAACCCTGGGCCCAGGTAGTGAAAGCACAGAGTCTCCTAAGCACTAGACCACTGTTTTCATGTTTTACTATTTACTTATTTGGCTGCACTGAGGTCTTAGTTGCAGCATGTGGGATCTAGTGCCCTGACCAGGGATCAAACCCCCGCCCTCTGCATTGGGAGTGTGGAGTCTTAGCCACTGCACCACCAGGAAGATCCCAAAAGTATATACTTTTATCTTTTGTTTTTTTTTTTTTCCTGGACTAGTTCTTAATATGACTAAAAGGTTTTTCTCATTGTCAAGACTCAAAGGAGTGAGCAGGAACTAGCCCAGGGGCAAAAGTAGGAAAGGGGCCAGAATCTTCAAGCCTCGGGGCTCCAGTGTAGGGGATGCAGAGGAGCTTGGCCAGAGAAGGTGAAGAAATGAAATGACCAGGTCCTGCTCAGGGCTGGGGTTTTGCACAGCATCCCTAAAGGGTCCTGAGAGTCACTAGGTGCTTCTAAAGAGAGTTACAAGAATAAGTCTGTGCTTAAAAGGATCCCTGGCTCGAGAGTAGGGAGTGGACTAGAAGAGGATCAGATGGGAGAAACCAGAGCTGTTCCAACAACCAGGCTCGCTAAGGAGTGTGACGGAGACAGACACCTGGGACCGCCGCCAAGGATGCTGAGACAGAGTGAGAGGACCCAGGGACCGTTGGAGATGGATGAGTTTGAGCTGCCTGTAGAAGATTACAGTGCAGGTGACCAGGAGGCGGTCTGGAGCTCCGGAGAACTGAGGGCTTGTGGCTGAGGCTTGAAGGCCAGCAGCACAGGAGTGGGGGAGAGCCCTGGCTAGGGGAGCGCAGACTGGGAAGTAGAAAGGGGTGCACGCACGTCTCCTGCCCGCACTGGTGGGAGCATCCCACGCCCTCTTTGCTTCCACACGGAGGACGTTCTTTGCAGAAAAGCAGAGCTCATGGAAGACAGCGGGGGAGAAACATCGAAACTGCTAAATTATTCAAGATCTCCTTATCCAGTATTTAAGGTTGATTGATTTCTTGCAGCAGCTATTTAGGATTTCTTTTTTTTAAGGCAAAGTGAACTCACATCCGACCTCATTGCATACAGGAAAGCTTTTTGGTACCCTTCCGACAATCATTCAAAACACTGGGCACAGTTATGCAAGACGGTCCTTAATAACTTAGCATTTTGCAGCAACTAAAAAGTCACACTTGTAAGGGTTCCGTGTTTCTCAGGCAATCTTTCAGTAAAGTTCACCTCCACTCCCTCCCATCGCACTGAAGTCCAGTAAGCTCAGATGGCTGCAGAAGTGCATGGTATAACGAAGAAATACTACAAATCTACTCGAGGTCTAGGGAGGGAAACCCGGCACCTCTCAAGGATGAGAAGCACCAGGAATGGGGTCACATCAGTCCAAGCCCCTTTTCTTTGTATGCACGACATGGCCCAAGCCCTCCCTTTCTGCTCTCCTCCGCCCCTGGCTTCCCCGCCAGCCTGAAATAGCTAAAATTAAGTCTGGCGTGTAAGTCTGTTGAGACTTTAAGAAAACATCACCGTTGAAAGGGCAGCCGACGACCACCAACTTCAGATGATCTGTCCGAACCCATCCATCACTCATTTCAGCCTGTCGACATGTCCGTGCACATCTGAAAAGCGCCTCGGGCCTTCATGTCCCTGAAATGGACCTTGTGTGCCATAAAACAGAGTCATCTGCCTCCTTCTGGTATCCTCTGACTGCATGCCTTTCGAAGGAAGAAAGCGTGAGATGTCTTACAAAGTGAAAAAATAACCTGTGGAAATAAATTCAGCCTCACTCGCGTATTCGATAGAGACATTTTTATTTTCGCCTACTCCTGTACCCCCACTATCAAGTGCAGTAAAAGTAGGAGACTCACATTAATTTCTCTCCATTTCTAATTTGTCTCCATTCTCCACACATGTCAACAGTCATAGGCATGGGACTTTTGGGTCTGAGGACCAGTTTTGCGGAGTTCACAGCATCCAGAAATGCATACTCCCTCTGGCTGCACAGTTCTGCCTCCCAGTAAAGAATTCGCCAGGATTACAAGGAAATTGCTGACGCTCCTACTGAATATCAATGAGGGATTTTTTTTTAAGTATGCCAAACTGACTGCAGGAAATTGAAATGTAGACTTTTCCAAAGTCAGGATGATTGATATCTCCACTAGATCCCACCAAACTTTTTAAAATTAAACTTATTTTGAGATCACTGTGGATTCATGTGCAGTTGTAACAGATAACACAGAGATCCTGCATGCCCTTCACCTAGTGTCCCCCAGTGTAACATCTTGCAAAAACTATGGGACAGGAGAAATCGGAGCCTTCACACGCACATTCCTGGTGAAAATGTGAAAACGTGCAGTCACTGTGGAAAACGGTGTGGTAGTTTCTCAAAATGTTAAATATAGAGTTGCCATGTGACTCAGAAAGTCCATTCCTGGATCTACACCTAACAGAAATGAACACGTATGTCCACACAAACCATGGGCCATGAGTGTCTATAGAAGCAACATTCATATTATCACCCAAATATCCAGCAGCTGGTGAATGGATAAATAAACTGTAGTCTATCCACTCAATGGAATACGATTCAGCAATGAAAAGAGAATTAAGTGTTGATAAATTTTACAACATGGATGAACCTTGACTGCATTATGCTGAGTGGAAGAAGTCAGAGACAAAAGACGACATAGTATATGATTCCATTTATGGGAAATGGAATAGGCTAATCTATAGAGTCAGAAAAGAGATTAGTGGTTGCGTAGGACTGGGCGTGGAGGTTAATGAGGTTAAAGACAGTGATGGGTATAGGGTAGGGTATAGGGTTTGCCTTTGGGATAATGAAAGTGTTGTAAACAGAGATGGTTGCACAACCCTGTGTGTGTACTGAATCATATTTTATGGTACGTGAATCATAGCTCAATAAGATTTTTATAACATTTTCTTCCTTTTATACTTACTTATTCATTTAAGTTTTGGTTGTGCTGGGTTTTTGTTGCTGCGTGTGCACTCTCTCTAGTTGTGGCGAGCAGGGGCTACCCTCCGCTTGTGCTGCTCCGGCTTCTCATTGCACTGGCGTCTCCTGTTGTGGAGCACAGGCTGTAAGCACTTGGGCTCAGTAGTTGCGACTTGCTGGCTCTAGGGTGCTCGGGCTTCCGTAGCTGCTCAGTAATTTGGGCTTGAGAACTTAGTTGCTCCCCGCCATGTGGAATCTTCCTGGACCAGGGATCAAACCCATGTCCCCTGTATTGGCAGGCAGATTCTTATCCACTGTACCACCAGGGAAGTCCTCAATAAAGATTTTTTCTAAATGAACCCCAATTGTCATTTCCTCCACACAGTTAAATCAGCTTGGCTTGATTGTGGGGGAAAATACAGTATGATATCACAAGCAGACGTCAGATATGCAGATGACACTACACTTATGGCAGGAAGTGAAGAACTAAAGAGCCTCTTGAAAGTGAAAGAGGAAAGTGAAAAAGCTGGCTTAAAGCTCAACATTCAAAAAACAAAGATCTTGGCATCCAATCCCATCACTTCATAGCAAATAGATGGAGAAACAGTGGAAACAGTGGCAGACTTTATTTTTGGGGGCTCCAAAGTCACTGCAGATGAAATAACAAGACTGCAGCCATGAAATAACAAGACACTTATTCCTTGGAAGAAAAGTTATGACCAACCTAGACAGCATATTAAAAGCAGAGACTTTACTTTGCCAGCAAACATCCATCTAGTCAAAGCTATGGTTTTTCCAGTAGTCATGTATAGATGTGAGAGTTGAACTATAAAGAAAGCTGAGTGCCGAAGAATTGATGCTTTTGAATCGTGGTGTTGGAGAAGACTCTTGAGAGTCCCTTGGACTGCAAGGAGATCCAACCAGTCCATCCTAAGGAAATCAGTCCTGAATGTTCATTGGAAGGACTGATGTTGAAGCTGAAACTCTAATACTTTGGCCACCTGATGCGAAAAGCTGACTCATTTGAAAAGATCCTGATGCTGGGAAATATTGGAGGCAGGAGGAGGAGAGGACAACAGAGGATGAGATGGTTGGATAGCATCACCAGCTCAATGGACATGAGTTTGAGTGAACTCTGGGAGTTGGTAATGGGCAGGGAGGCCTGGCGTGCTACAGTCGATGGGGTTGCAAAGAGTCGGACATGACTGAGCAACTGAACTGACTGACTGATTGCAAGCAGGATATTGACTTTGATACAGTTAAGAATCAGAACAGTTTTATCATCACTTTTATGGCCACAGGTACCTCTGTTCCCCCACCCCCATCCCTGACCCCTGACCCCTAGCATTTACTAATCTGTTATCCATTTCTGTCATTTTGTCATTTCAAGAACATTATACAAATGGAATCATACAGTATATAACCTTTGAAAGTGAAAGTGAAGTTGCTCAGTTGTGTCCGACTCTTAGTGACCCCATGGACTGCAGCCTACCAGGCTCCTCTGTCCATGGGATTTTCCAGGCAAGAGTACTGGAGTGGGTTGCCATTTCCTTCTCCAGAGGATCTTCCTGACCCAGGGACTGAACCTGGGTCTCCTGCGTTGTAGGAAGATGCTTTTACCATCTGAGGCACCAGGGAAGCCTTTAAGGACTGGCTTTTTTCACTGAGATACTTGCCTGGACATTCATGCAAGTGGTTTTATGTATCAATAGTTGATTGCTTTTTACTGCTAAGTAGAATTCCAAAGAACAGCAAGAAGAGATAAGAAAGCCTTCTTTAGTGATCAATGCAAAGAAATAGAGGAAAAGAACAGAATGGGAAAACTAGAGATCTCACAAGAAAATTAGAGATACCAAGGGAACATTTCATGCAAAGATGGGCTCGATAAAGGACAGAAATGGTATGGACCTAACAGAAGCAGAAGATATTCAGAAGAGGTGGCAAGAATACATGGAAGAACTGTACAAAAAGATCTTCACGACCCAGATAATCATGATGATGTGATCACTAATCTAGAGCCAGACATCTTGGAATGTGAAGTCAAGTGGGCCTTAGAAAGCATCACTACGAACAAAGCTAGTGGAGGTGATGGAATTCCAGTTGAGCTATTTCAAATCCTGAGAGATGATGCTGTGAAAGTGCTGCACTCAATATGCCAGCAAATTTGGAAAACTCAGCAGTGGCCACAGGACTGGAAAAGGTCAGTTTTCATTCCAATTCCAAAGAAAGGCAATGCCAAAGAATGCTCAAACTACCGCACAATTGCACTCATCTCGCATGCTAGTAAAGTAACGCTCAAAATTCTCCAAGCCAGGCTTCAGCAATACGTGAACCGTGAACTCCCTAATGTTCAAGCTGGTTTTAGGAAAGGCAGAGGAACCAGAAATCAAATTGCCGACATCCGCTGGATCATGGAAAAAGCAAGAGAGTTCCAGAAATACATCTATTTCTGCTTTATTGACTATGCCAAAGCCTTTGACTGTGTGGATCACAATAAACTGTGGAACATTCTGAAAGAGATGGGAATACCAGACCACCTAACCTGCCTCTTGAGAATCTGTATGCAGGTCAGGAAGCAACAGTTAGAACTGGACATGGAACAACAGACTGGTTCCAAATAGGAAAAGGAGTACGTCAAGGCTGTATATTGTCACCCTGCTTATTTAACTTCTATGCAGAGTACATCATGAGAAATGCTGGACTGGAAGAAACACAAGCTGGAATCAAGACTGCCAGGAGAATTATCAATAACCTCAGATATGCAGATGACACCACCATTATGGCAGAAAGTGAAGAGGAGCCTCTTGATGAAGCCTCTTGATGAAAGTGAAAGAGGAGAGTGAAAAAGTTGGCTTAAAGCTCAACATTCAGAAAACGAAGATCATGGCATCTGGTCCCATCACTTCATGGGAAATAGATGGGGATACAGTGGAAACAGTGTCAGACTTTATTTTGGGGGCTCCAAAATCACTGCAGATGGTGATTGCAGCCATGAAATTAAAAGACGCTTACTACTTGGAAGAAAAGTTATGACCAACCTAGATAGTATATTCAAAAGCAGAGACATTACTTTGCCGACTAAGGTCCGTCTAGTCAAGGCTATGGTTTTTCCAGTAGTCATGTATGGATGTGAGAGTTGGACTGTGAAGAAGGCTGAGCGCCAAAGAATTGATGCTTTTGAACTGTGGTGTTGGAGAAGACTCTTGAGAGTCCCTTGGACTGCAAGGAGATCCAACCAGTCCATTCTGAAGGAGATCAGCCCTGGGATTTCTTTGGAAGGAATGATGCTGAAGGTGAAACTCCAGTACTTTGGCCACTTCATGAGAAGAGTTGACTCACTGGAAAACTCTGATGCTGGGAGGGATTGGGGTCAGGAGGAGAAGGGGACGACAGAGGATGAGATGGCTGGATGGCATCACAGACTCGACGGACGTGAGTTTAAGTGAACTCCCGGAGTTGGTGATGGACAGGGAAGCCTGGCGTGCTGCGATTCCTGGGGTCGCAAAGAGTCGGACACAACTGAACAACTTAACTGAACTGAGTACTCCACTGTATAAATGTAACACTGTTGAATCACATTTGTTATTTCCAGTTTTGGCTGTGACAAATGATGCTGTTGTGAACATGCATACATAGGTTTTTGTGTAAACATATTTTGTTTCCCCGGGATAAATGCCGAAGAATGCCATTGATGTATCTATCATATGACATTGGGAGGTTATTTCCTTAACGAACTGTGAAATTGTTTCCCAGAGTGGTATAAGTTTGCATCCACACAGCAACACACAAGAGATTCTGTTTCTCTGAATCCTCACTGACATATGGTCTGACCACCATCCCTGGTGGCTCAGACAGTAAAGCGTCTGTCTACAATGAGAGAGACATGGGTTCAATCCCTGGGTTGGGAAGATCCCCTAGAGAAGGAAATGGCAATCTGGGACTATTGCCTGGAAAATCCCATGGAAGAGGAGCCTGGTAGACTACAGTCTATGGGGTGGCAAAGAGTCAGACATGACTGAGCGACCTCACTATATATACTATACACTAACAGGTGTGAGGTGATAGCTTATTGTGGCTTTGATTAGCATTTGGCTAATGTGCTGGCCTTACTTTCATGTGTTTATTTGCCATCTATACATCTTGTTCAGTGAAATGTCTCTTTGTATCTTTTGCCCATGTTCTGACTGTTTTCTTTTTCTGCTATTGAATTTTGAGAGTTCTTTACATAATCCAAATACTGGTCATTTGTTGGCTTTGTGGTCTGCAAATCTTTTTCTCCTACTCTGTAGCTTGTCTTTTTATCCTCTCAACAGGCTCTGTCACAGGGCAAACATTTTAAATTTTAATGAGGTCCAATTCATTAATTTTTATTTTACGGCTCATGCTTTTGATGTCGGATCTCTTTGTTTATCAATAGGTCCCAAAGGCTTTCTCCTATTTTTTTTTCTAAAAGTTTCATAGTATTACATATTTATAAGTCCTTGATCCAATTTTAGCTCATTTTTGTGTAAGGTGTGAGGCTTACATTAAGATTTTTGCCTGTTGATGTCCAATTGCTCCAGCATCATTGTCTTTGTACCTTTATCATACATCGATTTGCAGTATTTATGTGGATCTATTTCTGGATTCTCTACTTGTTTCTATTGATCATTGTGTCTATCTCCCTGCCAAAACCACACAGTCTTGATTACTGTAGCTCTGTAGTAAGCTTTATTTTTTGTACTAATAATTATCTTTATCTGTTTGGCTGGACTGGGTCTTTGCTGCACACGTGGGCTCTCTGATCTTTGCTGTGGCATGTGAGATGTTCTGTTGTGGCATGCGAACTCAGTTGCAGCGTGTGGGGCTCAGCTCCCTGACCAGGGATTGAATGTGGAACTCCCTGGATTGGAAGCTAAGAGTCTTAGCCACTGGACCACTAGGGAAGACCCTGTAGTAAGCTTTAATATCCATAGAGTGACTCCTCCCACTTCATTCTTCTTTTTCAGGCTTGTTTTAGCTTTCCCTTTCCGTGTAAATTTTAGAAGCTTGTCTTGTCTATGAAAAACCTGGTTGGGATTTTGATGGGCACTGCATTCAACCTGGAGATCAGTCTGGAGTGAGAAATGATGTCTTTACTATGCTGAGTTTTCCAATCCATGAACACAAAGTACCTCTCCACTATCTTAGTATTCTTTCATCCACATATGGTAATTTTCAGCATACAGAGCCTATGACATGTTCTCTCAAGTGAATACCTAAGTATTTAACTTTATTTGTGGTGATCGTAAATAATGTTGGTTTTTCTTTTAATAGTTATTTGGCTGTGCTGGGTCCTAGCTGTGGCACGAAGGATCTTCAGTCTCCAGTGTGGCAACATGTGGGGTGTTTACTTGTGACATGTGAACTCTGAGTTGTGGCATGTGGGATCTAGTTCCCTGACCCAGGACCTAGATCTGCCTGCATTGGGAGTGCAGAGTCTTAGCTACCAGGCCACCAGGGAAGTCCCAATAATATTATTTTTAATACCAGTTTCCCCATGTTCATTGTCAGCATACACAAATATGACTGACTTCTATGTATTGATGTATCCTGTAACCTTGCTGAACTCATTAGTTCCAGTTTTGGTGTTTTGTGGGTTTTGTGGGAGGTTTTTAAATTAGTAGATTCCTTGGGACTTTCTATGCAAACAATCATATCATCTGCAAGTAGGGATGATTTTATTTCTTCCTTTCCAACTTGTATGTATTTTATTTTTCTTGCCTTATTGTAGTGGCTGGAACTTCCGGTTCTATGTTGAATAAGAGCAGTGGGAAAGCAGACATCCTTGTCTTGTTCTGAACTTAGAGAGGAAGCATTCAGTCTTTTGCTGTTACACATGACACAGTGAAGGGCTTTTACCACCTCTTACAAAATTATTTTCCTCCCCCCACATTTTTAAGGCAAAGATTAAGACTAAGAGATTGGTAGGACACAGAGGGATCCAGTGTTTAAGACATCATGCTTCCAATGCAGGGGGTATAGGTATATTCCTGGTCAGGGAACTAAGATCCCACATGCTACAGGGTGTGGCGAAAACAAACAAAAAAAAAAGACTTAAATTGGCCCAACTGAGATGACAGAGCAAAAAGAAGGCATAAAGATATGAGTACTTCCTCCTCCAGGCTAGGCTTGGAATAATGACAGAACCAAGTTCCTTGGGGGGCTGGGGGTGGAGCCTTAATCAGCGCGGGCGAGCTAATTTCTTATCACGGTGCTTGCATTCTGCAGTGAGCTAAGGGCCCTGCACCTGGGGTAGCCATTGCCTCTAACACAGGAGAGGGGTGCCTGTCGCCTGTCTGGCTACCCTGCTCTTCCAGGAAGCTCTCGGCTGCCAGGCCTTGCCGACTGCCAACCTGAGCTGGCGATGGGAGAGCCTCAGATACCCAGATCCAGGGTAACAGAAGTGGCCAGAGCCAGGTTTAGAATTGTATGTGCTTTTGGCACTGGCTCCCCAAAGAAGAGAAAGAGCTCTGAAGAGAGGAAGCAAGAGCTTCACGCCGGGTAAACTGACAGCAACACAGTGCGTCTACAGTACGCGTATTTCAAGGAACGGAAATTCTAATAGGGGGGAAAGGGATGGGCTTTTCTGTTGTCTCCGACTCCTCGCGACCCCATGGACTGCATGCAGTACGCCGGGCTAAAATTTAAAAGAGAACCAAGCAAGCACGCCCTCATTCACACCGCCCTCCGCCCGCGTCTGCGATGCCATCTCCCTTGGGGTCTTGCAGCCTCCATCCCCCTCTCCCGGGCACGTCGCTCCGCCCACCGCACCCCTACCTGGCTCCGCACCCCTACCTGGCTCCGCACCCCTCGGACCCCACCCCCAGCCGGCCAAGACCACACCTGCGCAGGTTAAACCTGCGGGGACGCGCTTCCTTGGGTGCGGGGGGAAGATGAACGGGTGTGAGCGAGGGGGTGAGAGGACCGGCAGAGGATGAGAAGACTGGCCTCCGCGAAAGGCGGGTCGGCGGCCCCGGCGGCCGGAGGGGGACGCCCCCGCTGCCCTGGCGCGGACCAGCCCCGGCTCTCCGGGGTCCTCTTCCCACGGTTCCCTCTGGCCGGTCGGCACCAAAGCGCGGGGCCCGGAGGGGGCGGGCAGCGGGAGCGGGCCGTTCCACTCGGGATGCGGGGGCTGCAGGTTAGGCCGCGGCCGGCCTGGGACGGAGAAGGGGGACTGGGCCGCGCCGCCGGTTCCCTGCCGGACCCCGCGAGCTGGGCTGCGCCGTGCCACCACCGACCCACCACAGTCCTGCCAGCCGCGTGGGAGGCCGCCTCCTCGCGGCGATCCAGCGCCGAGCGAGGCCGGAGAGCCCGGCGGGGCAGCAGAGCCCATCCCCGGGCCCCCGGCCCCGCCCCCCACCCACACACTCCCGCCCACGCAGGCCCCATCCCCGCGCCCCCGCCGCTGAACCACGGCCCTGCGGCCCCCCGCGTCCCGGCCCCGCCCCCCGAGGTCTAGGGCCCCGCCCCCGAGGTCTAGGCCCCGCCCCGCTCCCTTCCGCTGTGCTGCGGACCCCGCGGCTCCGGCCCCGCCCTCCACGCCCCCTGGCCCCGCCCCCCGCGCCCCGCCGCCACACCGCGTCCCGGCCCCGCCCTTAACCCCGCCCCGTGCGGCCCTCCCTCGCTGCCGTACCGCGGCCCTGTGGCCCCCGCGTCCGGGCCTCGCGTCCCGGCCCCGCCCCGGGTCCCGCCTCTGCGGCCCCGGCCCCGCCCCCGCGGCCCCGCCGCCGTACCGCGGCCCTGCGGCCCCCGCGGCCCCGCCGCGCCCCAGTCTCCCCGCACCTCCGCCCTCCGCCCCCGCGCGCCCCCGCCCGCGCGGCCGGGGACGAGCGCCGCCGAGCGCATGCTGATCCGTGTCGTCCTCCTCCTCCTCAGGCGGCGCTGGCGGCGGCCCCGGGACCCGCGGGAAGCCGGCATGCTGGAGAAATTCGAGTTGGAAGAAGAAGGTGAGTGCCCCCCACCGCCCACCACCGCCCGCCGCTGGATCGCGCCTCCTCCCGGGGCCGGGAGGGGCCGGGTCGCGAGGACAGCTGGGTCTCCGCCCCGGAGGCCGCGGGTCCCTGCTGCCCACCGCCCGTCCAGCCGCGGCAGGGGCCGGTGAGGGAGACGCGGGGCCGACGGAGCGCGTCTGCGGCGGCCGCGGTGCCTCTCGGAGGCGTAATCGAGCTGGCTCCAAGGGGAGCCCGCAGCCCGGCCCTCGGCACGGATGGTCGGTCCTTTTGTCCTTACGAGCTGGACTCGGCTGAGAGCAAGGTGACATGCAGTCGTGATTGTTTGTAATGCCACGGTGCGTGAGGAAGTCGCCCCCAATTATGTGTATGGTCCGTACCTTTAAATAACACACACGGCTTCCCTATCTGTACTTGTGAAAATACCACCAGCAGGGTGTGTCTTCTTGTCTTAATAGAGAAAGTTCAATAGGAAAACCGGAGGCGGCTCAGCGAATGGGGTCTGAGTTCAGGTGACCCTGTCATTCCATCGTTTGTGTCCCCCTCTTCTCTCTCTCACTTTTTCATCTTCCTGGCCCCTTTTCCCCTTTCTTCTTCTTACTTGGATGTTATTTCGAAGCTGTGAAAATGTGAGGGGATGGATTTTTTTTTCCTTTGGCAAAAATGAATATTTAACATGGAATATGGTTAGCTCTTACCTGAATCTTATTTTGAAACTGAAAATTTGGAGGGGATGCTCTTGTTCTTTGGTAAAATTAGTTTTTAAAATGGAATATGATGAGCTCAGAGTTGAAAAAGAACTTTGTATAGGATGTTGGACAATTTGAGGAATGTAAAAGACCTCCACCCTGCCTTTATGTTCTTCCATTATTCATTTAGTGACTTCTCTTTTTTTTCCAAGAGTATTGATGGAATAAAGCTCTGGGAACAAAGCATGTGCCATGTGGATGCTGTGCCTTGTGCCAACTTTAACACTTCCGTTCATTTACAGTCAGGCAATTACTTAAATAAGCATGCTCAGCCAATATGAGAACGTTCAGTCGACAGTATTAGGCCAGGGCCTAATTTTTTAGGCCTACGTTTATTTTACCTTTTAGAGTTCCTGCATTTCACAGCCCTGTTAGCCAGAAGGTAATGTATTCATAGTAATTATCATCAAAAGTCTGCAGCCATATTTACTATTAACAAGCAGTTACATGATACATTTCAGAATTTTACTGGGACTTAATTTTCATTCTATCTTACTGAAAAATAGTCCGGTGTCTTAAGTCAAATCCACCTCACTATTCCTCGGTTTTATTGCGTTGCAGGTCAAATATTGGGCATTGTCCAAAGGGCCCCCGCTTCCATTAAGACTTTGAATGTCGAAATCATGAGTTTTCTTTGTCCCTGACTTTAGTAACTGGGAATCCATTACATTTTCATCATTTTGTGATTTACACAGGGACAAAAGGTAAGGAGAGTAGATGCTATTAGAGAGGTGCTTATGGTTAGGGGCTTCCCAGGTGGTTCACTGGTAAAGAACCTGCCTGCCAATACAGGATATCTGGGTTCAATCCCTGAGTCGGGATGATCCTCTGGAGGAGGAAATGGCAGCCCACTCCAGTATTCTTGCTGAGATAATCCCACAGACAGAGGAGCCTGGTGTGCTACAGTCCATGGGGGTCGCAAAGAGACTGATCAACTGAGCACACCACCACCCCCACATAGTTACTATTAAGAGCACAGGCCCAGCTTCAGATCCATATCTTAACTTACTAAGCTGTGTGACCTTGGGCAAGTTACTTAACTTCCCTGTACCTTAGTTTTCCCATTCATAAGGAGCTAATATCAGAGTGTTTTGAGGAATAAATGAGATAGTCCATATGATGCTATTTAGTACACTGTAAATCCACAGTAAGCACTGTGTAAATGTAGCTGTTAATTTTAAGCACCATTTACTATTGTACTGAACTCATAGACTTTGTAAGTTTTTATCAATGAATCTTTCATAGAGATTCTTCTCAACACAGGTTAGGTTTTTTTCTCTTACTTGAGATTTATTAATTATGTTACATTTTTCAAAGCAGATATATAAGCCTTTTCTCTTTGCATTGTTTCTGCCAATGGAGTGAATGTAAAATGTTAAACCTAAGCATCTAAGGAAAGGAATTTCCCATTTTCACCCATCTGCTTTTATCTATATTGCTGTCATTACTTTAAAGCATGCTCAACCCCACAAATAACCCTGTCAAACTTTTCTGGATTCTTAAGGAAGCAAAATGTTAAATAGCAGTTTCTTGGAAGCTGTTAGCCAAGCTGGAGGGGATAGTGTTGGCGTGGTAATCTCAAATGCTGCTTTGTTTCTTTTGAACTTCAGATTGCTTATTCATCCAAAATACAGAAAAATTGAATATCAAGCAGAATCTTACATTTATTTGGGGGAACAGTGAGTCCTAACAAACATTACACCTTTAAGTATCCTGTGAGCTGACTTGTTAGCAGCCTACATCGTACACAGCTGTTGAGTAGATCCTCGTTTCATCTTCCAGCTCCCTTCTTATTCACCGAATGTCCTCCTTCGTGCATTGTGATCTGGAGGCTTTCCTTAGATGGAGATACATTTGGGATACACTGAGACACTTGATTACTAGTGTTTTTGTTACCAGGTGTTTTTCTCTTTCCTAATAGATTATAACAGATACTCTATTAGAAACAAAATTGGCAGCATTAGTGAAGCTGGAGTCATCTCTTAAAACATTCTTTGCTTCTGGGAAGAAAGAACAAATCGGACCTCAGTCTCCCCTGTGTTGTTGTTCAGGTTGTCCTTTGCCTGGGTTCCTGATCCCAGCTGCCCACCCATTTCTTACCCTCATGCCCTGACAGAAGGATCTTTCCAGGGCATGAATTGACAGCCCCATTCCTTTACAGGAAAAATCTTTACCACTTCTCTGTGTCTATATATAGAATACACGCAGACTTTTCATCTGCAGCCTCCCCGCCTCTTCCCAGCCATGCACACGAGAGACTGGAGAGCTTGCTTTCTGTGCATGGGAGAGCATATCAGAAGGCAGATTCGAGTTCTCTGCATCGGGGAGTGAGGGGTGGGCCTGGGAGTCTGCATTTCTGCCAAGCTCCCAAGTGCAGCTGTTGCTGCCTCAGAGATGGAGTCATCAGGCTGTAGAACCAGCCTAAGCAATCTTGTTCTGTCAAAAATTAGATGGTCTCCGTCTCAGTCACAACTCCTCAGCCCGTCTGGACTGCCGCAGAGCAGCAGCCCCGTCCCGCTGGCAGGGCTGGTGTTCCGCCAAACTTTGTTTACAGAAAGAGGCCAGGTTGGGCCCACAAGCAGAGTTGGCCAGCACCCTGTTCTGTGACTCCTCTCGGTCCCAGTGACTCAGGGTTTACATCCTTTGGAGGGTGAGGCCTTCTCTCACTATGTCCTCCAGCTGCCAGCATTACCACTGTGTACATCCTGTCTCATGCCACCACCATCACAGCTCAGCCCAGGTCTCACCCTCTCAAGAGTCCCTCCCAGAGTCCTTCTGTATGTGCAAGCTTAGTCACTCAGTTGTGTCCCAACTCTGTGCAACCCCATGGACTATAACCCACCAGGCTCTTCTGTCCACGGGATTCTCCAGGCAGGAGTATTGGAGGAGGTAGCCATTCCCTTCTCCAGGGGATCTTCCCAGCCCAGGAGGATAGAACCCAGGTCTCCTGCATTGCAGGCGGATTCTTTGCTGTCTGAGCCATCAGGGAAAACCGGAGCCCTTCTGTACTTCTCCACAATCCTGCCTCCCCTTCCCAGCTCATGACACAGTGGTGCACCGTGGGTGCTCAGCGGTATTCTGGTGACTACACCCAGGGTTTATGGTTCCTTTATGGGAGCGATGAGAGGATGGGATGATTCAGGATCTGCAAAGTGATGAGAGCGGCGCTTAATGCTCAGCAATCACATTATGTGTTCGCTTTTCAAATATTTTATTACATCAGTCATACCTGTTTGTTTTTATCAAGGTTAACTGTCTAGAACTTAACAACAAAACCAAGCACCGCCGTAGGCACCTGAATAGAGCCCTCGAATGCTTTCTCCAGTAAATGATGTCGTTGTTCAGTGGCTCAGTCGTGTCCAACTCTTGCAACCCCATGGACCTCAGCACACCAGGCTTCCCTGTCCTTCACCATCTCCCAGAGCTTGCTCAAACTCATGTCCGTTGAGTTGGTGATGCCATCCAACCATCCCATCCTCTGTCGTCTCCTTCTCCTCTTGCCTTCAATCTTTCCCATCTTTGGGGTCTTTTCCAATGAATCAGCTCTTCGAATCAGGTGGCCAGAGTACTGGAGCTTCAGCTTCAGCAGCAGTCCTTCCAGTGAATATTCAGGGTTGAAATTATCCATGATTAATAAATCTATGATTCTGGCACCATGTCAAGAATGTTACAGCCCCTGTAAACTATCTGTCTTATCTCCTCGCCCTCTTCTCACTGTTCCAGCTGTCGCAGCCTCTCCAGTTATTTCAGGCTTTCAGTAGCTCACCGTGTGGGTTCGTCCCACCGTCTCACTTCTGTCCACTCACCTCTCCCCTGTTCCCTCACTGTCTGTTGCTTCCTTCGCAGTCCTCTGTCTGAGCTATTCCTTCTTCACCTGCAAGGAAATACTCAAAGGATGCCTCCAAACTCATCTTCCTAGCAATACTGATCAACATAGTCTGCACAGTGAAAACTAGGTAAGAAGTGGACGGGGAAAGTAAAAGCCAGAGGGAAAGTACTATTTTTCAGTCAGGAGTCTGGTAACCTGAGGCCCCATTCTGTAATGAGGCAGCTGTGTTCTTGGATGATCCTAGTCTCTCCAGGTGTTGTCTGTCTTGTTATTGTCGCTGCTGTGGGTTTTCTCTGTAGAATGAAGCCCAGCACTTGGCAAACATGTGCTTTTCCTTCTAGCCTGAAAATATGACCTAGAACAACCAGCAGCTGCTCTACAGAAACCAGAAATGTACATTCACTCAAACTCGCTCATTCTCAACGGGAGGATGTTGCTGTGATGAGGATGTTGCTGTGATGTGAGCAGAGATTGGTTCTTGTTGGGGGACAAAAAAATCTTAGATACCATAGTGGTTTCTGGCTCTCCAAAGGGCCCCTGGTGGACACACAGTGTATTTGCAGTATTCATGTTTCGTGGGGGTAGGACAGTTGGCGGGGGGGCGCATGTGGATAATGAGGAACACTGCTCTGACTTTCTTAGGGAAGAATGTCCTCCTGTGCATTCATATCCCCTTATCACTTAGCCTTGATAGCAGATTGCCCGGGAGGCTCGGCTGTGTCCACTTGGTTCGCTGACTGTGGTGTGAAGGGTGCTGACCTCTGGTGGTAACAGGCTGATGATCACAGCTCGGTCACAGGCCAATCGCCTCGTAGTATTGGAAGGCTCTGATGACGGGCCATCCAGACTCTGCCCTTCCCTACTGAGCCTGCAACTTACCTTCCACAAGAGAGTGACTGTGTCTTGATTATAAAAATAGTTACAGCTGTATGAAATATTCACAGTGAAACATTTTCTTTCCTGGCTGGCCCCATATTTGAAAGTTTGCCATATTTAATAGATTTTAGGTGTACATTTTAAGTCTCTGAAGTCAGGCTATAACTTCACATTTGATGGTATCTTAGATTTGATGAGGTAGAAGAGCAGAGGTTTTGTTATCTGAAATGTTAAGACCCCCACCCCCGAATCCTTTAAACAAGAGGGAGTTCACAGCAGGGTTTGGGGATCTGGAAACAGGACCAGCCATGGGGCTTCACAAGTAACCGAGGAGTCACCGGGAGCCGAGGTGGGGCTGAGTCATCTCCGGGATGAAAGGATCGTCATGACCTTCCCTCTCAGGACTGGCTCTGTCTGCTCCGTGGTGGGCGCCCGGCAGCCCTAGCCAACAGCTGGCTGGAGTCCATGCCGGTGAGTCAGACTGTGTGCTCGCTGGCCGGGTGGCTCCATCCTACAGCTCTGCAGTTGGGGCGGAAGAACCCTTGAGAAGTTGTCATACCAGGACCCCGGGGACTTTCCATCTTAACCTGTGAAATGAAAAGTGGAAGAACCTTTGTGTCCTTTTTCTGGTTTATAGTAACTGGTGTATACTAAGTATATTAAGACCCTGTTGTAAATCTTTTACGTTGATCTAATCCTCAGAGCAACTCTATGAGGTAAATATTTTTATCAATCCTGTTTTATAGAGGGGGACATTAAGAGGGTAAGAGGTTAAGTAAGATACCTCAGGGGATGTATCTGAGAAGGTGGGGGTCACCAGGTTTCAAACATGGTCGTTAGGCTCACTGCACAGGCTCCGAGCCAGCCTGCATTCCCAACAGGAAGTAGTCTCTTATCCGGAAACCCACTTTCCACGCCCTAACCTTCCGTCCCTTCTTCAGCCCCTTTCCACTTCTCCACCCAAGCTCCCCAAGGTGATCCTTTGTGGCTCCGTTCTGCAAACTCCAGCGGACACTTAGTCCTCTTCTCATTTTGAGCTCTTAGTAGCCGTCCCCAGAGACAACCTCTGCCCCCTTCTCCCATGGAACACTCCGGGTGCACTCCTCGTCCCTATCTCCTCGGTGGTTCTCCTCTTTTTCCTTCTTTGGTTCTGTTCTGTTTTGTAGTAGCAGGTGGAGTGAGGTCTGACTCACGCAGACATTAGATACGGGACTTGCTCCCGGCTCTGCCCAAAGCCCCCCTTGTCTTCTCCTCCTGTCCTCTCCCCTAGACAGTCCTACTCACTCCCAGGGCTGTAATTACCCCCTGCCTGTTGCCCAGTGTTCTAATCCCGTGTATTTAATTACAGGATGCTTTAATAACCGATGACGCTCCTGCAGTTATCTCCAGCCACATCTCTCCTGAGTATCCGGTTGCTTATTGGATGTCTCCACCTGAGGCACCACCACCTCTCTCACCCAGCCTCCCGCTCCTCTCTTCTGTTTTCTCCCCTAGCCTGATTCAGTAAATGGGCACCGTGTCCCCCTGGTTTTTTGCTTTGTATTTTAACAAGAATGATGTTGAGCCCTGCCTCTCTCACCCCCACATCCAAGCGGTCTGTCCTCTCCCCCGTCACCTCCTGAATCCCTCCCATATGTCACTCTGCCATCGTCACCTCTCTGTTGACAGGCTGTTAAACAGCCTGATCACCCAGCATCCACTCTGGCCCCCTTCAGTCAACTCCACATGCTGCAGTTAGCGATACTTTCTGAAAACATGTGTCTAATGGCATCATTTCCACGCTTAAAAGCCTTCTCCGCCTTCCGCTGCCTTTAGGCAGGACTCCGGTCTTCTCCCCGTGTTCTCTGCCCTTCCATTCTGCCTGCCTCACCTCACACCACCCCTCTCCACGCCTCCTGCACGTTCCTCAGCTTTGTTCCCTGCGCCTTCTGGACTTTAGGTGCGCTGTCCCCTCTCCCTGGATGGTTCTTCCCTGTCCTCTGAGACACCCGCTGGCTTTCTTCAGGTCTCAGCCTAAATGTCACTCCCTCAGGAAGGGCGACTTTCCGGAATCCCCAGACCAGCCTTCATACCTTATGTCATGACCCCACCTGGTTGATGGGGCTGTTCAGGAGAAATGTGTTTGTTCACGTTTCCTTGCCGTTGTGTAAGCCCTATGAGGACAGAGCCGAAAACTTGCTATTTGCCAGGTCTCAGAGATATCATGATAAACAAGACCTCGTTTCAGTAAATAGTTGTCACATACATGAACTCATAGTTTTGGGACCTTTAACTTTTACTCTGGCACGTGGGCTCAGTGTACTTCAGTGGTTAATGTTAACTTCTTAGGAGGATATAAAGGCACTTCTATTAAAGGCAGTGAGGAAGCCCCCTTGCCAAGTTGATGTGTGCTAATCTAAGAGCAGTGACAAGGCAGAGGTGAGATGACCTGGGTATACCTCCCAGGTGTGCCGAGACTCCCGCTCCTGAACGTGAGATCAGGGTGGACTGTCCAGAACAGCTTCAGAGGCATTCATGGAAACGTGATGACTTACTCACATAAGCTGGTGTCCTAGGAGAAAGTCTCTTAGATCTTTCTTTTGTGGCTGTGACTGCACTTGTGCTGATGTTAGGGGAGAAGTCCAGCTTCACTCAGATGCTCAAAGGAGAAAGTCCTTTGGTTCAGTTCAGTTGCTCAGTCATGTCAGACTTTTTCGACCCCATGAATTGCAGCACGCCAGGCCTCCCTGTCCATCACCAACTCCCGGAGTTCACTCAAACTCACGTCCATCGAGTCGGTGGTGCCATCCAGCCATCTCATCCTCTGTCGTCCCCTTCTCCTCCTGCCCCCAATCCCTCCCAGCATCAGAGTCTTTTCCAATGAGTCAACTCTTTGCATGAGGTGGCCAAAGTACTGGAATTTCAGCTTTAGCATCTATTTGGGAAAGTTTTGGTCAAATTTTAGTCACATCTTAAATCTTTTCACTTGCTGCCTCTGTCCCAGTTAAATCTCTTTCCTGTGTATCTGAATTTATGTCACATCACATCACTGAGGTTCTGAACTTTGTAGTACCTCATTCATATTATTTTAGGTTATACTTTGGTCATTTGTTTCTTTGTAAGTTGTTGTTCAGTTTCTCAGTTGTGTCTGACTCTTTGAAACCTCATGGACTGCAGCACGCTAGGCTTCCCAGTCCTTCACTATCTCCCGGAGCTTGTTCAAATTCATATCCATCGAGTCGGTGATGCCATCCAACAAACTCATCCTCTGTCATCCCCTTCTCCTCCTGCCCTCAGTCTTTCCCAGCTTCAGGGTCTTTTCTAATGAGTCAGCTCTTTGCAGCAGATGAGCAAAGCATTGGAGCTTCAGTATCAGTCCTTCTAATGAATATTCAGGGTTGATTTCCTTTCGGATTGATTGGTTTGATCTTCTTGCTTTCCAAGGGACTCTCAAGCGTCTTCTCCAACACCACAGTTCGAATGCATCAAGTTGCTACCAGTAGATTGTTTTTCATAGACCACGTATTGTGGAATGTGTATTTGTTTCAGTAAGACCTCAGGAAGGAAGACGTCACTTCGTTTGGCTCTTCCTTTCACATTGACTCCTTGAGCTTTGATGCTTACGCATGTGGCCTGTCCCCTCCCCCTTTAAGTTGCATGTGTAATTAGTGCCAAGTAATCAAGAGAATGAGTCAGACCCAGGTTGGAGTCCCACTTCTTCAGCTTAAGAGCTATGAGACCTTAGGCAAGTTATTTCAATCTTCAGTTTCTCTTTGTGAAGCAGGAAGTAATCATAGCACCCAGCTAAACAGGATTATCCGTGCATTAAATAACCTGAATGTAATGGTACCTGCCCCTTTGTATCGTCTCCACAAATATACTATGGTGATGCCCCTGGAAAGGACCAGAAAGGCAAACGAGCCAAAGATAGAATCAGGCCACCATCAGTGCTTCATCCGGTGACTGCGGCTGGCCCAGCGACAGCTTTGGGGTCAGACATCTCTGCGTGTGACAGTCATGAGTACCGTTCAGTCAGCAGCACCTGTGATCTATCCCATCCCTCAGAATCACTCTGCAGGAAAGATGGTGTCCTCCCCATTTTACAAACGAAGAGATCCAGGCCGAGGGGATGAAGGAACTTGCGGAGCGTCCCGCAGAACGTGATGGCAGTTCTGGCACAGATCTGCTCTAGGCATGCCCCGTTCGTCCTACAGAGACTCCAGCCGCCACCCTGAGTTCCTGTAGCCCGGGCTGGAGAGGCGCGTGCTCTCGGACGTACCAACGTTTCTGACGTACGAACGTACCTGGCATACTGACGTGCCTGACGTACCGGCGCACGTACCGTCGGTACGTCAATGCCTGTCATACTGACATGCCGGACGTATTGACGTGCCTGACGTACAAGCACACGTACTGATGTATCTGACGTACTGACGTACACGTCGTACTGACGAACCCAGGCCTGTGGGCTCAGCAGGGAACCGTTTGTCCTCCGTACCTGACTCTGCAAATGACTTCTCGGCTTTGGGGGTGACATCTTGAGTCTGGGCAGCACTCCCACGTGTTGTAGGATGCTACGCTGTGTTAGAGGCGTCTGGAGGACCCCATTGTCTCGCTAAACCCCAGAGAGCGCGTTTACAGACTTGTTGAAGCGCTGATAACTGGAATATGTCAAGGCGCGTCCGAACCGCATTCTAATCCAGATGTCAAACAGAAGCGCGCTGGTCGGGACAAGCCTGTCTGAGCCATACCTGACCGGTTCACTACGCTGGGTCCCACATTGTGGTTCAAGGTGGTTTGTTGAATATGTTCATGTCTCTCTCCTCCCGACCCAGAAATGCTAGCGAAATGTCAGCAATCCATGAAATCGAATACAAAAAAATAGTCTTGCTCAACAAAAGCTAAAGCTTAGTTCTTGGAAAAAGACCGATAAAATGGGTAAACCTGTGTCAAGTCTGTTCAAGGAAAAACAAAGTGAAAATGCCTGGTGTTAGAAATAAGGACTAATAGTGCAGAGATTTAGAAAATCACATTGAAAGAAATCTGAGTATATCAAATTATATCAATACATTCAAGAATCTTTTCAGTCACTTTAAGTACGTTTCACCAGTTAGTATTTTCCTGATCTATTATCCCTTTCATCAATCACCATAAAAGAAGATAAAAGGTAATCAGTTGAGTTATACTCTTCAAATGGGTGAACTGTATGGTTGTGAAAGATTTTTTTGTTTCTAGTAATTAAAGGGCCTTACCCTTCCTCTGCCCCTGCAGAAGAGGCCTGGGGTTCAGCCTGTTGATGGGTGAATCCTGTAAAAGCCTCAAGGAACTGCTAAGGCCTCGGTCACTTTGATTATTTTAGGGCTCAGGAAAGGACAGCAGGGACCGTGCTCTTTCTGTGGAGCTCGCTGATGCGAACATCAGAACTGGACGGTAGCACCCAAAGAAGAAAACAAACGATTCGCCTGGTATTTAAAGTATGGGCAGAACTCCCACAAAAACATTGGCAGAGTGAGCCATGCAGTCTGTGGTGACCAAACAAGGTCTTGTCCTACAAATGCAAGATTGCAGTTTATTAGGGAACCCACCAAGGAATTAATGTCCACAGATAAAAGGAGAGAGACCTCTGGTCATCTCAGCAGATACTGAAATGGCAGCTGATAAAATTCAACCTGTGTTGCATTAACAAAATCCTGAAGAAATAAGCTAGAGGAAGCAGGAAACTCCTTTGCGTTGCAGGAGCTGGCTGGGGCAGCCCCAGATGGTTTGCGGCATCACCGCTGTCAAGGGGTTCCTTAATCTCCTGGCCGTCTGCTGCTGGGGGCTGGTCCCTTTTGCACCAAGCTGGGTCCTCACTGTTGCTTCAGCTCAGAAGTTGGGCTCTGTTTCCTGAGAAAGAAGAAACGTTGGCTGTGGTAGATGTTTGAGCCATGTAGTTCCGAGAATTTTCAAGTGGATAGGAATCAGCTGTTTCAAGGTCACAGCCTTGTCTGTTTGTGACATTCCTTAGGCATTTATTGCAACTAACCTTTAAATTTTATTTTCTTTTATTATGTATTATATATTTGTTTATATTACTGTTTATTTTATTTGTTGCAACTAATTCGGGAAACTTTGTGCCTTTACTTATATACGCTTTACCTACTTTTAGTAACTCTTTGCCCCCTTGTCTGGAAGAGCATCTATATCTCTGTCTTCAGTGCACCCTTTTGCCCCCAGCACACAGGAAGCCAAGCGTATACAGCATGGAAAGGGAAAAACAAAAACTAACGCACTTCATTTACTCTGCTACCTTTATAAGTCCTATAAAATTACGTTTAAACTTTGACTTTGTTGATATCCATGTATCTAAGCACTTTAGGAAAATGTCCACAAGAGTTTAATCTTTTCCATATACTTTTAACTTTAATGTTTCCCTTTCTGCTTATTCTTGCTGAACTATTTTAAATTGTTTTTGCTTATTTCTTGCTCAGCTATTTTAAATGATTTTTGCTTATTTCTTGCTGAACTATTTTAAATGATTTTCTAAAAAGAAAAGATAGGACTTCCTGTAGCTCAAACGGTGAAGAATCTGCCTGCGATGCAGGAGACCAGGGTTTGATCCCTGGGTTGGGAAGTTCCTCTGGAGAAGAGAATGGCAATCCATTCCAGTATTCTTGCCTGGAGAATTCCATTGACAGAGAAGCCTGGTGGGCTGAAGTCCATAAGATCCCAAAAAGTCAGACACGACTGAGCGACTAACACACACACACAAAGAAAAGATACTGTATGAATATAGTAAACTTATGTTTCCAAGTGTAGAATAAAGTATAAAGGACAGATGTTAAAATGACTAACCTATTGATAGTCTTTTTTCTTTGTGGAATTACAATGAAAGATCTTACATTAAGTTAAAATTAATAGGAATTGGAAATAAGCAGTTTTTTTAATTTGGGTTTGTTTTTTAGTGCTATTTGGGCGATGTGTAAATTTTGTTTTAAAGTGCTTCTCATCCTACACCCTTGAGGCTTCCTGGTGGCTCAGACGGTAAAGAATCTGCAGTGCAGGAGACCCAGGTTCAGTCCCTGGGTTGGAAGATCCCCTGGAGAAGGGAACAGCAACCCACTCCAGTATTCTTGCCTGGGAAATTCCATGGACAGAGGAGCCTGGCGGGCTACAGTCCGTGGGGTCACAAAGAGTCAGACACGACTGAAATGAACTTGCATCCTTACAGCCTCAGCTCTTGAAGATGGGGGTTGGATCCTAACTGTGACCCCTGCCTTTCCCGATGTGTCTGTCAGCGCCATGCCAGTTGGCGGCTGTGAGCTTGTCCTGACATACCTGAGGAACTTGCTGCCTCTGAAGCTGCCATCCGCTGCACATGTCTAACTCTGGTACAAGACGCATCACGACTGCACAGGGGCGTTACTCACAAAGCCCCAGTGGGGGCACTGGCTGTGGAGGGGCTGCTTGTGGCTTGAGGGCCTTTGCGGAAGGCGCGCTGGGCCTGTGAACTGAATGAGGAAGGCGGAGGAGGCTCCCAGGGCTGCCATGACGAAGTGCTGCACGCCCAGTGGCTGAGAACAGGGCCCTTTCACCCTCCCGCAGCCAGGAGGCCAGCTATCTGAGACCAGGAGCTGGCAGGGCCAGCCCCTTCTGGGGGCTCCAGAGGCCCCGGCGCAGGCCTCCCTCCTGCGAGTCTTTGCTCGCCCTCCTTGGCACCTGGCAGTGTCACTCCTGATCTCTGCCTCCACCCAACACGGTCTTCTCTGTGTCTGCGTCCTCTCTCCTGTAAAGACATGGGCGGTTGGATTTAGGGTCCAGCCTAGTAATCCACAGTGGTGGCGTTGTTGTTGAATCACTCAGGCATGTCCGGCTCTGCAACCCTGTGGGCTGCAGCACACCAGGCTTCCCTGTCTTGCACCATCTCCCGGAGTTTGCTCAAACTCATATCCATTGAGTCAGTGATACCATCCAACCATCTCATCCTCTGTCAGCCCCTTCTCCTCCTGCCCTCAATCTTTCCCAGCATCAGGGTCTTTTCTGGTGAGTCGGCTCTTTGCATCCAGGTGGCCAAAGGGAGCTTCAGCTTCAGCATCAGTCCTTCCAATGAATATTCAGGACTGATTTCCTTTAGGATTGACTGGTTGGATCCCTTTGCAGTCCAAGGGACTCTCAAAAGTCTTGTCTAACACCACAGTTCAAAAGCATCAATTCTTCGGCGCTCAGCTTTCTTTATAGTCCACCTCTCACATCCATACATGACTACTGGAAAAACCATAGCTCTGACTAGACGGACCTTTGTTGGCAAAGTGATAATCTGCTTTTGAATATGTTGTCTAGGTTTGTCTTAGCTTTGACCTCATCTCAAGATGCTTATCTGAAGTATACCTGCAGAGAGCCTTGTTTCCAGAAAGGTCTTGTTCTGTCATTCCGGATGAACACCATTCAGAAAGGCAGGTAGGATTGCAGTAGCCCTACCTGAGGCAATGCACTGGGCATTGCCTTGAGGCAGGCACAAGGACGAGGTCCTAGAGCTGAGAAACTGCCTTTGAAAGGAAGTGTGGATGGGATCCTAGGGTGTGAAATTCCTGGGGGACTTACGCAGCGGCTGAGTGGCTGTGCTGTGAAGTGAGGACACATCAAGGGTGTTGTGTAGTCAGATCTGCTTTCAGGGAGGGACACACTGGTCCGTGTGTAGAATTGTTCCCGTGTAAGCTTAGATATTGCAGTTTCCAGATTGTTCTGCTAACCATCATAGGTAAACAGTTCAACGTATACTTTTCCTAGGCGGCAGTAGTCTTCAGTCGCTCCCTTGGACAACGGCCTTGGGTTAGCATGTGATGGAATATGTAACGTCCATTCATCCACGATGAGCAGCTTTCACAGACCACAACTTGGGTGCCAGTGAGACACCCTTTGGTTACACTCTTCCCTGGGGAGCTTGTGATGCTGTCTTAGCCTGGGTTACTTGTTGAGTAATGAGAGCTTGAATGGCCTTCTCGGGAATTTTAGTAACGTATTCCAAACAGCCTCTTGTGGTTGAATGGTTTGGGGGTTTTGGTTTGCCTTTTTTTTTCTTTTTGGTTTTACTCCAGTTGACTATTTCCTGTTTCAGTGCATTTGTTCCTTCAGGTACAGTTGGAGACTTCATCATAATGGAAATAAAATAAACAGTACCCTATTCAGAAAGTTTTACCAAAGGTGGAGAAGCAGTGACGTTTCATTACACTTTATTCTCCTTACTTTAAAGGCTAACACTTTCATTAGCAATATTATTACATAAGTAGCAATCTAGCCTTTGTAACAAACCAAAATTCAATTTACTATTATCTGTTTTACATATTTAACGTTTTGCTTTTTTTGGTCAAGGTTTTTACATTACCAAAAAATGTTACAGATCTGCCTCAAAAGCCAGAAGTTCAGGCTAAGCATGAGAAGAACATCAGCCGGAGAACCTCATCCTAAGTCCCTTCCCAGCGGCCCTCAAGATCACCAGGGCCAGCAGGTCAGGGTCTGGGGAGATGAAGGAGACAGGGCTGCCTGTGAGGTGCTGGCCTGGAGGGGTGACAATTCAGACAGATGAATAATTGAGACAGACGCACCCCACTGATGTGAGACATTAGTGATTGAAGGCACATTGCCCACCACCAGGGAACTGAGGGAGCCCCTCTCACAGCGAGACCCCGAGGGCCCAGCTCCCCACATCCCGCTGGCATGGGGGCTGCAGCTGTGAGCAGGGACACCCCAGGGAGGCTGACAGGGAGTCACAGCCCCGGTGGGCTCCAGGAATGTGGGCCACGCCCTGGGCAGCCCCATCCTCTGGAGGGACCCTGCCACTCCAAGCACCAGTCCTAACAAGGTGTTGGATTGTGACTCAGAGAATGAGAGAGATACCATGTGTCCACACTGAGATTAAAGTGTGAGTTTTTAATCATACATAAGTCGTCACTGTGATTCGTCGGTCATGACAAACACGCCAGCGCGTCCTTTAGGGGAATGTTATCTCACAAAATTGCTGTTGTTCAGTCCACTCAGTCCTGTCTGACTCTTTGCAGCCCCGTGGACTGCAGCACGCCAGGCTCCCTTGTCCTTCACCATCTCCCGGAGCTTGCTCAAACTCATGTCCATTAAGTCGGTGATGCCATCCAACCATCTCATCCTCTGTCTTCACCTTCTCCTGCCCTCAATCTTTCCCAGCATCAGGGGCTTTTCCAGTGAGTCGGCTTTTTGCATCAGGTGGCTAAAGTACTAGAGCTTCAGCATCAGTCCTTCCATTGAATATTCAGGATTGGTTTCCTTTAGGGTGGACTGGTTGGATCTCCTTGCAGTCCAAGGGACTCTCAAGAGTCTTCTCCAACACCACAGTTCAAAAGCATCAATTCGTCGGCACCCAGCTTTCTTTATGGTCCAACTCTCACGTCCATACATGACTACTAGAAAAACCATAGCTTTGACTAGGTGGACCTCAGATGATCCCTTTAGGGGAAACCCAATGTGGAGAATATAAGGAGCTGCTATGTCTTCACAGCTTTACTATAAATCTAAAGCTATTCAAAATAAATTGTTTATTTAAATATTTTTTTAAATCAGACAATTAAGATAGTACCCCAAAATATGTTTAGCACACAAAACTTATAGTTTTGGGAGCTGATGCCGTGGATAACTCTCCTGCATCCAAGTTCTCTTATCTGAACACCTCTACCTGAGGGTATTCTTTGGCAGCTGGACTTGTGGGTTTGAGGCAGGTCACCCCAGGGTGACCCCTAACCAAAGCGGACAGGGTGGTCCTGCTGAGGCATGCACAGCCTCTCCGGGGTCCCCAGCAGCTGTGACTGCATGGAGCTGTGACCTGCCGACTAAAGCTCCCCCTTTTTTTATATTATTTTATTTTTAAAAAATACTTATTACTTGTTGATTGAGCTGCACCGGGACTTTATTGTAGTGTGCAGGATTTTCTGTCTCTGTTGCTGCCGGAGAACTCTTAGTTGTAGCAGGTGGGATGTAGTTTCCTGATCGGGGATCGAACCTGGGCCCCTTGCATTTGGGAGTGTGGAGTCTTAGCCACTGGACCATCAGGAAGGTCACTAGAGCTCTTTTTTTAAATTAATTAATTTACTTGTTTTAATTGGAGGCTAATTACTTTACAATATTGTGGTGGTTTCTGCCATACACTGACTTGAATCAGCCATGGGAGTACATGTGTCCCCATCCTGAACCCCACCACCACCTCCTCCCCATCCCATCCCTCAGGGTCATCCCAGTGCACCATCCCTGTGAGCCCTGTCTCATGCATCGAACCTGGACTGGGGATGTTTCACATGTGACAGTATACATGATTCAGTGCTATTCTCTCACATCACCCAGCCCTCGCCTTCTCCCACAGAGTCCAAAAGTCTGTTGTTTCTTTTGCTGTCTCACATATAGGGTCATCGTTACCATCTTTCTAAATTAGTATGTATGTGTTAATATCTTGTATTGGTGTTTTTCTTTCTGACTCTTTCATCTCGCTTCCCCTGGTCTCACCGGTCAGCTGTGGGAGAACCCACACTGAGACCATCTGCAATAAATAGGTATTGATGGACTTAATTAACGTAGTAAATGGGTAAGATTCTGACCGTTCAAAGAAACTAGCATCCAGGAAGAGAAAGACTATCGGAGCCATGCAGATCACACCCGGCTCGGCCAGTGAGGAGCCATGGAAGGTGCAGAGGAAACAAAGCCTGCCCTTCCTGAGTCGGGGCCGCCTCCACCCGCGGCCTCATGCGGTCCAGGACCTCACCCGTCGGGGACGCACATCCCGGAGCCCTCGATGCCCCCGCCAGCTCACGTGCTGGGAGGATACCACAAGTGTCTGCACAGCGGGACGGCCAAGCAGGCAGCAGCTCCTCGACATGGATTGAAACCCCACTCCCGTCACTTCCTAACTTTCTGACTCTACCCGAGTTGCTGAATCGGCTCACACGTAGAGCAAATCCAGGCACAGCCTTCGAGCTTGTCACGTAAATTGCATGGGGTCACTTCCTGTAACACCTGGGATCGCAGCACATAAACAAGCACTCAGGCAGTCAGTGCCCTTGTGGAGAAGATGGCATTTGAAGTGGGGCAAGGAAGTGGAGAGCAGGACGTCTCCATTACAGCAGGAGGAACGACTGCCAGAACGTGAGATTAAGGACAGCAGGGAGCTTGGCAGACAGCTGTGTGCCTGGACAGAACAGGAAACAGGCAAGCAGGGTCACAGAGAAGCCCAGCCCGGAAGCCTGAATGCCAGCCAGGGTCGGCTGACTTTATTCCACCAGCAGGAGGGAGATGTGGAAGAAGGGGAGTGGGCCGGAGGTGATGGGAAAAATGGGAGTTTGAATTCCGAGTCACAGTGCCCCAAAGAGAAGTCAGAATTGGAAATAGAGGTTTGGGAGTAGTTCACTAAATAGCTTTATCATGAAATTGGCAAACCAACCAGCATGGACTCTGTTCACCACAGCCGGAAATGGAATAACGGGCTTCTTGACACAGTCAAGGAAGTTGGTTCCTGTCGTGCCGTTTTACACTTTTAACTCTCATCTTGCTAATTCTGTTGTCTGTAATCGCATAGTCATGTCCGACATTTTGTGACCCCATGGACTGTAGCCCACCAGGCTCCTCTGTCCATGGAATTTCCCAGGTGAGAATACTGAAGAGGGGTGACATTTCCTTCTCCAGGGGATCTTCCCAACCCAGGGATCAAACCCATGTCTCCTGCATTGGCAGAGGGGTTCTTTACTGTTGAGCCATGAGGGAAGCCCCGTCTTGCTAATTAGTATGTATAATAAAGTGAAATGTTGGGCTGAATGAACTACAAGCTGAAGTCAAGATTGCTGGGAGAAATATCAACAGCCTCAGATAGGCAGATGACACCACCTTAAGGCAGAAATCAAAGAGGAAGTGAAGAGCATCTTGATGAAGGTGAAAGAGGAGAGTGAAAAAGCTGGCTTAACACTCAACATTCAAAAACTAAGATCATGGCATCCAGTCCCAACATTTCATGGCAAATAAATGGGGGAAAAAATGGAAACGTTGACAGATTTTATTCTCTTGGGCTCCAAAATCACTATGGATGGTTATTGCAACCATGAAACTAAAAGATGCTTGCTTCCTGGAAGAAAAGCTATGACAGACCCAGACAGCATATTAAAAAGCAGAAACATCATTTTGCCAACAAAGCTCCATCTAGTCAAAGCTGTATTTTTTCCAGTAGTCATGTACAGATTTGAGAGTTGGTCCATAAAGAAGGCTGAGCACCAAAGAATTGATCCTTTTGAACTGTGGTGCTGGAGAAGACCCTTGAGAATCCCTTGGACAGTAAGGAGATCCAGCCAGTCCATCCTAAAGGAAATCAGTCCTGAACACTCATTGGAAGGACTGACGCTGAAGCTGAAGCTCCAATATTTTGGCCATCTGATGGCTTTATATTTTGGGGCTCCAAAATCACTGCAGATGGTGACTGCAGCCATGAAATTAGAAGACGCTTACTCCTTGGAAGAAAAGTTATGACCAACCTAGATAACATATTCAAAAGCAGAGACATTACTTTGCCAGCTAAGGTCCGTCTAGTCAAGGCTATGGTTTTTCCTGTGGTCATGTATGGATGTGAGAGTTGGACTGTGAAGAAGGCTGAGTGCCGAGGAATTGATGCTTTTGAACTGTGGTGTTGGAGAAGACTCTTGAGAGTCCCTTGGACTGCAAGGAGATCCAACCAGTCCCTTCTGAAGGAGATCAGCCCTGGGATTTCTTTGGAAGGAATGATGCTAAAGCTGAAACTGCAGCACTTTGGCCACCTCATGCGAAGAGTTGACTGATTGGAAAAGATTCTGATGCCGGGAGGGATTGGGGGCAGGAGGAGAAGGGGGCGACCGAGGATGAGATGGCTGGATGGCATTATGGACTCGATGGATGTGGGTCTGAGTGAACTCCAAGAGATGGTGATGAACAGGGAGGCCTGGCGTGCTGCTATTCATGGGGTCGCAAAGAGTTGGACACGACTGAGCGACTGAACTGAACTGATGGCAAAGAACTGACTCGTTGGAAAAGACCCTGATGCTGGGAAAGATTAAAGACAGGAGGAGAAGGGGACAACAGAGGATGAGATGGTTGGATGGCATTATTGACTCAATGGACATGAATTTGAGCAAGCTCTGGGAAAGAGTGAAGGACAGTGAAGCCTGGTGTGCTGCAGTCCGTGGGGTCACAGAAAGTCAGACACGACTTAGCTACCAAACAATAATAATAAAGCAGGTTTTTTTTCTCCCTGGATATTTTATCCAGGTAATCTAAATCTTCCTCAAATGTAGAGGTTGGTGTGGGCTGAGCAGTGTGGAGGTGTGTCCTATGAGTGGACCAGGAGATAGGAGTGAGGTCCTTGCAGGCAGGGCACTGGGCCACCAGCTAGCCACAGCCACAGCTTTGCAATCCACCACCTCGTCATTCCTTTTGCCAGTTGTCCTTTCACTTCTACAGGAACTGACATAATAGAGATGATGTTATACAGATTTGTTCATGCAGTTACTGTTTTCAGGTCTCCTTAAGTAGATCCTTATTTCCATTTCGTTTTTATATAAATGATGCCTTTAACATTTTCAAGTTTCCAGTTGTTCCTTGCTAGCATGTAGAAATACAGTAGCATGTGGTTTTTTGTTTTGTTTTGTTTTACTTTGCTATCTGTGACCTGCTAAACTTTTTTGTTTTTGTTTTAGATCTGTGAGCTTTTTGTAATTCTTTGGTATTTTCTGTGTAGAAAATCATATAGTCCGCCAAATACAGTTTTTGTTTTTCCTTTTTGGCCCAGAGGCTGCATTCCTTCCTTTGCCTTCTTGCATCAGCAAGGACAGCTAGTGGCATGTGCTTCTCGCTCTTACAGGGAAAAACATTTCTTATTTTCCATTAAATGCCTTAGCAATAGGTTTTCCCTGCATACTCTTAATCTGATAGAGGAAGTTCTTTTTCCTTATCACTGATGCTAGCCTTGTTTTTTCCTTTTCAGCAGAAGACTCAGAAAGTGGCGTTTACATGCGATTCATGAGGTCACACAAGTGTTACGACATCGTTCCAACCAGCTCCAAGCTTGTCGTCTTTGATACCACATTACAAGTGAGTGAGCCCCGTTTCCCTGAGTTCAGGCTGTGTTATTTCGGTGGCTGTTCTGTCAGGTAATTTGGACCCAGTCCTTTCTGCATGTCGGGGCCTTTGCTGAGGTATACCATCTGAATTCTCAGTTGTCACGGCAGTCTTCTAAGGAATGCACTGTTTAACAGATAAGGAAACTCCTTATCTAGAGTTTACTCATATTCTAGAATTTGAGAACTTGGTCCACAGACCCGGGAGTCATGGGGTGGAATCTGAACTCAGGTCTCCCTGACGTGTCCATCCCGGTCCCTCCTCGGCACATCCTGATGCCCTGTGTTAGTTACTTACCAGAATAAAGTTGAAAAAACTTCAGTTATAAAGAAAAAAGTTACTCAGGTGGATAATGTCTTAAGAGAAAACTGTCGATCTCTTTCAGCAGAAAATTTGACTCCGATTATTATGGTATTAAAACTGTGCTTACTGCAACTCGTTTTATGCCAATATGACTTACAGTCGTATGTGAAAAGTGCCAAATAACACATTCAATATACGCCAGTTACATCCAGTGTAATGAGATACGTGTGCTTACACATGTATTCCTGTGTGCATGTAAATTTATGCATAAATCTTTACCAAGAGGATTCCGTTCGCTTGGGTTCCCCAAAAGTGGCCGCCAAGGCAGGAATTCACCGGCTGTCGGTGCTTTATGAGGGCATCAGCCCCTGGGGAGCCCCCAGGGACTGGGGAGAGCAGGGAGGGGCCAAGGGCCTCCCGGGGCAGCACCACCGCTCCTTCCCTCGGTGGGACTCCAGTGGGTGAGCACGTTCACCCCGGGTCCTCGGCTCCTCGTCCAGCGGGGTCCTGGGAGCCCGGCCCAGCCCACTGGCCTGTGGCCCCCGGGACACCCTGTGGCTCTTCTCCCAGGACTCCTGGGCTCTAGGGGACCACTCTGCCTGCATTCATCCTCAGTGCCCAGAATTCTCAGGAATGTGAAAATCGCTTTGTCCTTAATTTTATTTTCCAATTGTTTCTGATTTGGGGGCAGTTGGACTGATACCCTGTGACTCTGGCGAATTCACCTGGGCCCAAGCACCCTTCGAGGCCCCTTCTCCAGCTCTTGATTCCTTGACTCAAGGAGAACAGAGTGGTATCCAGAGGCAGGATCTTAGGGAAGCAGACAGTAACTTCAGGAAACCTTCTCTACCCCTAAAACTACAGACTGCAGTAGTGAAGTACCTGGAAATTCTGAATTCCCCAAATAAGTAGATCACCCCGTCTTACCCAAAGACATCTGCCAAATGCCTGACCAGAGGTTTTCCAGCAACAGAAAAGCAAGTGATCCCGAGTTTCATTCTTACTCGGCTTTTCCCTCGTCATGAAATGGCCTCTTTTCTGACTATAGCATTTAGCCAGAGCGAGTGATACATGAAAAATGTGATGCTTTATGGATCTTTGGAGGTCACTAATCCAGTGACTGTCACCCCTCTGATTAATAGAAGCTGCCTGAGCCTCATCCCGTGGAAGTCACGAATCCTGTGGGCTCCATGTTTCCAAGGAGCTAAAACAGGTTACCATGGAGATGGGGGTGGCACGTCGGTGCTGGTGACAGCAAAGTTAATTCTGTGTCTGCAAGGCTAAGCAGACCGTTGTCTAGACGCAGCCTGTCGGGCGACCGTGGACATGTCCCGAGGGCAAGGGAGGCAGGCTGGGGGGCTGCAGCATGTCCGTCCCCGGGACCACACGACGGCCATCCCCCTCCCTAGGTGGCGGCCAGGACAGCGCCCAGTGTCCCCGTGGTGGGCAACACAGAGCCGTCGAGACGGGTAGAAGTTTGTCCAGAATGTGTTTCAGTTAAAAAAAAAGAAATGTATTCTGCTCAAGTCACTCTGAGGGCATCAAAGACACTGCTGGGCTGGGGAGCCAGGGCCAGCTGTCCACACATGAACTGAAAACAGGGGTCACAAAACACAGGCAGCTAGAGAGGCCTGAGAGGGCGGGGTGGACGGCCCCCGCCCCTGGCGCCTGTGCCCTCGGCCTCTGTGAGCCTGCGGGCCTCCTGCGGGTTGGGCTGTGATGCCCCCATGTGTCGTGTCCACGGACACGCAGCGCCTGTCTCCTGGTGCCCTGGAAGCCAAGTGCACGTCCCAGCCAAGTGCTCCTCGGACTGACTGGTGCTCCCTCGAGGTCAGCGGTCGTCACAAGCCCCTGACGGTGGTGTGACTAAGGTGGGAGCGCTGCCCAGCTCCCCCTACTCCCCGGAAGGCAGGAGCCTGCCTTAGATGGTTCCACAGCTGGAGATGCTGACAGCCCAGCACTCGGGCTAGACAGGCCCGATGCACCCTCTCGGGGGTGGGCTCTGGGCTTGCACGGTCCCTCAGCCTTCAGCTGAGTTATTCTTCCCTACCAGGCCCTGTAGGAAGCCAGGAGTCATTTCTCAAAAGGAAAATAATGACCTGCAGAAGAAGATGTGGGGTTTTTTTTTTTAATCTTTTTCTTGCCTCAAACCAGTGACTCGCCTGTTGGTGCCTGGTGGGCCATTCATCCAGCGGCCTCAGCTCTGCCTAGGGGTTGCAGGCCCGGGTGGACGAGGGGCCCACCCTGCTGCAGAGCCATGCCCTGCTCTGGGCCCTCTGCAGACCACTGTCGCTGGTCACTCAGTGCACGGGTCAGAGCAGCACTCAGACAGGGGCGTATTCTTCCGAAGGCCCACGAGGTGGCGGGGAGCAGGAGGCAGGCGGAGTCTCACGGGGTAGGGGGGACTCTGACACTCCAGGCTGCTGCCCACCCCCCGGCCCTGATCCCTCTGGCCTGCAGACGTCACTCTGAGGCATCTGTGAAGCGTTGCTCCTCCCTGCCCACCAGACCAGGAAGCCTGGTGTCGCCAGTGTCATCGTGCGCAGCACGAGACCTGGGGGCCGGTCAGCATCTCTGTGGACAGTGGAGTCAGAGAGCATGGGAGTGGGCTGTGCCTGCTGAGGCGGCCTGCACCTCGGGGGGCCGAGTACATCGGTTCAGAGAGAACGTGCTTGCAGGTGGAGCTGCAGGGTCCAAGATGCTTGGTCTGGAGTCGCAGGAATCCAGCCGCATGGGCAGGTTCTCCCCGGAGTGTGACAGTCAGCACCTCCATCTCTGTGGTTCCCCAGGGTCACCCTGCTGCCCCTGGCTTGCCAGCCTGTGGTTTCGAGGGGCATCCTGCCTGACCATAGCATCCCATGCCCTGTGTGTCCGAGAGCCAGAGTAGGGACCCCAGTGCTCCATTCGAGAACTCGGGGGTAGCCAGTACAGCCTGCAGACCCCTGAGCTTGACCTTGGCTGAGACTCCGTCTGTCCCCTGGCAGACCATTTGCCCCACTTGACTGCAGCCACAGTGGCGTTGGGGTGCTCAGAAGTGGCGTCTGTTCAAGGCCAGTGCCTGGAGACCCTGAAACTGCTGTGCTCAGCCGTCCTGGAGAAGCAGCAGTCCCGGGTGAGGCACCGTCCTCAGGGGACCCTGACAGAGTTTGGGACTCGGGTCTGGGAATGGTGGGAGGATGGGACTGCACGTTAATGACTAAGGCAGGGTTTCAGACCCTGGGCCAAGAGTTTTTCTGGCTGTGTGGATCAGGGAACATTTCAGAGGCCGGGCATCCACCTCATTCCCAGGGATGCTATAACCGGTCAGGCATTGCCAAGGGCCCATGGATCGGACAGAACACTCTCACCCCAGCCGGGCGCCTGCCCTCCCCCGGAGGACCCGCACCCCACGCACGTCAGCGAGGTCCACACGGGCGCGCCCCCTGTGCAGCCCTGCCCTGCCCCGGAGGACCCGCACCCCACACGCATCAGCGAGGTCACACGGGCGCGCCCCTGTGCAGCCCTGTCCTGCCCCGGAGGACCCGCACCCCACGCACGTCAGCGAGGTCCACATGGGCGTGCCCCCTGTGCAGCCCTGCCCTGCCCCGGAGGACCCGCACCCCACGCGCATCAGCGAGGTCACACGGGTGCGCCCCCTGTGCAGCCCTGCCCTGCCCCGGAGGACCCACACCCCACACGCATCAGCGAGGTCCACACGGGCACGCCCCCTGTGCAGCCCTGCCCTGCCCCGCCCGGGAGGACCCACACCCCACGCACGTCAGCGAGGTCCACACGGGCACGCCCCTGTGCAGCCCTGCCCTGCCCCGGAGGACCCGCACCCCACGCGCATCAGCGAGGTCACACGGGCGCCCCCTGTGCAGCCCTGCCCTGCCCCGGAGGACCCTCACCCCATGCGCATCAGCGAGGTCCACACGGGCGCACCCCCTGTGGAGCGCTGCCCTCCCCCAGAGGACCCGCACCCCACGCGCATCAGCGAGGTCCACACGGGTACGCCCCGTGGGAGCGGCCAGCATGCAGCTGTTCAGGGTGGAGGGTCTCTGCTTGCAGATCCGGGGAGGGCCTGGTGGGGAAGGGGGCTGGGGGCTGGGGTGCACAGGCGCACGTGCCGAAATCGCCATAAGCCCGTGGGTTCACTCTTCCTCCTCAGAGCACCAGAGTTCTGGCATCTCGGCGTTCCACAATGGCCTACATTCAAGGCCGTCAACTCGGAAAGCGTTTGAGCCTTCCCAGCGGCTGCCCTAGATTTCACGTCCACGCTGCTGGTAACGCGAACAAATCCCATGTTATCTAGAAGCAGTTCCCACACTCAATTTTCAGGTTTCTGCAGATACGAAGTGGCAAAGCCCTGTCCCTGTCCCCACGTGTGAAGCCCTCGCTGGGGCGGGCTGGAGCCTGACGCAGGTCTCGGGCGGCAGGGGGTGGCTGCGGTTGTCTGGGGAATGAGTGACCCCACGTGTGCAGGGCCTCCACCCAAGAAAACTTGTCCCTGGGCCTCCAAGCCAAGACAGGCAGTTCTGACACCGGCCCTGTCGCTGTGCTGGGTTCTGGGGGTCGAGCCAAGTCAGCACCTAGGCTTTCACGTCCAAGACGCGGGGAGCTGGGGACCCTTGGGGTGGTGACGCCCTGTGTGAGCCCCGGCCTGGCAGGACTCTGCCCACACCAGAGTCCATGTTCCTTTCGCCGCAGTGACTGCGTCTCTGGCCCCGGTGCTCCTCTGGCAGCTGCAGGCTGGGGCAGGGCTGCCACTGTCACGCGGAACCCTGGCTCCCTCTCAGTGCTCCCTGCCCGGGGCCACAGAGCTCAGCACGGTATTCAGGCCCCAAACATGAGCCCGGTTCCAAACCCTCGGTCCCCAAAACCCTCCTGGGTGCATTTCTGATCCACTGGGGTCCAGTCAGGACACAGAAACCACAGCATTCGTTGAATAGAAAGCTAACATATATTGGTATAACTGGATGTAAGTTACCTGGGTAGCTGACAGGGTAAATGCTGACCTCTAAACTGTCCTTGATGAGGGTGAAAGAGGAGAGTGAAAAGCCTGGCTCAAAACTCAACACTTAAAAAACAAAGATCATGGCATCGAGTTCCATCGCCTCATGGCAAATAGATGAGGAAAAAGTGGAAACAGTAACAGACTTTATTTTCAGGGGCTCTGAAATCACTGTGGACAGTGACTGTAGCCACAAAATTAAAAGATGCCTGCTCCTTGGAAGAAAAGCTATGACAAACATAGACAGCATATTAAAAAGCAGAGACATCACTTTGCCAACAAATGTCCGTCTAGTCAAAGCTATGGTTTTTCCAGTATTCATGTACAGATGTGAGAGTTGGACCATAAAGAAGGCTGAGCACCAAAGAATTGATGCTTTTGAACTGTTGTGCGGGAGAAGACTCTTGAGAGTCCCTTGGGGAGCAAAGAGATCAAACCAGTCCATCCTAAAGGAAATCAGCCCTGAGTATTCATTGGAAGAACTGATGCTGAAGCTCCAGTACTCTGGCCACCTGATGTGAAGAGGTGACTCATTGGAAAAGACCCTAATGCTGGGAAAGATTGAGGGCAGGAAGAGAAGGGGACGACAGAGGATGAGATGGTTAGACAGCATCTCTGACTCAATGGACATGGGTTTGAACAAATTCCGGGAGATGGTGAAGGACAGGGAAGCCTGGTGTCCTGCAGTCCCTGAGGTCGCAAAGAGTCGGACACGACTTAAGGATTGAACAACAGCAACACCAGGAAAGCCCCACTTGCCTACTTTAGAGACAAGAAAGGTAAGGGTTCAGCCTGTTCCCAAAATTCATGTTTCAGCTCATTTTGTGCTTTTTCATCATCAAGTACAATGATCTTCAAAATGGAAGAAGTGCAATAAATGGTGATTAGAAGAAGCTAAGTCCAGGGTAGGTGTGGAGACTGTAGGAGGCTGCCTCTTTGCTTCCTGGCCCCAACTGTGCAGTGGTGTCGGAGGAACTGTGGAGACCAGGTGAGCAGGGCTGAGGCCTGAGGCCCAAGGCCACAGGAAAGAGGAAAAACAAGATTCGTGGAAAAACTGTGGGGCACACGGTGTCCATCCCAGGTGAGGTGTTTGAATGAAGCATTAACAAAAGTAGTAGTCTCTAGAAACCTGTTGTGGCCTGACCCCAGA
This sequence comes from Nanger dama, assembly GCA_917880005.1. Lineage (NCBI taxonomy): Eukaryota > Metazoa > Chordata > Mammalia > Artiodactyla > Bovidae > Nanger > Nanger dama. The sequence goes on from CAKJTW010000098.1 coordinate 5,778,236, forward strand.
AAGTCAGGGCGAGGAACCTGATTTCCTCTTTAGATCATTCGAGCTGTGGTAATACCGTGAAGGAAAGGCCCAGTCTGGGGGCGGACAGAGCCTGGGGCAGCGTCCTGATGGATAAGATACAGAAGCGTATTTAGGCAGCTCAGCAAATTAATGGCTCATTATGGACAGAGGATGAGAGTGTTGGATGGCATCACTGACTCAATGGACATGAGTTTGAGCAAGCTCCGGGAGTCGGTGATGGACAGGGAGGCCTGGTGTGCTGCAGTCCATGGGGTCGCAGAGTCGGACACGACTGAGCGACTCAACTGAACTGATGGACCTTAAAAGAACATGAGTGAAATCTCGGTCTCCCTTGAGCAAGGCTCCTGGTGGTTTTGGATTCCTCTCAGGGACCAGGCCACCTGTCACTCCAGCCAGCCCTGCCTCCTGCAGGCTCGGTGGGCAGCACCCTGCCTCGGGAACTAGAGGGGGACAAGCAGCTGGGTAAGTGCCCCCGCCTGTCCCCCTCCAGGAGGACAGTTCTTAGAAGACCCCGGGGAATCAAGCCCCGTCAGGCCGGCTCGACCGCCCGCCCCCTCTTCCCTGCAGGCCCGTGTCACTCCTACTCCTGGGGTCGTCTTCTCAGATAAGCCACAGGCGGGCCAGGCTCTGCTTTCTGGGGTAACCTAGCTAAGAAATTGCTGGATGCCTTCAGGTTCTTTCCCTCTAAGACCATCAGCATTTGGAGCAGTGACTTGAATATTGATTTTATTGGTGGCATCATCTACTTAACAGATGATTTGAAGCTGAGAGAGAGAGAGAGAAAATAATAACCAGTATCCAGAAGGATTCCTCAATAAGCTGAATGATCCCTGGGACTAATTAGTAAGTCCCTGCTGTCCAGAACAATGAGAATTAGAGCGTATTGGTATTCCAGAAAAGACTTAAGTGGTCAGAACCACGGTGTGAAGCTGACCCGACCGGGGGGGGGCTGACACAACATCTGGCAGGCTGTTACAGGAAGTACAGGCAGTGGGCTTCACCAGTCACATCGTCTAGAGGTGGTGCAAAAGGCGTGCATATGAGCAGCAGTCTCTGTTCCTCCTCGCCCCCTTGTCATACTCCCAGAAGCAGCAGTTCAGCTGTCAGGCCTGACAGTCACTGCCGTCTTAGGCGAGTCACTCATTTTAAGGCACTTTTCCTCTGCCTGACTTGGCGGCCAGGTGCTTTGTTCCTCGCATGGCTTCCTTCCTCCCCTCCCGCCGGCCCCCCGCCCCCATTAACCATGTCTCAGGGGGTGTTTTCATGCATCTGACTGTCTCATGTTGTACCGCGGTGACATTTCCTATTTGTTCAGTTCAGTGTTATTCCTGGAGCTTGGAATCCTTCCGTTTTTAATTTTCTTTGATCATCTAAGGCTTTTCCCACCATCTGACCTCTCAGTAGGATTTCCTGTGCAGTCAGGCTGGGCCCGCAGGCTTGCAGCCTCTCACAGACCCACCCCCTGCTGCTTCTGCGTCTCCTCCTCGGTCGTCATCGTCACCCGAGACCCTCGCTGCTTCACGCCATCAGTGCCACCACACTCTGCGGATAACCTGAGCGCAGGCTCCTCTGCGCTCGTGATTCACCCCCTCTGTTTGGCGGAGCGCTTTTCCCCGGAGCTTCCTGCCTCGGTCCACTAGTGCTGCGTGGCAACAGCCCGCAAATCAGCGGGCTTCATTTCTCCCGATCCAAGTCCGCTCGGCTGCTGAGGCCTGTCTTCCCGGCTTGCGGACAGTTGCCTGGGGAGCAAGACCAGTCTAAGTCTTTCTCATGAGGACAGTGGCCCCACCCTGGTGACCCCTTCTAACCCCGTTCAGCTCCATCACACTGGGGGTTGCTGTTGGTCAGCAACCCCATCCGACTCTTTGAGACCCCATGGACTGTATGTAGCCCTCCAGGCTCCTCTGTCCATGAGATTCTCCAGGCAAGAACAACAAGAACACTGGAGTGGGTTGTTGTTCCCTTCTCCAGGGGATCTTCCCAACCCAGGGATTGAATCTGTGTCTCTTGTACTGGCAGGTGGATTCTTTACCAGGACTTCCCTGGTGGCTCAGACGGTGAAGCTTCTGCCTACAGTGCAGGAGACCCGGGTTCGATCCCTGAGTCAGGAAGATCACTGGAGAAGGAAATGGCAACCCACTCCAGTACTCTTGCCTGGAGAATCCCATGGACAGAGGAGCCTGGTGGGCTACAGTCCATGGGGTCACAAAGAGTCGGACGCACCTGAGCAACTTCACTTTCACTTTCTTTACCACTGAGCCACCAGGGAAGCCAGGTCATGTTGGGGTTCAGTTCAGTCGAGAAAGCAATTACTTGAAAAGTTAAACATTGGTTGCACTCAATGTGTAGACTGTGTACAGAATTCCATAATGTGTATTTTGAATGTTGAAGCCTTTGTTCCACTATTTCTAGCTGCCAGTGTTGCTGAAGAGAAAGCTGTAGTGTTTTTTCCTTCTTTAATCTCTGTCTTTGATGTGTGATTTCTGTTCCCCCTCTGACGCTTTTGAGGTTTGCTCCGTATCTCGGGCTCCTCAGTTCCGTGCCTCGTGCCTGGTTGTAGGGTGCTCCTCTTGTGAGCCGGCACCCAGTGGGCCTTCGGGCCTGACCTGTCACTCGGTCTGTGTCATCGTGCTATTTCTCCCGAGGTCATCGTCCTGCTCTCTCCTTTCTTCTGGAACTTCAGCCAGGAGATCGTGGGCCCCTGCATTGCTCGCTAGCATTCTTCTTACGTCCCCTCTTTGTTCTGTTTTCTTCAGCTGTCTAGAGCATGTGCAGCTCGTGGCGCATGGTACACAGAGAGCACCCGCAGCTGGAGGAGCACGCTGTTCACGCGGGGCTTCCGCCCGGTGGGTCTCACTCAGGAGTCGGGCCAGCTGTCTTTTCCATTGGAAGCGCCCAAGTGTTCATCTTTGTGCACTTTATTTCTGATGCAGTTTCTCTGGAAAAAGCCCTTTGATGGTTGATGCGGTTATGATCTGATTTGAAACAACCTCTCTGCTTGTTTTCAGACCTGCCCCCGCCTCCCCAGGCATCCGGGCCTCGAGTCGCGGGCTGCTCTCCACACCTGCTCTCCCTCCCCATGCCTGACTCTGTCTCTCACGCCTGTTAAAATACAAAAATTTTAAATGATATCCATGTAAGTAAATTGCTCATCAGGTGAAAAGAAAGAAATTTTTCAAAGGTACACAGGGACCCTGACGTTTTCCCCTGGAGACTGGAACTCGATTGTGCCCATCTGCTTTTATCCTGTCTCTGTTTGGTAATTGGTGACACCCTGTGCCTTCTGCAGCTGTGAAGTTTTCTAAGTACAGTTTCAAAGGACTCTGCACACGTGATGCTAAGGAAGCATGTTTAGAAGTTCTCCTGATGGTGCAGAAGCTGCAGGCAAGCCAGAGGAGGGACAGGCAGGGCTGCTGGCCTGCGACACTGACACGCACCCGCCTCAGGGGCTGAGAGCACGTCCTGTCCACTCCAGGCGGTTCTGTCCCGTCTCTGGAGGAGCGAGCTGTGGCCCGCACCCTCCATGACGCGTCAACATGTCAACAGTCTGTGTGGCTGAAGTTAAGACAATAAATCTTTCTCTGCTTCTGGTCTGGTTTGTAGAAACTGGAAAATTAAAAGCTTTTTTCCTTTTTGACTCTTACTGCCGAACATCTTCAGAGCAAGTCTGGTTCTGCAGTCACTTGCAGGAACTCCCTGGTGGCCTAGTGGTCAGGACTCCAGGCTTTCACTGCGTTCAGTCTCTGGTGGGGGAACTGAGATTCTGCAAGCCATGTGGCATGGCCAAAAAAAAAGCCCATGCAGTTGTGAGGAAAACGTTATCTGTTAGCCCCTCATGTGGCTGAGAATGTTGGGGCTCAGAGAGGGCAGAGAGACTGAGCCAAGGAGAAGCCAAGGTCAGCCTGGTTGGTCCTGTAGCTTCGCCCCTCTGAAGGCAGGGGGAGACACCTCTGCTTCACTCCCAGCATTTTCCTCAGCGTCTGGCTTGCCGGGTGGCTCAGCTGGCAAAGAGTCCACCTAGAATGCAGGAGACCCAAGTTTGATCCCTGGGTCGGAAAGATCTGCTAGAGAAGGTATCGGCTACCCACTCCAGTATTCTTGTGTTTCCCCGCTTCCCTGGTGGCTCAGCTGGTAAAGCCTGCAATGTGGGAGACCCGGGTCCCATCCCTGGGTTGGGGAGATCCCCTGGAGAAGGGAAAGGCTGCCCACTCCAGTGTTCTGGCCTGGAGAGGTCCATGGGCTGCAGAGTCCATGGGGTCGCAGAGAGCTGGACACGACAGTGACCTTTACTTCACTGGCTGTCTTAGCTTCCCATGCAAAAGTGAAGGCACTCTTCACCTCGAATCCCTGACGGCCCCTTTGCTCCTGGGTGGTGGCTTCCCTGGGTTTCTCCCTCTCATGGCATCAGCAGTGCACCCTCAGGTCAGCACACATCACAGCCACGCCATCCGAGGTGCCAGCCTGAGCGTCCACCCTGTGTGTGAGAGTCCGTGCCATGCGGGCGTCTCCTTAGGTTTGTGTGCAGAGCCCTTGCGAGCCCTTTGGTAACCTCCGAGCATTTAGGGACCGTTTAACAGTTTATGGGCTGCCCTTGTGGCTCAGCTGGTAGAGAATCCGCCTGCAATGCAGGAGACCTGGGTTTAGTCCCTGGGTCAGAAAAATCCCTGGAGAAGGGATAGGCTACCATTCCAGAGTTCTTGCCTGGAGAATCCCATGGACAGAGAAGCCCAGCAGGCTACAGTCTGTGGGGTCACAGAGTCAGACAGGACTAAGCGACTAGCAGGTCAGGCAGAGAAGTTACTGTGGAAAAGCAAGATGTTTTCCTGTTTCTGGAGGGACAGTCACCGTCTTCAGAGTCTTCAGAGTCAGACCCTGCTTCTGCTGGTGTGCCCATCTGTGCACGTGTTGCTTCCTTGAAAGTAAACATCCTTTTTCCCTCTGATCGATTGAATTTTCTCTTTCCCTTTGATTTCTAGCATCTTACCTGTGATGTACTGGGCGCGGTTTTCTTTGTGTTTCCTGCCCTCGTTTTATTTGACTCTTTATGATAGATTACAGTTTTCTATTGAAACTCACTGATTTGAAGATGATTGGAAAAATGTGTTTGGAAAAGCTTCCAGAAAGATTATGGAGCTCAGTCCACGCCTTTTCTCTCAATAACTGTAGCTCCTTGAATCCAGCCTGTGTGGTGCCTGCTAGGCTTTCCCATCAGGGTTTGCATGCAGTCTGTCCAGCTCGTGTAGTTGTTTTCAGCTGTTTCACCGTGGCCAAACCAGAACTTTCACGGCTGTGGTCACTCAGGCTTACATGAATGACCCTCGTGAATGGTTTTCACACTGGTTTTTCTGTGCTAAATCTCTTATTTTGGAGAAAACAATGAGCAGTTTGTGGTTTTAAAAGTGCCCCCACTCCCTGCCTACTTCAGCCAGTTAGAAAAACAAGCGCAGCAGATATTTACTGTGTTTCAGAATCTATTTGTCTGTGACTTTCCCCCGTATCCTGTGATGATATTTTCTAGGCCCACCATCAAGGATTCCCAGATTCCCATGGTCCAGATAGAAACAGACCATTCACCCTCGCTCACCACCCCTGGATGCCGTTTAGTTCCACATACTGTGACTGTTTTGTGATCCTTGATAGAAGCTGTGGTTCGAAAACCATCTTAGCAGTTTGTGGGTGCCGTCCAGTTCCCACCTGACCCTCACGCCCTTGGACTGGCTCTTCTCACCGCCTCTCCCCAGTCCCCTGCCCGTTTGTCCAGCAGGTTGATGGAGTCCCCACTGTTCTGAGGACAGTGCCAGGCTCGGCCAGGACAAGTGTGGGGAAACGGCCAACGGGAGCCCCCCTCAGCTCCAGCTGTCCTTCAGCTCCTGTTCTGATGAGCCAGGCACCTCCATCAGTCACTCTTGTTCCGTAAATAAAGGCAGAAACCAGTGCCGACTCATTACTCTTCCTCTGACATGAAGCTTTCGGTTCCTGTGACCCTCCCATTTGTTTTCGCTGTTATGCTAACAAGGGGTTTGGGAATATAGTGGATGAAAAACGAGCCTTTTTCTTTCTTGGTTATAAACATAACTATAACACAGAATAAAAAATGTTTAAGACATACACTTTCACTGCTTCAACTCCTTAGTAAAGAAGTTTACATTTTTTTGCTTCTCTTTGATCTTTTCTATTTAAATACATGTTTTATGTAATTATAATGCATACTTTTATAGTCTGCATTTTCACTGCCATAAATCTTTTCTTTCCCCCTACTTCAATACAGTCTTCACCGTTATTCTGTTTGGTACTTTTTTCCTCATTGGTATGCCAGTATATAACAAGTTTGCGGGAGGCGGATCTTTTTCAGTTTTCTGTAGTAGAAATAATGCCGCACTGAACATTGTCAACTCAAAAATCCTACTCGTAAAATTTTTGTGTAACTAATTCAACAGAGAAAAAACTGGTACACAAACAGTACTTTTGTGATTCCTGATATAAGCTGTGGGTCAGAAACTATTCTAACACTTCGTGATGCCACTGGTCGTTTTACAGCTACACCTGTATTAGGTGTTGTAACTTAAAAATATCGGCTTATTTAGCAGCTATAAATGATAGTTTTAATTTGCTTGAACTTTCATTTCTTTGATAATCAGTAAAATTGAGCCATTTTCCAGATGCCCTTTGCTCTCTGTATTTAGAGGTCATTGTCATCACTGAGCTTAGTAAGTCGTCACCTCCACCACCCTCTTTCCCTGCCGTGGTATCTGGGAGGGTGTTTGTCCTGGGGCCTCAGAGAGATTCTCCACGTGAGCTACTCTGAACAAGACCCAACCCACGATGGGCTTACAGTGGTAGGTGTCTGTCTCAAAAATAGATAAAAGTACGTCTATATTATGTCCTTCATTCCTTCTCTTTCTCACCCTTGGGAATGAGGGAGGCATGCTTGATGTTTTGTTATTAAACATATGAAAAACAGATTTTCATTTCAAGTACTTTGATACAACTTCAGTGTTTTCAAATGAATTGATAACCACCTATAAAAGGGTTTAAACTCTGAAGTTTAATTCTTTTATGTGGTGTTAATTATAGGAAGTCTGTATGTAGCCAAGACACTTTAGATACAAGAAAAAAATTTTTGAGGTTAATTGCATTGTTTGTTTCAAAAAATAATCTCCAATCCCTGTATACCTTGCAATATAATACAGAAGCATATTGCTTATATTAATACATTCAGTTATTTTTAACTTATCAAATTACAAAACTCGATGTTGAAGATAACTGGTAAAATTAGGTTGAATATTTTAATAGGTTGGTGCAAACATAATTAGCATTTTCAGTCCATGAATTTAAAATCATTATTTTAAACACATGTTTATTAATCAAAATAGGAACCATTACAATGGACACATTTTTGCCAGTGAGAAGTTTATTCATGTAGCATAACAACCCATGCTTTGGGATTTGACCAACTCCAGGAAAGCATTTTCTGCTTCCTGCTGATTGAAGAATTGTTTTCCCTGCAAAAAGTTGTCGAGATGCTTGAAGAAGTAGCAATCAGTTGGCAAGAGGCCAGTGACTATGTGGTTTGAGACAAAACTTCTGTAGCCCAATTCCTTCAACTTTTGAGATGTTGGTTGTGCGACATCAGTCGGACTTTGTCGTGGAGAAGAATTGGGCCCTTTCTGTCGGCCAGTGCCAGCTGCGGGCCTTGCCGCTTTCAGTGCCTCTCATCGATTTGCCGAGTGTGCTTCTCAGAGGTAACCGTTTCTCCGGGATTCAGAAAGCTTAGTGGACCAGATGGGCAGCAGGCCACCAGACAGTGGCTGTGGCCTTTTTTGGTGCGAGTTTGGCTTTGGGAAGTGCTTCGGAGCTGCTTCTCGGTTTAGTCACTGAGCTGGTCACTGCCGGTCATCGTATGCAATCCACTTTTCACCGCACATCACAGTCCAATTGAGAAATGGTTCATTGTTGCTGCATAGAACAGGAGAAGATGACACTTCAGAACAATGATTTTTCTGATTTCTGGCTAGCACATGAGGCACCCACTTATGGAGCTTTTTCACCTTTCCAGTTTGTGTCAAATGCTGCACGACTGCAGAATGGTCAGCACTGAGTTCTCTGGTGACTTCTCACGTAGTTGTAAGAGGGTCAGCTTTGATGATTGCTCTAACTGATCCTTGACACCTTCCGACGAGCGGCCACCGCGCTCCTCATCTTCCAGGCGCTCGTCTCCTTTGCAAAACTTCTTGAACCACCACTGCACTGTACGTTCATTAGCAGTTCCTGGGCCAACTGTCGTGTTTGTGTCTTGAGTTGTCTCCGCTGCTTTACAACCTATTTTCAACTCAAGAAATTGCTTGGACTGGCTTTTTGTCTAACATCATTTCCATAGTCTAAAATAAACATGAAAATACACAGCAAGTAATAAGTCATTAGCAAAAAAACACAAAGCGAGAAAGGCGCATTAAAATGATGTATAACAACCACATTTAAGAATGGATTCCAATATCAAATGGCAAATTTCAACAATGCAAAACCACAGTTACTTTTGCACCAACCTAATAGCTGAAGGTACTTTTCTCCTTACATATGTATGACTAAAAATGTGTGTTGTTTCTCTTGTCTTAGGTTAAAAAGGCCTTCTTTGCCTTAGTCGCCAATGGTGTTCGAGCAGCACCTCTGTGGGAGAGTAAAAAACAAAGTTTTGTAGGTAAGCAGTGCGGGCCTGGGGAGAAATCTGAACACCTGAGGTGCTAGAATCCAGCTGATAAAACATGACCAAGTTAGAAACACCATTACTTTTTACATCCTGTGAGGTGGGGCTGCTAGTAATTTCAAAACACTTATGAACCTGTATTGGGTTTCTTTTCATCCAGCACCTTTTTGGCTCCAAAGCTTCCTCCGGGCCTTCCCCAGTCCCGAGAGCCCCAGGAACCTGGGGTCCCCGGCCTGAGGCCTGCCCTCTGCTGGTTGGCAAGTCTTCTAGGTTCCCGCTGTAGGGCACCCCCGTTTCCTCCTGGGTGAACATCTTTCTGACACAGCAGATGAAATGATGGAAACATGGTTGATGCCTTTGCTAAATCGTTGTTACACTATTAAAAATACTGGGAACTCACAGTATCTAGGCTCCATAATATGCCCTCTTAGGAATCGCAGGACGCTGTGGGTGTTGCCCTTCTCAGCAGGCACTGCATCATCTTGAAATGACTCCCTTTTGCCCCACCTCCCCTCGGGCTGCAGCTTCATCAGGGAAGCGGTCCTTGTCTTCATCCCTGTCGTCCTGGTGTCTGGCACACAGTGGGCCCTTCATAAATTGTGCCTGAGGAAGCCATTGTTTTTAGAAGGATTCTCAGAAAGCCATCCACGTGCTACCAAAAGTGTCCTGTCTCTAGAGCTTATGGTCTACTTGATCTTAGAGTCTCTGGAATCATTTGCGTGCAGATACGAGTCTTTCCTGAAGTTTTTGTAACATTCAGAAAGTTTTCTCTCAGTGAATTGCCAAATATTGTGATTAATTCCATTAAATACTGTTAGGCTTTAACTTCAGTTAAATATGTATATCTTAGTTTGGGGTAGATAATTAACAGGTTAATAGTTTTAAATGATATATTAAGTTGTGCTGCTAATCATTATAGTATAATTTAGAAGGTTTTCTAGTAAATAAATATTTCAGGTTTGCTTATCACCTGAAATTTTCCTTGAATGTTTTCATAGTTTTATATTTAATATGTAATTCTTTCTTCCAGGAATGCTAACAATTACAGATTTCATTAATATACTACATAGATACTATAAATCACCCATGGTAAGTGCCAGAAATCCTTATGTCAAGTAAGTGGAACTGTGTATGTCTATGCAAGGATTTCATGTGTGTGTGTGTGTTTTAAGATTTTGTATGTACTGGGCTAGCAGTGCTGGTGGTTGATCTTTCCAAATACACACACACACATACATACACACACACACACACATACATGGCTTCCCAGATAGCTCAGTATACACACACACACACACACACACACACACACACGGCTTCTCAGATAGCTCAGTACACACACACACACACACACGGCTTCCTAGACAGCTCAGTACACACACACACTCACATACATGGCTTCCCAGATAGCTCAGTGCACACACACACACACGGCTTCCCAGATAGCTCAGTGCACACACACACACACGGCTTCCCAGATAGCTCAGTGCACACACACACACACGGCTTCCCCAGTACACACACACACACACACACACACGGCACCCCAGATAGCTCAGTACGTACACACACACACATTCACACACACACACACGGCTTCTCAGATAGCTTATTACACACACACACTCACATACATGGCTTCCCAGATAGCTCAGTACACACACACACACACGGCTTCCCAGATAGCTCAGTGCACGCCACACACACACACACACACACACACGCATGGCTTCTCAGATAGCTCAGTACACATACACACACACACACACACACACACACACACACACAGCTTCCCAGATAGCTCAGTGCACACACACACACACACACACACACACGGCTTCTCAGATAGCTCAGTACACACACACACACACACGGCTTCCTAGACAGCTCAGTACACACACACACTCACATACATGGCGCCCCAGATAGCTCAGTACACACACACACACACACACACATACACACACATGGCTTCCCAGATAGCTCAGTACACACACACACACACACACACACACACACACACGGCTTCCCAGATAGCTCAGTGCACACACACACACACACACACACACGGCTTCCCAGATAGCTCAGTGCGCGCGCACACACACACACACACACACACGGCTTCCCAGATAGCTCAGTACACACACACACACACACACACACGGCTTCCCAGATAGCTCAGTGCACACACACACACACACACACACACACGGCTTCCCAGATAGCTCAGTGCATACACACACACACACACACAGCTTCCTAGATAGCTCAGTTGGTAAAGAATCCGCCTGCAATGAAGGAGACCCCAGTTCCAGTCCTAGCTTAGGAAGATGCCCTGGAGAAGGGAAAGGCTACCCACTTCAGTATTCTTGGGTTTCCCTTGTGGCTCAGCTGGTAAAGAATTCCACCTGCAGTGCGGGAGACCTGGGTTTGATCCCTGGGTTGGGAAGATTCCCCTGGAGAAGGGGAAGGCAACCCACTCCAGTATTCTGGCCTGGAGAATTCCATGGACTGTACAGTCCTTGGGGTCCCAAAGAGGTGGACACAACTGAGCACCTTTCACTTTCATATATATATGCAGGAAACTTCAGTGTAAATTAGTCTGATATTTGAAGCTTGAAGAAAGTAGTCTCAAGAAACATTAAAAAAAAATAGCCTTTTTATTCAGCTTTCAGAAATCCTCAGATTAGTGGGATTCTGTGTACTTATTTATTGCCTGTGTGCTAAGTCACTTCAGTCGCGTCCGACTCTTTGCAGTCTCATGTAGCCCACCAGGCTCCTCTGTCCATGGAATTCTCCAGGCAAGAATGCTGGAGTGGGTTGCCATGCCGTCTTCTGGGGGATCTTCCTGACCCAGGGGTCAGGGAGCCCTGAACGGTTCTTCCCCGGTCCAGCCGCCAGGGAAGTCCCCACTTATGCCTGGACGGTCTGTTGTCTGTTTAGTTGCTCCGTAGTGTCCAACTCTCTCGTCGCCCCATGGACTGTAGCCTGCCAGGCTCGCCTGTTCATGGCATTTTCCAGGCAGGGATACTGGAGTAGTTGCCATTTCCTTTTCCATTCCCGACCCAGGGATTGAGCCCTGAGTCTCCTGCATTGGCAGGCAGATTCCTTCCCACTGAGCCACCAGGAAAGGCCCTGCGGTAATGCCGCTGAAGCTGTGCTCTTCAACGGCGTGGGCATGCTGCAGCGCTGCGGTCTGCCTGGGCACATAAAGGAAGCAGGCCGCGTCTCTGGACCAGGTGACTGCCCCGTGAAGCCTCAAAGCAGATGAGCTGGCGCAGGGCTCACCTTCTGGGCCTGCGGATGTTTATGCCGCTTCTTGCAGTCACCCCGAACTGCTGTAACAAGGACTACACAGACACTGGGGTTTTAATGAAGTAAGAATTAAAGTTGGAGAAACTCACTTTTGACATCTTTCTACTGCCTAATTTTAGTGACAGAACTCCCTGGTCCAGTCCTGCTATTTCATAACAGCATAGTTGGAAACCCACGTGTGGCCTTAATCTAACACTGTGATTTTCGTGATTCTACCAGCTTGTTTGGTATTTGTTGTTTTTCTTGCTTTCTTTCGTTGGCTGAGCCCTCCAGTACAGTGCTGGCATCATGAAAGCAGGCCTTATTGCCTTGTATGCCCTCCTGGAGGGAAAGTGTGTAGCATTTCACGGTTACTTTTGGCGTCAGCTGTAGTTTTTTCATAGATAAACTTTATCACTTTGAGGATGTTGCTCCGTTTTCAGGTTTGCCAAAAGTGTTTCTCATGAGCGGATGTGGAATTGCGTCGGATGCATTCTGCAGCTATTGAGATTATCATATTCTTTTCCTCCCTTCTCTTAGACACCATTTCTTCAAGTGCTTTTCTGTCCCTTCCCGCACTTTCTAGGATGCTAGTTCCTCAACTGACACTCTTATTTTGTAGCATTTTTCCCGGTATTTCTTCTCTGGGCTTCATTTCAGATACATTTTATTTCTATGTCTTCATTTCCACAGTTCCTTTCCTCCACGATATCTTACTACTATTTTTTTTTTTCCTTTCAGATAGTATGTTTTCTGTCCTAGGAGTTCCATTTGGATCTTTTTTATATTTTCCATTTCTATCCCTGTAATGTTTATATTTTCCTTTAAATCCTTGAACATATTATATCAGTTGTTATATATCTGATAAATATGTATCAGAATCTATTTCCATCATCTCTATTCTGGGTCTGATTCTGGTGACAGGTTTTTCTCCTATCATGGGTTGCATTTCTGCTTCTTACAAATTAATAATTCCTAATGAATGCTGACTATTATATATCATATAATATTGTGAATATTATAATTATAACATTCTGTGGTTGAATATCTGTTTTGTCTTTCTTTAAAGAGTATTGGACTTTGGGCACGCAGTTAAATTACTTGAAGATCCTTCATTAAAAGCAATTTTGTTGAGATATAACTTGCTTCCCTGGTGGCTCAAACAGTAAAGCATCTGCCTGCAATGTGGGGAGACACAGGTTCGATTGCTGGGTCGGGAAGATCCCCTGGAGAAGGAAATGGCAATCCACTCCAGCACTCTTGCCTGGAAAATCCCCTGGACGGAGGAGCCTGATAGGCTACAGTCCATGGGGTCGCAAACAGTCGGACATGACCGAGCGACTTCACTTCACTTCACTAGAATTTGTGTATCTTATATTTCACCCATTTAGAGCATGTAGTCCGGTGGTTTTTAGTATATCACAGAGCTGTGCAGTCATCACTACAGTCAATTTTAGAACATTCTCATTACCCTAAAAAGAAACTTCACATCTCTTAGCTGTGACATGCCACTGGTCCACCATTATCTCCAAATCTAGGCAACTACTAAGCTACTTTGTAGATTAGCCTATACTGGATACTTCGTATAAATGGAATCACACAACATGTGGTCCTTTGTGACCAACTTCTTCCACATAACATAGTGTTTTCAAGATTCCTCCATGTTATAGCTTATGTCAGTACTGCATTTCTTTTTGTTGCCAAATAATATTCCATTTTATGGCTGTATCACATTTTACTTATCCATTCATCAGTTGATAGACATTTAAATGGTTTCCACCTTTCAGCTATTAGGAATACCGCTGCTATGAACAGTCACATACAGGTTTTTATGTGGATATCTGTTTTCATTTCCCTTGGGTGTAGACCTCAGTTCAGTTCAATCGCTCAGTTGTGTCGGATTCTTTCAACCCTATGGACTGCAGCACGCCATGCTTCCCTGTCCATCACCAACTCCCAGAGCTTGCTCAAACTCATATCCATCAAGTTGGTGATGGCATCTAACTGTCTTATTCTCTGCCATCCCTTCTCCTGCCCTCAGTCTTTCCCAACATCAGGGTCTTTTTCAGTGAGTCAGTTCTTCCCATCAGATGGCCAAATTATTGGAGTTTCAGCTTCAGCATCAGTCCTTCCAATGAATATTCAGGACTGATTTCCTTTAGGATGGACTGGTTGGATCTCCTTGCAGTCCAAGGGACTCTCAAGAGTCTTCTCTAACACCACAGTTCAAAAGCATCAATTCGTTGGTGCTCAGCTTTCTTTATGGTCCAACTCTCACATCTATATGTGACTACTGGAAAAACCATAGCTTTGACTAGACAGGCCTTTGTTGGCAAAGTAACATCTCTGCTTTTTAATATGCTGTCTAGGTTGGTCATAACTTTTCTTCCAAGGAGCAAGCGTCTTGTAATTGCATGGCTGCAGTCACCATCTTCGGTGATGCTGGAGCCCAAAAAAGGGCATAGACCTAGGAGCAGCATTTCTGGGTCACACTGTAACCTGTGTTTAGCTGTTCTGCGGGCTGGCCGCAGCACTGCACCTTCCCACCAGCAGTGTGTAGTGTGGCGATTTCTCCACACCCCACTGACACCTGTGGCTGTCTCTCCCTTGGCTGGCAGCCATGCTAGTGTGTGGGGTTGCACCCAGTTGTTGTTTTGAGTTGCATCTCCCTGGTGGCCAGTCATGTTGGGTATCTTTACACGTGCTTCTTTCAAGGGTTGCTTTCAAGCTTTGTCAGAGTGTTAATCGCTACTCTGGCTGGTTTAGCTGTACTAATACTTCAGGAATCTCCATGGATGTCCCTGGTTGTTCAGTAAGGACTGGCCACTCTGTGATCAGAAGGCATATGTCCTTCAGGGTAGTCTGCCCGGGCTCATGTAGCATCATCCCATGCACGCCTCTTTCGCGTTCAGTCAGAAACTCAAGGAGCTCCGTGCAGCCTTCTCTTTTCTGGATCCCCACCCCTGCTTTGTCTAGTGGTGTGTCCTGCAAGTCCCACTTGGCTCATTCTGTCTAGACTTTGATTTCTGTCTCCTCAGTTCAGTGTGACGTCATGCTCTGCTAGGGGTCAGCTGCCCGCATCAAGGTCGCGATGCCTCTAAAGCAGGACATGGCGGTCACAGAGCTGTTTGCCTTCCTTCTCTCGGGGACGACTGACCTGCCACGCCTGTTGTCTCCTGTCTGAAAGCAGCTCCACATATTTTTTTTCCCATTTCTGGTCATCTGTACCAGGAGACTAAGTGTGATCTCATCTATTGCATCAGGGCCAGTAGAGCTCCGTGACTGTTTCAGGCATACCTTTTTGCAGTTTTTGTTGTCTTGTGGTTGCTGTATGCGTTTCAGAATCGATTTTAACTTACCACAGTCCATTTAGAGTTTATATTGGTGTTATGTAGAGAGTATACTTCCATTTAATCAGCCCCTCACGTTTTTGTTTTAAACAAAATGAATAAAAGGGAAAAAATCATTTTTTTATATTTACCCACATAGGTACCATTTTCTGTTCTTTTCTGTGGATCTGAGTCACCGTCTGTTTTTATTGCGTTTGAAGAACACCCACCAGCGTTTCTGTGGCCCACACCAGTGACAGATCATCTCAGGTCTTGTTTGTCCAACAGTGTCATCATTTCATCTCTTTTTTTTTAATCTTAATTTTGGAAGGACAGCTTTGCTGTTTTATAGAGATTGAGGTAACTGATTTTGTTTGTTTTCTTCAGCTCTTTGAGGATATGGTTTTGTTGTCCTTTGCCTCCCAGTGTTTTTGATAAGAAGTCAGTGGAAATGGCTGTCCTTGTCTCCTCTTTGTAAGGCACCAGTTCTTCCTGACTCAAGGTTCTCTCTTTAACTTTGGATTTCAGCTGTTGACTGCAATGTGTTTTTGTATTCATCCTGTTTTGGGTATGTTGAGTTTCCATGATCTTCTAAGTTGCTTTTCTACCTATTTGGGCGGCTGCTGTTACTTCAAAAAAATTTTTTTTTTAAATCTCATTCTTTCTCTCCTCTCCTTCTGGGGCTTGGATTCCTTGTATGTTAGACCACTTGATCCTATCCCATACGTCTCAGTCTTTAGCACCAGGGATCTTCAGATAATGTCTGTTGATCCATCTTAAACTACTAATTCTGCCTGGGGGTGACCTCCAAGCTTACTATCAAACCTTATTTCTCCTGGATGCTTCTTTTCAGTGAGATGGGGCCTGTGACTGTGAACGATTTTGTAGCTTCTCTGGAAGATTTTCTAGGCTGATTTTTCACCAACTGGAAATGGCAATTTTAAGTTATCATTTTTATGTCTGTTATAGAAAGAACTGTTCCTGACAATGAGAGCCACGGCAGCTAGTTTTCCTATTAACCACTGTATTTACACAAGTGGAGGTACCAGATAGCCTTTTTTAAAGCCCAGTTCTGTTCTCAAGCGGGTCGCTGGCTTCTTCCCCGCTGTCCCCAGAGCTGGCGGGGTATTGCTGACGCCGGGCAATTGGGGTCCCGCTCGCTTCTCCTCTGCTGCCCGCCTGTCCACTCAGTTCCTCTTCTCTCTTCTCCCCCGGCTCCCCTGCTCTCCTCCCCCGGTGGCTGCTCTTCTTTGGAGATCTGAATCCACGCCCTCCACGGGCGTTCTTCAGGCACTTGGTCCTTGCCGTCTGACACCGTGGTCTTCCAGAACCCTCCTCAGGCACCCGCTCCACCATGGTGAGCTCCCTGTTGTTCCCCTGGAGTGGATGAGTCCCCATTTCAGCGCCCCTCAGGAATTACTCAAGCGGCACTTTTCATGTTGTGTTCTAATCCCGCCGAGGGCATGGCCTCAGCTGGGAGTGACTTTCCTCCCCGGGGACATTACGTCTCCTGGCTGGGGAAAGGGTGGGCTGGTTTAGCTGGGGTGGCGTGGGCAGAGGCCGAGGACGCTACGGAACGCAGCGCACAGGACGCCTCAAAGCATCCTCCGTGCCAGGGGCAAGAAGCGCTGTCGCCGGGGCATCTGAGGTTCTTGTTCAGTCGTTTTTAGAGGCAGCGACTGTGTCTTACGCGTGTTCATAGCTTATACACTATACACACCTTCCCATCGTGCTGGGGCCAAGTGCCCCTGGTTCATAATAGACCCCCATGTTAGCCGAGCATGTCCACGCTGATGACCGCGTTTAGAGCCCTGAGGGGTTATGCAGGCAGACAGCAGGGAGGCCCCCTCCTCTGCTGGGCTCAGGCTCCATCTCAGAACCGCCTGAGACAGGCCAGGGTATTCTGCTTTCAGCTGTGAAAGCCAGAGGCTCATCTTCCTCGTTTAGGAAGCTGCTTCCTTCCTCATCCTCTTCTGTGTCCTGGATGCTATCATTCAGTCACCTAGCGTCAACATCAGGAGGTAGGGGGGCTTCTTATTTATCCATCGGTCTCTATCGCCCCTCCTTCACTCTTCTCTAAACCTTTCTATTCTTCTCCCGTGGCCCCCTCTGTCCCCACAGTCACCACTCTGAGATCTGGCCTCCCCGACGCTTGGTCTTGCTGCATCTGACTCTGGTGCCGCCTCGTGGGCCCGATGCTTAAACCATCGGTGCTGCCCTGGCCTCTTCTCCCCAACGCAGAGCCCGCCCGGGTTGTCGGTCCCCTAGCCCCCGGCTCCGGGGTGCCGGGGCGGGGCCCACCCCGTCCATCTCCTTTCTGTGTTTCAGGAACATGGAGAAGTCCTTTTCTTCTCCTGGCCCTTTCATGGGTTTGTCTTTTGGGTTGACGTGAAGTCCACCCGGCAGGCATAGCCTGGCTGAAATCTGCCTCCTGAGGGGCTCCGGGTCTGACCTCCTGACCTCTGCTCATCCTTGCATCCCCATGATAAGCCTTGTAGAGGCTGCCTCCCCCACCGGTCAGTGGCGGCTCTGCACAGGACTGTGTCCGTGTTGCCAGGCGGGGTTGGGAGCTCAGAAAGAGGCCAGGCATTCCTGCGGCAGGGCTCCAGAAGACCCCGGGGTAGCAAAGCGCTACAGGAGGCGGGGAGGCCCCGTGCCCCAGGCTCCCTCACAGAGACCTCACAGAAGCTAGTGTGGACGGCCTTCCACCCCATTGTTTAGGGAGGGGCTCAGATTCAGAGACCTTAAGTTCTTTGACCAAAGCAGCAGCCAAGATGTGGTGATGCACGTGCTGGCTACTCCAGGTGACTGGCTGCTATCGAACCCTCTCTGCCTGTGCGAAGATGCCCGCCTGGTCCAGGCATAACCTGATCCAGCGACTTAATTAGTACGGTTTAACCAACTGCCCTTTTTAAACTAGAGAGGCTAAAAATCTTATATTTCCTAAGAAGGAGTGTGTGTTTATATATGTTTTAAATTTGTAGTTACTATAAGTTGTATACTAACTGTATTGTAAAGTTTTTAATTTTAAAGTATATCACAGATTTTCAAAATAAATTAATAATATCATGTTGGTTTATGTTTTAAATTTATACAACATCTGTCTTCAGAGAAATGTAGAGCACACTTTATGTCTCTCATTTATATTTCTACATTTCTGAACTACCTCGCTTGTTTCTATCTGTTGAATTATGGGACTCAGCAGTAGTTATGAAGTAGTAGTTTCTTTTTTTCCTTGTCTTGTATATGTTAACATTTGCAAATAAAATTTTCCTTATTTCTAGGTACAGATTTATGAATTAGAGGAGCATAAGATTGAAACATGGAGGGGTAAGCAATATTGAGTGTTAAAAACCTTTTTAATAACAGGAAAAAAATGTTCTACTCATACGTAAAATGTTTTAATTTCACAGATCCTCTTCTTTCCACTTTATAATCTACTATGTTAATTAAAACATTTCTTTTCTATCTTAATTTTGATCCTACCGTATGCCTTATGACTATAATTGTTACCCATTCTCTTTGGTACACGTGTGCAGGGAACCTGCAGCAAGTCTGTGTGGGGCTGTGGTGTAGATGAATGAGGAGCAGTGCCTGAGTCTCCACCCTTCAGTGGGGCCCCCATTCACCACTGAGCATTACCTCCCAAATCTTTCATCTTTGGATAGAAGATGCACAAAAGGAATGCCTGAAATTAACTAAAACAAGGATCTGTTCCTACTTAAATTCGACCATTATTTCTTTGTAAATTACGTAGAAACATGGAACAAATTAACCTTAAACTAGATGATTTGATGATTTGAATTAAATCGCAAGAAAATAACTTTTAAGATTGCATTCTTTTGCAACATTGGATCTCACCCTCTTTGTGTATAACCACAATACCCTTTTCTGAAATGGAACCATTTTTAAAACTGTAATTTCAGGGCTGTGAAATCGTCTTTAATGAGACCTGTCTTGCTGGGTTTGGTATGCCAAGGGCAAAGGAGCAGTCAGCAGGAATAGCATAGCGAGGAGCCAGGGGTAGACATCATTAAGGAGGGATCCTTTGTAGAAATTCAGGCAGGCATGTGGATAGAAACAGAGGGACCTGCTGAAGGTAGTTTTTTAATTTAAATCTGAAATTTAGCTTTGTACTTCCCATTATCTGCTTGGCTTGAAAAGCAACCTTTAGACTGGCTGCAAAATCTGAACATCCGTTAGAATTCTCTAAAGGGCTGGGCCTCTTTTAATCCTATATGAAAGTTTCAAGTGATATATTTGATTTATGGTGGCGCTATCACACCAAACCAAAGTAAGTCAACATGGAATCCACATGTTAGCCCATTATGCAGTGAATATATATTTTAATACCAAGACAGATACTTCTTAATAAATTCTACTGTTTAAGTTATGTTAGACCAAGGTTTAAGTATATTTACGCTTTGTATATTACATGGCATTTGGTAGTAATAATAATGTCAAGATTTCCTTGAATGTCTTCTCTATAGAAACCTCAGTAAAGCAAATGAATTATAGTTTATCTTTACAAAGATGATTTCTACATACTAGAAAGATCCCCAGATACAGTAGATCTGAGCTTTGGTCTGGAAAATAAAACCTAGTAACATTTAAAGAACAAAGTTTGTTACAGCTTTTATCTTTTAACTTATAAAAATTAGTTTTAATATCATACTAAGCTTCATTGAGGGTGATCATGACTTGGTTATATTCCAGTGACCTCTGCTGGTATTGCTGTTTTGCTAGACTTCTTGACTTTTCTGGTTTTTATAGTATCTATGGTAACATGGTTTTTAAATACTTTTCAACAAAGGCACCATCTGAAAAACAGTGTGGAACTTGTTTAAAATAACCATAACACAATAGTTTTCAGTAAGTTAATTCAGTTTGGGTTTTTAATCCTTCTAATCATTATGTAAATGGAAGGCTATTTTAACTATTAAGTTAAAATTACAAATAGCAACTATGTTACTAATTACATATTTTCTCTCTATAAATACAGAGCTTTATTTACAAGAAACATTTAAGCCTTTAGTGAATATATCTCCAGATGCAAGGTAAACATGTCAAGTTTTTCTCCTTTGAAAACATTCATTCATTCAGATTCATCCGTTTGGTGACCATGGGTGACAGGTTACTTTTATCTAGATGGGGGCCAGCCTTCAGTGTTAAATTTGGTAAACTTAAAAGACAGTGGAAATCACCGCCACTGTCGGTCCACAGGGCTGGTGATCGACTGGAAGGTGGGCGCACTAAGCAGCCCAGGAATCCAGATCGCCTGCAACAGAAGCCAAGTGGGGGCTGTTTACTTCTTAGAGCTGCCGGTCCCTGAGCTGCCCTCCGAGCCTCGCAGACCAGCCTTTGGAGGGTGTTGTGCCCAGGAATGTACGTTACAGCAGCTCCCCAGGGGCTCTGACGGGCACTGAAGCTGAGCAGTCAGCCTCCTCAGGCACTGGTCCAGAGGTGGTCAGAGGCAGGGCTGCCCTCAGTTGTCCTGCTGGACGTCCCACTGTTCCAGATCCAGGAGCTTCCCCAAATTAAAGACAAACATCAAACCACAGATCCAGGAAGTTGGCCACACGTGTGAAACCAACCAGGCTTCCTGGAAATGGCTCAGAGACGTCTCTACATTCGTATAAAAGCATTCTTAAAACTAGTGCTCTAGTGAGAAAAGAGTGGGAGTCCCTGGCGGCTCAGATGGTAAAGAACCTGCCTGCCGATGCAGGCCACCCAGGTTTGACCCTGGGTTGGGAAGATCCCCTGGAGAAGGGAATGGCAACCCACTCCAGTATTCGTGCCTGGAGAATCCCCATGGACAGAGGAGCCTGGCGGGCTACAGTCCATGTGGTTGAAAAGAGTAAGACTCGACTGAGCGCACGCGCACATACACACACAGTGAAAAAAAGGTGGAATATTGATTTTTATTTCCAAGACCTAAAAAGCAGCTCCACCCAGCACCCCCTCCTTGTCTGCAGTCACAGGAGAGGCCAGAGCAGGAAGCGGGCAGTGAGTGAAGTCAGGGCAGCCTCGCCAAGCCCACCACGGCACCCTCTGTTGCCAGAGTTGTCCATTAGCCTCCCTGGGGGTTAGCTTCTGTCATTTCTTGAAAGCATCAACCCTGCTGTTAAAAAAAACCTGTTCTCCTAGAGGTTTGTGGTTTACATTTGGGTTTGAGGTTTTATATTAACACCAATTGTGGAAGATCAAAAATTTTGCTAAAGTCTGCAGTCTAAAACTTTTCCAGAACACTTTAATGTCTATCAACCTCTTAATAATGGTTACTGAAAGGCATTGAAGATGCGTTGAAAGCAGGGGTGGTCCACAGTTTTCTGCTTCTTCTTTAAAGCCTCCTAACAACTGTAATGGCTTTTCCCGCAGCCTCTTCGATGCTGTGCACTCGTTGATCAAAAATAAAATCCACAGATTGCCAGTTATTGACCCCATCAGTGGGAATGCACTTTATATACTTACCCACAAAAGAATCCTCAAGTTCCTCCAGCTTTTTGTAAGTAGTTTTTAGTGTTTCTAAAGACATAGTTGCATCTGCTTTAACTAATTTACTTCAAGTAAATTGGCTCCCTGTAACCCTTATAGAAGAAATTTGTTAGCTTTGAGGTCTCCATTTCTAAACTTCCATTTCTCATCTCACTGCTATTTGAATTGCACATTCTCAAAGTTGATTCCAATTAAAAAGCAATCCCCTTTTAGCGCAAGTATCAAAATAGTAAAAACACTTGGAATTCTCTATTTAAATAAGAATATTTTTATCGCCTGGAATGAGGGGACATAAAGCAATTTGCAGGTCAGTCTAATTAAGGAACTGCTATGCAAGATAGCGAGCCAGATTGCCTTATGAAGCTTTATTGGTATCATGGTTTTGGAAATATATTCAAAAAGTCCTATCCCCTGGATTATCTTATTATTATAAGTGCAGCAGTGATAGAAAAACCCAAAGCAAATAAAATTTTGACCAAGAGAATACCATGTTGGTCCAAATGAGGGCTATATTTTCTGTAGGTTTTTTCAACTGTGTTTGAAATAAGATGGGTTCATAATCAGCAAAAACATAGAACCTCTTTGCTTCACAGTGTTAAAAAGAGGCTCAGAGGACCAGAGTATTTACAGAAGGGCTTTAATCTTTTTCCCCCTCTAATTACATGCACTGAAATTGAGGTTATAAGTAATTGGTCAGCTGGAACCAGTAGGCGGCCTCATTCCTGGTTCAGAAGAGATCATATTAAGAGTCATTCTTTAAAAAGAAGGTAAAATCTGCACGAGGTTAGCTTCGCTGTCTTCCCTCCAGCTTCAGATAAGGAAGTAGTGTAGCATCTGGTGTGATATGCAAGAGCTCAGCTGCTGCTCCTGGGACCTGCTCCCCCACAAACCCCTTGCCAGACAGCAGCACAGAGAGTTTAGTTAAGACTGGGAGAAACACCTTGTCCATCAGACCAGCCCTGTGTTCTAGTAAGATTGTGTAAGTGCAACCCTCTTGATGCTTAAATGCATAGAAAAAGTAGGAAGGAGAAGAGTTAATTTACCAAAAATAAAAAAGCATGAAGTTTGGTAGAGACAGACCAGGGAAGAACTACAGAGTCACGGATTTTGATGGTCAGACTCCCCGTCCGCTGTGGGTTGGATGCAGGCCCCTTGGCTCCGAGCTCCAGCAGGACCCCCGGCAGAGGCTGGGCCAGGCCCATGTACCCCTTAAAGTCATCATTTAGAAAGAATATGAATCATGAGCACCAAACACTGTTAAGCACTGACGCTGTGTCAGGCACTTGATATGATACGCCTGGTCCCCACCGCCGCCTTCTCAGGTAGGTGTTTTCACTCGTCTGACTCCTAAGCGACACAGTTCAGCGAGGTGGTGTGGCTTTGCCACGCAGCCCTCGCTGCCCCCGGCCCCCTCGGGAGGCGGCTCAGGGCCTAGCCCTCAGGGCGCCTGGCTCACAGACCCGGGCCCCGGGTGGCGGAGCTCCAGCGCTTCCACGGCCGCGCTGTGGAGGAAGAGCCACCCACAGCGGGAGACAGGCCTTGGGCCATTTTTCTCTTCTATACAAAGGAGAGGAGGTTGCCTCTGCCAGTCTGCTTTCTGTTGGGGCCAATGTGATGATTACAGTCATGCTGTTAGAATGTCCAGCTAGGAATATCCAGATAAAAATGAAGAATTCTAAAGCCTGGTTTTTACTGAGTTGAAAGCATTCTCTCAGAAGCAGCAGCATTCCCCCTGGAGACAATCGCCCGTTAGCCCGAGTGGACAGTGTGGATCAGGGGTTAGTGGTCCTCCATCGAGATGGGCTAGGTGACCTAATAGGCCTTTCTTTTTTTTTTTTTCTCTAAATTTCTAGGATTCTCATGATTTGAATATTGATGAACTCTTTGACTTGAACATTTTGTTTCTTCTAATTGTTCATCTTTTCCTGATAATTATAAGGTACACCAGGAGGATGGAATCAACTGTGCCCTTTATAAAAGGTGGATTTTTGAAACCATAGAACCTTGTTTTGTTTTAGTCAAACGTGACCCTAGGCTTCTCTCTTCTGACTTCTCCCTCCTCCTCTAAAACAGCCCGTGAAAAGAAAAGTTAACTTTTAAATGTTCTTCTAATTCTGTTTGGTTGGCTTGTTCTTATTCCTCATAGACAAAAATTGGAGTCCTCCAAAGGAGAATTCGGGATGTTAGAGGTGGGATGGGGTGAGAACTGGCTTAGCCACTCAGCTAGCCACCATCCAACACTTCGGGTTTGGAAGCGTGTGGCTTCTTAGCAGCTGTTAAAGATGACAGCAGAACCACAAATTTAACAGGAATAATTTTAAAAGATTCTTGGTGGCTGATGGGCCTTAATATCCAAACAGAGCTGTTGTTCCCTTCTGTCCACTTTTGCAGTGAATGAAGAGAAGGAGAAAATGTTAGTGCTCTGCAGCCTTTTACTAAGTACTTAAATAGAAGCTTAGACATACAGTCTGGTTTGAACAAAAGACACAGTCCTTATATGTAACATTTTCATATTAATTTACTAAGTACTTAAACAGAAGCTTAGACATACAAGCTGGTTTGAACAAAAGACACAGTCCTTATATATAACATTTTCATATTAATTCAGATTTCCGGGTAGATTTCTAGAAAAGACTAATTTGTTGCACATAGTTTTTCATCAAGTGTGGACGTGTGAGCATTAACAAGGAGTGTCTCAGCTCTAGAGCACCTGTATTCTCTTCCTGTCTAGATGTCTGATATGCCAAAGCCTGCCTTCATGAAGCAGAACCTGGATGCACTTGGAATCGGGACCTACCATAACATCGCCTTCATACACCCGGACACACCCATCATTAAAGCCTTGAACGTTTTCGTGGAGAGGCGAGTGTCGGCCTTGCCTGTGGTGGACGAGTCAGGTCTGTGTGCCAAGCCATACCTGTATCTCCTTAGGTATGGTGTGTGTGTCAGCCGCTCAGTTGTGTCTGACTCTTTGCGACCCCATGAACTGTAGCCCACCAGGCTCCTCTGTCCATAGAATTCTCCAGGCAAGAATACTGGAGTGGGTTGCCATCTCCTCCCTTCATGGGATCTTCCTGACCCACAGATCGAACCTGGGTCTCCTGCATTGCAGGCAGATTCTTTACTGTCTGAGCCACTAGGGAAGCCCCGCTTGGGGTAAAATTACTGTGAAATGACCTGCTGTATCAGATAAGTGGGGAAAAGGAAAACTTAGACCAGGGAGCACTCAAGGTAATAAGAATCATATTTTCCATGAAGATATCATTTCATATCTGCTTTTAAACAGACAAGTTTATTTTGTTTAGCAGTATTAATTCCCAGTGATTTTCTAGTTAAGATCGATACTAAATGCTATTTCTTGTTTTAAGACTTTTTCTAACATATGTTTTTATTTTTAGGAAAAGTTGTAGATATTTATTCCAAATTTGATGTCATTGTAAGTATTTTTAATTTTGTTAAACCTGTCATCTAGAATGCCTGTGAAACATATTCATTACTCTGTTTTTGTGATTTTTCCTAACTTAATAATTCTTGGCTTATTTGAGGATGAGGATCCTATCAGAGAATTCCACAGACTCCTCCCTAGTAACTGTACTTTTATTGGTATTTTGTTCATAGATTTAGCAGTGAATAACATACTAGCAGCATCTTATAATTCTTTGTTTTTCAGATCAGCCATGGCTTATCTGTTACTATGGTGTGTGTGTGTGTATTAAGTGGTTGCGTTTCTGTGTGGGAGATAGCGATTCATTCTGCTGACAGGCGTGGGCCTGGTACACACACGGCTCCCTGGGCACACATAGCTCACTACTTGCTGACTGGCAACAGCTGTTCTAAGGAGGACAGGAAACCTATTTCATAGCATTATATAAAGATCTTCTTTAATCCCTGGTTTAAATGTACTAGAATGATTTTGGTACTACATCCTTCCACTTGGTGCTTCTCTCCCCACTCTACTCATTTAAATGCATCTACTTAGAGTTTTACATTAATTCTAAGAAAGGGAACTGAAACTCTGGTAGCCCCAAACATGCACATCTTTTTTTTTTTTTTTTTGCCACAGTATTGACTGCAGCATTTAAGTATTCTTTTGTAGCTGTCTCAAACCCTTATGTTTCATCCTATTCCGTTTAACATAATAGACACCATAAAACAGGCTTACTGGAATCTGGTTGGGTGGGACCCCTATAAGCTTAATCAGAGCCTTGAGACCCATTCACATCTATAGGACATCCTCCACGAGTACTTGGTCCTGACGGCTCCCCCATCCCCAAGCCTTCTTAGCAGAAACCTTCTTCCCCAGCCCTGGGCACTTCTCACCCTTGGCAAATGTTAGTCCACCTCTCAAAAGACTTTATACATCAGGGAACAACCCTGTAGAGTAAGAGGGAGAGGGATAAATTAGAATTTGGGATTAGCAGATACAAATTACTATATAAAGTAGATGAAGAATATCCTCCTGTAGAGCAGAGGGAACTATATTTAAGATCTGGTAATAACCTATATGAAAAAATACATACATATGATTAATTCACTTTGCTGTATACCAAAGAGTAACACTACCTTGTAAATCAACTATATTTCAAAAAAAAAAAGAAAACCCTATTGGGTAAGAATGGGGGAATCGTCCATAGGTTACACAGTCAGAATTTAACACAATTGCTTCATAATAAAGGTATACCTTGCAAGCTTTACTGTTGATAAGATGATGAAATAACAGTACTCACGGCATGTGTTAAGCCAGTACCATGGCACTAAATTAAGATAAACATTAATGTTTTTAAAAATCGGTTGCTCTGAACTTACTTTGGTCATTAAAGTGAATGGAAACAAAGGATATAATTCACTGCTACTTGATTACAGAACCTTGCTGCTGAAAAGACATACAACAACCTAGACATCACCGTGACCCAGGCCCTACAGCACCGGTCGCAGTATTTCGAGGGTGTCGTGAAGTGCAGTAAGCTGGAGATACTAGAGACCATCGTGGACAGAATCGTGAGAGCGGAGGTGAGGCAGCTGCACGCACACACACACACACGAGCGCGTGCACCCCCTCCCCCTCCCTCCCTCTGTCCCTCCACCGGCACTAACTAGGAAGCAGGGCCCCAGGAATCCCAGTCACAGGAGCAGCCCCTGAGGCAGCCTTCCAGTCCAGTCGTGCGGCAGTCTCCTGCTGTAGAGCGTATCGTGTGTCTTGGCACTTAGTAGATCATCTGTGATGCTTGGCACCTAGTAGGTCCTCTGTGAATGGCCACTGGTTTCAATTTATAAGGCCTGATGTCATAGCCAAATCAAATAAATGGGTAGGCTACTTTCATGGTTTTAAAACTTAAGAAAGAGAAGTCCCAAGAGCTTTAAGTTTCCTTAGGGTGTTAGTGAATTTAAAGCTATAGATGTAATTATATGGTTTTAACAAAGTAAGTCGATAAAACTATGTTCTGATCTTTTACTAAGTTAGAGTAATTATCTTCCCATCAGTGTGTCTTTTCCTGATTTAACCATAAATGGTCAGTCCATCTCCTGACCCTCAGCCTCATGTCCCCTTTTATTTTACTGCCTGTAAGTTTTTTTAATATATTTTGCATATCACTCTATATAAAAGATGTGTAGGATCATCCCCATAGTGTATCGAATGCATTAAACCCATCCTCAGATAATTTCTTTCCTTTCTTGTTAGGGATAGGAAATTACCCTCTATCAATCTTCAGGACTGAAGCATCAATGTGCCTGTGTTCCTCCTAACTCCTAACCGGGCAAAAGCCATTCATAAGTCTGCTCTGATTTTTATTTAAATGCAAGGACTCAGGCCAAAAAGAAAAGTGCCTGAGTATTTTTAGGCTCACGGTGGGTGACCTTAGCCTGCTTTCTTTACCTGTGAAGTGGTGTGGAGTCTGGAGCCCCTGCCCAGGAGCCAGGGGTGCCCAAGTCCACTGGCCCTGCCCATGTCACCTGTGTGAAGACCCCCACTGCCCTGTCCATGGGGCTGATGCCCAGCTGCAAGCACCAGGCTTTTACCCTGTTTCCCTAGCCTTAACGTGAAGGCTTTCCTTTTTCTACTTGAACTTAATACCCATTACTAGTTTTCTAAAGGGCTTTAAGTGGCTGAGGAATACATCTAAGCTTTCTATTGTTCTTTTTATGTGCCTTTTGAAGATCATAAGAAATCCCTCTATAATTATAAGGACAATGGACCACATCCATCTGATGGACTCCTTTATAATGATTAAGGGTCACGTTAGAGGAGGATGCTATTGATATGGAAAAACAATATCTTGCCAAGAGAAGCCAATATAAAGTGTAATCCTTTGTGTGAACATAACGCACACATGCAAAGCAAAGAGTCTAGAAAGACTTGTACCCCAGTATTGACACAGCTGTTTCCGGGGACGTGGGGACGTGGGAATGCCAACACTCCTGCGTGTCCCCACGCCCCTGTTTGAGCGTGTGTTACTGTCACATGAAGAAGAAAGTGATTGGCTTGTCTTGGAAGTTCATCGGGTGAGCAACACAGATTTCACTGTAATATGAAATAGGTCATTGAGGAAAATAAAGACGTAATTAAGGTTTTCTCAAGTTGTCCATCTTGACTTTTTCCTCATTAATTATTTTCCACCAAAATATGTTGAAGCTGAAAACTGGTGACAAAGACCAGTTTTTAGCTTCAACATATTTTTGTTAGGAGAAGGGTATACATCAGCAATGTATGTATCAGCCATGATTTGGCTTATTTATATGACGAATATCACACTAGCTTTTAGAAAAGGAACATCTGTACGTTTAGACTCATCAACAAAATACTTTTGGTGCCACTAATTCTAATTGAAATGGTTTCCCCTTGACCTTTAGTAGTTCAAAGAGAGGCATTTGTCATTATTAAATATTAACAATCAACTGTGTCTAGTGTAGAATATAAAGCATTCTCTGACCCTAGCTGTCAAGCATCAATTTATGATCACAGTAAATAGATAACTGTGTTATATCACAGGATGATTGAAGAACCTAAGTTGTTCTAGCCCAGTTGTGCACCAGCCAGGGTTTCCGTGGTCAGTATGGGGAAGAGAATCTCCAAGCTGACCACCGGCATGTGGTTGCCTCAGGCCTGAGTCCTAAAGCTCATGCATCAGAGAAGCTCTTGGCGCGCTCTCCCTTTCCTAAGGACACCCCCTTGTTACACTAACACCTCAAACACTGTCGACTTACAAAAGGCTTTCAAGCAGAAACAGGACATGAATGTGATGTATTCCGCTGTGTTATAGTTGACTGTCCTCTGTCATTCTTAATATATGAAAAAGAAAAGAGAAAAAGTAATCTAAGCATAGTGACCTTTTAGTTTTGCTGTTTATTTGGACTTCTCTCCCATGTAAAACAGTTATCTGATAGTTATTAGAAACCAAAGTACAACGGTAAAAACATCTAAAACCGTTCAAGAGATTATAGCTGCTATTACACTTCCTGTTTTGAGTTGTATCTTTCATATATTAATATTTTGAAAATAGAAAACCAAGCCAGACGTAGCCAGCCAGTGTTTCTTGTGTGCATGGGGCTAGGTTGCTTCAGTCGCGTCCAACTCTTTGCAGTGCTTTGGGCTATAGCCCTCCAGGCTCCTCTGTCCATGGGGATTCGCCAGGCCCGAATACTGGAGTGGGCTGCCATGCCCTCCCTCAGGGGGTCTTCCCGCCCCAGGGCCTTCCCGCCCAGGGATCAAGCCCCAGGCCTCCTGCATTGCAGGCAGATTCTTCACTGTCTGAGCCACTAGCTGCTGTTATTCACTGTATAGTACGTGAAAGACTTTCTTAAGGTTCATTCTAAAGCTCATTTCAGCTTTCACATGTGGGGCCTCCCCTTCTCTCGTCTGCAGGTCCATCGGCTGGTGGTCGTCAATGAAGCCGATAGTATCGTGGGAATTATTTCCCTGTCCGATATTCTGCAGGCCCTGATACTCACCCCCGCAGGTATCAATGCTAGTGTCTGACCTTTACCGTAAGTACATGGCAGGGGGTGGGGTGAGCAGTAAGCCCTTCCCTAGCACCTGCCAGCCACAGCCTTCTCTACAGTACTTCATCAGGCATTTTCATTTTTGTTGTGGTTTTGAAGTTTCTCTGTCCTACTTGAGAAAGAAAAGTTTATAGAAAGTATTCTGACCTAGGAGCATCCTATCAACACCCAGAGTGCTTCAGTAATCAAGGACTCATTGCCGTGTTCATCATAACCTTTTCCTTTAAAAAGAGCTCCTCGGTTTCACTTTGTTTTTAGGGCTGCTAACTGGAAATCAGGAAGGAAATTCTTTGGGATCTGTCTATTAAAACCATCCTTGGGTTCAAGCCCTGGGTTGGGAAGATCCCCTGGAGAAGAAAATGGCAACCCACTCCAATATTCTTGCCTGGAGAATCCTATGGACAGAGGAGCCTGGCGGGCTACAGTCCATGGGGTCACAAAGAATTGAACACGAGTGAGTGACTAACACTTTCACTTTCACTCTTCCAAAAGAGCATACTAGTAGTGAGTATATAAAACAAATGAGCTGCACAAACTTTTCCATTAATAGTGTATTAATAGTTATTTACATTAACTGCCAAATGACGTTTGGTGGCTAAACTCATTCTCTCCCAGATTCACTCTGAGCAAGCCCTAGGTCACAGTCAGGGAGCCTGCAGGACTGGGGAGGGGACTCTAGAAGAGAAAAGCTGGTGTTTCAGCCATGCCACACGTTTACTAGATGGGTCCTAAAACCACCCCCCGTCTCCACCCCTCCCCCCAGCCCATCTACTGTACTAAGCACTTACAGACAGCCCAGCCTCAGGCCTCACAGATCAAGGCCAAGGCCTGAGAGTAAATGATGTGCCCTTTGAACTCTTCCAAGTTAAACATTAATATTTGCATTTGCTGGGGTATTGATTTTCCTTTAGTTCAGAAATTAATGAGACTAGCTACGACTAGTTTTTACAGTTGGCCTGTTGACCTGAAGATACCCACCCTAAGGGAACCCCCACCACCAGTGGGAAGCAGACCCCACTAATCCAGGGGGCCAGGGCGGGGGCGTAGCCCGGAGGGTGAGGACATGGCCCGGGGAGCAGGGGCTCTCAGAGCAGCACCCGGCTGGTGTCGGAGAAGTCCAGGGGCCCAGCCTATGTCTGCTGAGTCAGAACCCCTTGAGATGGGGCTTGCCGCAGTCATTTTCAAATCTCAGACATTAGAAAACTTTGTTTTAAAGACAGGTTTCAGTACAGCATTAGAGGTCAACCTGTGCACACACCACGAGCAATCAGCCTACCAGTCCACCCACCACCATGCAACTGACCCCTCAGCCATGTCAGCCCCCCGTCCCCTTCCTTCTGGAAACCAGTCCTCTCTTCTCCATGTGTTTTTTGTTGTTATTTAGTTAGTTTTGGCTCAGGGTTTTGGGGGTTTTTTTTAAGATTCCACATAGGAATGAAATCATATGGTATTTATCTTTTCCTGTCTTACTCCATGCTGAAGTAACTAAACGATCCATCCATGTTGTCAAAAATGGCAGGATTTCATTTTTTATGGCTCATGATAATCTCTATAGTCATGAAATGAGAAAAGGACTAAAAGAATGTGAGATCGTCTGTAGCAATACTTACAGTAACCTAAAACTGGGAATAACCCAGACATCTTTGAGCACAAGAATGGACAGACTGCATTCTGTCCGTCGGTAGAATGGGTGGATGAACGCACAGTTGTATCTGATAGTGAACAAACTTCATAGACAAACAATAAAGTGAGGAAGCAGCACCAGCGTGGAGAGTGTGGTTCCGCTGGTGTACAGCTGACCCTTAAACAATATGGGTCCACTTCTACGTGGAATGTTTTCAGTAGTAAAGACTGCAGTCCCACATGGCCCATGGCTGGTTGAATGCACAGAGGTGGAACCAAGGATGCAAGGTGGAATCATGGGTACAGAGGCCACACTGTGTGCAGTGCTCCGGCTCCATATGTTCATGGGTCAGCTCTACAGCCCATCCATGCACATTAGGGAAAGGACTCTCCTCCACTCAGGCTCATCCCCATGGCCACGTCACTTGGCACCTTGAGAAAAAGATACCCCTTTTCTAGCTGGCTGGCCCTGGGCTAAGGCACACAGCTTACCAGGCAGAGTCAAGCCAAACGTCAGCTCCCTTCTGTCCCAAGGCCAAGATTCTTTGTGCATCACAAATTCACTGTAAGCAATTCTTTATCCTCACTGTGCCTTGGCATCACAAACCAAAAGAATGAGAATGTTCATCTGGGCAAGTTTAAATTTCCATCCAGAAAGGATTTTTCAGAAATTCTCAGTCACTGATGCAAGTCAGCGTTAATGAGAATGCAAGGAGGAAACCTGGGCCACAGCTGGATTTGAAATGTATATTAACACAGAAATAGCATTATGACCGAGAAGGCAATGGCACCCCACTCCAGCACTCTTGCCTGGAAAATCCCATGGACGGAGGAGCCTGGTGGGCTGCAGTTCATGGGGTCACTAAAAGTCGGACACGACTGAGCAACTTCACTTTCACTTTTCACTTTCATGCATTGGAGAAGGAAATGGCAACCCCCTCCAGTGTTCTTGCTTAGAGAATCCCAGGGACGGGGGAGCCTGGTGGGCTGCCGTCTATGGGGTCGCACAGAGTCGGACACGACTGAAGTGACTTAGCAGCAGCAGCAATATTATGAAGACAGGGATAGTCAAATTAAGAGTTCTTTCTAGTACAGTGGATGTAACCCTGTTTATTTAAGGATGTGCTGTGTGCTCCCAGTATCTGGATTATCCATGAGCCTTGGGGGCAGAGCTCTCTTTGAATGAAGAGAGCACCTCCTTCAGACCAGACAGTGTGGTGGGAGTGTCAGACCAGAGGTCCCACCTGGGCAACCAAGCCCGCTCTCCGCCCGCTTTCCCCCAGAGCTGTGAGAGTGTAGGCCAGCTTGCAGCTCCGCTGTGCAGCCTCCGCCCTTTCTACAGAATGAGCAGCTGACACAGGCCTCCTGTCCCTGCTGAGATCCGTACCCTGACTGAAACCGCATGGCAAGGCCCCACGCCCAGGATGAGCAGGGTAGATGTTTATGGGATAATGAGTAAGAGATGCTTTTGAAATCATCCACTATTACATGAATAAAAGGGAAGTTCAGTTCAGTCGCTCAGTCGTGTCCAACTCTTTGCCACCCCATGGACCACAGCCCGCGAGGCCTCCCTGTCTATCACCAACTCCCGGAGCTTGCTCAAACTCATGTCCATCGAGTTGGTGATGCCATCCAACCATCTCATCCTCTGTCAGCCCCTTCTCCTCCTGCCTTCCATCTTTCCCAGCATCAGGGTCTTTTCTAGTGAGACAGTTCTTCGCATCAGGTGGCCAGATTATTCGATTTCAGCTTCAGCATCAGTCCTTCCAATGAATATTCAGGACTGATCTCCTTTAGGATGGACTGGTTGGATCTCCTTGCAGTCCAAGGGACTCTCAAGAGTCTTTTCCAACACCACAGTTCAAAAGCATCAGTTCTTCGGCGCTCTGCTTTCTTTATCGTCCAACTCTCACATCCATACATGACTACTGGAAAAGCCATAGCTTTGACTAGACAGACCTTTGTCGGCAAAATAATGTCTCTGCTGTTACCAGTAGTTATTCTTTTCACTGGATAATGTACACAATTCCCCATTAAGGATACTGATTTGATAATTCACATTTTCTCTTGTTCAAAAAAGTTTCAGCTATAGTTCATTGCCTGGCTTATCTCAGATGTTTCAAGTAAACAAGTATCTACACAGGCAAGCAGTGAATCAACAGCTCAGTGGCAGTAGCTACAATCTTTTAACACCTTATTTTTATAGATTGTTAATCTCTTTCAAAGTGAACTGTCTTCTAGTGTCTGATGAGAAAACAGAGAAGCTGTTGTAATGAAAAAAAAAAAAAGCAGCTCCCCACTCCCAACCCATTTAGAAATATCCTGACCAGATGAGCGTAGGTGTTAGGTGCAGGTACTGTAAACATGTTACAACGCTTTTTTTTTCCACATTTTTGTAAGTATATACAATGGAAGTACTTTGCACCTTCACTAAAATTTAAATATACATTTCTTTAAAAAAATTTAGCAGCAAAACCCTCTTCTTTTCAAATTAAACCTTGCACAGAGTTACAGTATGCAGTATGGAATAAAGGCATGCCGCAGCGATATCAGGGCCGGAGGGTGGTGGAACCTGGACCCACCTGCTCATCACCCACTACTCGTGAGGGTAGGATCCACGGGGTGGAGAACCACCTCTGTGCTCACCTGGGACCGGTGCAGCGGCAACATATTTTTACTTTTGCTTTGAAACTTCTATTTCCCGTCTCTGGCAGGTGCCAAACAGAAGCAGACAGAAGCCGAGTGACCCCCGTGAGCAGAGGAGCCCTCGCAGGAGAACTTGAACAGAGATGCTGGGTCACGCTTTGCCTCATGAACACGGACTGCGATGAACACAGCAAAACTGGCTGAGAACGTGTGGTATCAGGGTTTAGCGATGGTTTTGTTTTTCCCCAGTGATGTTGACATGAAGCATAAAAGGAGAAAGCTTGTATGTGTTTGAAGATTTCAAGCTTGCATTAAAAGACTGTTCTCAGACCGTCTTCTGAAAGATTTCAAATGCTGTTATGTCATTAAAGTGCACAGTGTCCTGCGTTTTTATTCTTTTTCATGGTAAAGAAGTCACTGGTGTCTTAACGGGCGGGCTGGCATAAGGCACGTGTGTGGCCTATTGAGAACTAGTGCCTTATGTGGGAACAGCGGCCTGTCATCACCGCTGCCCGCGGTGGCCGGAGCGCGTCCTGGCCAAGCGGCACTGCTGAGTGTGAACGTCTCTGAACCTTTACCAAATCAGTTTGTTTTCATTCAGTTTGTTGACTAGCTGTAATCTGAATATAAATAATTTACTTTATAAAATTTTAATGATGGTCTTACGTTTAAGTGTTCCATTCTGAACCAGTGTAAAACAAGGCTGACTTACAGCAGCTTTAT
Organism: Nanger dama; assembly: GCA_917880005.1. Lineage (NCBI taxonomy): Eukaryota > Metazoa > Chordata > Mammalia > Artiodactyla > Bovidae > Nanger > Nanger dama. Next base: position 5,813,066 of record CAKJTW010000098.1, read on the forward strand.
TTATTTTTTACTTTCATGCAGTTTTTTTACACATCTTTTTGGTGGGTAAATGTCACCATACCCATGAATAAACCATTGGTTGCTACTTTAAAAGGGCAGATTTCTCGTCATTTCACTTCGGATCTGGAAAGGATAAGACTTCTCAGAGAGCCACTGCTGGGTTTTAAAAGCTGGCATTTCTAACAGCCTGTGTGGGAGCCTGCTCTGCAGGGCTGCAAAGTGCCCGGAAGATGTCTATTTTTTTCTTGTGTTTTGACATGAAAATCATGATGTCTGTATGACTGCTGATGCGATTGTTTTGTAAATTTTACTGTGGCATATACAATATTGTCATATGGTTGAGGAGAAACACAATGTTTCCTAGTGTAAGTGCTCTGAAAATGTTGACACTGTGTGTGTGTGTGTGTGTGTGTGTGTGTGTGTGTATGTGTATACACACACGAGTATAGTTTGGTTTTTGTTTTGGGGTTTTTTTCAGATTGAAAACTTAAAATAAATCTTACTATCTGCCATCTTGTTAAACAAGTTCTTTAAAATACTTTGTATTTCAGCACACATTAATTAAAATCCTACATGCAATTTCCCACTTAGATATTTCTCCCAAAATAAAGGAGAACGTGCATTCTCCTATCCTTTTTACATCAACAGAAAATAAAACCTTAATGATTTGATTCATAAACTTTATCTCTCTCCATTATTAAATAAAACATTTCATTTAAAATTTCCATGCATATTTTATTATGCTAGGGGTCAATTTTTTCATCTCCTAATAGGCCAAATATGAAAGAGATTTTGGATGTTTTCCCCATAGAAACAGTAGTGTTTGTGATTTAGGCTAATGGTAAATCTTGGAGAACAATGAAATATCAGAAAGTTAAAAAAAAAAAAAAACTGGTAATAAACCTGACCAAGGAGGTAGGAGGCTTATACACTAAGAACTATAAATCAGTGATAAATTGAAGATGATTCAAAAAATGGAAATATATCCCATGCTCTTAGACTGGAAGAATTGACATTGTTAAAATGGCCATGTTGTCCAAAGCAGTCTATAGATTTAATGCAACCCCTGTCAAGTTATTCATGACATTTTTTTTTACTAGAACAAATATTTTACTAGAACTAAAATAATACTAAAATTTATATGGAAACATGAAAGACCCAGAATTGCCAAAGAAATGCCAAGGGAAACCAAAGCTAGAGGCATAACCCTCCTAGACTTTAGACTCGACTACAAAGCTACAGTAATCAGAATAGTCTGGTACTGGCAAAAAAAAAAAAAAAGAAAAAAAAGCAGACGTATAAATCAGTGGAAGAGAATAGAGAGTCCAGTAATAAATCCACACACAGTTAGTCTTCAACAGAGGAGGCAAGAATACACAATAGAGAAAAGACAGCCTCTTTAACAAGTGGTACTGGGAAAGCTGGACAGCTGCATGTAAATCAATGAAGTTCAAACACCACATGATACGCAAAAATAAACTCAAAATGACTTAAATGCAAGACATGACACCATAAAACTAGAACATGGGCAAAGCATTCTCTGACATAAATAGTACCTTTTTTTTTTAAGGTCAGTCTCTCAAGACACAAGTAAAAGCAAAAATAAAGAGGACCTAATCGAACATGCAAGCTTTTGCATAGCAAAGGAAACCATAAACGAAAAGCCTATGGACTGGGAGAAACTATTTGCCAACAATGTGATCAACAAAGGCCTAATTTCCAAAATATACAAACAGCTCATATAATTCAATAACAATCAAAAAATGGGCAGACAACCTACGCAGACATTTCTCCAAAGAGGACGTACAGATGGCATGAAAAGATGCTAACCATCACTAATTATTAGAGAAATGCAAATCAAAACCACGATGAGATATTGCCTCATCCAAGTCAGAATGGCTATCACCCAAAAGTACAAAAAAATGCCTGAGAGAGTGTAGAGAAAAAGGAACTCACACTAAATCAGTGGGAATGCAAGTGGTACAGGCACCATGGAGAACAGTATGGATGAGCATTAACGAAAAATAGGGTTGCCATATGATCTTGCAATCCCATCCTGGGCATACAGCCAGAAACTCTAATGAGAAAAGATGCATGTATCCCAGCGTTCACAGCAGCACTATTTCAATAGCCAAGACGGGAGGCAGTGTAAACATCCATCAACAGATGAATGGGTAAAGAAGATGTGGTACAACAGAATATCACTCAGTCAAAAAAATGAAATTATGCCATTTGCAGCAGCATGGATGAACCTAGAGACGATCATCAATCAGACAGACGGACAAATAATATCATTGATACCACTCATGTGGGATCTTCAAAAAAAGATATGCATGAACTTACTTACAAAACAGAAACAGACTCAGACAGAGAATAAGTGCATGGTTACCAAAAGGTAAGGGGGGGGGGTGAAATTAGGAGTTTGGGATTAACAGATACACTACTATATATAAAATAGATAAACAACAAGGACCTACTCTATAGCACAGGGAACTATATCCAGTATCTTGTAACAACCTACAATGCAAAAAAAACCTAAACAAAATATAGGTATGTATGTGTGTATATACATATATATATATATTGACTTTGCTGTATACCTAAAACTGACATTATTAACTATACTTCAACTGGGGCTTCCCCAGTGGCTCAGACGGTAAAGCGTCTGCCCGAAATGCAGGAGACCCACGTTCGATGCCTGGGTCAGGAAGATCCCCTGGAGAAGGCAATGGCAACCCACTCCAGTCAGGAAGATCCCCTGGAGAAGGCAATGGCAACCCACTCCAGTGCTCTTGCCTGGAAAATACCACGGACAGAGGAGCCTGGTAGGCTACAGTCCATAGGGTTGCAAAGAGTCAGACACAACTGAGCGACTTCACTTTCACTTTCTTTTCATACTTCAATTAAAAAGGAAAACACTTGGAGAAAGGGAAAAGTCACAAAGCTGCTAGAACAGTTTTGAAACTCAAAGTATGCATCCTCGGTCCAGCCTCGCTCATGCAGCACACGCACACGCGCGCAGACGCCACACAGTGTGGAGGAGGCAGGCTCTGCGTCCTCTGCTTCAGAAGACAGTTTGGTTTCTTAAAAGAACCACGCCTCTTCCCACGAGGCACACTCCTGTCCTGCAGCTCTCTGGCCGAGCGCACTTTTTCTGTTTGAGGGTTTTGAGTGGTATACAGTCAGCGCCAAGCACATCAGGGTGTGGAGCCTGAGGAAGCAGCCCCGTCTAGTGGTCAGGCTACAAGTAACCAAGTTCCATTATCCTTCGGTTTCCATCTACGTGTTATTTGTTCCCAGCAAATGACCAAGACTGGATTACAGTAAACATGTTTCTGGGTACCCTTCTAAAAACGAGGAAAAGTGGCCCTTGAAGGTCAGGTGAAATAAGGATTCTGAGGGGAAACGTCTAAACAATTTGAGAAGAGATGGAGCTCACCTTGGAAACCCCTGTACCAAGAGGCTGACAGCACCTCCAGAGACTGGTATGAACAAAAGTGACTGATGTGAAAGCAAGAGCATGTTGGAAACGCCACGCCTGTTCCAGAAACAGAGGGCATCTGTTCTACTTTTTCTTCTAATCTCTAAGAAAAACTTATAGACGTGTTGAGCTGATAGTATTTCTCATGACTGTCTTAGAGAGACATCTTTGCGTGAACAGACAGTCCACTTAGACCACTGGTTCTCAGTCCAGAGAGACTTCCATCCTAGAAGACATCTGGCAGAGGGCACATGTCTTGGCTGTCACCACTGGGAGTAGAGAAGGGCTGCGAGTCACAAAACACACCTCACTGCACACGACAGCCCCGTGACAAAGAGTATCTAGCCTAAGATGTTTGCGGTATTGAAGCTAGAAACTCTGCCCTAAAAATCAGTATTTTCTTGGTATTTTGAATCCACCTGTCTTCGGAAGAAAAACCCAGCAGGTAGCCTTTCTGGGAGAGGAGACAGCCAAAATAATACACAGGTGAATTCGATGGGTCCACATGACCCTCATCACAATTTCCTTCCGAAGCATTTTCACCAAAAAAGTGAATGTTCCTTGCATAATATCAAGCGCTCTACAGGGGCAAGTGTTACCCACGGGGAAATGCTTGGACAGTCAATTGTGCTGTTATCTTATTTTCATAAAGAAATGTAGAACAAGCTCCAAAATTGTTTTTCATGTAAAAATTTTACATGTGAAAATGTTAAAAAAAAATTTTTTTTCACCTGTAAAGCTGACAGAGTAAGTTCATGTGTGGAGTACACTTGAAGCAACTTAACCTGAAATTCCATCTCGGTGTGTGTGAGTCACAACATCTCACTTCTTGGACTAAACGCACTGCATAGAACAATCACGCGGCTCTCAAAGCAAACTGAGGTTCCGACCTGCAGGGAGAAGATAAGACGCCCAGTTCTCTCCAGACATCTCTGCACCAGAAGGGGGCCGACCTCCACACCTCACAGGTCAGAACCTGAAAAGTCACTAAGACACCAGGCCTGACTCTTAATTCTGTGGCTCCCTCCCTGGAACACCTGCATCCCCATCGCCAGGTTTCCTTGGCGACCAGAGCCCCAAGTGTACCTGATTCTGGCACACTGAAGACAGAGGCCTGGGGTCAGGGTCATTCCCTACCCACCAAGGTCCTACCTGCTCAAGCATCCTGCCCCTCCCGTTTCTCCCCAGCCCTCAGGACTGCAGAGAACGTGAGCCAGCGCTCCCGGGGCCCCAGGGGAGGGGCCTTGCTCATTCCAGTGACCCACTGGTCCTGGGAGCACTTGAAAGAGAAATGCATTCCACCATCCAGGGGCAAAGCCGCCCCCTCCCAGCTGGGGCCTGTTCCCTCTGCCTCCTCCTGGCTCCAGGGCCCCAGGTCCAACACCCAAGGCCTCCACGCACCTGAGGCTCTGGCCACCCTCTCAACTCGCTGCCCGCGTCTATGGGGCCCTAAATGGGAAACCTTAAAAATAAAGGGGCTAGCTTTGCGGTCAGAAACTAAGATGGCGCCTGGCGGAACAGATGGGGGCAGGGTCTATGTTTTTTTGTCAAAGTTTTTGATTGGCTCTCTTGATTTCTGTGCACGTGGATAGCGCGTGATCACCATAGACTCCTGTTATAATGAAGGCGCATGACGATTTGACCTTTAACATGATTGGTGCAATTATGTAAAGTCCCTTTGGAGACCAAACCCCCACACCCCCGCTTGCCTTTATAAGCTGGGAGCTTGCAGCAATAAAGCAGAACTGCTTCTATGGAACCCCTGTCGTGCATTTTATTGTCTTTCGCTCTCCGGGGGCTGGGTTGGCGGACAGCAGGCTCACCTCTCCTCGGGACCCCTCGGCTTTGCTGAGGGCAGTTCCATTGCCTCTACTCTTTCTGCGGAGCGCCCCCCAGCAGAAACTGGCGCCCAACGTGGGGCACGAAGCGGACGGATGGAGGTGGTGACACCGTGTGTCTCTGAAAGAAGGAGCCACGGGGGACTAGGCTGGTCGCAGCACAGCGCTCCCCTTCAGAGGAGTATCTCCCGAGGTAAGCCGGACTTCAAGGTGGGCCCCCTCCATTTTTAGGGAAGTGGCAAAAATCTCTTGACTTATTTTCTCTCTTTTCTGATCTATCCTTAATTCTTTTTCGGGAGTTTCAGTGAACAGGCGGACGGTTGTGGAGGCAACTGGTAAGTCCTGGCTAGGGCCACGCTCTGGCGGACCTTGAAGGCCCGCAACAGGTAAGCCTCAGTAACTAGAGCCCGGCCGGGTGAAACTCCCCTTTAATCTTTCTTAACTGAGGACGTGGCCTAAAATCTTCCCTGTGGGCACGGGTCAGGCGCTTAAAGGCCATTAGGTCACCTGCCACTTGAAGACTCGTGACAGGATAAGGGGGTCACGGAACAGGCTAGAAACCTCTAGGGTGCCCGCCCCCAACAAGAATACGCAGGCCAATATGCAGGCACATAAACGGTTCCAAAAGCATACCATAAGCCCAACTTTCTGGCTGCCACCACTCCCGATAGGATTTTTGGTGGTTGTCCTCAGTGACTGTTCTTTCTATCCTCTCTCGGAAGCATGGGAAATAACGTTGGCAAGTCTGATGAGCCTGCACTCAAAGCGCTGTGATATATGCTCATAAGCAGGGAACTTGAGATTTCTGACGCTCAGGCCATTAACGTCTGGGGGACCATTGTACGGTTGGCCCCCTGGGTTGCTTCGGCCAACCTGTTCTCTTGGGACACTTGGGATCGAGTGCAAACCCTTGCTAGGCAGCGAGAGGCTTGATATGGGTGAGGAGCCCCCGTAGGGTTCTGTCTGATCATTTCGGCCCTCAAGCTCTGCTTTTCACAGAGCGAGGAGCATGTCACTGATACGGGTGCCCCCAATTCAAAATCAGAAAAACAATGGGAAGAGTTTGAGGAATGAGTCATGTCGGACCAAGATAAAGCAAAAGAAACTGCAGGGAATAAAGACTCTAGAGCAAATAGTGGGCCATGGGAGCCTTTGCGGGGTGATAAAGGGGCAGAAGAGAATAGAGACTCCTCTGATGCCTCGGGACCGGGAGCCCAGGGGAGAGATCTGTGCCCCTCCCTGCCTCCCCCATTTGAGGAAGTTTCAGGAGCACCTTGGGTGCGAGAGACAATGAGGTCACCTTGGAAAGGGAGACCCTATCCCGGGGACCCTTGGGGATCCCCACTGCCCTTTACTGGCCTGACTCAGGCCTTTCCTGTAAATGTTAGCCTAGGTGGGGGAATAGGCCGGCAGCCTGCTACCCCTGGGAGGCCAATGATTTAAGAGAGCTTAAAAGGCAGTGGCAGAGGATGGCCCAAACTCCCCGTGGGCAGAAACTATTCTCCAGGGCCTGGCTCATCAACCTTGTACGACCCAGGACTGGAAGATGCTATGTAAGGCAGTGCTCCCCAGCAACAGCTATATCAAATGGTGTGCCTTTTTCAAGGAAGAGTGTCATGCTCAGGCAGAAAGAAATCAAGCTGCCAACCCTGCTATCCCAGTGACTTTCGGGATATTGTCAGGGACGGCAGATCAATGGAGTACGGGACCTCAGCAGGCCACCATTCCTGCTCCTTATACAGATCAGGTACGGGCCATATGCCTGGCCGCCTGGAAAAAGCTTGCAGAGGGCCCCAGTGAGCCCCCTATATCGGGCATCACTCAAAAAAACAATGAAGAACTCTCCACCTTCATAGATCGGGTGGAAAAGAGTATACAGAGAAAATTCCCTCCGGGGCCCCTTAGTCTGGGAAGGGATAAACTCAGACCATAAGTTGGTTTGCACAGGACAGAAAGACCACTCTATGGAGCAATGGATTATAGCCACCAAAGACGTGGGGACACAAGCCATCAGACCCAGTCTATTTCGACTGCCCTTCAGGCTCAGACTGAAGCCCTTACCGAGGTGATGACCAAGGCCCTCTCCACTATGACGGCTTCTGGGGGACCACATCTACGGGACCCCTAGCCCCCTCAAAATCGGGTCGATGCTTTGGCTGCGAACAAGAGGGACACTTTAAAAGGATTGCCCTCAAGGCGGGGGAAGACCTACTGGTCGGAGACCTCCCACTACTCCATGCCTGAGGTGTAGAAAGGGATATCACTGGAAGGCAGAGTGCAAGTCTAAATTTGATAAAGATGGCAAGCCTTTAAATTAGATGAGGGGCAACCTCCAGCCCCGTCACCCCAAGGGGGACCCCGTTTCTTGCCAGATCATTGAAAAAACCCTTCCCCAGATGTGGCTCGCTCTGGCCCCCTACAAGGCTAATGGGGATCAATAAGGCCAAAGAGCCCCCAGAGCCAATTGGACTGTGCCTATTGTGCCTGGATTAAGGCCTAAAATGGATATTACCATAGGAGGAAAGAGATTTCGATGTCTGATCGACACAGGAGCTGATCGGACTGTCCTCAGGGCAGAGGAGGTCCCACCTAGCTGGAAATTGGTCCCTGGGCTACAATTATTGGGCGTTGGGGGAACATTCAATCTAAAGAGACTGCTGAGTGGCTCCCCTGGAAAGATGTTGATGGTTCTACAGGAGAGGTTCAGCCCCTGATAGCTTCTGGATTGAATGCAAATCTACTTGGCCAGGATATTTTGGGACAAGCAGATGTATATATTACTACTGATTATAAGGGCCTTTATGATAACCTCGATGAGGAAAAATATCAACAACATTATAAACATTCTCCCATACCAAACTATAGGGGAGATCATGAGTTTGATAAACTTCACAAAGGAGAGCCTCTAACCCGATGGAAGGCGTCCCCCAATCCTAAAGGCCACTGCCCCCAGGTCCCTCCAATACAATGAAAATCTGGACCCCCAATATGGGGGAGCAGTGGCCTCTTCCATCCACTAAGCTACAAGCCCTTAGAAAAATCATCTCTGAGCAACTAAATTTGGGACATATCCACCCTTCTACTAGCTCTTGGAATACCCGGATATTTGTAATCAAAAATCCTCGGGAAAATGGAGGCTGTTACAAGACCTTAGATCAATGAGAAAATGATTATCTGACACCCCTAAGGGGGTTACCCTGGATACGTGCTATTCCTAGTAATTTATGTCTTATGGTAATAGATATCAAAGACTTTCTTTTCTATACCTCTACAATCCCAAGAGTTTGCCTTTTCGGTACCCTCCACTAATTTCGAGGGGCCTGATGAGCGTTTTGAATAGACAGTTTTACCACAGGGAATGGCAAACAGCCCTGCCTATTGTCAAAATTATGTAAAAGATCTTCTCCAGCCAGTTAGAAATCTGACATATATTAAATTGTATGTTTATATGGATAATATCATCTTGGGTGCCCCTACTGCTGAACAGCTGACAAAAGCATATAAAATTTTACAAAAGTGTTTATCAAAAGGGAGACTCCATATATCCTCTGATAAAGTCCAGGTTGTCCTGCCTTTTAAGATTCTGGGATCTCAGCTGTCCCTAGAAGGTGTGAGCCCCCTAAAACCTCAGCTATACGTCCAAAAATCCTACTCCCTGACGCCTACAACGAGTCTTGGAAGAGCTCAACTGGCTACGACCCTGGATCCCTGTTTCGACAGGCCAGCTTTTGCCCCTCTTTGATCTATTAAAAGATAGACAGCCCAATGATGAGATAACCCTTCTACCTTCCCACAAAAAGATCTTTCAAGACATTCAAAGGACGTTCAATGGGGCCCAGCTTGCCAGGTATATTCCTGAAGAGAGTCTACAATTGTGGGTCCTGCCTAGTCCATCCTTACTTACGGCAGCCTTGGTCCAGGGAGGGAAGCCTCTACAATGGGTTCGCATCTCCTTGGGGGACTCCCCGAGTCTATACCTGTATAGATCAAATGGCTGACTTAATACAAAAGGGAAGAGATATTGCAGTCTGATGCTATGCGCATGAGCCCGATAAGATTGCTATCCCACATAGACTATCAGATTTTGAATGGATTCAAAGAAACAATGGGAGAATAGCTTTAGCCCTGGAGGGGTACCTAGGCATCCTTGACTGTCATTATGGGCCACATAAATGGGTTACTTCTTTTGGTCGCTCAGATTGGAGGGCGCCCCAAATATTTCTCTTTAAGCCTATGCCAGATGCCCTCAATGTTTTTACTGATGGAGGGAAAAATGGTGCAGCAGTTGTCGTGTTCCAGCCACAACAGTCACAACAGCCAGATCAACATATACAAAAATATTTTGGGCCTTGTGAGGGGTCCACACAGTTTAAAGAATTACTTGCTGTTGTCATGGCGCTCACAAAAGTCCCTGAGCCCATGAACCTCTTTTCTGATAGTCTTTATGTAGTAAACTTGCTTCCAGGATTGCTAAATTCTCACATACGGCTAGATAACAATCCTATCACACCCCTTATGATACAAGCCCGTACCCTGTTACTTGCACAGGTTAACCCCATTTATATACACCATCTTAGGGGTCATCAAGATTTACCTGGATTGCTTTCAATGGGAAATTCCCTGGCCGATAGAGCGGCCTCCCTTACAATCCAAGCTTATAACTTAAAAGATGCCTATGATCTTCACGCTCTTATATAAATTGGCGAGGGCTATATAAAAGGTTCCCACAGATCCCTATTAGAGAATTAAAGAAAATTATACATACTTGTAAATCCTATCTTCCTTATTTACAAGTACCGCCTTCTACAGCCCCCAAGAGTAAACCCTTGAGGGCTAAAACCCACTGTGCTGTGGCAAACTGATGTAACCCACTATTCCCCTTTTGGAAAACTTAAGTATGTCTTTGTGTCTATTGACACTTACTTTCATGCCTGCTGGGCTACTACCCACATAGGAGAAAAAGCAAAACATGCTCAAAGCCATTTTTACAATGTTTTGCAACGTTGGGCCTTCCCCATCAAATAAAAACAGATAATGGCCCTTGTTTCATCAGCCAGAGCTTACAGAAATTCTTTCAACAATGGCACATTCGTCATAACACCGGAATCCCACATAACCCCCAGGGACAAGCCATAATTGAGCGCCACCATCAAAATTTAAAGGTACAATTACAAAAACAAAAGGGGGAATAAGCCCTCACCAGCAACTTGGAATGGCACTCTTTAAACATCTTAAATTTTTCAAAAAATGAACCGATACCATGTTTTCAAAAACATTGGTCTAACCAAAAAATAAAACCTGAAATACAAGTGAGATGGAAAGATCCCATCACTGGCCACTGGAAGGGGCCCGATCCAGTCCTTACAATGGGGAGAGGATTCGGATGCATATTCCCCACTGGGGACCCCAGCCCTATATGAGTGCCAGCAAGGAATCTTAAATTTACACCACAAGAGAGAGGTCAAATCTCAAAACCTGACACAGATTAAAGAGACATTCACATATTGAGCCCAAGAAAAAAAAAGTTCCTGAGGCGATCTTTTCTTCCCCTTTCAGATGATCGATGCAGCGACCCCGGTGGACACTGCTCCTGGTGATCCTGATTACCTATCCTCTCCTTGCTGACCTTCATCATTGCCATGGCTATGTAACAGTTTTTAGAATCTTTGAAGCCTGGGCTTAACGACACAAGGCCATCAACCATGAGGGTACAACAGTGTCAGCATCCGTGCTGGGAGTTCAGCAAGCTCAGACCATCGAGGTTATAAACAACACATCCACTGCCTCTGCTCAAGGATTTCAAACCAGCTCCAACACCTGAGATCCGCCATGACGGGACTCCAACAACAGCTTCATCTCCACGCCAGAGCGATCGAGGCGTTGTGTTCTGGCGCTCATAGACTGCGATGTGAGATACCCCAGCTTTTGTCTGACAGCTTTTCCAATGTTAAATAAGACTCTAACAGGTGAAAAAAGGGAGCAATGGATCTATGGGACTGGATACAAAGTCCATTTACCTGGTTTAAAAATGCCTTCTATTTGCTTGTTTTTGTTGTTCTGCTTGTTGTAGTGTTAAAGGTAAAACACACACACACACACACACACACAAAACTCACAGCCCACAATAGGCGCTTATAGCAAAAAATAGTTATGCTTGCCCAGGTCATGGAAGAAGAGCCCGACGTTGGGCACCCACAAAACCCCTGGATTAATTTAGCCCTTCAAGAGATTAACCGAGACAGATAAATAAAAGAGTTCTAGATGCCCACCATCTAGAGAGATTCCGCCTAGCCCCCAAGAGGTGGCTGGATAGCCAATGACGGGTAAGACCCTCAGAGGAGGGCAACCTAAGACAGGAACAGCTGCAAGAGGGGCTGGCGAGGCTGGAGGCTGGCCACCTACAGCTTTACGCCTTGCTCTACAGAACATCAATACAAATGTCTCGAGGGCTTAAATAAAAGAGGGGGAGATGTGGGACCCTAAATGGGAAACCTTAAAAACAAAGGGGCTAGCTTTGCGGTCAGAAACTAAGATGGTGCCTGGAGGAAGAGATGGGGGCAGGGTCTATGTTTTTTGTCAAAGTTTTTGATTGGCTGTCTTGATTTCTGTGTACGTGGACAGCGCATGATCACCGTAGACTCCTGTTATAATGAAGGTGCATGACAACTTGACCTTTAATGTGATTGGTGCAATTATGTAAAGTCCCTCACAAACCGCCCCCCTGCTTGCCTTTATAAGCTGGGAGCTTGCGGCAATAAAGCAGAACTGCTTCGACGGTCGTCGCGTCTGATTGTCTCTCACTCTCGGGGTGGGGGGGCGGCTGGGTTGGCGGACAGCAGGCTGCCCAATTGGTGGGCTCAGTAGCTGGGGGCAGGGGATACAGGGCCTCCCTGCAGGGAGCGGCGCCCCCACCCACACCCTGACCCCTGCGTGCAGACACGCTGGAAACCTCTTGCCTCCCGTCCCATCCCTCGAAGACATCACACAAGGGCAGCATTCCTGACAGCTTCCAGGCAGTCAGGTCCATAAACCAGAAAAGGTGACCCTTCCAACATTCATCCATCACAGTGATCATGCTGCCATCTTCACACAAACCTCTGATCACCTCATTTCACTGATCAGAAACCATCAGCCCCCTACCCCGACCCCTCACAGCCTGCGGGATCCAGCCAGGTCTCCTCGGTAGGGATGGGGCCCCATCCACACCTGTCCACCTGGAGACAGTCAGCTCTCTCCCGGCGCTCACCAAACACTCCCTCCTCCGCGAAGCCTCCCAGGACTCGCCACACCCACGAACAGCCACCTCCTGCCTCCCTACCTCACTTGACTCCAGGATACACTGCGCCCTCAGTGTCTAAGTTTCTGCAGTGTCCTGCCTCCTTTCCAGAAAGCAAGAAGCAGGCTTGGGCCCACCTGAGGTCCATAGGCTGCTATAAAAATGCCTCAGGGCTCCTAGCCCGGTTCCCCCTCTGCGGAGTTACTGAGAGGGATAAATGCATGTGTACACAGGGCTAGGAGGAAGGGCACTCCCCAAACCTCAAGGACTATGTAAAGTCAGATGCAGATGCTATCACGGTCGCCTGGGTCCCTGGGAAGGTGACAATACCCTATTTGTTCTCTGATCGCTTATTCTGGCGAGTCACTGGCACCTGGGACGTGCTTTCTGAATGTTCCTCCGATGTTTGATGAATGGTTGGTAAAGCCCAGTACTCCACTAGGATCGTGGGCTGGCTCACAAGAGAAAGAGCTCTTCCCTCTAAACTGCGGGTTTCCTTGGTAAAGTCAGAGAGATACCACAGAAGATGGAGCACCAACCACACACTCAGAGGCAGCCTCTCCTCTGCCTTGACAGTGAAAGTTGCTCAGTCGTGTCTGACTCTTTGCGACCCCGTGGACAATACAGTCCATGGAATTCTCCAGGCCAGAATACTGGAGTGGGTTGCCATTTCCTTCTCCAGGAGATCGAACCTGGGTCTCCCGCATTGCATGCGGATTCTTTACCAGCTGAGCCACCAGGGAAGCCCCTCCTCTCCCTTTCTGCTGCGGCTGCTGCTGCTAAGTCGCTTCAGTTGTGTCCGACTGTGTGACCCCATAGACGGCAGCCCACCAGGCTCCCCTTAAGCTGCAGCATTTGAGGGCCGACATGGGCTTCCCTGGTAGCTCAGATGGTAAAGTGTCTGCCTGCAATGCAGGAAACCTGGGTTTGATCCCTGGGTCGGGAAGGATTCCCTGGAGAAGGAAATGGCAACCTACTCCAGTACTCTTGCCTGGAAAATTCCATGGATGGAGGAGCCTGGTAGGTTGTAGTCCATGGGATCACAAAGAGTCGGACACAACTGAGCAACTTCACATGGAGAAGGAAATGGCAACTCACTCCAATATTCTTGCCTGGAGAATCCCATGGACAGAGGAGCCTGGCGGGCTACAGTCCCTGGGGTCTCAAGGAGTTGGACACGACTTCGCGACGAAACCGCCACCGCCACTGTGGGGGTTCCAGAAGAAGCTGTGGAAGGAAGGATCCTGAGGATAAGGGCCTTCCTCCCTTTCCATCACAAAGGGCACTTCCTTATCAGAGGGGCGGGTGTAGTTGCTCCTGGACCCCCAGACAGCACCCGAGATCAGAGGAGAGGGCTGTCCTCCTGGGACGGGGGACCAGAGAGCACAGCGGTCAGGGGCAGGGAACACAATGGACCCAAGTGAAGGAGAATGAGGAAAGCACACCAACACCCACTTAGGAAATGGGACTGTCCTCAGGAGCAGGGAGTGGATGGAACAGACCAGAAGAAGGTGAATTTAGAGCCAGCGCCTCTCCCCTCCAGCCCCCTCAGTGAGCTTGCTCCTGGCCCTCTGACAAACCGGGAGCGGCTACTTGCTGATATTTTGAGAATTCGAGGCACCATCTTTCTTTGCCCCTTTTCTTTTTGGCCAGCTCAATTTCCAGAAACCAAAAGGAACAGCCCCAGATGAGTCCCAGTCGGAAGTGTGGAGTGGAAGGAGGGACAGGGCAGCGAAGCGGTTTGCAGGTTTCCAGGAAGCCAGCCTGGAAAGAGGGCCGTGTCGTCCCTGGAACTTTGCAGAACCACGTTGAAGAGGAGTTTAGTCCTGATCGTCGGAGCTGCAGTGTTAATTCACTTACTTGGCAACAGCTGCGCTGGGCACAGAGCACTTGCCTGGGCCACACGTGTGACCAACATCCTTCGGGTCCGCTCCATGCACTCCCAGCTCCTGAGGACAGTCTCGTTTTCCTGTCTGAGCGGGTGCTGGCGTCCTCTCCTCATTCTCCTTCACTAGGGTTTATTGTGTTCCCTGCTCCTCACCCGCTGTGCCCTCCAGTACCCCGTCCCGTGAGGGCAACAGATCCCTTGGGCCCTCCTGAGGGGCAGGGGGTGGTGAAGGAGAGCAGCATTAGGGAGGTCTTAGGGTTCTGGTCCCAGCTGCTTTCTCTCCCTGGAACCCCCACCGCAGATTCCAGCTCAGCCATGGCTTCAGTCTTGCTGACATCTCACTCTCTTTGGCGAGGCCTGTTTTGACCACATTCTATTAACAATTATGACCAATACCAATAACACAAAGCACATCAGTGGGAGGAGAGCCAGCAAGGTGCTCACGTGTTTCTCCTAAGAGCACAGTCCCCACACACCATCGGGAGCTGGTCTGCATCAGCACAGAAAAGTTCACGGGCCCAAGTTCATATGGCTTCAGATCTGAGGATGCTGAGGTTGGATAACAGTCCTGTCTAGCTCCAAAGCCCATGCCCTGAAACCTGGTTCTCAACAGCTGTTGTGGAGGGTGGGGAACTACATCCCCCAGAGGGGCTGCAGAAGTCCTCACCCTCAGGACCTGCAAATAGGACCTCACTGGGAAGCAGGGTCTTTGCAGATGTCACTGAGCAGAGCAGGGCGGCCCCTAATCCTATCCTATGGCTGGTGATGTCATGAGATGAGGAGAGTGACACAGAGACAGGCACGCCGATAGGCCAGGACAGGTGGCTGTAGCCTGATGCGTGCGGCAGCTAGGTGCTTAGTTACGTGTTTGAAATGTTCCATACTAGTTGTTCTTAAAACTTTACAAAATGTTTTACAAAATTAAAGTTATCTTTCCTTTTAAAGTAGTTTTATCTTAACCTAGACATATTAAAAATTAAAGTAAGTGATAGGATATATATAGCTGAGAATTTAAAAAGCAGACAAAGCAGACCCTTGCAATTTGTCAGTGACACAGATTCATTCGACTTCCTGGTACTTTGACATGCCTTCATTAGAAGCAGACTATGCATGCTACTTCCTGTTATTAGTACATTCAAAGTTGTCACTCAGAAGTAACCATGTTATTGATTCCAGACAACTTAACACAACGTGATGAATAATTTAGGTTTGTTCATTATATGCATGCACTTGAAAGTTCTATTTATTATGCTATAAATTTGTTGATCCCAATGCTTTTTTTGAAATAGTTTTTAAGAAGCAGAAACAGTTTTTAAAAGAGAAAGAACGTACTTTCCTCTATTATTTGCAAATTGTCTTGGAGAAGAATGCTCCCACCTCTGTTTGTGAAACAGAAATGAAGGTGTAAGAACGTGGGTAGCACACCTTGCAGGAAGTGAAATGATGGGAAGTGGCCACCCTGCCCCACCCCCAAGCCCATCAGCCACCTCCAGCCCTCCTGATGGTCCATGATCATTTCCAGGTGGCAGGAGAGGGTGGTCCCCTGACCTGGGAAGCAATCCTCCTCCTTCCCCAGCCCCGTGCTAGAGCACAGTGAGCCCCCCAGGGGGCCTAGCCCACAGCCTCCGCAGCCCCCGTGGTCTGACCCTCGTGACTCCCTGCCCTCCTGGTCCAGCCTAGATCCCACCCAGACACCACCAACCCAACGCCCCTCTCCTCCTGAAAGACCGCAGCCCTGGATGGCCACACACACTGCCTTGGCTGGTCTCACCCATCACTTCTTCATTTGCTTAGATTTCCATCCCCTGTCATTAATTCAGCTCCCAAACTCTCAGCAAGAAGGACTTGTCTCTTCGCACAGAGTTCAGAAACATGCCATAACCCATCTGTTTCCTGTCCTTAGGGACAGCTCTCCTTGGCTGGCCATCCTCCTGCTCAAACTGGACCAGTGACTTTTCTAGGCCCACTGTCTGGCCAGATGCTTGTCCGTGGTATTAGTTCTTCCCCAAACCAACATCTTCCTTTGTTGGTAATATTTAATTTTTCTTTGTATATTTTTAATTCCAGCTCTTTGTTTTTCCTTCCTTCTGATTTCCTTGAGTTTATTGTGTCCTTATTCTAAGTTCTTATCCTAAACTTATTAATATTCAGCCTTTTTTGCTGTTCTAATGTAAGCATTTAAGGTTAAAATTTTCCCTTTTATGGCCTCCCATAAGCCTTGATTTTAGCGTTTTTGTAGCACTTTTATTATCATTCAGTTTAAATATTTTCTAATTTCCTTTTTTATTTCTTTTTGACCCATGATTTATGTAGACGTCTGTTCCCTGTTTCCCAAATGTGTGGGGTTCTCTCTGCTTTTGTTGCTGACTTCCAACTTAACTGCACTGTGAGCAAGGCGTATGGCCAATGAGAGAAATTCTTGAACATCTGTTGACTTGTTTCATGACACAAGACATGGCTTCATAAGTGGCTTGAGTGTATTTCTTTTCATTTGTTGACAGCAATGTCTGATAGATGGGCATTATACAAGTTTGTTAATTCTGCTCCTCAAATCTTTCCTCTCAAAAAGGAAAACTTTCCTCTCCTGATTTTTAAAAACTATTTTACCTACCAACTACTGAAAGGTATTGAAATATCCTATACGATTTCTTTCTCTCCTTGTGGTTTTGTCAAGTTTTGCTTAATATATTTTGCATGAATAAAATGTTATTGCTTATATAAGTTTGGAATCATGATATGTTTCTAGGGATTTAAACCTTTTATAATTATTTAGAGACTCTCCATTCACAGTAATGGTTTTGCTTTAAAACCTAATTTTTTTAATCAATACAGCTTCACAAGTTTTCATTTGGTCAGTGTTTGGTATATCCTTTGCAACATTTGCTTTCAATTTTTGTGTGTTCTAGATGTTTCTCTTGCAATCATCACATGGATAGATTTTTCAAAATCCGTTCTGTTAGTTTTGTCTTCAGAACATTTTATATACATTTGTTGTAATTACTGATATATTTGTATTTGGCTTTATTTTATGTTTTCTATTAGCGTGGCCTTATTTTATGTGTATTTTTCCGTTTTTTTTTTTTTTTCTCATTCCCCTCCATTTCTTATCCCATTTTCTCCTTCTACTATTTGGAATTTTTGCATATTTCAGCACTATCTCAAATAGGGACTTTTTAAGACATCTAATTATCATACGATTATCTCAACTGAACATAATTAACAAAATTCCTTACTATTACATAATACCCTCTGTTCTCAAACATTCCCAAAGCAACATACATTTAGTGTGCTCAGATCAAGATGTAAAGAAGGTCCATATGTTGGAGCTGGCTAATTTCTCTCTCTGCTTTTTTAATCTGTGTGTGCGTGTTAAGTTGCTTCAGTCATGTCCAGCTCTTTGAGACGCTATGGACTGTGGCCCGCCAAGCTCCTCTGTGCATGGGATTCTCCAGGCAAGAATACTGGAGTGGGTTGCCATGCCCTCCTCCAGGGGATCCTCCTGACCCAGGAATCGAACCTGTGTCTCCTGCATTGTGGGAGGATTCTTTACCCACTTGAACTACCTGGGAAGCTGGTTTCAATCTGTAAGAGTTTCTCTACCCACTTCCCTTTTTCCAGGTCACTTGGTTGTTGAAGGAATCGGGAGGCTTATCTCTGCACACTCTGGGTTGCTGATGCTTCACTGGGCGTCACTTAGTATGTCCCTCTAACTTGACTTGGGGCTTCTTCAGACTCAGGCTTAATTTTTTAGCAAACACATTTCATAGATGGGACTTGTACTTTCTATTACAAGACAATCAGACATTGTGTGTGTCCTGACATGATGCAATTCACCGTACAAGTCAGAAACCAAACACCACTCAGAAATAATAGTGTCAAAAGACTCAGAAATATTACATGGACGCTCCAGTCTGGCATAAATACAAAAAATTCACATTCCAGAATTTTTAGTCTTATTTTAGACCATCCATTTTTATCTTCCATTTATTTGAAAATAATCAGAATCATAGTAGTGGGGCTCCCCTGGTGGCTCAGTGGTGAAGCATCCACCTTTCAAAGCAGGAAACATGGATTTGATCCTTGATCGGGGAAGACCCCACATGCTGTGGAGCAACTAAGCCTGTGAGCCACAACTATCAAGCCTGTGCTCGCCTGCACGCTCTAGGGCCCGTGCTCCAAAGCAAGAGAAGCCGCTACAAACACGCACCGCAATCAGAGAGCAGCCCCTGCTCACCACCAGGGGAAAGCCCCTACGGCAACAAAGACCCAGTGCGGCCCAAACATCAATAAATAAAATTATTTTTAATAAAGAATCATAGTTAAAAAGAAATGCTTCTTTTGTGAGATAGGATAAAAATGTTCCTATGTTTTCTGTGAAAGAGAAAAGTATGACCACATAATGCTAAGACTTACCAGTCCGTCTTATCAAAAGTCCACCTAGTCAAAGCTGTGGCTTTTCTAGTAGTCATGTATGGATGTGAGAGTTGGACCATAAAGAAAGCTGAGCGCAGAAGAATTAATGTTTTTGAACTGTGATGTTGGAGAATACTCTTGAGAGTCCCTTGGACTGCAAGGAGATCCAACCAGTCCGTCCTAAAGGAAACCAGTCCTAAGTATTCATTGGAAGGACTGAGGCTGAAACTGAAACTCCAACACTTTGGCCACCTGATGCAAAGAACTGACTCATTGGAAAAGACCCTGTTGCTGGGAAAGATTGAAGGCAGGAGGAGAAGGGGACGACAGAGGATGAGATAGTTGGATGGCATCGCCAACTCGATGGACATGAGTTTGAGCAAGCTCCAGGAGTTGGTGATGGACAGGGAGGCCTGGCGTGCTGCAATCCATGGGGTCACAAAGAGTCGGACACAACTGAGCAACTGAAATGATCGGCCCAGCAGTTAGCATAAACTTCTACTTTTTGCTCTTTGGAGGTAGGAAAATTAAACATTTTAAAAGATGACATAAAAATGATTAAAATCCATATATTTTATTATAATTTGGTAAAATGGGT
Source organism: Nanger dama (assembly GCA_917880005.1). Classification (NCBI taxonomy): domain Eukaryota; kingdom Metazoa; phylum Chordata; class Mammalia; order Artiodactyla; family Bovidae; genus Nanger; species Nanger dama. The sequence continues at coordinate 5,832,560 of CAKJTW010000098.1, forward strand.
TTTAAGTGCCATTTTAAACAATGCACACTATTAAAGAAATATCAAGTTTTGCCCTTGAATATTATCCAATATATGTTGAAAATTTGGGTGGCTTAAGAAATTTTTTTCAGCTATATTAAATAGAATCAGCTTACCTATTATACTGCTTTGGCTATTTACAGTTCTTTTCTTTCTAGTTAATGAGACAGCTGAGAGATGAGTATCAAGAGCAGTTGAAAAGAATTCTGTTCTGATAAACTTGTTTTCAAAGCTGGTTTTTACATATATTCTTTCCAATCAATGCTCTCTTTGCTTTGCTCTCATGAAACTCTCCCTCAAAATGGATCTATATTGACAACAACCCAGGGACAGAAGGAAATAAATGAAAGTTGTCATTCTCTCCACCCCTTTCTACTCTGTTCCTGAATATCTCAACTGGGGCTGAAACACCTCCCTTCTGACTCCAGGCTTCAACCTTAACATAAATATGTCTAAGAAGGAAGAATATAGGAAACTCCAGGGGCTTGTGTTGCTTCCATTAATCACTCAAGGAGTTCTTCCCTTTATCTGGCGGCCTTTGGTTGTACAGATCTATCCAACGATGGTGAGTAATCCTGACTGCCTCCACTATTTACCCCAAAAATGACTTAATGGGAAAGAGAAATCACAAGTGAAAAAAAACCTACAAAGCTAAAATTACAAAATGACAATTGTTATAATTTGCTGAATGAAACTCTACTTACACAATCTGAAACTTGAAAAGTCACAGGTTAACCATAATTTCTAAGATAAACCCTCCACTTTTCTAGAATTTATGTACCCCAGCCCCCTGATATTTTTCAAGACTGCATTCCCTGATATTTTTCAAGGACTGAAAAGACATATTTTTCAAGAGCCGGCCCCTCCGCCTCTCCCTCTGTAAGTATTATGATTAAATACTGACAACAGGCAACTCTGTTCCAAGTTCATTCAAGGACACGAGAGCTGCTCCTGAGAACCAGTCAGTTAGGAAGCAAAGGACTTGCCTTGCATCTCGAGCTCCTCAGAAAAGCTCCAGGCAGGCTGATCACCTTGATGACAGGTTCCACAGACAGGAGAGATGGAGGGAGGCCTCCACCCCGCACAGCCAGCTCTGGGAGACAGCGCCACTCTCCTCTGACTGAGCGGGACCCTGAGGGGCCTTCATGGGACAGTCCGCCCCCGTCCCCTCTGCCAGAATGCCTCTCTGAAGGACTGGCTTAACACATGATGCACGTCTCCTAGGTTGTCCCACAGTTGTGAAAATCCCACCAAATGAAGACGTTAACTACTTGAGGACCAGGAGCACCCAGCTCCCAGGTCTCTGGAGCCCAAGGACTGATCCTGTTAACCCTTGTGACACCACCCTGTGTGACCTCCCCATCAGCCAGTCAGAGGTTTGTGCATGAGCTGATCCCAGGCTCTAAGACCCTCCTTCCTCACTAGGCTTTTTATTTATTTTTAAAATTATTTAGTTGGCTGCACCAGGCCTTAGTTGCAGCGTGCAAGACCTTCTGTAGCTCCAGCCTGCAGAAATGCAGACTGCGAACTCTTCCTTGCAGCATGTGGGATCTAGTTCCCTGACCAGGGATCTAACCTGAGCTCCCTACATCAGGAGTTTTAATCCTAACTGCTGGACCACCAGCAAAGTCCCTCGCTTGGCTTTTTTTTTTTTTTTAACATAAATTTATTTAATTGGAGGTTAATTACTTTACAATATTGTATTAGTTTTGCCATACATCAACGTGAATCTGCCACAGGTATACACGTGTTCCCCATCCTGAACCCCCTCCCATCTCCCTCCCCATACCATCCCTCTGGGTCATCCCAGTACACCAACCCCAAGCATCCTGTATCATGCATCAAACCTGGACTGGCGATTCATTTCATATATGATATTATACATGTTTCAATGCCATTCTCCCAAATCATCCCACCCTCGCCCTCTCCCACAGAGTCCAAAAGACTGTTCTATACATCTCTGTCTCTTTTGCTGTCTCGCATACAGGGTTATCATTACCATCTTTCTAAATTCCATATATATGCGTTAGTATACTGTATTGGTGTTTTTCTTTCTGGCTTGCTTCACTCTGTATAATAGGCTCCAGTTTCATCCACCTCATTAGAACTGATTCAAATGTTTTCTTTTTAATGGCTAAGTAATACTCCATTGTGTATATGTACCACAGCTTTCTTATCCATTCATCTGCTGATGGACATCTAGGCTGCTTCTATGTCCTGGCTATTATAAACAGTGCTGAGATGAACATTGGGGTACACGTGTCCCTTTCAATTCTGGTTTCCTTGGTGTATATGCCCAGCAGTGGGATTGCTGGGTCATAAGGCAGTTCTATTTCCAGTTTTTTAAGGAATCTCCACACTGTTCTCCATAGTGGCTATACTAGTTTGCATTCCCACCAACAGTGTAAGAGGGTTCCCTTTTCTCCACACCCTCTCCAGCATTTATTGCTTGTAGACTTTTGGATTGCAGCCATTCTGACTGGCGTCCTCACTTGGCTTTAAAAAAAATGCTTTGCTGAAAGTTTTCGGGGAGCTTCGGGCTTTTTAGAGCGTGAGCCACCCGTCTCCTTGCCTGGCCCTACAGTAATCTACTCCAGCCTGCAATGCTTTGATGTATTTGTTCTCCCACTCGGGTTCTGCTGCCCCCAGGTTGCACCCTTTCTGCCTGTGGCACCTGTCTCTGCTGCGTGATCTTCAGCAGCTTCTGGATCCTGTTTCCCTGTGTCTTTCAGCTTCTGCCCTGCTTCCAACTTGACACATCTTATGTGCAAGCCCCGAGCAGCTGGGACTGCCAAGCCAATCACACAGTACAGCTCACCCTTCAAGCTGGGCTCTGAGCAGGCCACCCTTGGCTCACGTGCTTGCCCTGACCCAGCCACTGCTGGACCAAAACCGTCCCGTCACAGACCACGCCAGCCTGTGAAGGAAGAAACCCTCCAGCAGAGCTCTGCGGCCGTGAAAAGCCTTCCAAGGTCTCCCCCAGAAAGCAGCTGTGGAATTAAACCGGCGAGAATCCTGGCTGGCCGGCTCAGGAGAGTTGAAAATAAAACTATCCATTCAGACTCGATGTTCTAATGTAATGACTTTGATCTAATATTAGCTTAAGTTACTAATGAGTTCCTACATTTCAGCAAATGCTGAGACAAAGCTATACTCCAAATCAGGATGGGCTATTTCAGTTCAGAATTTAGGTACAGTTAGCTGAAGTTCTGTAAGATACACGGTTCAACCAGCACACAAAGCTTATTCCCAAAATTCTCCTGTTGGAATGTCTTTATTGTTTAGTATATGGTATACTAAATGATACATTTTCTTGAATTCTTGACAGCTGGCTAATTTTGTTTGCATTAATCTTAAAAATTGTAATTTTCATGGAAGGAAATTCACAGCCAAATTTTCTTACACACCATTCAAGCTTCTTTCTTGTTGTTTATCTGGGCACATCACCTTTTTACATTGTTTATTTTTTAGCATCCAACCCATTTTGTAAGCTTCCTCTCTGACCCTGACCTTGGTCATGTTGACCATCCCACTAACAAAGCAAACTTCTGAACCAAGCCTGGCGCCGCACGGTTCAGGGAAGGCCTGTCTAGCGCGCTGCGTGCCAGACCTCCTTCCTCCAGCCAAGTGCTGCCTCTAAGGCTTTTCACTGGTTTGTCTCCAGCTGGCTGTGCCCCTCTCCTCTTAGCTACTGTAGCTGGTTTTCTTCTCTTCCCAGCTACCGTCTTCAAGGTCAAACAAAAGAGCCCTCCCCACTTTAGAAGTTCTGGGCTGGGAACCTTTTCAGTTCATGGAAGCATTTGATACTCCTTTCATGTTTGTGTTTTGGTTGACTTGCTTTAATTTCAAAAGACTTATGTCGCTAATCTCTCCTCCATCAAAATCAAAGGGAAGCTGGCTTTCCTTGGAGATGAAATCTTTAACAAAAACCACATTAAAGAACAAGTAACACGATATGAACTGATATTATGAAAGAATTCAGAGAAAAGTAGATATAGAATAATTTCAAAACAGGACTACGAGGAAGTTTATATTCAGTGCCATCTCATATACTGCAAGAGAGAATACACACTGAAGACAGAACCAAGTATTTAATCCAGTCTCAAAAGAGAAAAGAAGGAATGCAAAGTAAAGAGACAAGAAGACAGGTGAAGCCTCCCCAGGCGTTAGTTGGGGAGCCTCACCCAGCCTGTCAGTGGGCTCTGGAGGCACACGGAGGTTGCGTGGCTTGCCAGATTTTATGAGGCAGAGCAGGAGTTCAAACCTTGGGATATTTACTCAAAACAGAAGTCCTTGCCTTGTTGATAGGCCATTTCTGGAATAAAACTGGCATACCATTTTTTTTTTTAAAGATGATTTCAGATACAAATATCTCTTGCTAAGGTAGGAGAGTCTGAACCAACCGTATCTTGTCCTCAAGCAAATAAACACCACACTTAATGGTGAAATGCATACTGCTTACTCCCCAAGGTCAAGGACGAGATAAGGGTATCTGCTCTCAGCACTTCTATTCAGGATCATAGTGCAATAAGACAAGAAATTTATATAAAGCATCCAAAATGAAAAGCAACCAGTAAAAACTGTATGATCATCAACACAGAAAAGCTAATGGACTTCTACAAAAGAACTACTAAAACTAGTGAGTTTAGCAATGTTTTTGGATAAGAGATCAGTAGTCAAAAATCAACTGTATTTCTGTATACAAGCAACAGGCAATCAAAAATAGAAAAATTTAAATCCCATTTACATGTGCCCAGTCACTTAGTCATGTCTGCCTCTTCACGACCCCATGGACTGTAGCCTTCCAAGCTTCTCTGTCCATGGAATTTTCCAGGCAAGACTACTGGAGTGGGTTCCATGTGCTCCTCCAGGGGATCTTCCAGATCCAGGGATTAAACCCACCTCTCTTGCTTCTCCTACATTGGCAGGTGGGTTCTTTACCACTAGTGCCACCTGGGAAGCCCCCTAGTGGGATGTTATGAAGGTTTTAAAAGCTCAGTGAGTTAATGCCCATAAAGCGCTTAGGCCACAGTCTAACATGTAGCATCTTAAGCACTACTTGCGTGCATGCTCAGTCGTGTCTGACTCTTTGCAGCCCCATGGACTATAGTCGCTTGCCAGGATCCTCTGTCCACGGGATTCTGCAGACAAGAATACTGGAGTGGACTGCCATTTCCTGCTCCAAATCCCATTTATAACAGCATCAAAATAGGAAATACTTAGAGTAAATCTGATAAAAGATATATATAGCCCATACATTGAAAAGTGCTAAATACTGCTGAGAAATGAATGAAGACTCAAACAAGGGGAGTGACACACTTTGCTGGTGGGTCAGAAGACTCAATATTGCTAAAATGTAAGTCCTCCCCAAATTGACTATGGATTCAAAATAATGCCGATCAAAATTCCAGCAGGCCTTTTTGTAGAAACTGACAAACTGATTCTGAAATGCACATGGAAAGACAAAGATTTTGGGTCAGTCACAACAACGGCTGAAAAATAAGAGCAAGGTTAGAGGGATAAAACCACCACATATCAAGATTCATTTCATGCATAATGGCCACTATAAAATAAAAATTAGTAGGTGTGAAAAGAAACAAACCAAAAAAATGACCTATAATCAACAGAAAAGTCATTCAATAAAAGCAGACCTGTGGGACTTCACTGTGGCACAGTGGCTAAGAACCCGCCTTGCCATGCAGGGGACATGGGCTCGATCCCTGGTCTGGGAAGATTCCACATGCCTCAGACCAGCTAAGCCCATGCACCACAACTACTGAGCCTGTGGTCTGCAGCTCTGGAGCTGCAACTACCGAGCCCCGGGCTGCAGCTACTAAGGCCAGGATACCTAAGGCCTGTCCTCCACAACAAGAGAAGCCACCACAATGAGAAGCCTGCACAGCACAATGAAGAGTAGCCCCTGCTCACCGCAGCTAGACCAAGCCCATGCAAATCAATGAAGACCCAGCACAGCCAAAAATACATATTTCTTTTTAAAAAGCAGACCTATGACAAACAGATGGGGAAACAGTGGAAACAGTGTCATACTTTATTTTTTGGGCTCCACAATCACTGCAGATGGTGACTGCAGCCATAACATTAAAAGATGCTTACTCCTTGGAAGGAAAGTTATAACCAACCTAGACAGCATATTTAAAAGAAGAGACATTACAACAAAGGTCCATCTAGTCAAGGCTATGGTTTTTCCTGTGGTCATATATGGATGTGAGAGTTGGACTATAAAGAAAGCTGAGTGCCGAAGAATTGATGCTTTTGAACTGTGTGTTGGAGAAGACTCTTGAGAGTCCCTTGGACTGGAAGGAGATCCAACCAGTCCATCCTAAAGGAGATCAGACCTGAGTGTTCATTGGAAGGACTGGTGTTGAAGCTGAAACTCCAATACTTTGGCCATCTGATGCAAAGAGCTGACTCATTTGAAAAGACCCTGATGCTGGGGAAGATTGAAGGCAGGAGGAGAAGGGGATGACAGAGTATAAGATAGTTGGAAGGCATCACTGACTCAATGGACATGAGTTTGAGTTTGGGTAAACTCCAGGAGATGATAATGGACAGGGGAGATCTGGCATGCTGCAGTCCATGGGGTGGCAAAGAGTTGGATACGACTGAGCGACTGAACTGAACTGAACTGATGAATGATTCAGATATTAATTAGCAAAGCTTTAAAAATAACTGTGATAAGTAAGTTAAAGAACCTACAGAAAACAGGTATATGTTGGGGAGAGATAGGAGAAGTTCAGGACAGAGGTGGAAATTATAAAAGGATCAAATGGGAATCCTAGAACTGAAGAATATGTTACCCCCAATATTTTAAATTATTAAGTTAGAAATCAGAAAAAAAATAGAGAAAAGAACAAACAGAGGCTTAGTGACTGGTAGAAAACTATCAAATTGCTTAATATGTGTGAAACTGGAGTCCCAGAGTAAGAGAGGAGAGCGTATAGGGCAAAAAAACACTTGAAACATTGGCTGGGAAGTTTTCCAAACTGGATCAGAAACAGTAACTCACAAATCTAAGAAGCCGAGTAAACCTTAAACAGCATTAAAGCAGAGAAAATTACACACAAACATATCACAGTAAAACTCTAAACACCAAAAATAAAGACAATATCTAAAAAGGAGATGGGTAGCGATGAACATAGGACATAAAGGAATTAACAAGATGATAGCTGATTTCTCAACAGAAAAAAATGGAGGCTAGCAGAAACTGGAACATCTTTAAATAGTAAAACACACAGAGAGACACATACGCACATACCACTGTTTACCTAAAATTGTCTATCAACCAAAAAAACACAAAACTTTCAAAAATGTAGAGGGACAAAATAACACGTAGGAGATCTTTGTAATGATGGGACAGCTCTGTATTTTGATTGTCGTTTCAGTTACACAAATACACAAATGTAATAAAGTTGAACAGAACTACACACACACACACATGTAAAATTGGTGCACTCTGAGTTCTGTGGATCATACAATTTCAATTTCCTGGTTTTGATATCATGCTACATTTATGTAGGATTTACCATCAGAAGAACAGTACATAGGACATCTCTGTGCTATTTTTTTCAGTTCACTTCAGTTGCTCAGTTGTGTCCAACTCTTTGGAAACCCATGGACTGCAGCACGCCAGGCCTCCCTGTCCATCATCAATTCCCGCAGCTACTCAAACTCATGAACATCGTGTCGGTGATGCCATCCAACCATCTCCTCCTCTGTCGTCCCCCTTCTCCTCCTGCCTTCAATCTTTCCCAGCATCAGGGTCTTTTCCAATGAGTCAGTTTTTTTAATCAGGTGACCAAAATATTAGAGTTTCAGCTTCAGCATGAGTCCTTCCAATGAATATTTAGGACTGATTTCCTTTAGGATGGACTGGTTGGATCTCCTTGTAGTCCAAGGGGTTCTCAAGCGTCTTCACCACCACCACAGTTTAAAAGCATCAATTCTTCGACGTTCAGCCTTCTTTATGGTCTAACTCTCACATCCATACATGCTGCTGCTGCTGCTGCTACTATGTCACTTCAGTCATGTCCAACTCTGTGTGATCCCATAGATGGCAGCCCACCAGGCTCCCCCGTCCCTGGGATCCTCCAGCCAAGAATACTGGAGTCGGTTGCCATTACCTTCTCCAATGCGTGAAAGTGAAGTCACTCATGGACTGCAGCCCACCAGGCTCCTCTGTCCATGGGATTCTCCAGGCAAGAGTAGTGGAGTGGGTTGCCATTGCCTTCTCCCATCCATACATGACTACTGGAAAAACCATAGCTTTGACTAGATGGACCTTTATTAGTTTCTACTTTTAATATGCTGTCTAGGTTGGTCATAGCTTTTCTTCCAAGGAGCAAGCATCTTTTAATTTCATGGCTGCAGTCACCATTTGCAGTGATTTTGGAGCCCCTCAAAATAAAGCATCTCACTGTTTCCATTGTTTCCCCATGTATTTGCCATGAAGTGATGGGACCAGATGGCATGACCTTCGTTTTCTGAATATTGAGTTTTAAGCCAACTTTTTCACTCTCCTCTTTCACTTTCATCAAGAAGCTCTTTAGTTCTTCGCTTTCTTCCATAAGGCTGGTTTTATCTGCATAGCTGAGGTTACTGATATTTCTCCCAGTAATCCTGATTCCAGCTTGTGCTTCATCCAGCTGAGCATTTTCCATGATGTACTCTACATATAAGTAAGCTGTTAATCAATAATTATTTCCAAATAAAAAGTTAAAGAGAGACTTCCCTAGTGGTTCAGTGGGTAAGAATCTGCCTGCCAATCCAGGGGACATGGGTTTGACCCCTGGTCTAGAGAGATGCCACATGCTGTGGAGCAACTAAACCTGCGAGTGCCAACTACTGAGCCTGGGTGCTACAACTACCGATGCCTCCCGCCTAGAGCCAGTGCTCTGCAGCAAGAACCATGGCAATGAGAAAAGTGGCCCCCACTCACTGAAGAGAAAGCTCTTGAAAAGCAATGAAGACCCTGGCAGCCAAAAAATTATTTAATTAAAAATAGGAGAAGAATCCATTTTTAAAAAGTTAAAAGAAATAAAGACAATTTTCAGATAAATAAATGCTGGATTTATTGCCAGGAGACTGCAAGAAATGCTAGAAGAAATTCTTTAGGCAGGAGGCAACTAGGGAAAAGCTTAACTTGACTCACCAGTCCCTGAGGGCTGCACACAGTGACCCCCTTCCAAAGAGTACAGCACGGAGAGGCAGCAAGAGGACCTCACCTGTGTGAAGGCCAACAGTTGCCACCTCAGACAGGCGATCCAGGACAGCATCCACAGTGGCAGGTCACGTGGAGACGATCCACCCTCGATGAGATGAAAATGGCACTTCACCTCTGTGGTCTTCCTCCCAAAACCCGCACACCCTGTTCACATCAGAGACAAACATCAGACAAATCCCAGTTGAGGAACAAGCTACAAAATCATGCCTGAAAGCATGCCTCGTACTTGCAAGGTCATCAAAAACAAGAAGAGTCTGAGAAGTGGTCACATCCAAGGGGAGCCTAAGGAGGCATGACGGGGTGTCCTGGGAAAAATGCATTAGGGTACAACTGGGAAATCTGAATAATGTATGAAATTAAGTCAGTAAGAATTAACTAACCTGTATTGATCATTGTAACAAACAGTACCACACTAATGTGGGCTATTGATAATGGGGGAGAGGGAGGAGACCGAGCCCAGGGTATGTGGGAATCCTCATATTACCTTCCCAAACTAAAAAATAGTTTATTAAAAAAAAAAAAAGACAAGATATAGTAACCAATTGCATCATATGAACTTTATTTAGATTCTGATTTAAACAAACTGTAAAAGAAAATGATAATGCATTAAGAGACATTGGAATAGTCTGGCTGTTTGGTGGTACTAAGGATTCCTTAATGGGCTTCGTTTTCAGAGTGAAAACAGCATTTTTTTTTTCTTAAAGGGTCATCTTTTAGGGACTTCCTTGGTGCACTTTCACTGTGGGCCTGGATTCAGTCCCTGGTGGAGGAACTAAGATCTCACACGCACACACACAGTCATCTTTCAGAGAAAATACTGAAATAAATGAATTTGAAATGGTATGACATGTAGGACTTACTTCAGAATAATCCACATGTGGGTGGAAAATAGTTGGCAGGAAATGGGTGTCCAGGACTCTCATATGGAAATATGGAATGAAGCAGGGGATGGGTGGTCTGGGGTTCATCGCACTAATCTCTCTACTTTTATACATGCTTGAAATTTTCCAAAGGGGAAAAAAGTTGCAGAAATATTTGTAAAATCTGCCTTAGTGTTTTGGATGCTGTTTTTTAACATCTCACTATTTGTTAAGGGATATTTACTACTTTATTAGCTAATATCAAGGTGTAATTATACTAAGTCATCATTAAGGATAGTGGATATGAATTTGTATTTTTAATGCTAGTCAATTTTTATGTGTATTTAGTCGCTGAGTCATGTCTAACCCTTTGCGACCTCATGGACTATAGCCCACCAGGCTACTCTGTCCATGGAATTTCCCAAGCAGGAATACTGAAGTGGGTTTCCATTTCCTTCTCCAGGGAAGTTCCCAACCCAGGGATCAAAACCCAGGTCTCCTTTACCACTGAGTCACCAGGGAAGCCCCTTGTCAACTTTTACCTTTTTGGAAAAACGTTTGGTCATTTTTTGGTAAGATATGATTAGGTTACCATGTTTACCTTTAACATAGGTGGCAAAGAGCCCACACAGAGAAGAAGTGCAGCCTGTTATTTTTCTTAGTGTATACTTACATTGCATTTTTATTCTCATCAATAATTCACGGGCTTTTTGAATGGAAAACTTTTATTTTTAATGTATTTTAGTTGGAGGCTAATTGCTTTACAATATTGTAGTGGGTTTTGCCATAAATTGACATGAATCAGTCGTGGGTGTACATGTATTCCCCATCTTGAACCCCCTCCCCTCCTCCCTCCCCATCCCATCCCTCTGGGTCATCCCAGTGCACCAGCCCTGAGCACTCTGTCTCATGCATCGAACCTGGACTGGTGATCTGTTTCATATATGATAATATACATGTTTCAATGCTATTCTCTCAGATCATCCCACCCTCACCTTCTCCCAGAGTCCAAAAGACTGTTCTACAGATCTGTGTCTCTCTTGCTGTCTCACATATAGGGTTATCGTTACCATCTTTCTAAATTCCATATATGTGTTAGTTTACTGTATTGGCAGAGAAGGCAATGGCAGCCCATTCCAGTGTTCTTGCCTGGAAAATCCCATGGACAGAGGAGCCTGGTAGGCTGCAGTCCATGGGGTCACTAGGAGTCGGACACGACTGAGCGACTTCACTTTCACTTTTCATTTTCATTCATTGGAGAAGGAAATGGCAACCCATTCCAGTATTCTTGCCAGGAGAATCCCAGGGACGGGGGAGCCTGGTGGGCTGCTGTCTATGGGGTCGCACAGAGTCGGACACGACTGAAGTGACTTAGCAGCAGCAGCAGCAGCAGCAGCATACTGTATTGGTGTTTTTCTTTCTGGCTTACTTCACTCTGTATAATAGGCTCCAGTTTCATCCACCTCATTAGAACTGATTCACATTTATTCTTTTTAATGGCTGAGTAATACTCCATCATGTGTGTATACCACAGCTTTCTTATCCATTCATCTGCCGATGGACATCTAGGTTGCTTCCATGTCCTGGCTATTATAAACAGTGCTGCGATGAACACTGGGGTACACGTGTCTCTTTCAGTTCTGGTTTTCTTGGTGTGTATGCCCAGCAGTGGGCTTGCTGGGTCATGTGGCAGTTCTATTTCCAGTTTTTAAGGAATCTCCACACTGTTCTCCATAGTGGCTGTGCAAGTTTGCATTCCTACCAACAGTGTAAGAGAATTAGAAAACTTTTAAGACCCATGACCATTCTGTGAGATTCAGTTTAGCAGAACTGAGGTAATGTTTGTAATTCCTCAGAACTAGACATGTGAGAAGGAATCCATTACAACATTCTATACACTGAACAGTGAGGGCCACACTGACGGCCCCTCCCCATCGTGGAAACCCCACTAGGACACCTCTCATCCCAGTCACAACACGTGGCCACGAGTATGCCATGGTCCAACCCATATACGACATAGGTTTTTTGTTTTTTGTTCAGTCACTAAGTCATGTCCCCAGGGACTGCAGCACACCAGGCTCCCCTGTCCTTCACTATCTCCTGGAGTTTGCTCAGATTCATGTCCACTAAGTCAATGATGCTATCTAACCATCTCATCTCTGTCACCCCCTTCTCCTCCTGCCCTCAATCTTGCCCAGCATCAGTCCTTCCAATAAATATTCAGGGTTGAGTTCCTTAGGATTGACTGGTTGGATCTCCTTGCAGTCCAAGGGTCTCTCAAGAGTCTTCTCCAGCAAAATTTGAAAGCATCAGTTCTTCCATGCCCAATTATTTTATTTATAAATAAAAACTTTTTTAAAAAACCTACAAGTTCTTTTTTCTTCCCTGCACAATAATGTTAGAAACGCTTCAGGTCTCAACACACTGGATAAAGCCCAACACTGAGAACCCTTCACACAGGAGGAGGAACCAATGGAGAATGGTCCCTCAAACCATAATTATAACCTGCAGTGGCTTATAAGCACTGTGACTGAATTCCACATCTAAGGCACACATGAAGAACATACATAGTCATAATCAAAGCCTTGCTGGCCAAGCCATCACGTTTTATTGCAAGGACCTGGCCTCCTGTTCTCCTGGAGCTTCCCCAGGAACTGCTGTGCCAGCTCTTAGGAGCATGGTGTTCCCCTTCAGTCATCATGCTTGATGACCACACAGGGACCCTCAGGACTTGCTCTGCAAGGCAGCTCAGCACCCTCCTAGGGAAACACTCCCAGGAGGTGCACACTGGCTTGGGGTGTTGGGAAGAAGGTCAATTTCATCCACAGCCCGGCAGAAACTAGAGTCAAACTTTAAGTGAAAGTCTACTGACAACTTGAAGACTGGTGATGGGTTCTTTTTCAGGGCTGCTGTTAACAAAGTACTGTAAACTAAGGCTTCTTTTCTCAAAGTTCTGATGTCCAGAAGTATAAATACCCCCAACTTCAGAGGGGAAGCAGGGGTCCCTCCCTCTGAAGTCTCCAGGGAGGGGCATCGCTCCAGCCTCTGCCTCCATCGTCACATCGGTGGGTGGGTGTGTCTGTGTGTGTGTGTCTCTCGTCTTCTCTCCTGAGGAAACCAGTCATGTTGGATTAGGGCACACCTCCTCCAGTCTGCTGCTGCTAAATTGCTTCAGTTGTGTCTCACTCTTTGCCACCCAATGGACTGTAGCCCACCAGGGTGCCTCTGTCCAGGGGATTCTCCAGGTAAGAATAGTGGAGTGGGTTGCCATTTCCTGCTCCAGGGGATCTTCCCCATCCAGGGATCAAACCCGTGTATCCTGCAGCTCCTGCACTGCAGGTGGATACTTTACCACTGAGCCATCATGGAAGCCCACTCCAGTTTGACCTCATCTTAACTAATTATATCATCAACAGCTCTATTTCCAATTAAGATTACATTTTGAGAGGGTTAGGACTTTGACATATCTTTGTGGGCGACACATTCTGAGACAGGCTGGGACCTTGGACCCTCTCCTGCAGTGCTCACACCTGGACAGATGTCTCCTCATCTCCTCTCCCACTACTTGGGCAACAGAACACAGAGAAACTACAAGGGACTGGAGATGGTTGCATATTAAAAAGCAGAGACATTACTTCGCCAACAAAGGTCCATCTAGTCAAGGATATGGTTTTTCCAGCAGTCATGTATGGATGTGAGAGTTGGACTGTGAAGAAAACTGAGCACCAAAGAATTGATGCTTTTGAACTGTGGTGCTGGAGAAGACTCTTGAGAGTCCCTTGGACAGCAAGGCGATCCAATCAGTCCATCCTAAAGGAAATCAGTCCTGAATATTCATTGGAAGGACTGATGCTGAATCTGAAGCTCCAATACTTTGGCCACCTGGTTCGAAGAACTGACTCATCTGAAAAGACCTTGATGCTGGGAAAGACTGGAGGTGGAAGAAGGGGACGACAAGAGAATGAGATGGTTGGATGGTGTCACCAACTCAATGGACACAAGTATGAGTAAATTCCGGGAGTTGGTGATGGACAAGGGGACCTGGCGTGCTGCAGTCTGTGGGGTCTCAGAGTCAGACACGACTGAGCGGCTGAACTGAACTGAAAGATAGCTGCACACATGCACTGTAGGGGAGAATTATCAACAGTAAGAGACAAGAAGGCCAAAACCCAATGGTTGCTTCTGAGTGTCAGGAGGAGAATAGGGTGATCCCTGCACCCATCATCACCAGCGGGATGGGCAGACCACCAAGCCACCCCTCCCCTAAGCAAGGGCTGCTGCTGCTAAGTCGCTTCAGTCGTGTCTGACTCTGTGCAACCCCACAGAGGGCAGCCCACCAGGCTCCGCCGTCCTCAGGATTCTTCAGGCAAGAACACTGGGGTGGGTTGCCATTTCCTTCTCCAATGCATGCAAGTGAAAAGTGAAAGGGAAGTCGCTCAGTCGTCTCCGACTCTTAGCGACCCCAATGGACTACAGCCCACCAGGCTCCTCCGTCCATGGGATTTTCCAGGCAGGAGTGCTGGAGTGGGGGTGCCATTGGGCACTTGTTGCTTTCTCCCTCTCCTTCCTGCTGCAGCATGAGCCCCAGTAAGGCCCTGCCTGCATTCCCCATCTGGTCTCTCATCCTGCATGGCCTGGCAGCAGTCAGGTATTTCTATGTGAATTCATACATCAGTCCCAAAGATTTCAGGTCATCTGGGTCATTTCTTAAACCAAGGAAATTCTCCCCATTCTGGAATAAAGCAGTCTTCAGAACTCTGGGGTCTGGTGTGAATGGGCTTTAACACAACTGGAATATTTCACAAATGAATTTGTCATTTACAACTGCACTTCTCGGTCTGGACTCCTAAAAGTCTGGACTTCTCAGGCTAGGGCTTTCAAACTTTTGGGGGCAATACACAGAAAGAAATACATATTACAATGGAATGCAGTACACAATACATATATACATAGCATATATAAATATATATACACACACAACAAAAGTGTCATGAAACAATACTCACCCTTACTATGGAAGGAACTATTTTCTATTCTGTTCTTCTATTAAAAACAAACAAACAAAACAACAAACCACTAAGCTGATTCCACAACCTACTGGGGAGTCTGGTACCATTAGTTCAAAATTCTGTAGTGAGTACTGGCTCAATCGCATCACACTCTGTGACTCTATGGACTGCGTAGCCTGCCAGGCTCTTCTGGCCACAGAATTTCCCAGGCAAAAATACTGGAGTAGGTTGACATCTACTCCAGGGACTGTCCTGACCCAGGGACAGAACCCGGTGTCTCTTGCCTCAACAGGCAGATTCTTTACCACTACGCCACCTGGAAAAAATACTTAAGGAGAGGGATCCAATTTACAGGACAAAAATTATACATTTCCCTGGCAATTCCATTTTAAGGCCTGAATTGTTTAAGTATTTCAACTAATTACAGGGTGGAATGCAAAAATCAATTAACAAAAAGACAACCTGAAAGGTTTTCTCCTGTCCATCTGGTGGCCTGGGGCTTCAACTGTAAGACGCCCCTCTCCAGGACCTGAACGTGCACGAGTCCTCTCCAGTGAGCAGTGGAAGGATTCTGCCCCAACGTCAGTGTTCTAAACCCAACACTAGGGACTGTCACCTCTAAATCTTCCTAACCCAAGAATCCTGCCCTTGCCGCTGTTTCCTGGGGGCTTCTCGGTGCTCACTGGGCGAGGCCATGACCAGAGAGCGGTGGTCCCACTTAACTAGGCAGGTCAACACTGCCAGACAGCCCGAGGACGACAGAGGGACTTCAGTACGGGTAGCAGGTATCTGCTTCTTCAGCATCCTCCACGGACAAGAATACCTAGCATGATAGAAAGCTCTGATCGCATCCTGTTTTCTTGGGCCCGGTTTTCACCTTCTTGTCGCATGATCCAGGCCTCCCAAGCTGGCGTCCCTCCCTGCATTCCAAGACTGGTGCTACCCCCAGACACCCTTCACCAGCACCACTGAAAACGGGGTTGTCAGGGCACCTCTGGAGGGAAATACAGCAGCGTCCCTTCAGCGAAGTCAGCCCACGCCAGAGCACCGGCTCTACGGTCTTAAATCCCCCTGGAAGGACGGTTCTGGAGAGTTCTCAGCCAACAACGGCGGGTGTTTTAAGTCTGCCTTACTCAATTAGCCATACAGGCGTTGACAGTTAAACCTGCGTCGAGCCGGCGCTGTTCCTTTCCCGTGAGGTGTGTGGGATTCGCAAACGCCAGCGTTAAGACCGGAACTGAGGAGATGCATGAGAACTGAGGAGAACGCTTTTTCATGAAACACGTTCACATTTCCAATGAACGCATACTCCATTCTTCCCATAGTCCTTCACCTATGGCTGATGCTTCGTCATCACCTACATCCTCCAACCTACACTCACGAAAACCAATGCAGCAACTTTAAAACAAAAACAAAAAAAACACACACGAGGAAGACACCAGCCAACCAACAGCCCAGCAAGGCACTCGCCACGCGCCTCGTGCCTTTAAGGGCTCAGCGGGCGCGAGTTCAAGGACCGCTCAGCGGCCCACCAATCACCGCGCCTCCCACATATCGCCCCGCCCCCTCCCCGTGATCTAACCAATCCCTGGGGAGGTAGCTTCTCTCCGCCCCCAGCCCCTCCGAAGTAAGAAGCCTCCAAACTTCACCGGCGCCCAGACGCGTGCTCCAAGTCGGCGTTTATTTTTAGCTGCCGGGCCGAGCAGCCCCCGCCTCCGGGCCCGCCTCTTCATCGCCCGCCCCCAATGGGAGAAGGGAGTTTCCGTCGCGTCAGCGCGCGGGCGGATGGGAACTGTCCAATCAGCGCTCGGGGAGAGCTGGCGTCATTAAAAAGCGGCGGAAGACAGTGGGCGGGTCATGACGCAGCGAGTTTTAGTCGTGACTTTTCCAGGGGCGTCTCGGCGTCCCCTCTTTTTCCCTTTAAAGTAAAACACCTCCCGACGCACACCCCGAGCGTTTGGGGGAAGGGGCCGCGGCCGCGGGAGGGCGGTGCTGACGCGAGCTGCCTGCGGCGTCGCGCGGTCACGTGGGCGTGTTTGGGGGCGGGGCCGCGCGGCGGTTCCGGGCGGTTGGGCGCGCGAGCGAGGAGCTGAGGCAGCCGCGCCCGCCCGCCCCGCCCCGCCCCTGGATGCCGCTGTGCCCTGGCGCGGCCGCCGCCGATCGCAGCGAAGGAGCCGCCGCCGCCGCGGTTGATGTGGTTGACCCGGGGCTGAGGAGGCCGCCAAGATGCCGCAGTCCAAGTCCCGGAAGATCGCGATCCTGGGCTACCGGTCTGTGGGTGAGTGGCGGGCGTCGCGCGGCCTCCTCGCTCCCCGGGCCCCGAGCCCGGCCAAGTTTGGGGCCGGCGCGGCCATGTGGCGGCCGCGCGTTTCGTAACCGGCCGCCCGCCGTCGCCGCCACCTCCATCTTGGAGCGGAGGCCGGCGGCGCGGCCGGACCTGCGGGGACGCGTGTGGGAGGCCGCGGGCGAACGGGCGCTCGGGTCGGATCGGGCCGGGCCGGGTTGGCCGCCGCACCGCCCGCCGCAGGGCCCGCCACAGCCCCGGAGTCGCACCTGTCCCTCCTTCCCGCGGGGAGCAGTCCGTGATTGTTGCTGGTGGCCTCTTCTACCCCAAATTAAAACCCGTGGGGCTTCAACAAAGGACGTGGCTCCTTAGCCGTAATTTTTCTGTCTTGTGAAGTTTCAACATTTTAAAGCAAACCCGGGAGCTCAGAGGACGTTGGCTGCTGAGGTCCAATTTCCTAGGAAGAAACTCGAAAGACGCCCCCCTCCCCACCCCCGCCCCAACCTCCCGCTTCGGAAGCCTCCCGAGATGCTGCCAGCGACCGAAGTAGGAGGGCAGAGAAAGGGAAATTTCTGGCCTTTTGGTGTCCTGTTTTTTTCCTTTGGGGAGGAAAAAATAAGGTCAGATACTTGTAACCAGAATGTCGTAGTAATTCAAAAGTACCCCTCCCCACACCCCGCCAAAGGTTGACATACATTTGAAACTGAGTGGCAGTCGCTTTTTCCACCCCTAACAGAGGTGGTCTGGGGTGGGAGGTGGTGGACGGGATGCCAGAAAACGAGGGAGAAAACAGAACCGTTGAACTTAACCATGCTTCAGGGTGAGGTTTTTATTGTCTTTGACAACCGGAAGTCTGGAAAAATTACTTTTTCTGTGTTGTTTTTAAGAAGAAGCTGTTCAAGGAAAAGGGCGCTCTTGACCACAGTGGGGTGGGGGTGGCGAGGGCAGGGGTTCGGAGTCTGTGGTGACTGCAGAAGGGGGCGACACGAACTGCCCTGGGAAAGCTGGTAACTGCCTGCGCATTGGCCGAACTCCCCGACTTCGCTGTCCCTTCTGCTTCTTCACCCCCATTTTCCACGGTCGGTGCCAGGGTCTGTGCTCTTTGACCAAGATCAGCTGCGGCGTGCTTACTCATCCTTTTATTACCTCTCTTTGTCAAAGTGCTGGCGGGGGGGCGGGGGGATATCAAATGAGAGGGTGCGAGACTCTTGTGTGCAGATAAGGGGGCGCCGGGAGCCCTGGGGTGGCTCCTGTGGGATGCGGTGATCCTGGGGGAGGGAGGGGAGGGGACGCTCCTCGCTACTCCAGCCGTCGAGTCACCGGGCGTCAGATGGAGGCTTTTCGCGTCTCTGACGGCCCCGAATGCCCATATGGAGCCACCTTTATTGACAGTCTGTATCTCGGAGCCTTTGCTTCTCTGTTCTCTCTCTTTTCCTCCTCTGCATTGTGAAGAGTGGGACTCGGACATATCCTGTCTCTTGAATGAGCTCTATCTCCTCAGAGTTCCCACTAGTTAAAGGCACCAGTGTCTGAATAATCAAGTTACAGGTGACACGAATTACACCTGGGCTGCCTGCTTTCAACTGAAGAGAATGTCCCAAACTTCCTGGCTTATTTACCCCTTGAAATTCTTGAGATGGTGATTTCAGTCGCCAGAAATCTAGTCTACCATTTTATCACTGCTTGTTAAAGAGGTTCTTTAGGTCCAGTTGAAACCAATTTTGTCTTACCTGCCTTCTAATCCCATCCTCTTGAAGACCCAGAGGTGACACATCACCCGTTTGCCTTCACTTCACGTTTATTTTAAGCCACTGCTCAGGAAATACTGTGCTGGATCAGCCTCCAGGGGCACCCAGAGCAGTCCAGTCCCTGTTTTCTATGCCTTCCTGTTGCTAAACCCTGCTCCATTGTCTCTGTGTTTATTTTCATACGTGGTGATGATTAAAATGTGTTTTGCACAGGTTCAATGACTACCAGTCTTTGCATTTGATTTTACAGTAGTTTACCTTTGTTAGGAACCAGGACTGTTTGTAGTTTGTGGGCTTTTTGTTTTGCCAGCATCAGAAACGGAGATAGTTCCCTGATTCCATATCCAACTCACTCTTCAGAGAATAACTCAGACTTCCGAGTTCACTGACCTGTCCGCTTGCTAGGGTAGAGTGATGCTAGGGTAGAGCTGAGTACTGTAGTGTCATATTGACTGGTGGGAAAAGTCTAAGCCTGAAACCGCATCTTTCTTAGAATATTCTTTTGATTAAACATCGTATGCCAGTTTAACTCGTAAAATACTTGTTATTGTGAGTTTATTTTAAAAGTTTGGGCTTCCCTGGTGGCTCAGAGGTTAAAGTGTCTGCCTGCAATGCGGGAGACCCAGGTTTGATCCCTGGGTCGGGAAGATCCCCTGGAAAAGGAAATGGCAACCCATTCCAGGATTCTTGCCTGGAGAATCCCATGGACAGAGAGGCCTGGTGGCCTACAGTCCATGAGGTCACAAAGAGTCGGACCTGATGGTTTGCCTTCAGATGAAACTACAAAGTGCAATGACTGTTTTACTATTTGGTGTTCAAATTTTGCATTTATTTAAAAAACACTGGAAAAACTTACCAGTGAAAAAAACAGAATTCTCAGATAATTTATACAACTTTTTTTTTTTTGGTCCTGAAACACCTTTCCTGTTATTTACAGTGTTAAGCTTTTAAGGACACGTCACCTGTAGCGCAGGCTGGCCTGCAGGGAGTGCTTTGTATGAATTGTTTTGGTGGTAGCCAAATGTGCCAGCTCCCTGACGTCCATTGTTCTAATACAAATGAGTAGTCCCGTGATAGGAGGTAACTGAATGAGTAGTCCTGTGATAGGGAGGTAACTAAACTTAATCTGGCTAAAGTTATAGTGTCAGGTTAATAACTATCTTCAAATAAAATCTGGCATATTTTTCACTGGAGTGTTGTACAGAGAGGTTTGATAATCTAGTTTACCATTAGACCACAATAATTAAAAGACTGTCATATATTACTCTTGGAGGTTAACAAACAGGATGAGATCAAAGGAATATGAAAGATCTTAAGAGAGAACATGAAAAAAATCTATGGTGTGATAAAAGGCATTTCAGTAAAAGTATCTCAAATTATTACCCTCCTTGTCAGAGTGTTTTAGGTAGTAAAGAACATGCATCCTTTGATTTGGCTACTCCATAGGGAAAGATCAGTAACTTTGTTCCCAATAGAATACCATCCAATTGTATGCTGATTTACTGTATATTTTTAAATTACCGTATCCTTTTCTAACACATGGCATTGAGGACTTGTAAAGTTAGAGATTGTTTGCCATGTATAAAATGTATTAGTATGTGAAAGTGTACGTTCACATGCTTCATAACATTGCGAAGTTGTGTACTTGTGGGTGGGGATAGTCCTGTGGTGACCACTTTGTGTTGAAGCTTGAAATTAACTTTACTTTCAGTGCCGTTTGTTGTTCTGTATAAGAAATATTCAGAGCTCGCATTTGTAACTTTGACTTTCAAGCGCTTAATACAGTATTCGCAGACTTTTTCTCTGTTTGGCCGTGCAGGGTCTTGGTCGTTCTGTGCATGTTTTCTCTCATTGCAGTGAGCAGGGGCTCCTCTTGCTGTGGACCACGGGCTCGAGGTGCCTGGGCTTCAGTAGCGTGACTTGCGGACTTAGTTGCTACGTGGCATGTGGAGTCTTCCCGGCTAGGGGTTGAACCTGTGTCCCCTGTGTTGGCCAGATTGATTCTTTTCCTCTGTACTACCAGGAAAGTCCCTAGGTTTTTTTTTTTTAAGTATAGTTGATGTATCTTATTTATATAAGTTACAGGTGTACAGTAGAGGGGTTCACAATTTTAAAGGCTATTCTCTGTTTACAGTTGCTATAAAATATTGCCTATATATTCCTCCTGTTGTACAATGTATTGAGCTTATTTTGCACATAATAGTTTGTACCTCTTAATCCCCTGCTGCTGTATTGCCTCTCTCTACTTCTAAACATTAGTTCTGTATATCTGTGAATCTGCTTTTTTTTGTCATATCTAATGTTAATGTGATGTCCCTGCGAGTTACAGCAATCCGTGCCTCCCTTCATCCCCCCAGAAGAAACGCTGTACTCAGCAGCAGTCCCCTCCCATCCTCTCCTCACCTCACCCCCTGGCATCACTAATCTTTCTGTTTCTACAGAAAGATTCTGGACATTTCATATAAATGGAATTACCTATACATGGCCTTTCATGCCTAGCATTTTTCATTTAACATAAATATTTCCCAGGTTCATCCGTGTTGAAGCAGGTATCAGTAATTCATTCCTTTTGGTTGCCAAATAATCCATTATTTGAATGTACCACATTCTGTTTATACGTTCATTAACTGATGGGCATGTGGGCTGTTTCTACTTTTAGGCTAATATAGATAATGCTGTTAGCATTCCTGTTACATATTTTTGTATGTGAAATTTTTGTGTAAACATGTTTTCTCTTCTTTTGGGAATAGTTCTAGGAGTATAATTATCATTGCTGGGTCATATGGTAATTTTACGTTTAACGTTTTGAAGAACTATCAAACTGTTTTTCAACCAGTTTACATTCCAGCTAACAATTGAAATCTGTTTCAGTTTCTCCACATCCTCACCAACACTTCTAATCATCTATCTTTTTCTTTAATTTTTATATTTTTATTATCTTAATTTAAAAAAAAATTTGTTGAAGTATAGTTGACTCACAGGGCTTCCCTGGTGGCTTGCAATGCAGGAGACCTGGACTCAGTCCCTGGGTGGGGAAGATCTCCTGGAGAAGGGAATGCCAACCCACTCCAGTATTCTTGCCTGGAGACTCACATGGACAGAGGAGCCTGAAGGGCTACAGTCTGTGGGGTCACACAGAGTCGGACACAACTGAACGACTTCACTTCTTTCACTTTTCATAGTTGACTTACAATGTTGTGTTTCTGGTGTACAGCAAACATTGAGTTATACCACTATGCTTTATTACAGGCTGTTGAATGTAGGTCCTCGTGCTATATAGTGGATGTGTGTGCTCTGTTGTGTCTGACTCTTTGACCCCATGGACCATAGACCACCAGGCTCCTCTGTCCATGGGACTTTCAAGGCAAGAATACTGGAGGGGTTTGCCGTTTTCCTTCTCCAGGGGTGCTATACAGTAGGAACTTGTGTATTTTATATTCAATATATAATTGTACCTGCTAATCCCAAACTCATGATTTAGCCCTTCCCGCATACCCTTACTGCTTTTTAATGGTAAGTTTGTCTGTGAGTCTGTTTCTGTTTCATAAATAACTTCATTTGTGTCATATTTAACATTCCACATATAAGTGATATCCTAGAGTATTTGTATTTCTTTGGCTTAACTTCACTTAGTATGATCTGTAGGTCCATCCGTGTTGCTGCAAATGCTATGATTTCATTCTTTTATGGCTGAGTAATTTTCCACTGTATATGTATACCACAGCTTCTTCATTCATCTGTCAGTTTAGATTGCTTCCATGTTTTCGCTATTGTAAATAGTGCTGCTGTGAATGTTGGGGTGCATGTATCTTTTTGAATTAGAGTTTTTGTCTTTGGGGGTGTATGCCCAGGGGTGCGATTGCAGGATCCTATGGCAGCCCTAGTTCTAGTTTTTTAAGGAACTTCTGTGCTGTTTTCCATAGTGGTTGCACCCGCTTACATCCCTGCCAACAGTGTAGGAAGCTTTCCTTTTCTCCACACCTTCTCCAGCATTTGTACTTGTAGATTTGATGTCCATTCTGATGGGTGTGGATGATACCTCATTGTAAATTTGATGTGCACTTCTCTAATAATTAACTAAATGCAGAGTTCCAGAGAATAGCAAGGTGAGATAAGAAAGCCTTCTTAATGCAAAGAAATAGAGGGAATGGGAAAGACGAGATCTCTTCGAGAAAATTGGAGATACCAAGGAAACATTTGATGCAAAAATAAAGAACAGAAACATCAAGGACCTAGCAGAGGCAGAAAAGATGAAGAAGAGGTGGCAAGAATACACAGAAGAACTATACAAAAAAAGGCCTTGATGATCTGGATAACTATGATGGTGTGGTCACTCGCCCAGAGCCAGACATCCTGGAATGTGAAGTCAAGTGGGCCTTAGGAAGCATCACTACAAACAAAGCTAGTGGAGGTGATGGAATTCCAGCTGAGCTATTTCAACTCCTAAAAGATGGTGCTGTTTAAGTGCCAGCAAATTTGGAAAACTCAGCAGTGGCCAAAGGATTAGAAAAGGTCAAATTTCATTCCAATCTCAAAGAAGGGCAATCCAAAGAATGTTCAAACTACCCTACAATTGCGCTCATTTCACATGGTAGCAAGGTAATGCTCAAAATCCTTCAAGCTGGGCTTCAACATTATGTGAACCAAGAACTTCCAGTTGTTGAAGCTGGGTTTGGAAAAGGTAGAGGAACCATTGCCAACATCTGTTGGATCATAGAGAAAAACAAGGGGGTTCCAGAAAAAATCTGCTTTGTTGACTATGCCCCATGAACATGAATTTGAGCAAACTCTGGGAGATAGTGGAGGACGGGAAAGCCTGATGTGCTGCAGTCTGTGGGGTTGCAAAGAGTCGGACACTTCTGATGACTGAACACTAATGAGCTCATCCATCTTTCTTATACTAGCTATCCTTACGAGTTTGTGAAGGGTCATATACAATGTGCAAATAATTTCTTCCATTCTGTGGGTTCTTTTCACGTTCTTGAAGGTGGCCTTCCTTTGAAGCAAAAAGTTCTCAATTTTGACAAAGTCCATTTTATTTATATTTTTATTGTGTCACTTGTACTTTTGGTGTCATATTTTAGAAACCATTGCCTAGTTCAAAAATATAGATTTACTAATATGTTCTCTTCTAAATGTTTTAAATTTTTATCTCTTACATTTGGATCTATTATCTGTTCAGAGCTAAATTTTGTGGTGGGAAATAGTAAAACTTGATTCTTTTGTATGTAGATAGCAAATTGTGCCACCACCTTTGTTAAAAGGCTGTTCTTTCTTCATTGGATTGTCTAGACGTCCTTGTCAAAAACCAAGTGATCCATCTCAAAATGGAAGTACTGTTTGCAGTGGAGAAGAAAGCCCCTCCCCTTCATCCCTCTTCCCTCTACAAAGAGTTACAAGGTGGTAATAGAAACTCATTTCACATTAAATAGTAAATTACAAAAAGAAAAACCCCAGTGATCATAAATACATGGTTCTTTTCTGGACTGTTCCTTTGATCTGTGTGTTGGTCCTTGTGCTGGTATCATACTATTTTGATTACTGTTTTTTTATGGTAAGTTTCAAAATAGGGAAGTGTGAACCCTCTAACTTAATCCTTTTTCAAGATAACTTCTCTGAGTCCCTCATATTTGCATAGGAATTTTAGGACTGGCTTATCAATTTCTGCAAAAAAAAAAGGCAAGTGAGATTTTGTTTTACAAATTTGCAAGTGTCTTCAACGCCTGGTTTAAAAAACACTTGAATTCTCTTATCTGCTTCTGAGTTCCTTCCATTGCAACATATAACTTTATATAAAGTATATAAGGAAATCCAACCTGCCAGATAGGTACTTGGGAAACGGAGGAGTATTTTAATACTGTCACATTACATTACTAATACAATACTTTTTGGATGATTGTGGCTGTTCTCTGATACTCAGGCTTCCCAGGTGACACAGTGGTAATAAATTCTCCTGCCAATGCAGGAATATGTCTACATGCAGCTGCTGCCATGAGGCAGGGAAGGACCCAGACTGGGATACCCACTCATCTGCTACCACGCATGAGCCTTGAGGTGTCAGGGGAGCTGAAGGTAGATAAGGAGGAAGATATATGTGTACCATGCTATCATGTTTATGAATCCCTTCAAATTCTAGACCTTTTTTTTTTTCTTTTTTTCTCATTTTTCCTTCACAAAAACCTATAAGCATCATTGGTAGCCTGATATTACAGATGAGGAAACAGGCTCAAAGAAATAACTTGCCACAAAATACACTTTTTATAAGTGATGGGGGAAAAAGGAAAGGAAAAAAGAGGAGAGGAAAACACAAGAACTGGTCTGTTTAAAACATTTAAGCACAATGCATTAAATTTTAAGCTTTTTAATGATAATAAAATCTAGAAATATTATCTAAAGTATACAGATTTTTAAAAGATGTATTAGTGAACAATAGCTTTATTTCTTATAATCTAGACAAACAAGAAAACAGTAGAATGGTATCTCTTAGAGTATTTTTAAATTGTCAAAGAATTCTATACTAAGCAAAAATATACTTGAAACATGAAGACAAAATACAAGTTTTCAAACAAAAGCTGAGAGAACATGTCACCGGCAGACCTACACTGTGAGACACATGGGAATAGTTCCTCATGTGGAAAGAAAACATACCGATGGGAATTTGGATCTAGTCAAAGCATGAAGAATGCTGAAAACATATGAACTAGGTATTTTTTCCTCATTTTAAAATTTCCCTAATAAACTGTTTAAAGCAAAATCCCATGTACTATGGCATGTATAATATAAATGGAAGTATTAGGTTGGTGCAAAAGTAACGGAGGTTTTTACATTGTTGAAATTTACCATTTGATACTGGAATACAATTAAATAAATGTGGTTATATTATACATCATTTTAATGTACAAGTCAAGTAGATCCCCTGGAGTAGGAAATGGCAACCTGCCTGGAGAGTTCCACGAACTGAGGAGCCTGGTGGGCTGCAGGCCATGGGGTCGTGAAGAGTCGGACACAGTTGAGCGTGCATGCATACGCATACACACACACACACACACTCTGTCTCTCTGATGACTCACGAAGACCCCGCAAGTGATAGTTTCTTAGAAGTTAGTTGTAATATCTGAAATCATATGAAGGGTTTTGTTTGTTTGTTTGTTTTACTCTGTTCCTTTGAAATCCATTGACTTGTCTGCACTTTGCGTGGATCTTCCACCCATACCTGATTTGGGAACATGGTACATTATTGTTCAGTCGCTCAGTCATGTCTGACTCTTTGTGACCCCACGGACTGCAGCATACCAGGCTTCTCTGTTCTTCACCATCTCCCAGAGCTTGCTCAAACTCATTTCCATTAAGTCAGTGGTGCCGTCCAACCATCTCATCCTCTGTTGTCCCCTTCTCCTCCTGCCTTCAATCTTTCCTGGCATCAGGGTCTTTTCCAATGAGTCAGCTCTTCAAATCAGGTGACCAAAGTATTGGAGCTTCAGCTTCAATATCAATCCTTCCAATGAATCTTCAGCATGGATTTCCTTTAGGGTTTCCTTTAGGTAGGATCTCCTTGCAGTCCAAAGGGCTCTCAAGAGTCTTCTCCAGCAACACAGTTCAAAGGCATCAGTGCTTTGGCGTTCAGCCTTCTTTATGGTCTAATTCTCAGACCCATACATGACTACTGGAAAAACCGTAGCTTTGACTAGACAGACCTTTGTAGGCAAAGTAGAGTCTCTGCTTTTAATGTGGTCTAGGTTGGTCATAGCTTTTCTTCCCAGGAGCAAGTGTCTTTTAATTTCATGGCTGCAGTCAACATCTGCAGTGGAGCCCAAGAAAATAAAGTCTCTCTCTGTTTCCATTGTTTCCCCATCTATTTGCCATAAAGTGATGGGACCAGATGCCATGATCCTAGTTTTTGAATGTTGAGTTTTAAGCCAGCTCTTTCACTCTCCTGTTTTACTTTCATCAAGAGGCTCTTTAGTTCCTCTTTGCTTTCTGCCATAAGGGTGGAGTCATCTGCATTTCTGAGGTTATTGATACTTCTCCCGGCAATCTTGATTCCAGCTTGTGCTTCATCCAGCCTGGCATTTCTCATGATGTACTCTGCATATAAGGTAAATAAGCAGGGTGACAATATACAGCCTTGACATACTCCTTTCCTGATTTGGAACCAGTCTGTTGTTCCACGTCTGATTCTAACTGTTGCTTCTTGACCTGCACACAGATTTCTCAGGAGGCAGGTAAAGTGGTCTGGTATTCCCCCTCTCTTTAAGAATTTTCCACAGTTGTGATCCACACGTCAAAGGCTTTGGGATAGTCAATAAAGCAGAAGTTGATGTTTTTCTGGAATTCTCCTTTTCCATGATCCAGCGGATGTTGGCAGTTTGATCTCTGGTTCTTCTGCCTTTTCTAAACCCAGCTTGAACATCTGGAAGGTCTCAGTTCACATACTGTTGACGCCTGGCTTGGAGAATTTCGAGCATTACTTTGGTAGCGTGTGAGATGAGCTCAGTTAGTTGTACAGTAGTTTGAGCATTCTTTGGCATTGCCTTTCTTTGGGATTGGATTGAAAACTGACCGTTTCCAGTCCTGTGGCCACTGCTGAGTTTTCCAAATTTGCTGGCATGTTGAGAGTAGCACTTCAACAGTATCATCTTTCAGGATGTGGAATAGCTCAGCTGGAATTCCATCACCTCCACTAGCTTTGTTCGTAGTGATGCTTCCTAAGGTCCATTTGACTTCACGCTCCAAGATGTCTGGCTCTAGGTGAGTGATCACACCATCATGGTTATCTGGGTCATCAAGATCCAGTCAATTGGAAATACTGGCTCACTCTTCTGCAGATCTTGCCACATTTCAACACATTCAATATACAACTATTTCTTTAAATGACATCTTGTAACATCACCACCCATCTTCTCAGAAAAATTAAATATTGGGAAGTAGTTAAGGTCACCCTGAATGCTGCAGATTTTCCAGAATTCCTGTTGGAAGTTCAAGTTTGATCGCTGACAAAATGCTACCAATTTTTCTTGAAGTGAGAGCCTCATTTCTTTCATTTCCAAGAAGGTGTCTGCCAGAGACCCGCATCTGGAACAGCAATAGCTTGTTGGTCGTTCTTACAGGTAAAAATGGCATTCCACGATAAAGCTGCCTGTTTCAGACCACTTCCCACACCCTCACACGAGTGCTTTTTCCCCAGGTGACGCCATGCTTGAGTGTATAGCAGCCACACTATATGCAAACATCCCATTCTGTGTGCAGAATATTCAAAAGACGTGCATTTAAAGGGCAAGTTTAATACAATTAATTATTTTTACTGCTTCCTCAAGGACACTGTTAAGTAAAAGTGGCCTTTTTTGTTTTCTCCTTTTTTACTGTGCATGCATAGTAGTGAAGAATGTGTGACTGTCCTTGACAGTTTGTGACCAGTGTCTTGATTTATGCTAAGGGGCACCAAGCAAGCAGCTTTACCACCATTGGTTTTGCACCATTAATGCACACAAAAGCATAGTGGAAAAGGCCGATTGTACAGAGAGGCCTCTACATAGGAACAGGGTCCATTCTGAGAGCACATCCTTGCCTGTGTGTGAAAGTCTCTCAGTCGTGTCTGACTCTTTGCAACCCCATGGACTGTGGCCCGCCAGGCTCTTCTGTCCATGGAATTCTCCAGGCCAGAATGCTGGAGGGGGTAGCCGTTCCCTTCTCTAGGGGATCTTCCCGACCCAGGAATTGAACCAGGGTCTCCTGCGTTGCAAGCGTATTCTTTACCAGCTGAGCTGTCAGGGAAGCCCCTTAAGTCCATTCTTTAGTCCAACAGAGTTGGCCTAGGTGCCCAGCTAACACAGTTGGCTATACAGTACTGCTCTGTACTAGGTTTATAATACTCGTCACACAAATAATACATAAAAACAAAAGCATTTTTACTCTTACAGTACCTTGAAAAGTATGGTAGTAACAGAAGTACAGTACAACAGCTTGCATTCAGGGGCATGTTCTCATCATTGAAAGTTTGTATCTAGGGGACTTACTGTGAAATAGTTTGACTTGTGAGCCCTCTGAGAGGTTCACCAGGGACCCCCAGCGTTGTGCAAGCTGCATTCGGAGAACCATGGTGCCCAGGATCTGGCTAGACTGCTGCTCCCTCCTTTTCAGGGGGGTGCGGTGACCAGTCTTAGAGGAGCCTTCCAGAAGAGGCCCTGCAGCATCGGAGGAGACCAGGCTGGTGAGCCGGAGGAGACCAGGCTGGTGAGCCGGGGAAGAGCTTGGCATGCTGAGAAGGAAGGAAGTGGGGGTGGCTGGGCTTCGAGAGGTGGGAGGGGGAGCAGGGTTGGAAAGGCAGGCAGGAACTGGCTGTGCAGGGAGCTGGAGGGCAGCTTTCCTGTGTGGTGCACAGTGAGTTACTGAAGCCTGGGGAGAGTCAGGTCGTCTAAATGCCAGTTGACTTGGCCTCTGGTGGTTGTCCAGTTAGGGTGAACACCTGGTTTTCAATCTGGTGCCAGTGAAGCTCCCAAAGAGTAATAAGAATTGCCATGGTGGCAGCACTTCTGAGACCTGTATGCTAATTGCGTGGTTTCTAAGTCCAAATATCAGCAGCTTTATCACAGAATATGAAATGGCATCTCTGTCTATGACTGTGAAGTCAGAAAGGTGCAACATTTCCCTTAGCTTGGGCCTGGAAGAGAGCTAATAGCTCTAATACTGTCCACGAGTGGATTGTACTTGTTCACTTTAATAAATCAAAACTGGCCTGGGACATGATTGTGCAAGATAAACCATTATGAAATCTTTAGTGCTCACAGTTGAGAGAACCTTTATTCTTAGTTCTAATTTATTTCAAAGTACCAAATTAAATCTTAGAGTAGTCATAATCTGTCTTAAACTGATAACTGTCAGAATGCAGACTATTGAATACCTTTGACATGAATTGCTGATTGATTTAGAAATATAATTTAATATTTGAAACACAAAGGTCCCAGAATGCTATTTTAGTGTATTAATAGTTTTAAATATATATTGGGCTTTTGACAAAGAGAGTTCCACATAGGACATCAGAATTTGAAGTCTGAATTGGTGTTAGTTTAGAACAGAGACTGGAGAAGGCAATGGCAACCCACTCCAGCGCTCGCCTGGAGAATCCCAGGCAGCCCACCAGGCTCTACCGTTTATGGGTTTGCACAGAGTCGGACACGACTGAAAACTTAGCAGTAGCAGTAGCAGTTAGAACAGAAACGCTGAAAATCTTGTACTGTGCTTTGTAAGCAAGTGAGAGCAGGGCAATTTAAGGATACCAATATAATTAACTCCTCTGTGTCCTTGGTTGGTTGGTATCCTAGCCATGATAGAATTGAGTTCCCCCCTTACCTACCTGCTCCCCTCCCCATATTTCCTTTTGTTGTGCTTTCGTGCTTGCAGAAAGACTCCTCCAGGACTTTTGAAACAGAAATAAATATTTTAAAAAAGCTGTATTACGATCCTACTTTTTGCAAGATTCAAAGTTGAATGTTAGCTCCATGATGGCATAGTGAATAATTTGTGAACATGGAGATGAAAATACTGGCTTTTATAGGTCATATAGTTTTAGGACATGAAAATGCTTCTGGCCAGTATTTTGCTCGTTCTCAAATCTAAATCACTTTCAGAATTTGTTTTAAAGAGAAGATATCATAAATACAGGTTCTTTTTAGCCTTATTCATGATTTAAGTGAGTGAAGAAACAACGTAGCTGGCAAAATTCAACCGTGGTGGCTGAATTCAAGATGGAGGAAGATTCAAAATGACCTTGCCAGACTGGACGTGTGTGCTAAGTCACTTCGGTTGTGTCTGACTCTTTGTGACCCCATGGACTTCAGCCTGCCAGGCTTCTCAATCCATGGGATTCTCCAGGCAAGTGGAGTGGGTTGCCATTTCCTCCCCCAGGGGATCTTCCTGACCCAAGGATTGAACCCACATCTCTTAGGTCTCCAGCATGGCAGTTGGGTTCTTTACCATTGGCACCACCTGGCTCTCCGTGGCAGGAGTGGAAGTGGGAAAGCTCTGTGGAATTTCTAATCCATCTGTGCCACCCCCTGTAGCCCCCCAGGCTCCTGTGTCCATGGGGATTCTCCAGGCAAGAATACTGGAATGGGTTGCCATTTGCTTCTCCAGGAGATATTCCCAAGCCAGGGATCGAACCCATGTCTCCCACATTGCAGGCAGATTCTTTATCGTCTGAGCCACCGGGAAGCAAGCCCTCTAATCCATCTCCTGACGAGAAATTAGAAGTGAGTATGACCCTGAGTACCCTCCAGGAGCAGGAGCGCCTCACTGCAGAGGAGAGCTGTGCAAGAGTTTAGAGCAGAGCATCCCTGGGGTGGCTGCCGAAGGAAAGGAGAAGTCGTGTGTTTACATCTCAGAAGAAATCTGTGCGCATCCAGGCTGAGAGACCTGGATTCATTTTCTGAGCCGTTCAGGTGACCGGTTCTCATCATGAACTCATGAGACCTAACATTTAGTTGTTCTCAGTTCTGGTGCCCACTTCAAGTTGTGGTTCTTAAACTTGAACTTTAGGAGTTTTGCCCGAGAACATGTTCTCAGTTCTGGTGCCCACTTCAAGTGGTGGTTCTTAAACTTGAACTTTAGGAGTTTTGCCCAAGAACATGTGAACATTTTCTGGGGAAAGAGTCCAGGGTTTTATCAGCTCCCCAGAGGACTTCAATCCCCCAAAAGATTGAACTGCTGAAATGACTGGCTGATGAGGACAGTGTGTGGGTGAAGTGTACCACGTTATTCAAATGTTCATTAAATGTTTGAATCAACTATGTCCCTTCCATGGACCAGGCACTGTGTTCTGAGTCCCCAAGGCTGGGGAAGTCCTGACCTCTGCTGCCGGGGAACTTCAGTCTGGTGAGGGAGCCGCAGCAAACAGATGTCTCACTGCCACTGATAAGCATTGGCTGGTGTTCTTGAAACATTTACTGGTACGGGATGCCTTAACCTCCAGGAGGTAGCTCAGGAATAAGGAGGACCTAATTGGTGTTAAGACACGGATCAATACAAATGTTTAAAGAACTTTTGAAGAAATAATCTGTATCAATAACCATTTGTGCTGATTGATAAATAGGCTCTATTTCATGTCTTGATTCATTTTTCTAACTTTTTTGTTATTACTAGTTTTAATCAGTCTTAAACTCCATATGGTGGTTATATGATTGTGTTATAATTTAGGAATTTCTCTTGTTTGCTTTTCTCCAGCTCTTTCCCACCCTGACCCCCAACCTTCTCCCCAGTTTTGGCCCTGGATCTAGCAAAATTCATTCTTCATTGTTGCCAGCCATTTAATTGACTGCAGTTTTTTGGTTCTGTTCCTTTGATTTCCAACTTGGCTTTATCTGTAAATCATTCCATATAGATGAATATCCTGTTCATGAAATCTTTAGGGAAGCAGTTCCTGGTGTACCTTAGCAGCACTTTTCTTCTTTTTAGTTCAGTAGCCCTGACAGGTAAACAAACAAGATTATTCATTTATGCAACTCAGATCTTCATGTTACAGTATTAAATGCAAGCGTATTTCCCTTCGTTTCCTCAGAGGCGTGTGTCTGGTAGCGTGTATGCTCTGTGTGCTCAGGCGTGTCCGACTCTCTGCGACCCCAAGGACTGTCACCCGCCAGGCCCTCTGTCCCTGGGATTCTCCAGGCAAGGATCCTGGAGTGGGTGCCATTGTCTTCTCAAGGGATCTTCCCAACCCAGGGATCGAACCCGCGTCTCATCTGTTTTCTGCACTGACAGGCGGGTTCTTTAGCATTAGCTTCTCTTGACAATAGTAAGCACCCAGTAAGCGTTTGACTGAGTGATAATTTTATGAACCAGTCTTACTTACTCTCTTTGTTGTGATAACTGCACCTTAATTTTTTCTCTTCTAACATATTTTTTGAAAATTATTAAGTGTGAGAAAGAATAAGGTGATATCATTCCTGCTTAATTCATAGGAACAAGTGAGATAATTCATGTGAAAATGTTTTGTAAACTCTTCAACATGGTGTATCACTTGTAGCTTCTGGTGAACAATTAAAATCTGGATTATCTGCATCACATGCCCTCCCGTGACCCTGGAGATGTGGGGATGAGTGTGCCTGTTAGACTCAGGGAGCACTTGGACAGAACACACCGGAACTCCTTAAACACCCTTTGTAACGTGAGAATGGTGGTGTCAGGGTTTGTAGTTTCAGAAGGCTTCCTTGGTGACCCTGATATGCATACATCTCACCCTGCCCCCTCAAAAAGGCGACAATAACCAGTGCTACTATCGACAGAACTGCACTTTTTCCCCCACTAAAATGGATGTGTACTTTAATAAGCATGTAATTGATATTGTGTGAGGAACACATTGTTAAACAAGCCTTCCAACTGTTCATTGTTATCCTAGCCTTTTAATAGCGATGATGCATACATTCAGGTTGCCATCCCCATTTGCAGCCACGGCTGATTCTGCAGTCTTTCTCTGATGTTTGCAAACCTGGTCCCCTTATCCCTGTCAGAGAAGCCCCTTCCTGGTACTTATTCACGTCTTGGCCCTGCAGCACTTGGCCGGCAGGGTGCTGCAGAGATGACCATCAGCCAATGCGAGGCTTCAGGCCGTAAAGTAGGCAGCTTCCAGTAGTTTGGGGGAGACACTCAGCAGAGGACACATGGGGAGGGAGAAGGTCGTCCAGCCCTCCCTCTGAGTTGCCCACAGCCACCCACCCACTGAGGAGCCGGCCAAGCCCAGCCTTGCTTGTAGCATCTGGAGCAAATTAAATAGATGTTGGTTTCAGCAACCAAGTTTTGAGGTGTTTGTTGTGCAATGAGTGATAACTGAAACAGTAATTTTCTGCAGTAGTGTGTATGTGTGTTTATTTATTGATAATTTTTCATGTGAGTTTGAGAATTTAACTTCAGTAACTATTACTGTATGTAATTTTCTTAGCCAAGTTAATATATTAGAGATAATTACTAGAATGTTGGCTAGGATTAAATGAATATCTAGAATATGTGGTTAGATAATAAGTCCTCAATAACTGTCATTATTATTACATACCAGATATTCAACATGTATTTTCATTTAATCCTCACAACCATCTCTAAAATAGGTACTATTATTATCTCTGTCTTACAGAGCGGAAACAGATCAGTCACCTACCTAATAGTCACCATCCTATCCTGCTTGGTGAAAAAGAGTCAATGTATTGTCTTCCCTGTGTTACACATTTTTTTAAAATCAGGTTTTGTCTTTCTCTGTCTGACTTCAGTTAGCATAATATCCTCCAAGACACATACTCTATGATGTATCACTTACATGTGGAATCTTAAAAAATACAACAAAGTAGTAAGTATAACAAAAAGAAGCCAACTCATAGATACGGAGAACAAACCAGTGGTTGCCAGTGGGGAGAGGGAAGTAGGGGTGGGGGCAAGATAGAGGTGGGAGATTAAGAGGTACAAACTAGTAGGTATAAAATGGAGAATATAGTCAGTATTTTATAGTAACTGTAAATGGAGCATTACCTTTAAAATAGTGAATCACTGTATTATAAATCTCTACCTTCTGTAATATTATATACATCAACTATACATCAATTAAAAAGCCAAATTTTGCTGAGGTTTAATATAATAAAGTATCCATTTTAAGTGTAAAGTGGTGCTTTGGGCTTTGATAGATTTATTCACCTGTGTAAAGCCACTGCTGCAGTCAGAATAAGAAACATTTTCATCATCCCCCATAGTTCCCTCATACCTCACGCCACTCCCAGGCAAGCGGTGATCTGCTTTCCATTACTATCAGTTAGTTTTTCTTGTTCTGAAATTCACTTAACTAGAATCATACGATGAATACTCTTTGTCTGGCTTCTTTGAATGAGTATTGTGTTTCTGGGAGCCATTCATGTGGTTACATGTGGAAGCTTCTTGCTGCCAAGTAGTAGTCTGTTGTGTGGACATACCTTGATCTGTTTCTCCAGTCATCTGTTGTCTCCAGTCTTTCACTGCTAAGAATAAAGCTTTGATGAGCGTTTGTTGTATCGTTGTCAACATGCAGTCATTTCTCTTTGGTGATTATCTTGGAATGAGGTTAGGGCCACATATGTGTTGAGTTTATAGTTTTCTAAGCAACTACCAGTTTCAGCTGCTGTTTTACACCCTCGCCAGCGACAGATGAGACCTGGCCTCATGGTCGCTCGCTGTTGTCAACTCTTAACTTTGGTCATCCTGATGTAGTTTTGTTGTTCAGTTCAGTCGCTCAGTCGTGTCCGACTCTTTGCGACCCCATGAATCGCAGCACACCAGGCCTCCCTGTCCGTCACCATCTCCCGGAGTTCACTCAGACCCACGTCCATCGAGTCCATGATGCCATCCAGCCATCTCATCCTCGGTTGTCCCCTTCTCCTCCTGCCCCCAATCCCTCCCAGCAGCAGAGTCTTTTCCAATGAGTCAACTCTTCGCATGAGGTGGCCAAAGTACTGGAGCTTCAGCTTCAGCATCATTCCTTCCAAAGAAATCCCAGGGCTGATCGCCTTCAGAATGGACTGGTTGGATCTCCTTGCAGTTCAAGGGACTCTCAAGAGTCTTCTCCAACACCACAGTTCAAAAGCATCAATTCTTTGGCGCTCAGCCTTCTTCACAGTCCAACTCTCACATCCATACATGACCACAGGAAAACCATAGCCTTGACTAGACAGACCTTAGTTGGCAAAGTAATGTCTCTGCTTTTGAACATACTATGAACGTTGGTCATAACTTCTCTTCCAAGGAGTAATAGTCTTTTAATTTCATGGCTGCAGTCACCATCTGCAGTGATTTTGGAGCCCCAGAAATAAAGTCTGACACTGTTTCCACTGTTTCCCCATCTATTTCCCATAAAGTGATGGGACCGGATGTCATGATCTTCATTTTTTGAATGTTGAGCTTTAAGCCAACTTTTTCACTCTTCACTTTCACTTTCATCAAAAGGCTTTTTAGTTCCTCTTCACTTTCTGCCATAAGGGTGGTGTCATCTGCATATCTGAGGTTATTGATATTCCTCCCGGCAATCTTGATTCCAGTGATTTTGGAGCCCCCAAAAATAAAGTCTGACACTGTTTCCACTGTTGCTAGGCCATGGAAATTTGAATTTCCCGATGACTACTGACTTTGAACATCTTCTCATTTACCTTGCGGTTGTTTGTGTATCTTCTTTTGTTAAACGTCTGTTCAGGTGTTTTGCCTTTGTTATTGGGTTCTTTTTATTGAGTTATATATTCTGAACAAAGTTCTTTTTCATATATATATAATATTTTCTCCTAGTCCATGGCTTCCTTTTCATTTTCTTGTATTTCAAAGAACAGAAATTTGTAATTTTGATAAAGCCCAATTGATCAGTTTGTTTATGGCTTAGTCATTTTTTTTTAATCACATAAGGAGTCTTGGCCTACCTGAAGATCATATTTTCTCATTTTCTTATGTTTACTTCTAGAGGTTTAATAGTTTTAGCTCATAAGTGTGGGTCTGTGATTCATTTCTAGCTAATTTTTGTGCATAAGGGGAGGCTTAGAATTCTTTTTCAACTTGAAGTACAGTTACATGCAGTAAAATTTATCCGTTTTGGTGTGTGACCGTGTTAGCAAACACAGTTATGTAGCCACATGACATGGAACAGTTTCCTCTCAGTCCCCAGAAGGCCCATATGCCCCTCAGAGTCAGCCCTTGCCCCCTGTGTTTGCTGTCCCTGTAGTTTTGTCTTTTCCAGAATGTGATATAAACGGAATCCATTTGAGGTTTATCCGTGTTGTCGTGTCTGTCAGTCGTTTAATCCTCCTCTATTGCCGAGTCGTGTTCCTTGGTGTGAATTTCATATAATTGTTTATCCAGTCACCTGTTGAAGGACTTTTGGTTTATTTCCACTTAGGGGCAGTTATGAGCAAAGCCGTTAGTGGGTAATGCTTGCAAGTTTTTGCATGACCTTTTTCATTTATCGTGGATAAATGCCTTAAGAACAGGACTGTTGGGTCATCTGATAAATGTATGTTTTATTTTTAAGAACTTTTAAAGTGACTGCCATTTTGCATCCCGTCCAAACAGATCAGTTGCTCCACATCCTCTCCAGTGCTGGCGTTGGCAGCATTTTTTATGGTAGGCATTTTTAATTAGACATTTCAGTCACTGTGATTATATTTGCATTTTCCTAATGAAAAATGATAGGCATCTTTTCTTGAGCTTACTTCCCATTTGAACATTTTCTTTGTTAAAGTGTTCAAATCTGTTGTTCATCCACTTAATTGGGCTATTTGTTTTCTTACTGTTAAATCTTGAGAGTTTATTACATACCCTGATTCATGACCTTTGTCAAATAGTATGTTTTGCACCTGTTTTCTCCAGGTCTGTGGCTTGTCTTCTTCACTCCCTTAACAAGATTTATCGCTGACCATTTTTCATTTTGATGAAGTCCACTATATCCTTTTTTATTTATAGAGTGCACTTTTGAAATCTTGACTCAGAGTCACAAGGATTTTCTCCTATGCTTTCTTCTGGAAGTTTCATAGTTCAGGTGTTACAGGTTGGTCTGTGATCCATTTTCTCATCCTAGACTTTGATATGAGGTGCAGCGGGCTCTTTCTGTTTTAATATTGATACCAGTTGTGGCAGCACACTTCTTTGGAAAAGGTTCTTCTCCCTTGAGTTGCCTTATACCTTTATCCAAAATCAGCTCATCATTTATACATCTGGGTTTATTTCCAGGGCCTGTATTTTGTTCCATTCATCTGTATATTGTCTTTATGCCACCCAATACCACACTGAAGTTTTTGTTTACCTTACAGATTAATTTTCCCTTCTCCCCCTTTTTTTCTTGATTTGTAATAAATACTTACTTTGAAGCAGATTAAAATCTGCATTTTTCATTTCTAGTCCATTTTTCAGAATTTCATCCTGATCTTCCTGGTCTTTCATCTTCTCATATCCCTCTTATGATTGGAAATTCTCTGGTTTGGTTTGGTTTTGTTTTGTTTTGTTTTAATAGGATTAAGTGGAAAACCTTTTGTGGTTCCTTTTTAAGGAGAAAAAAACAGCAACAACACTCTGTAGTCCTACGGAGGGTGTGTGTGTGTACTTTTCACATGGGTGCTTTTCTCTCTATTACGGATACAGGATCCTTATAGGTGGCAATCAGGGTTATCGCACTGACATCTTTTTTAGATTATCATAGAGTCTTACTATGGTGATCATAACTTGGGGAAAGCTTTATTGACTTTGGAATGCTGTACTAGGATTTAGTAATCATTTATAGGTGATTACTGTAATCACGTATGCTTTGTCTTTGTGATTTCAAGTAGTCATCACACACGTGAGAGCTGAGGGCACAGCAGCATCCTGGGGTTCACACCATCATCTGAATTCGAATCCTGAGCCTTAACCCACGGTGCTCTTCCTCCTGTTTCCTTGGGGCCAGGATGTACTGCGCTTTTCAGTTACTGGTGCACTCATCAACCCCTGCCCCCGAGACTGTGGTTAAGAGATGCTGTTTCTTAGAGTGAGAGGAGTCCTGGAAGTAGGAAGAGATGATTACTCAGTGGTGAATGCCTCTTGCCCTGTAGATATAACCACAGTTATTCCACTATTTCCTTGAAATATAGTTTATGTGAAATAGAAATGTATTTCAAAAGATGTTACCTAGGGTATTTTTTAACAAGGGGTTTGTGAAAAAGTTTTTTTCATAATCACTTGATTGTGTTTAGCCTGTCATTTTCATAAGTTTTTTGTCTTTTAATTTTACTCATTCACTTTGGCCGTGCTGGGGCTGCACTGCAGCATGGGCTTTTCTCTAGTTGCAGCAAGGGCTCCCCGTGCGGTGGCTTCTCTGGTTGCAGAGCGCAGGTTCAGGGCGAGCAGGTTCAGTAGTTGTGGCGCCTGGACTTAGTTCCTCCACAGCCTCTGGGGTCTTCCTGGATCGGAGGTCAAACCTGTGTCTTCTGCATTGGAGCGAGGATTCTTTACCCCTGAGCCACCAGGGAAGCCCCTTTTTCATAAGTTTTTAAAAGTAGAAGTGATGCCTTGGATAATCTCTGGAAACTCTTGGCATATTTTTGTTACAGTCTCTGGAGTCTTTATAAGATTAATCTCGTCTATTGCAATTGCTCTGATGGCTGTTTTTTCTTAGCAGTGAGTGTTTTGTGTGGTTAGGAATTTGGGATTGCAGGTTGGTATTAGAGTTGATCTTCTCTTGCTTCCCCTGCCATCCGTCTTTACTACTCCTTTCTTTGGGGTTCTTTCATGAGCATTCATCTGGCCCCTGTCCAAGACTCTCTTGTGAGGCACTTGTTTGGTTCCTGGTTCAGCTCAGTCAGTCGTGTCCAACTCTTTGTTACTCCATGGACTGCAGCATGCCAGGCTTTCCTGTCCTTCACCAACTCCCAGAGCTTGCTCAGACTCATATCCATTGTACCAGTGATACCATCCAACCGCCTTATCCTCAGTCATCCCCTTCTCCTCCCATCTTCAATCTTTCCCAGAATCAGGGTCTTTTCCAGTGAGTGAGTTCTTCACATCAGGTGGCCAAAGCATTGGAATTTCAGCTTCGGTGTCGGTCCTTCCAGTGAATATTCAGGACTAGTTTCCTTTAGGATTGACTGGTTTGATCTCCTTGCAGTCCAAGGGACTCTCAAGAGTCTTCTCCAACACCACGGTTCAAAAGCATCAATTCTTCGACACTCAGCTTTCTTTACAATCCAACTCTCATATCCATACATGACTACTGGAAAAACCATAGCTTTGACTAGACAGACCTTTATCAGCAAAGTAGTGTCTCTGCTTTTCATATGCTGTCTACGTTGATCATAGCTTTTCTTCCCAGGAGCAAGCGTCTTTTAATTTCATGGCTGCAGTCACCATCTGCAATGATTTTGGAGCCCAGGCAAATAAAGTCTGTAACTGGTTCCTGGTAGGGAATCTGTGAGTGTGTCCTGTCCTGTCCCTTTGGCCACCCCCATCCCAAGCAGACAAAAATATGGACCCCACCACTCCTTGCTTGGTGGGCAGCTTTCTTTTAAGTTTCTGGCTCTGAGATCTTCTGAGGATCATTCAAGACAGTTACTAGAAGGCATCCTGATGTTTGTTTCTTTTACAAAGACCTAAGTTCCTTGAGAAATTCTACTTCCAGGATATGCCAATTACAAGTGGGTGTAGAGTCAAGTGATGAGTAATGTTTCTTAAAGCAGAGAAGACTCCTATCACTCTAAAATTCAAATTTATCAAATAGAAGAGGAGTGATCTGAGTGATCTTCAAAAGAAGATACTTAAATTTTCACTTCTAACTGTAGTAATATTGTAATCAGTTAAGACGATTTTGACTGCAAAGTAATTTATCTTGTGCTGGCTTAAAGAATAAGAAAAGGGTGCATGTTCATACTAGGTTGGTTTAGTTGTATCTGACTCTTTGCGACCCCATAGACTGTAGCCTGGTTTAGGCTCCTCTTTCCATGGGATTCTCCAGGTAAGAATACTGGAGTGAGTTGCTCTGCCCTCCTCCAGGGTTTCTTCCTGACCCAGGGATCACAGCTACATCACTTATGTCCCCTGCCTTGCCAGGTGGGTTCTTCACCACTAGCGCCACCTGGGAAGTCCAGGGAAAGGGTATTTGTTCATATAAATGGAAGACTGGAGGTTGATTGAGTGAGTGGGCCGTCAACTCAAGAATGGAGTTTCTTCCATCTCTTCCTGCCATCCTTGACCTTGATCCAGTGGTTCTCAAACTTGTGGCCCATTAGAATCACTCGGAGAGCTTTTTAAAAATTCCCACCCCAACTGCACCTTTACTGATTTAATCAGAATTGCTTGGGAGTGAGGTCCTGCCAATAGTTTTTGGAATTCCCTACGTAATTCTGAAGTGCAGCTAAATTTGAGAACCAGAGTTCTAAACTTTAGAGCTTGGTTTGGAGATCAGGGATGGCTTCCCTGGTGGCTCAGAGGTTAAAGCGTCTGCCTCCAATGCGGGAGACCTGGGTTCGATCCCTGGGTCAGGAAGATTCCCTGGAGAAGGAAATGGCAACCCACTCCAGTATTCTTGCCTGGAGAATCTCATGGAGGGAGGAGCCTGGTAGGCTGCAGTCCATGGGGTCACAAAGAGTCAGACACAACTGGGCGACTTCACTTTCACTTTTTACTTTTGGAGATAGGTATCACCAGGGAGCTTGGTCGAAATGGAAAATCCCACACCTCACCCCAGATCAACTAGATTAACAATCTACACTTTAACATGGTCCCTGGGAGAACTCCTTGTTCTTCAGCATTAGGGAAACCCTCTTGATTTTCAAACTTCAGACATGCTGGACTCTCTGGAGGAGTTAGAAAAATACTGACACATGGGTCCACCTCAGGAAATTCTGACTCATAGGAGTCCTGATGTGTTACTTAGATCCTGGGTTTTGCCGTTGTATCCCATAGGATTCAAGGCATTCATTTGTCCCCTGTTACTTCCTGTAAATTGGCAGTTAAATCTAACAGTTGGGTTAGATTTAAGTGGTTTCTTTTTCCTTCCCCAACCTTCTTAAAATTGCTTCCAGGTTAAAGGTCTCTCTTTGCATCAGGAGACCCATAATATCTGGTTATTTCTATTTTTGTGGCGTTAATAGCTGCTCCTTATTGTTGCTTAGATCCATTCATTCGTTTAAAAAATCATGGTAATTATTGATTTTATCCTTTTGTTTACAAGGAACAGATGCATATTTTCTCTAAATTTACTGCATTTATTGTGCTTATCTTTTTTTTTTTTTTTTTAATATACTCCTCACTGTTAGAACTTACATGCCAGAGATAGGTTTCTGTCTGTCTGGTGATAGATCCCAGTGCCTGCAAACACGACTGGAATGTGTGTGCTCTATGCTCAGTCCTGTCTGACTCTTACAGCCCACCAAGAGCTCCTTAATAGATATTTGAGTAGATTAATGAATTAACCCATAGTCAGGGCTTTGAAAACTTGAGCTTCAGAATAGAACAAAATGTTACCAAGCTTGACGTCGTAGAAAATACAACTGTTTGGACCCAGCACTGGGAGGGGAAAAGGTGCTTGGACAGGTTGAGGGGCACACCTCATTTTTACAAAGTGGCTAGCCCAGCACTTCTGTCTCTAACTCCTGAAACTGGAAGTCAGGGTTTCAGTGCCAGTTGTTACTGTTGGTCACTCAGTTGTGTCTGACTCTTTGCGACCCCTGTGGACTGCAGCACGCCGGGTTCCTCTGTCCTCCACTATCTCCCGGAGTTTACTCAAATGCATGTCCATTGAGTCGGTGATGCCATCCAACCATCTCATCCTCTGTTGCCCCCTTCTCCTCCCACTTTGACTCTTTCCCAACATCAGAGTCTTTTTCCATTGATTCGGCTCTTCACATCAGGTGGCCAAAGTGTTGGAGCTTTACCTTCAGCATCAATCCTTCCAGTGAATATTTAGGGTTGATTTCCTTTAGGATTGACTGACTGGTTTGCTCTCCTTTCAGTCCAAGGGATCCTCAGGAGTCTTCTCCAGCACCACAGTATGGAAGCTGGGGTTGTGTCACCATTTAGCTCTGGGGAGTGGTGGGGAGAACAGAGCACCTGCAGTTGGGTGGCTGTGCAGCCTCTGGTCCCTGCAGAGATAGACATCCAGAAGTCCCAGCGTGGCTCAGGCCAGGGGGTTCTTGGAATCGTTCTGAGTTGCAGGCTTCACTGTTCCTTGATTTCTTTTGTAAAATGAAAGCGCTGCTTCTTTTTCATTGCTTCCATAGCTTTAGCCTCTGTTTTTTTGACTTTTAACTAAAAGCTCCTGACACCAGAGGCTGCACACTTTTTGTCAGATATTGTGGTCGTGGAGGATACAGCGGCCACACGCGTCCCCATGGTTGCG
Source organism: Nanger dama (assembly GCA_917880005.1). Classification (NCBI taxonomy): domain Eukaryota; kingdom Metazoa; phylum Chordata; class Mammalia; order Artiodactyla; family Bovidae; genus Nanger; species Nanger dama. The sequence goes on from CAKJTW010000098.1 coordinate 5,875,562, forward strand.
TTTCCCTTGGGCTAGTGGGTAGAGCTTTAAATCACAGATCCGTGTCTCGTGACTCCTCCTGTCCAGCAGGCAGCACCCGGCAGCTGCAGCGCCCAGCCAGAGTTCTCTCCAACCCTGAGGACAGAAGGGGAACGTGAGATAGAATATACTGCCTGAGGTTTTTAAACAGACTTAGTAAGTATTTCAGAGGTGTGTGAAAACCAGATGGATTGGAGAGGGAGAAACAAAGAGGGAGTTCAGAAGTGTCTCAGGGTGACGGCGAGGAGGTGACCAGGAGAGGGTGGGGTCTGGAGCCAGGGGCTGGCACTGTGGGAAGGAGGGTGTGCTGAGCGCATGCCTTAGCCTCCAGCTGTGGCCTTGAAGGCTCAGCTTCAGCTGGTAATCAGGGCTGTATCCTGGTTCCTGGCCCAGTTTGTGTGTGCTTTAAATGCTTCTGATCTGACCTGCTGGGAGGAACTGGAGGATTGGGAACACCCTTCAAGCTGCAGGAGGTAGTTGATTTGGAATGGTCAGATTTGAACTTGTTGCCTGGGTGGGGTGGGTATTAAACTTCAGGGTGCAGCAAATGAGTGGGGGGGGTTGTTAATATTGTTAATATTCCCATCTGGGACATAACTGCCTGGTGGTCCACTAGTGAAGAATCCACCTTCCAGTGTAGGGGATTCAGGTCTGATCTCTAGTCGGGGAGCTAAGACCGCACATGGCGCGGGGCAACTAAGCCCCCGAGGCCACAACCAGGATTCCACTTGCAGCAACCTGATGCAGCTAAAAATAAATATATTTCAAAAATATACTCTTATCCAGGAGGTTTGGATGGGCTCAAGAATTTGCATTTGTAATAAATTACTCTGTGACGCTGCCAGAACCACACTTGACTGCTTTGCTAGGGAAGGGACACCTCCAGAAAGGATTCCTAAAGAGGGGACTGGGGGAGGGGTCGCAGCTGGAGACTGTTGTCAGCCTACACAGCTGCAGCTGAGCTCCAGGGGCTCAGGAAAAGGCCAAAGATTAGATTGAGATCAGAGGATTTATCAGTGAGCCCAGAGAAAGGAAATCGGAGGGTTCTGATAAAAGCATTGCATCATAGCGCATAGTGATTTGTCTTGGGGCTTAAAGCATAGGGAAGGAGGTGAGCCATGGTAGAGACTGGAGATTCAAGAGAATCAGAGAGTCATGTGCCTCTAACTTTTTTTGGCTTCAACCTGTAGTAAGAAACACATTTTACCTCAGTCATAAGCATTTATGTAACTGTTAGTTTCTTGGCAACTTTATTATTTGCAGTCCACTCTGGTGTGCCTGTTTCTTTAAAAACAGTGCTGGTCATAGCTCTGTTGAGTATATTGATTTCATGATCTAGTGAAGTAATGACCCCTAATTGGACAACATTGCTTTCAGAGATGGGCTGTATTAGGTGATGGGAGTCAGAAGGTGAGGGCGCTGGGAAGTGCAGATGTTGGAGGTAGAGTTATCTGGGTGTTTCGTGGGTTGGAGATGGTTATTGGTAGCAAGCAGTGGCAACCCACTCCAGTACTCTTGGCGGAAAGGTCCCATGGATGGAGGAACCTGGTAGGCTGCAGTCCACGGGATCGCTAGGAGTCAGACACGACTTCACTTTCACTTTCATGCATTGGAGAAGGAAATGGCAACCCACTCCAGTATTCTTGCCTGGAGAATCCCAGGGACGGGGAGAGCTTGGTGGGCTGCCATCTATGGGGTCACACAGAGTTGGACACGACTGAAGTGACTTAGCAGTAGCAGCATTGGTAGCAGGACCAGTGAGTTTGGACAGCTCGTATGCATGGTCATCAAAGTCCCGTATGCTAAGTTTAAGGACTCGGGGAAAATGAAAGCAGTTCGTGGCATGGGTTGTGTCCCAGGTCTATGACTTTGGTCCTGATGGACCCTTCTTCCCAAGGACTTGACAGCCTAACAGACTGAAACCTACTCCTCCTCATTTTATCCCTGTGATCTGGTGACTGCTATTCCAGAGGATGCTCTTTAGGGTCAGGGAATGGATAGGGAGTGATACATAAGTATTTTTCTTTTTGGAGAATAAACATGGAAAGTCATTCAAAACTAATCTGAAAGCTAGTAAAACGTTTGTATAAATAGTGCCCATTTTGTAACAGTCATGAAGTGCGAGACTCAATTAACAGCCTTGAAGGTTTATCTTCTGTTGTGAAAATACTGGGTGAAAAAACTTAGCATGCTGAATCACCATTGCAAAATACATATAAATATGGCAATGCTATTTTTGATCTGGTAAAAGTTCAGAAGAAACTTTTAAAAAATAATTTTTATGATTTTTGAAATATGTTATTTTCAAACCTTTTAAAGATAGTACTGTTATAAAATGAGTGATTTATGTCTCTGTATTGGTAAACCCTCATCTGTTCATGCGCTGCTTTTCCTTTTCTCTCAGATCACGCCTGTATTGTTTTCATGCAACGTCTCTCCAAAGAGTTGATCTGGAGTTGAGATTCTCTTCAGATTTAAAACTTAATGCACCTTCTGAGAGCATGACCATTGTTGAACCATCTTCAGGAATTAACTAGTGTTTCAGAATCCAAATTGGATTAGGGCAAAAGCCAAAGTCAATGTGTGAACTTGCTATGAGGCCAGACTTTGAAAGGTGCTCAAGTAAAGAACATAATTTGCTATAGCTTAGCACAGTCTCTTGTAGCTGTTGCAGGCTGACTGCATGTGAACTTGACCAGGGAGCTGAATGGCCGGTTTGGTGAGGGCACCTCTCAAAGCCAGGAGTGTCTAGAACCAGGACTGAGAGCACTATGAGCACTGGGGTTTGCTTGCTGAGAATAGTTATCATTTAGTGCTGACTTGTAAAGATTTTAGCCCTGGTTAGCTTATAGTTCTACTTTTGAATGGAAACAGACCACTGTGTCAGGTCTGCAAATAGAACCTTTCTGTTCCTTCTTAAGTATTTAATGATCTCTCCCTTAGGGGAGAGTCCAAGGATGAAAGACCCTAGGGAGACCTAGCTTTTCCTCAGTCTCACTTCTGCTCATGAATAATCCCCTTTTCCAGTGACCATTCTGAGTGGAGTCCAGCTTGCTCCCTGGGGAGCTGGGGTTTCAGCTCACGTGCCCGAGTTGCTCCCGAAAAGGAGAGCTTGCCGTCAGCCTGCCTGTGACCTGAGCTGAACTACGTCGTCTGTTTTTGTCAGAATAATTACTTGTGTTTTCTGGTGAAATGTTCGTTTGGCCTGTCAAGTAACTTATGCCCTTTATAAAGATATGAATAGGGAACTTTCACTGGATATGTGCCAATAATCATAATTTTTCAGTGTGGTCTACTGGTTGTCTGTACCTGTGATTTTGCACTTAATCTCATGCTGTCTTGTTTACTGTGTGTGAAAGAAGTGAAGAAGTGTTAGTTGCTCAGTTGTGTCCAGCTCTTTGCGAACCCATGGACCGAGGCCATCAGGCTCCTCTGTCCCTGGGATTCTCCAGGCACGAGTACCAGAGTGGGTTGCCATTTCCTTCTCCAGGGGATCTTCCCAACCCAAGGACTGAAACCAGGTCTCCCACATCGCAGGCAAATTCTTTACTGCATGAGCCACCAGGGAAGCCCTTATGGGGTGTGACCTTTCAGTTTGGTTGCCACTTCGGAAATTGACTGAATAATTTATGAGGCTGTTTCCCTCCACCCCCACCCCTGCAAGTAACGCTGTTGAGACTTATCTGGTGCCAACACACTATGGTTTATTACTGTCTAATCCAGTGCTTCCTACTGATTTCCCTCTTTGGGGAAGCTTAACACGTATAGCATAGCATACCTCCTTTCACTGGTTTTAATGTAATTCTACTTTGAAAAGGTTATAAAAATCATTTTTAATTCCTTTTTAAAAAATTCTTCAAAACTTTCAGCCTTGCTAACTTATAAAAGAGGTGTGTGTTTGTTTGTTTTTTCCTTCTTGCTGCTTTCATTGCATAAAAGAGTTTTGTTATATTTTGAGCTAAATGTTCCTTAAGGGGTTAGTATCTCACCTGACCTAGGCCAGGTGTTACCATCTCCCTCATCAGAATTTTCTCAAAGTCAGAACATTCCCTCCATGGACGTGCTCTTCCCTCTTAAAGTACACAGTCACAAATGAGCTAAGGCTGGGGGGTGTGTGTGTCCCTTTAGGAAAAACAAGCATACAGACATGCAGGGCAGTGGGCACACAGCGGTGCCAGCGCAGCATGGTCCCTTCTGCCCGCAGCGCCTAGAGAGCGTGGCATTGCCGGGCGGCCGCTGCAGCTCCATGTCACAGGCAGGCCGGGCGCTGGGGCACCAACACGGTCTAGACACCTGTTTCTTACTAGGTTTCTGCAAACATAATTGCAATTTCGGATCGTGAATTTAAATCATTATAACTAGGCTCAAACACTTTATTAATCAAAATGGGAACCATTACAGTCAACACATTTTCGCCAATGAGAGCTAAGTTTGTTTATTCCTGTGGTGTGAAAACCTGTTCTCTGGGATTCGCTGAACTCATGGAAAGCATTTTCTGCCTCCTGCTGGTTGTGGAAGCGTTTTCCCTGCAGAAAGTTGTCAAGATGCTTGAAGAAGTGGTAGTCTGTTGGCGAGAGGTCAAGTGAATATGGCAGATGAGGCAAAACTCGTAGCCCAACTTGTTCAACTTTTGAGGTGTTTGGTTGTGCAGTCGGGCGTTGTCATGGAGAAGAATTGAGCCCTTTCTGTTGACCGGTGCCGGCTGCGGGCCTTGCTGCTTTCAGGGCCTCTCATCGATTTGCTGAGTGTGCTTCTCAGATATAATGGTTTCTCTGGGATTCAGAAAGCTTAGTGGATCAGACGGGCAGCAGGCCACCAGACAGTGACCGTGACCTATTTTGGTGCAAGTTCGGGTTTGGGATGTGCTTCGAACTTCTCAGTCCGACCACTGAGCTGGTCACTGCTGGTTATTGTATAAAGTCCACTTTTCATCACACATCACAACCCAATAGAGAAATGGCTCGTTTGTTGTTGCCTAGACTTAAGACAACACTTTAAAATGACAGTTGTTTGAATTTTGGTCTGCTTGTGTGGCACCACTTACTGAGCTTTTTCACCTTTCCAGTTTGTTTCGAATGCCAAACGACCATAGACTGGTCAACATTGAGTTCTTAAGAAATTTCTCATGTACTTGTAAGAGGATCAATTTCAATGATTGCTTGGCATTGATCCTTGTCACCTTCCGGTTGCTGGCGACTGTGCTCCTCATCTTCCAGGCTCTCGTCTGTCTCATTTGCGAACCTTCTTGAACCACCACTGCACTATACGTTCGTTAGCAGTTCCTAGGCCAGATGCATTGTTGATGGTGCAAGTTGTCGCCATTGCTTTATGACCCATTTTGAACTAGAATAAGAAACCGCTTGAATTTGCTTTTTGTCTAACATCATTTCCCTAGTCTAAAATAAATATGAAATAAACAGCACATAATAAGTCATTAGTAAAGCATAAACACAAATTAAAATTATATATAACATAACCATATTTATTTATTGCAATATCAAATGGAAAATTCCAGCAGTGCAAAACCACAGTTACTTTTGGACCAACCTGTTGACCTATTTCCTAGTCATGTATATAAATTGACGTCTTTTGTGGTCTGAGTGTGAGTGTGCCCATCAAAGGTCTGAGCACATGTGCTTACAGTGTGTCAGGCACTGCGCTTATCTTGGTAGACTGATTAGTGAAAGAAGATCCTTTCAGACAACTTTTAAGCACGAAAAAGAAAGAAAACAAGACCACTATAAGAGAGTGACTGGCAGGGAGTGTATGCGCCTCCCGGTTGGGCGGTCTTAGAGAGGGATGTTTGAACTCAGGCCAGAATAACAATAAAAGTGTATACATTCAGAGATGGGGGTGGGCGGCTGGGATAAGGGCATGAAGGTGGCAGGAACTTGGTGAACGTGGAAGGATCTGACTGGAGCTTAGGGATGGGGGTGGATATGAAGATGGAAGGATATGACCGAGCTTCCCTGGTGGCTCAGATAGAGAGCGTCTACCTGAACCACAGGAACCACCTGAACCATCCCTGGGTCGGGAAGATCCCCTGGAGAAGGAAATGGCAACCCACTCCAGGATTCTTGCCTGGAAAATCCCATGGACGGAGGAGCCTGGTAGGCTACAGTCCACAGGGACGCAAAGAGTCGGACACGACTAAGTGACTTCACTCACTTGGGGGTGGGGGTGGGCGCAGCAGATGAGGTAGGGATCCCTGGTGGGCAGAGCCTGGGGCCGTGGGCTGTGGTTCTGAGGTGGGGCTTATTCTGATGGCAGTGAGGATTCTAAGCAGGACGGTAACACTTAATTTTCAGAAGCTCTTGTAGACTGTTTTGTAGCGAACAGTTTCAGTTTTTAGGCATCCTAAAGATGCTCTGAACTGTGCTTACTGCACATGCGTCCAGAGAGGCCTGCCAGCTTGGGGCTTTTCTTGTCATCTCCCACAGCCCCGATTTTGAAGCACATGTGTTTATTAGTTGGAGTGTGTATGGACTGCCTTTGGTGTGAAAGTTTGAGCCACACCTCTCTTCTCTGTGGTCTGGAGGGAGGTGGGCCCCGCAAGTGTGAAACTAGTCTTATCAGACTGCTCTCCTTGGCCCTCTCTGCACGTCCTTTGAGGTGGAAGTTCCATGAGATACGGCAGGCCCGTAAGATGGGTGTTTAATAATGCTCTAAGAATGTAAGAGAAGGAAGGGTTTGGGGTGAAATTAGGGAGGGACCACTTCCTATTTCCTGCTGATAAAATCAGTCTGCCCTCCATATTTGCAGGTTCTACATCCAGGGGTTCAGCCAACCTCGGATGGAAAATATTGGGTTGGGGGACGAATTCCAGAAAGTTCCACAAAGCAGAACTTGAATTTGTTACACACTGACAACTATTTACATGGTATTTGCTTTGTATTCTTCGGTATTATAAGTAATATGGAGATGTACATTGTCTTCGATCGTATTCTTTTCCATTCTGGTCTCTTACAGGATATCGGATATAATTTCCTGAGCTGTAGAGTGGGACCTTACTGTGTAGAGTTTATCTCTGCTAGTCCCAAACTCCTCATAGATCCCCGCCCCACCTTCCCCCTTTGGTAGCCATAAATTTGTTTTCTGTGTTGGTGAGTCTTGTTTCTGTTTTGTAAGTTCACTGATACTCTACCAATTTTACATGAGGGACTTAGAGTTTTGGTGTCTGAGAGGAGTCCTGGAACCAGTCCCCTGGGACTCATCAGGATGGCTGCAATGTGGCCTTGCCCTCTTCCTTCACAGGGTCCCTGTTCTCAAGCCCCCAGTAGAAACTGGCTGACCGCAGAGGGGAGAGAACTGAAGGGTGGCTCTTGATCCGTTAAAATAGACCTTCAGCACATATTTTCAGATAGTGTGTGTGTGTGAGTCGCTCAGTCATGTCCCGTTCTGCGCGATCCCATGGGCTGTAACTTACCAGGCTGCTCTGCCCATGGGATTCTGTAGGCAAGAATACTGGGGTGGGTTGCCATTCCCTTCTGCAGGAGATCTTCCTAACCCAGGAAGCGAACCCAGGTCTCCTGCATTGCAGGCAGATTATTTACCAGGGAAGCCCATTTTCAGATTATCCTCTTTAAAAACTATGCTTGATAACACTTATAACATCCATAAATTAAAGAACTCAAAAAACTAATCATGCTGTATTAATTTTATGTTCATAATTAATAACCAGATTTCAAGGACACCAGAGGAAATTAGCTTAGACCTTATTTAAAGGTTTGTTTACTTTTAACAAACTGTGTGATATGCTTATTATTATGTACTGTTTGTTAGTATCACAGACATGTTTAATTCATAGTAGCTTCATTGCTTAAATTCCTATTGTATATATGAAATATATTTCCTCTTAGACTATTTTTGGTAAAATAGTGAAATTATTTTTTTTAACCTTAATATACCAGTACATACTGAGCTGTTGCTCTCTTTTATAGGGAAATCCTCGTTGACGATTCAGTTTGTTGAAGGCCAATTTGTTGACTCCTACGATCCAACCATAGAAAATAGTAAGTATTGTTTTCAGGGATTTATAAGCTGAGAAGCCTGCTTTTTGCTTATCAGCAGCCACTGTGTATTCCTGGATGCTTTGATTGCAAAGAGTATTCAGTTAAACCTATAGATCTCCAGCCCGGGTCCCAGAAAAACTTCTACAGCTTTACCCATTTCACACGGAATGAATTTTACTTTACACTGAAGATGTCCAGATCCCATTATCTCGAAGTTGTTACTCATTTCCATAGGATGCAGTTCCACAGTGGAACCTCCTATTAGAGATGCTGCTGTGAGGAAAGAGAGTGTGCGGTCTTTTCTTTCCCCTTCTCAGCGGTAGCCCTTTCTCGCGATTCCAGGCTTGAAAGGATGAAAATACTCCAGTTCCTTTGGACTTTACTTTTGTACATGCTCTAGTCCCCACAGCCCCTTCCAGCTCTAAAGACTTGAGAGGAGGCCGTGGAGAGTGAGCTGTTTAAGGATTGGAGGGAGCCCTTGCAGCGTTTTCTGAAAAGTTGTATCCAGAGCTCGTTGGTGTTTCAGGCCATGTGCAGAAAAAAGCCCCCAAGACCAGAACCAGCCTCAGCCTTTACTTTGTCCAGTATCAGTCTATGGTTTCAGAATCTTCCTGAAGGATTCTAGGTCCATGGCCCAAGCCTAGATCACGGAAACAGGGATGAGAACCTGGAATGCTTCCATCCTGGGAAGTAGGTGTTTTGGATGCTGGTCTTATTTCAGGCTGTCTTAGAACCCTAGGCAGACACTAGAACCAAGACTTGAGGTTCTTGACACCATGACTTACCTAGAATCTCCCAAGGCGCTTACACATTTAAAGCTGAGATTGTCAAAGTCTGATTGGCATGTTAGACTGAAGCCAGCTTAACAGCCATGTTCATGACTCTTAACAGCTGGATTTAAAGACTTCTCCTGCCAAAAAAGAGGCTCATGACAGATTTGACAGACAATGGCCTGCATGTCAGAAAGGCCTCACTGTCTTTTTGTATGGCTCATGAGCAGAGAATGATTCTTACATTTTTTAATATTTGAAAAAGTCAAAAGAAAAATAATGACGGTGACATGTGAGTGTTGCGTGAAATTCAGATTTCAGGATCCATCAAGTTTTATCGGAACATGGCCCTGCCAAGACGCTGTGCTCTGCTGTCTCTGGCCGTCTCAGCTCTATGGTTGCAGAGCTGTTGAGTGGCTGCCTCAGAGACCATCTGGCCTGAAGAGCCTGAAATAGTTACTGTCTGGCCCCTTTCAGACAGAGTTTGCCAGCCTCTGGCTTAAAATACTCAACTGTCCTTTGCGTCCCAGCATGCTGGTGGCAGGGAAGGAAGCCTGTAGGTTGCTGAGCTAACTCTGGGCAGATCCGAGTTTGAGGTAACCCCTGCCAGTCTCGGGAAGGAGGTATCCTGACTCCATCTTGTGTTGATGTGTTTAGCTGGCATCAACTACTGTGCCAGTGTGAGGGGCAGATTCATCTGAATGTTACATGCGCGAGCTTGGCTGCCTCAGCGTCAGAATAAGCACAGAATAACCCATGACCTTGCCCTTAATATTTGCTATATGTAGCAGTTTGAAAGTTTGTGTCCTTAAAGAGCTAAGGCTCATTGGGGAATTTTATCCACAGAAGACAATTTTCATGGCAAGCTCTGCCCTAAAAGTGGTTCTAATTGTGTAGCTTTGTGCCATTTAAAATTGAATTGGAAAGAAAGTCATGTTGTATATAAATACATTTTCTTTGTATGTAAGTAATGGACCTGATGAAAGTGGGACTTTCTTACCTTGATCCTATCTCAAACCAGAATATAATCCTACCTTGAAGACTGTCAGCATCATCTTTAATCACATTTTTAATATTTTAATATTTTAATATTTAATATTTAATATTAAATTTAATATTTTAATATTTAATACTAACACTTAGTATTCGGTAATAAAGATTGAATTCTCAGTATTTATTAAATTTTTTGGCAAGAGCAAAAATGATTGTCCAAGTATGAGTCCCTTTAAAGTGCATGAGGTGGGACCTCCCTTGTGGTCCAGTGCCTAAGGGTTCTCCTGCCAGCACAGGGGATGCAGATTCGATCCCTGGTCCGGGAAGATTTCACATGCCATAGAGCGACTGCTGAGCCCTTGCTCCCGAGCCCACGCTCTGCAACAAAGGAGGCCCAAGCACCGCAGCCAGAGAGGAGCTCCTGCTCACCACAGCTAGAGAAAGCCCATGCAGCAGTGAAGACCCAGCACAGCCAAAAACAAATAATTAAAAAATTTAAGTTTATGAGGCATATACAGACATCATGTTCCGTATATGAGGCTTCTGACCAAGTAACACAGAAACCCTCCACCCTTTCCCCCACAATGTAGCGGATGAAAATTGCTCAAAGAAAATAAGGAACGAGCAAGGAAATGGTTGTCATAAACTTGTTGGCAGCATCATAAACAAATGTGTGGTTTTATGGTTTTAAAAACACTACTCTAAATCTGGGAATTGCCACACCTAACTTTATAATCTAGTCCAAGTTGTTGCTAGCAAACATTCAGTAGTAACACATCTCTGAAGTATCACTGCAAAAGCAAAAAATATGGGACTCGGTCATCTTTTAACAGGGTTTAAGAGAATAGCATCAATAAAACCATGGTAATATTTTCTAGTTTGAGGAAATTTCTAGACCAGATACTTATCTGCCAATGTGTGTTCTTACATACTGCAGTGTTACTCCCACAACTCAATTCAAACTAGATTGATACGATGAAATGTAATGGTGGCGGTGGTTCAGTTGCTCAGTTGTGTCTGACTCTTTGGGACCCCATGGACTGCAGCATGTCAGACATCCGTGTCTTTCACTATCTCCTAGAGTTTGCTCAGACTCATGTCCGTTGAGTCGATGATGCCATCTGACCATCTTGTCCTCTGTTGTCGCCTTCTCCTGCCTTCAGTCTTCACCAGCATCAGAGTCTTTTCAGTGAGTCAGTTCTTTGCATCAGGTGGCGAAAGTATTGGAGTTTCAGCTTCAGCATCAGTCCTTCCAATGAATATTCAGGACTGATTTCCTTTAGGATGGACTGGTTGGATCTCCTTGCAGTCCAAGGGACTGTCAAGAGTCTTCTCCAACACCACAGTTCAAAAGCATCAATTCTTCGGCACTAAGCTTTCTTTATAGTCCAACTCTCAGATCCATATGTGACTACTGGAAACACCATAGCATTGACTGGATAGACCTTTGTCGGCAAAGTAATGTCTCTGCTGTGTATTTGGTCATAGCTTTCCTTCCAAGGAGCAAGCATCTTTTAATTTCATGGCTGCTGTCACACCTCAATTGAAACTAAATTGATATGATGAAATCTCACAGTGGTAGTTTATAATTTAAAGGAAAAATAGCAGCAGTTCACAGTTTCTGCCATCTGGAGGTAGCACTGTTAGTGAATTAGTGCAGCTCCTCACTAGAAGTTGGGAAATTCTCCTTAGGCATTGTACTGCATCACCACGCGTTGCATGGTGGGTAACTTGTCCAGCAGACTATGAATTAGGAATTCTCAGCACACATTAGTAACACAGATCTTATTTTGTGAGTACTGCATTTTAGAAATCTTTATTAATATGCTGCTTATTTGCTTATTAGGTTTAACTTTAGCTCGTAAGCCTCTGTTCGTCTTGCTTGCAGCAATTTCAGGGTTTGAGGTTGAAAATTGGAGGAATTTCTCTAGTGATTGGAAAAGGGAGGGAGAGAGGAGAGCCCAAGGACAGGCTTGCAGGAGCCGGCTGCCTTTCCCTTCTATACCAGGAGGTTGTGTTGAGTGTCTTTCCGGGCTGTGGAGCCCACAACGAGAGGCGTGCCTCTCGTTGCACTTCCCTTTTTCTGTAGTAACAAGAGGCAGTGTTCCCGCGGCAGATGGAAGGTCTTCAGTTTCATTTCACTGCTGTGTGTAGGAGGGTTTACATCCTCTTCCTAGGCAAGGAAATGCTAAAACGCTTATTAATATCTTGTTTCTTTTCTGTCTCTCCCCTCACTGGCCAATATGTCCCCTGTTCATTGGTTGAATCTCATGTCTTTCTGACCCGGCCTCGCAGTGCCCCCAATGCTCAGACCTTTGCTCTCTGATGACCCTTTCTCTCCCCTCAGCTCAGCTGTTTTCTTTAGCTGCTCCCGTTGCCCCTTGGATATTTCCTGGGCTTTCGCTGAACATAACTAAACCCAGCCACACCGCCCTGCCCCCACCGCTGCTCCTCCAGGCCTTGCCTCTGCTGATAGCTGGTGACTCGGGCCTCGAGTCGCTCAGCCCAGAAGCTCAGGAGTCATCCTGATCTGCAGTCTCTGACACCTGCTTCCAGTCCGTGAGAAAACCCTCTTTTTCTGCCTGTGCACTGCGCCCAGAATCCGCCGTTTCTCAGCCCTCCAGTCCAGGCCTCCATCCTTCTTAGATCATGATAGTCTAGATGGCATCTCCCTGTGTCCCTCATCCATTTTCGTCCATCTCGTTACTCATGGCATAGCCAGAGTGATCTTTTCTTTAAATACAGATCGCACCAGGTTACTCACCATGTCCTAGCGTGGTCATTAACTTGCCCCTCTGTCCACCCCCCGACCCTCACTTTTCTCGCAGTCTCAGTGTCTTAGTCTTTCTCACTTTTCCTTGACTTTCTTACTTTTTCACTTGCAATTTCAGCTCTGCCTGCATGCTTCTCATAGGGAAGCTAATTGCCTGTGTGTGTCTGTCTCTCCGTCTGCTTATCCTCCCTTTCCTGGGGTGTCAGCTCACCGAGGTCAGAGACTGCAGTATCTTGAACACTTGGAACAGTGCTGGCAGTGATCACCGGTCCCCAGGAAAGAGTTCCTGAACGATGAATGTTCTGTCTCGGTGATCTTTTCCAGGTTTGCTGCTCACCACCGTCCCTGACAGAGCTTCCATCGAGTCTCAGGTGCGCTTCTGCTCTCACCTGACTGAGTGTGATGAGGAGGGGTCAGGTCTTCACACCGTACACCACGACTGCCCCCGGCTGACAGGGATCAGGAGCACAGTCAGCCCGCTGTGTGCCCCAAATTCAGGGTTACAGTGTGGGGGAAGAATACAGTAGCATTTTCTCTTAGAAGTGATGAAAGCAGTTTATCTTGGGTACTCCCTATCTTGATATATTCTGATTCAGTTTACATCCACTGTGACGATTTCACTGAAGTGATGGTTTTCAGAAAGAGCACAGGAACGATAAAGTGTGGCAGTTGGCTTGGGTGGTCTGCTATGCCATCCTCGCTTCCCTAATTCTAGCCCCGCCCTGGTCACGTCAGAAAAACTTGGTGCTAGGACGAGTCTCTTGATTATCGCTTGTCTTGGGGGCCAGCCTTTCTCTCCCAGGTGAATTCATCATTGACATAAGGTCTCTTCTTGTCACGGCTTTCTCTCAGGATTTTCATCAGCCACTTTTTGCTTTCTCTTTGTGGAACAAAGTGGCAGGAGTGGGTCCTCTCTCAGCAGTGCAAGGGGTGGATCCTGTTGGCTGCTCCGGTCAGGTGGGGGCCAGCCAGGATACTGAGCACTCAGGCTGAGTGAAGATGCTGGGCCTGGGGTGTGCAGGAGCAATCTGTTCCATTTATTTACCAGGGGCTCTGATGGTTATTTACCAGGGGTTCATATCCTATTTCCTCTTTCATCTCTATTTGTCTGCTGTCTTTCTCCTTAGAATTACGAACTTTCCCTAAGTGATTTGAGTCTGAGTCCTACCCACTCCCCTGATAGGGAAAAGCAGTTGTGACAAATTGCTTCCAGCCTTAAGCCAAGTCGGAGTGGTGACTTCACAAAGAACATCTGTTCTGTGCTGTTCTATTTCTTGATAAAATTGTTTAATTTTTTATGCACTGGAAGTTCTTTGCACTTCAGTTAATATTAGCTCTTTGTGTTCTGACACCAGACTTGCTATAAATTAATGAAAAGTTGTGTGCTTTGGGTCCATTCTAGACCTTAGGCTTTATATGTTGCACTTTTCACAAGAGGGCTGTCCACAGAGCACTCAGACTGCTTTGTATACGATACGAAGCATTGTCTGCTCTGTTTCTTTGAAAATAGTTCAAGGTTTGCCTGACGTTGGTTTTAGTAAGTCATCACTGCTTAGTTCAGTAATGGAAGAAGGGAAGAGTCTATTAAATATTAAACTCAGACATTCTTTTTGTTTTCTGGGATCATTTTATGAGATTATTAAGGACTCTGCTTAATTGGTTGTCATTGTTCAAGCTTTCAGTGATCGAAAGTTTGTTTTTTTTTTTCTAGCTAACAAATATTTTAATTCCTTTTTCACTGTAGCTTTCACAAAATTGATCACAGTAAATGGACAGGAGTATCATCTTCAACTTGTGGACACAGCTGGGCAGGTAAGTGTCAGAATCCTGTACAGCATGTCCAGCGTCCTGGCCTGCTACTGATTTGTAAGCACAAGGACGATGCCAAGAGAGCCCCTGTGATTTTGTGTGTTTGGACATCAGTAGGCTGTCTGCTTTATCTTTTCAAAGAGACTTACGGAAGTTTTTTCAAATAATTAGCTTGTTTTTCTACTTTAGAATTTGTTTTGAATATATTCATGATATTGTAAAGGTTTATATTTATTACAGGATAGTTTTCCATTTTCTAAACATTGATTCCATATCAGAGGATCATATCAGTGCTTTTCCTCCCTTTGAAATATGTCTCCTTCTACATTAAGAACAAAAGTAGATCTTTTCCAGGGGAAAAGGCATGGGAAAGGTGTAGGGCAGAAACAGGCTGGTTGTATGGATTTATTATATGATTACAAGATTAAAGAGTGCCAGTTTTCCTTGCTAGACAGTAATTGCCAAAGGTAAGTAACTCCCTCCCCCAAAAGATATTCACAGGTTAATGTGACAGTGAAGGTGGAGAATGGGTCGCCAGTACCAGTGGTGAAGAATCCACCGGCCAGTGCAAGAGACATAAGAGATGGGAGTTGCGTCCCTGAGTCAGGAGGATCCCCTGGAGGAGGGTATGGCAGCCCACTCCATCCAGTGTTCTTGCTTGGAGAATCCCACAGGCAGAGGATTCGGGCGGGCTACAGTCCGTGGGGTCATGAAGAGTTGGGCATAACTGAAGTGACTTAGCATGCACGCAAAGGATTAAAGAAATGAAGAGAACTTCAAAGGAACAGAGAGAACCCTTTGACAGCTCATCTTCCCCATTACATGTCACCCAGTCCCACTTTGATTAAAAACCGCTTTGTTCAGCTGAATTTATGACCGTTGCCTGAAGGCTGGGACCTGTAAAGACACTGGGATGCCACCTTGTGCCTTTTGTGTCTCAGAACCAACAGAGGACCAGACTGGCAGGCAGGCGAGAGTCAGGCAGATTGGTCTGCCATGTTAATGGAGGCTTTTTTTGTGGAACCTGGGAAAATGGATAGACCTGGAAGGATGCAGCCTGCCTTCTGGGTTTGGAATGAATTCCCTCTGCTTTATATGTTGAAGTGACCGAAGAAGGAAAGTGTAAACCCGCCCCCAACCCCACCCCACAGTGAAGCAAGAGAATAGCTGTATTGAGTCATTTTGGCAGTGCAGGGAATCCTGGAGTTTCCTTTCTGGAAGGTTCAGAGACAGCAAATGTGTGTGTCCCAGAGCTGTAACACCCAACTCATTCACTCAGCATCCGTGACCTCATGGAGTTTTCTTAGAGCAGAGCCATTCTAGGCTTTCAGTCAATGGAGTCCCTGCCCATTGCAGAGTGGGAGCCTACTGGAAAAGAGAAACAACAGAACTCTTCTCCAGCGACCGGCCTCATAGACAACTGACCTCATAGATGACTGATCGCATGGCTTAGAAACCAGTGTAGAAGAGCCCCTGGGGTAGGACCTTATTCTGAGTGTGTTCTATGAGGTTTTGTTTTGCTCTAAAGGGTAAACGTACACTTTGCCATTAACTGTTTTAATGATGGAGTGATACAAAGAATGACCCCGAAAGGACCAGAGCTCTCAGGGGCTATGTCCAGTGTGAGTGTGATAGGAGCGTGGGCCAAGTCTTGAGCCCTGCTGTCTTCACTCCTTTGGGTTTTGTTACCACAGGCTCAGAATATTTAGAGAATTTCTGCACAGAATATACCCAGATTAGGTGCTTTGAATAATTTGTTCTCATTGCAGCTAATAGTTCCTAAAGGCTGTATTCACACTTGGGAGACCATTAAAGGCTGTGTTGTGTTTATATAACATTCAGGATGGTACAGCCAGGGCAGTATTTCTTGTGCCACGGTCCCACCCTCGTTCTGTAGAAATTGGATGACATGGCACTTATATTTACTGCTCCAAGAGCTGTTTTTAAATTGGATTCCTGTGGGCTGGGGCTGGGTTAAGACTGGTAGCAAGGGATAATGATTAAAGGGCAGTTTCCTTCAATTAAAAAGCAGTCTGTAATAAATTTGTTCACTCACACATTTGAGGAGTAAAATTACATGTAATCAATTACTGTATAGCAGTATTCAGAAAACTAAGATCATGGCATCTGGTCCTATCACTTATTGGGAAATAGATGGGAAAACAGTGGAAACAGTATCAGACTTTATTTTGGGGGATCCAAAATCACTGCAGATGGTGATTGCAGCCATGAAATTAAAAGATGCTTACTCCTTGGAAGGAAAGTTATGACCAACCTAGATAGCATATTGAAAAGCAGAGACATTACTTTGCCAACAAAGGTCCGTCTGGTCAAAGCTATGGTTTTCCCAGTGCTCGTGTATGGATGCGAGAGTTGGACTGTGAAGAAAGCTGAGTGCCAAAGAATTGATGCTTTTGAACTGAGGTGTTGGAGAAGACTCTTGAGAGTCCCTTGGACTGCAAGGAGATCCAACCAGTCCATCCTAAAGGAGAGCAATCCTGGGTGTTCATTGGAAGGACTGGTGCTGAGGCTGAAACTCCAATACTTTGGCCACCTCATGTGAAGAGGGTTGACTCATTGGAGAAGACCTTGATGCTGGGAGGGATTGGGGACAGGAGGAGAAGGGGACGACAGAGGATAAGATGGCTGGATGGCATCAGCGACTCAATGGACATGAGTTTGAGTAAACTCCAGGAGTTGGTGATGAACAGGGAGGCCTGGTGTGCTGCGATTCATGGAGTCACAAAGAGTCGGACATGACTGAGCGACTGAACTGAACTAAATATTTGATAGCAAGTACTGTTTATTTAGTAGTTTATTTTATGCAGCTGATTTAATTGCCCAGCTAGGGATGGTGATGAACATAGTAAATACAAGTTGGTTATTTTTAGTTTGCATGAAATATTTTGTTTTGGTCTAATTTAAGTAAACTCATGACAAGTGAGTCAGAGACAGTCAATTTTAATGTCAAATTCCCCTACCTTTTTGTTGTCTTTTAAGGTCATCTAGAAATAATACATGTACATGTTAATAGAAATAAAATAACGCAAAAAGGTAAATAGTCAAATCTTTCTACTGTAGCTGTCTTAGCTTCCCTCTGCCAGCAGTAACCCATTGTAAGTTTTTAGTAAATGTTTCCAAGCTCTTTTATACATGAACATGCAAATATATTTCAAGTTTTTTCTTTTTTTCTACACAAAAAGTGATGTGTTTCTGTATCTCCATCTTGGAGATATTTTGCATCGGTGCAGACGGCCTACCCTGCACTGCCTTGCCGGGACTGCGTAATAGCCCATTGTTTGGATATATCATTTGTTTAGTCAGGAAGTCGTGTCCAGCTCTCTGCGACCCCATGGACTGTAGCCCGCCAGGCTCCTCTGTCCGTGGGATTTCCCAGGCGAAGAATACTGGAGTGGGTTGTCATTTCCTTCTCCAGGGGATCTTCCTGACCCAGGGACTGAATCCACATCTCCTGCATTGGCAGGTTTTTTGCCACCAAGCTGCCACAGATGCCCAGGATGCATCATGATTTAACTATTGATCAGCAATTAGGTTGTTTCCGATCTGGCCACCACCAGCAGTGGCGCAGTCAGTACCTTGTGTTGTTTTAGAAAGATGGTTATATCTGGCGCATACATGAGAAGATTTCCTCGGTGGGGGGCTACTGGACCCACAGGGTCACCTGCTTGGCAGCGGTCAACAGGACTGCCTGTTTCCTGGAGCCTCACCAACACGATGTGTGGCCAGTTTTTTTTTTTTAATATTTGCCAGTCTGCTGGGTGAAAATAGTATCCCAGTATCATTTTTATTATCTTTCTTATTAAGGAATTTGATCTTATTTTCCTGTATTTGAGGACATTTTTATTTCCATTCTGTGAATTATCTTGTCTGTTCACATACCTCACCCTTATCTTTTGGCAGGATGGTCTTTGCTTGCTGATTTTTAATATGTGAAGAAAATTAGCATTTAGTATATGAGCTGAGTTTTGAGGTTTTATTTTCAGTCTTCCTTTTGTTTGAAAGACTTTTAGCCATGAAGAACTTCTTCATTTTCATATAGTTGAGTTGATTAATCCCTTTTTAACCAAGGCTGTTGTTTGTTTGCTTGTTTTTAACCCTCCCGTCCACTCTGTACACACTGTCAGTTTTCATCTGCACGTCTTTCATTCCTCTGGAAAAAGCTTCCCTGGTGGCTCAGAGGTTAAAGCATCTGCCTGGAATGCAGGAGAACCAGGTTCGATCCCTGGGTCGGGAAGATCCCCTGGAGAAGGAAATGGCAACCCACTCCAGTATTCTTGCCTGGAGAATCCCATGCAGTCCATGGGGTCGCAAAGAATCGGACACTACTGAGCGACTTCACTTTCACTTACACTTTTGCTAAGGTGTGAGTTAAGAGATCCAAGTTAGTTGTTTACCCCCAGGCAGCTCTGCCTTTGTTCACTGTACATTTAGCTGAGGGTTACCTTTGATCCATACTGATTTGAAATGCCAGTGTTATATGCCTGCTTCCTGGATCTGTTCGGGTCTTTGCAGACTTCCCAGTCTGCTCCATTTATGAGGTAGTCCTGCTCTGTTTTAATCTCTAGCTTTATGGTTTCCACCCACTGCTGTTCAGTTGCTGTTTTTTCTCAGGAAGCACACTTTTCATCAGGAGTATGTTACATTTGTGTATAATCTAAGATTAACTAATAGATATCCTTACGAGTCTGCATATTCGTGATGAAGTCTGTGGCACACACTTTGGCTGATTAAGTCTTTTTATCTTTCAGGACTATTTTAAGATTTTCTTCAGCTGGACCATGTATCACACCTCTCTTTTCTTAGGTTTTATTCCTAGGGATTTTGGTCTTCTTTGGTCACTGTTAAAGCTGAGGGTCTTTTTCCTCCATTTTACTTTCTTACTAGTTTTTTCACACTGTGCCTCTTGAATATGATGAAATTTTTAACTTTGAGTCTGCTGCCACTGAACTCTCGACTAAAAGTATTTGAAATTTTGTTTTAATCTGGGTAGAAAGATCTGTCATTCCATTAATAATTTGATTTTCAGCATCAACACTAAAGTGATAAACTTGGTCATAGTTGTACTAATAATTAATGGTTTTACTTTGCATGTGTAGTCAGCTTTGTGATGTTGAAATGCTATTATCTGATTAATATCAGAGCATTGGTAGTTCTCTTTTTTTTTTTAAGACACATTAGCATGGGGCAGTGATTCAGGGTCATCATCATAACCACACTGGAATTGCACAGTTAACAGAGACAGTTACTTGATGTAAGGATGGCTTGGTGTGATTTTCCTACAGTAGAGCTTGGGATGGGACGGTATAGTAACAGCTGTATTTCAGCTGAAGCAGGAAATGTTTGTACCAGACAGTGGCACTCTTGAATCCTGCATTGATGTTAGACACTTTAGTGTGCTTTAAATAATTCTGTACGCAAAGCACCAGGCTTCTTCATAAACCTTATAAACTGGTCCTAATAGGTAGTGGCATACAGTGTGCCTTTAATTCCTAAAGTTGCTCAGTGCATAGCTCGTTCAATCCTAAAAAGGCTGAGTATGCTGACTTGAGTCTGGCGTTTTGTTTCTTCAATCATCCTCTTTTTTTCAAGTGCTGGTAGCAACCCACTAATGACCCCTGGACTGGGCTCAGGACATTGTGGTTCATGTGAGGGAGACAGCTGAAAATACACATTGATGGGGTCAACTAGAGCACACGGGAATTTTCTGCAAGGCCTGAGACTCTGGGCTTTATGTCCATAAGAATGTGGTGGTGCTTTTCCTTGACACAGGGTCACGGAACCAGTCTTTTCTTGCCTTCTGTCTCACAAACTGCAAGATGTTAGCTGTCCCTAGAAAGTCTTAGACTAGCCTGAGCCATTTATCAGTATTGGCTTAAAGCATATTACTGCGCCCAAACCAGCCTTAAATCTTGGGTGTGTAAAAGCTATGTCTCTAAAATAATAATCTGCTTTCTGTTTGCTTTGATTTCTTTGATTGCTTGTTACCCTAGATTAAGACTTTGTTGTTTAGTTGCTTAGTCATGTCTGGCTCTCTTGTGACTCCATGGACAGTAGCCTGCCAGGCCCCTTCCAGGCAAGAATACTGGAGTGGGTAGCCATTTCCTGCTCCAGGGGATCTTCCTGACCAAGCGTTCCAACCCAGGTCTCCTGTGTTGCAGGCAGATTCTTTACCACTGAGCCACCAGGGAAGCCCCATGTGAAGACTTTACTCAAATGTAATTATTTTTTCTTCCACAGGATGAATATTCCATCTTTCCTCAGACATACTCCATAGATATTAATGGTTATATTCTTGTGTATTCTGTTACATCAATCAAAAGGTAAGGCCTACTTCTTCTTGCTTGAGTTTATTTGCCATGCTTAGGTGACATTAATCCTTCTGAGGGATTATGCTGGAATTGGCAGTAGTAACAATCAGACTTTAATGGTTTTTAGCAGTTGTTTGCTGGAGCAAACAGGTTGTTAAGGGAAAAATTTATCCCATTAGATATTCTCTTGCACCAGTGGAATAAAAAACTATGTCTTACCTCAGACTGCCCAGAATAGTGAATGAACATGATCTGAGCTTTCCTTCTAATTAAAATGGGAAATACTTAATTGATTTATTTTTCTGTGTTTATACCTTATTAGTGTGGAGCATAGGCTGATTGCTAAGGAACGTTCTACAAATGTTTTATTCACAGATTAAATCAGCCCAGTTGTAAACGTTCCAATTTAAGTATCTCGCCTATTCCACCTTGAATATTCTCATTAAGGGCTCCTGAGTGTTGAATACATACACATGTGAAAAAGAGTGCTAGGAAAAAAATAAAGGAATTCCTTGTGTTCATTTTACTTTATATTAAAATGGTGAGTCTATGACATTTTCTATTGTTACCAATATAAATATCAATAACAACCATTTTAGAATGTCACCACTAAATGGGTATCTGATTTCATGCTTTTTGTTTTATAGTTTTGAAGTGATCAAAGTTATCCATGGCAAATTATTGGATATGGTGGGGAAAGTACAGTAAGTAGCAATTGTTCCTCTCTTATTTTAGATATACTAGTATCATCTGAACAGTCAAATCGGGCACTGACTAGTGTACTTTGGCTTTTTTCCCCTTGTGTTAACAGAATACCTATTATGTTGGTTGGGAATAAGAAAGACCTACATATGGAAAGGTATGTAGCTTCTAAATACTGCTATATAAAGTGATGTAGTCACTGAGGTTCTGTTTTTAATTGTTCTTAAAGCCAGAATATTTTTAGCTATAGCATTTCTGTTTTCAGAAGTGTGGCGATGACTGCATAACAGAAACAAAACTGCAGTAAGAAATCTCACCCATCGTGGAAAATGTTTCCTCTTAAAAAGAGGGCACACACTGTAGAAAATTATCTTCAGATGCTTCTGCCGTTTTGCACAAAGCAGACTAAAAAGACAGTGGTAGTGCTGGTTTAGTCCAGACAGTTTTCTGAGCACCAGGCTGAGGACCCTGTTCCTGGGGAGCTCAGCATCGGAGGAAGACCCGGATGGGAAGACACAGCCCATGGGCAGCAGGGGGACACTGTGGGCCCTTTCAGAATGGCCCGTCTTGGGGGCTTACAGCCGAGCTGCTGAGAAAGGAGTCGATTGTTGCGGAGGCTGGAGTCCTGTTCTCCGAACCATAGGGGATTTGTAGGAGCGGGCGGCCCCGTCAGGCAGTGTCCGCTCTGCCTCGGCTCAGGGTGGCTGAGAGACTCTGCATGCACTCTGTATAAGACTGAGCTGACTGCCTCGTCAGTCAGTTACACACGCCTTACGTGGTAAAGAGCGAAGTACTTCAATTAGAATTTTCTGTTTCTGTTAGGGTGATCAGTTATGAAGAAGGGAAAGCGTTAGCAGAGTCTTGGAACGCAGCGTTTTTGGAATCATCCGCAAAAGAAAATCAGGTATATGGTTTTAAAACTCAGGTTGCCCTGTATCCCCTCCGTCGTGGGCGTGTATGTTGCTGAGTCAGTGTCTCCCTGCCATCTTCATCACTCCTGTTCAGTCTTCCTCCTCCCACCGTCTCGAGCACCCAGCTCTGGGCTGCTTTAGAAAGATAAAAGGCTGTTGGTATTTTAATTCAGTCACTGTTATGATGGGACTTAGAATATTTGTATAATAAATAGAAATTAATTAATGTAAAGGCAATACTTCCTTTGTGAACACGTAGTCTTATTTTGTTTCATGCTAAAGGCTGGTACAGACTAAGTCCAGGCGTAGAAGAGAAACAAGAATGAATTGAAGTCATTTTGGCAATTTTGTTCTTGTATCTGCCCCCTTTTTGTGTTGGGTAAAATTGAGTGAGATGTACATGTTGTTTTGAAACATAGAAACCAGTGAGAACCGTTGTGCAAGCATGCTTCACCAGCGCCAGCCCTGCGGATAGATACTCCTTTTCAGGCTTGTCCTCCATCAGCAGGCTTCCCGTGTCCCCTTTTCCTCTTCCTTCCTTGAGACCCAGAGCAGCCCAGCTTGCCTCCCACCTCCACATTCTCACCAGTGTTTCTATTCGCTGCAGATCAGATGATGTCACTCACCTAAAAACTGTCAGTGGGTTGCCTATCGTCTGTCGAACAAGCCCCAAAGCGCCCAGCGTGTGATGAGCACAGGGTGTGAATCACACTTTTCCAGTTTCTTCTTCTACCCATCCTGCGCTTGGCAGGCCCACCAAGCCCTTCCCACCCCCTCAACATCATGGCGTGTGCAGATGCCTCCCCTGTGCGCTCACAGGCTCTCTAACGTGATTAGCTGCATACTTAAAAGTCTTTTCAACGCGTTATCTTGTCTAACCCTCAGGTAAAATGAATTGGCTTGCATTCCTGGTGGTGCAGAGGTGAAAGCGTCTGCCTGCAATGTGGGAGACCTGGGTTTGATCCCTGGGTTGGGAAGATCTCCTGGAGAAGGAAATGGCAACCTACTCCAGTATTCTTGCCTGGAGAATCCCATGGACGGAAGAGCTTGGTGGGCTACAGTCCACGGGTCACAAAGAGTCGGACATACTGAGCAACTTCACTTTCACTTTTGTGAGAAAACTACAGTTCGGGGGTGGGGGGAAGGGCTTGTGGTCGAGGACAGTGGGCTATCCTTCCCCAGCTCTGCCCCCTCTCCCCACCAAGACCCCTGCCCTTGGAGACACTACTCAAATCCCACCTCCTTGGCCCTCAGGAGTCCTCCAGCCAAAATTAGTTTCTTCTCTCTTATCCCCTTTGTTTCATCCTGAGATTCAAGGGCAGGATCACTGAGCTCTGTGTTCTCCATGATTTGTGCGTACAGTGGTTCTGTTTCTAGGGGTGCCTGGTCAGCCCAGTGGTCCCCTGGCAGGCAGATCTGTTAGTCCCTGTGTCAGCAGGTGAGGGAACTTAAATCTATGCAGCTGCCTCCTGGGTTGTAGATAGCAAGGCATTTATCTGCAGTCGTTTAGTTTCTGAGTGCAGACCCTGGTGGCTCAGATGGTAGAGAATCTGCCTGCAGTCCAGGAGCCCCAGGTTCAATCCGTGGGTTGGAAAGATCCCCTGGAGAAGGGAATGGGAACCTACTCCAGTATTCTTGCCCAGGGAATTCGATGGACAGAGGAGCCTGGCGGACTACAGTCCGCACAGTTGGACACAACTGATCAACTAATACAAACACACACAGTGAGAATTCAGATAGTAAGAGCTGAGAGATAAACTGTGTTGTCTCTAATTGAATTAAACCAAACATTGGGTGTCTTATGTACCCTTCAGGTCATCTGGTTGATCTGTCTCATTTTAGAAGTGAGGCATTTAAGATCCAAGAGGTGAATAACCTTCTATGATCACTCTGTACTTCAGATGGTGTAAAAACTTGGACTGAATTTTAAATTTAACCCAAATCTGGTCCTCTCTACCGTGCTTTCTGATAGATGAGAAAGCCTGTGCCTGACCCAAAGTGTAGTAGAGATGATAGTGTTCTCGAGGGAGAGATGGAGACTGTTCTGTATTTAAATGTCTCTGTGAACCTGGTCTAAAATGGCTAGTATGGAAGCCGTTTCCAGTCAGTTGGAGAGGTTTGAGTATGTTTTGGAAATGATTGTCTTAGGAGTGGTGATGGTGTTGTGATTAGGAAGAAACTATATCCTTATTCCTAGAAAACGCAAACCAGAGTATTTAGGGGCCAGGTTTCCTAATGCCTGCAGCCTAGTTTCAGATGGAATAGATGGGGAGACAGGGAGAGGGGGAGCAAGCAAACACAGCACAGATGCTGACACTTGGTGAGCTCGGGGCAAAGCCCAACGATTATTATACGGCTGACTCCATTTTCCTGTGTGCTTGAAAATTTACGTTATAAAGATTTGAAGGTGGTCAGAAAGTATAAACTACAAGTTATAAACTAAAGAAGTCTTGGGGGTAGGGACATACAGCACGCTGACTATGCGGTGTATTTAAAAACTGCTAAAAAGAGTGGATCCTAAAAGTTCTCATCACAAGAAGAAACAAATTGTGACCATGAACCAGACTTAGTGCAGTGACCCTCTCACAATACGTACTTACATCGAGTTGTTACACTGTACACCTGGAATGCTTGTTTTGTGACAGCTGTATCTCAGTTTAAACATGTTTCGGGGTGAGGAGTGCAGTTGAATGGCCCTACACTTCTTCGTTCTGTTTACTGACTTCCTTCTGTTTTGGTTCTCTTTGGGGAAAATCTGAGGATCCAAGAGCAGTTACCCTTTTCAACTGACAGTTGCACAGGCGTCAGCAGCTGCTCCCTCTTCCTGTGGGGGCCCGTGGTCCCTGTGGTGTGTGTTCGTGTGTGCGTGTTGCTCTGGACGTGTCTGGCGGTTCCTTTATTACTCTCTCCAGCAGCCTCAAAGGTGTAGACACTGCATGGCCCCCGCCTTCATGTAAGCAAGAGGAATTGCCTGGTAAACCTCAGGCTAATTTATCTTCTGAGAGTAACCTAGGTTGTAGTCACTGAGAGTGGCCTAGTTGGCTTACGGTTTGTTACTGAGCTACGTTTTGGTCTGAGGATGCAGGTCTGTCCTGTCTGGTTTATGTTATACTTTAGTATAGCTTAAGGTTCTTCAATACAGTTCTGGATAGATTTACTCTTTGACCTTTCAGTTACATTTAGAAGACAGTAGACTGCTTTTTCGGTATCCAGAGGAAAGATGGAATTGTGCTCAAGGCTTAAAGTTAAAATGAAAAAAATTCCAACTGCTGTGATTCTTTAAAAGTTCTGATAAATTTAGCAAATGTATCTGATATCAGCCAAAACTCTTAAAAAGAAGATAAGGGTGCAGTATGGTGGCCTCAAACATCCCAGACAAGTTCGAGGGTCAAATGACCCAACTCAACCATTGCCTTGGTTGCTTGAGCATCTTCATCAGATCAACAAATGCCTTATCAGATGTGAAACAATCCGTTAAGGCAGAAAGATTCTTGCAGCCCAGTTAGGTACATACCGTGATGGTATGTGTACCTTTGGAAAGCCACAGTCCTCACAGCTGTATGGACACTTCTCAGCCCTCGGTCATGGCTCCCGGGACCTTTTCTCACCTTGTCATCAAATCTGCTCCCCGTCAGGTGGGAGGAACCAAGTCCCTCTGACCTCCGTACTTGAGAGGTGTAGGTGATTCTGGTCCACACAGGTGCTCCATACTGGGATGCTCACTACTCTTGGTCTGTGTGTAGGAAGAGAGACTCTAGTAAGAGATGCCTCATCAGTAGTCACATGATTAGAGACCAGTCTGTGTAAACTGCTTGAATTTTTTATTGATAAATTTTCAAGTGTAGCTTGGTACTAACCAAAAATCCAGTATTTTAAAATAAACTGTCCTCAGTGGAATTGAGTCAGATTTGCTGATAACAAAATGCACAGTGGTTTAAAAAAAAATGATCAAGTCAGTGCGAATACTGCACTTTGCCTTACTGAACTATGAGATGTATTTGCAGTTTTGGCTTATTTTCTGTGGAGGCCTTCACAACTGTATTCCAGCAGTCTGATGAAAGAGAATGCACTTGGGCAGAGTCAGACCACACAGGTAATCAAGAGTGCTAAGATTTATCTAGAAAGCCAGATTCCAGGCACACTGTACTCTCTTTGTAAGAGTTTGGCATGCATCTTTCCACACATTTTTCTGTGCATTTTTCTTAGAATGAAATAAATACCAACGTGCCTGCTTAGTCGTGGCAAAGGAGGGGAATGGATAATGCAGAAAGAGGGGTGCTTGCTAAAGCCTTGGCCTCGGTTAGACAAGAGCATTGGGCCGGGGGCTGGCTGGGGCTCGCCTAGGGCTGCCTCCGTCATTCCATCCTAGGGAAAGCATGAGCCAGAGTGGGTGAGCCCAGACACAAGGGCATGGTCACTGGTGGACGGAGTAGGCAGAGTTCGCTTACGGGTGCTGCTTCTGTGTAGAACGCAGTTGTCAGCTGAGGTGAGAACAGGGCAGAGGTTCAGAGACTCCAGTGGAAGGAGGGAGGTGTGACCCCTTCATCCCAGCAGGTGACTGGACCGGGGAAGTGTGGGTGGGCGCTGGGACTCAGGGCCCTGGGGGGCGTGTCCCCTGGCTGCGTCCACCGTGTGGGTACAGGATGGCAGGGCAGGGAGTGGAAGGACAGAGACTGCCTGGGGCCTGTGCCGGCCCGGGAGAGATGGCACAGATCGAGGAAGTGGGCCGAGGGGTGCTGGGTGGCAGGGTACTGAGCGGAACTGAAAGTCAGGATGGGGGCTGGTGCCTGGTAATGACAGGATGTAGGTGCTACCCCACAAGGCTTTTGAAAACGGGTGTTTCGGGATTATCACAGTCACTGAACTGAAAGGACAGGGACTGATGGCTGCCCCTGAGGGACAGGGGCTCCTCCTCATGAAGGGCCAGGCCCTGGAGGTGCCGTCAGGAGGCAGGAGGCTCAGGACAGCCTCAGAGTCAGAGCTGAGGGGTTTAAGGAGGTGGGAGGGGAAAGGGGTGCGGTGTGAGGCAGGAGGAGCCCTTGCCCTGCTCCAGTCCAGAACCCCTGGGGTGAGGGGGTGCAGAGACTGGGCCCCAAGGTCAGAGGGGAGTGGGCCAGAGCCCAGGGATGACGGCTCCTCCGGCTTCCTGTGGCGACAGATGAAAACGGGGGTCTCCGGGGGAGGTGGAAGCCCTGGTTCTTGCAGCGCTGGGGCACCTGCAGCCAGTGGCCCCCACCCCCTGACCTCCAAGCGCAGGACTGGGCAGTGGGCCCCCTTCCGTGCGGGCAGCAGAAGCCGTGTTCGTCGGGTTCGCCGTCGTGTGTTTCAGTCGCTGAGTCCTGTCTGACTCTTTGCATCCCCGTGTTGCTCACGGCTCTACTTTAAAACTAACGCCAGTTGGTTTTCTCTCTGTGTTTTCAGACTGCTGTTGATGTTTTTAGAAGGATAATTTTGGAGGCAGAAAAATCGATGGGGCCGCTTCACAAGGAAAGTCTTCCTGCTCAGTGATGTGATTCTCCTGCAGAACCGGGAACGCTGGGGCCCAGTCTCGCCTGAGGAAGCCAACTGCCCATCATCCTTTATGATAAACTGCTTCATTTCTCTTCTGTTAACCTGAAAGATTTCATTTGGGTCAGAGATTCTCCACCACCCCCTCCTTTCAGATTATGTTCAACTCTGACTCTGTCCAAATGAGTTCACTTCCATTTTCAAATTTTGAGCAATCATATTTTCAATTTATATATTGTATTTCTTAATAATATTATGACCAAGAATTTTATCGCATTAATTTTTCAGTGTAGTTTGTTGTTTAAAATAATGTAATCATTCAAATGATACATATTGTTACACTACTATTAACTAGGCTTCAATATATCAGTGTTTATTTCATTGTGTTAAATGTATACTTGTAAATAAAATAGCTGCAAACCTTAATCTTTGTGCTCCTCAGTATGGCTAGTAAAGAAGAAAGCTGTCCTCCTTAGGGCACCTCTCACAGCCTCCCAGGAGGCTCTGGGTTGGATTGCAAGGAGCCGCCGGGGGCTGCAGCCACAGAGGCAGGCGGTCCACCTGGCGGCCGTGGGCAGTGGGTAGAGTGCCCGAATTTGGGGGGGTCTCTAATTGACTGAAGTTGAGTGGCCTTGGGGGAGATCTGTGAGGGGAGTTGTTTTCCAGTAATGACTGTGTCCCCCATACCCCCAAAAGCCCCCTCTTGGGTAGAGTATTTCTGCAAGTGGAACTGTGGGCTCCTGAGGGCCTTCTGCGCTCCCTTTGGCTTGTCTCTTAGGTACTTGAAGGAGATGAGGGAAACACTCACTGTCCCTCGTACTTAGCTTGATGTCCACGGCAGACAGGATCTTACTTAGGAGATAGACTGACCTGTCCCCATGCCAAACCTCCAGGAGTTTGAAGGACAGGAAAGATTACCTGGTCAGTCTTCTGTGTTCACGAACCTCCCACAGACCCAAACCACATACCTCCTGCTCTGAATGGAGCCGCTTGGAAGGACACCCAGAGACTGAACTTGCCTGGGGTCCCTAACCTCAACTCTGGCTTAGTTGACTGATCCGTTACATGCTGCCCTCTCCCAGGTAAAATTTCACAGTGCCATTTCTAACATTTAAGGAAATGTTACTGATTCTGTTGATCAAATATGATTTCACTTTGTAACTGACTTTTTAATGATAAAGTTATGTTTTTAGAATATGCTGTTTTGGATCTTTGAAGTGTTTTTGCCTCATCATTCCAGGATGAAATTTGAGCCTTAGAAGAACTTCACCAAATATTTTTATTTAAATAAGATAAGTTTTAGCAATGTAGTATCATTACTTATTAACATGGTTTATTCTTAGGTGTAATATTAGATTGTCAGTACTCTGAATGTAGAGAAAAAAAGAAGAGTGAAAATGTTAGTTGCTCAGTCATGTCCAACTCTTGGCAACCCCGTGGACACAAGCCTAACCCGGCAGGCTCCTCTGTCTTTGGGATTCTCCAGACAAGAATATTGGAGTGGGTGGCCATTTCCTTCTCCAGAGGAGCTTCCCGACCCAGGGATGGAACCCATGTCTCCCGCATTGGCAAGGCGAGTTCTTTGCCACGGTGCCTCCAGGGAAGCCCAGTGTATTCATCCTGGCAACTAAAATGGACTCACGGATCATCCTCCAGGCCTGGCTCTCCTGTTTGGAGGTGACATGGCCCTCCTCATGGTGCAGCCAAGTGTGCATTCAAATGCGTTCCGAGCACCGTTCCCAGAGCAGTGAGCATGAGTGTGGTGGCAGGACTCGGGGACAAGCACATGGCCGGGAGGTGGCCGGCGGTACCTGGTCTGGTTTGCTTCACGTTTACCCTGGAGGGCTTCCCCTGGTGGCTCTGAAGGTAGAGACCTGGGTTCAGTCTGTGGTTGGGGAAGATCCCCTGGAGGAGGGGGCAGCTACCCACTCAAGATTCTTGCCTGGAGAACAAGGACAGAGGAGCCTGGCAGGCTGCAGTCCACTGGTTCACAATCGGACACGACTGGGTGACTCTCACCCTGTTAAGCAGGTGCCAAGCTCTGTACAGACGAGGAAACTGCCTTAGAGGTGTGAGCAGCAGGCAGTAACCACATTCACTCTGGGTCCTTCCAGCTGCCAGGCCTGACTTAAATGTTATTTAATATTGTACGTCATTACTCCTAAGACCTAGCCTTACGTTTTGACATTTTTCTTAGTGGGAAATACATGCTGTCCTAGACTCTCTGCAGTATTGTAACTGCAAATAACAAATTGAGGTGTATGTCCAAAACTATTTTGCTGTTCATAGTAAATAGACACTATGAAATCACATGACGGATTCAAGTTAATGTGATGGAATTTGACCAAAGTTAAATTGTCCATTCACTGCCCACCAGGTCATTAATGATGCTGCTCTTGCCAAAATTGCTCATCACCTCCTTGTCACCAAATCCAATGGGTTATTTCCGAGTTTCTCTCCTGCCCTTCCAGCAGCACTGCACACGATTGGTGACTTCTCTTTGCAAGTCTCATTTCCGCCACTGGTCTTCCAGCTCACCATCGCCCCCTGAGTCTCCTTGGCTGTCTCCTCCATTAACCTCTGTGAGCCCTTTTTCCTTCTTGATTTCATCGTCACACACAGCTCTTGATGCTATTTCCTTCAGTTCAGTCACTCAGTCATGTCCGACTCTGGGAACCCATGGACTGCAGCATGCCAGGCCTCCTGTCCATCACCAACTCCCGAAGTTTACTCAAACTCAGGTCCATCGAGTTGGTGATGCCATCCATCCATCTCATCCTTTGTCATCCCCTTCTCCTGCCTTCAATCTCTCCCAGCATCAGGGTCTTTTCAAATGAGTCAGGTCTTCGCATCAGGTGGCCAGAGTATTGGAGTTTCAGCTTTAACATCAGTCCTTCAAATGAATATTCAGGACTGATTTCCTCGAGGATGGACTATTTGGATCGCCTTGCAGTCCAAGGGCCTCTCGAGTCTTCTACAACACCACAGTGCAAAAGCATCAATTGTTCAGTGCTCAGCTTTCTTTATAGTCCAACTCATATCCATACTGGAAAAACCATACCTTTGACTAGACCTTTGTTGGCAAAGTAATGTCTCTGCATTTAGTATGCTGTCTAGGTTGGTCATAACTTTTCTTGCAAGGAACAACTGTATTTTAATTTCATGGCTGCAGTCACCATCTGCAGTGATTTTGGAGCCCCACAAAATTAAATCTGTAACTGTTTCCTGAAGACCAGAATTCATTTCTTCCACCCTCACCTCTGTAGGATCCAGGCTTGTCTTTTA
The DNA here is from genome assembly GCA_917880005.1 of Nanger dama. Classification (NCBI taxonomy): domain Eukaryota; kingdom Metazoa; phylum Chordata; class Mammalia; order Artiodactyla; family Bovidae; genus Nanger; species Nanger dama. The sequence continues at coordinate 5,906,672 of CAKJTW010000098.1, forward strand.
GATGTCTCATAGGCATGGTCTCAAATTTATCATGCCCCAAATTGAATTCTTTGATTTTCCGTATAAACATGGTCTTCCACTGGACCCTGTTTCAGGAAAGACACCACTAGGTGCTGAAGCAAGGCTTTGGGAGCCATCCTCGGCCAATTGTCAACAAACCCTAAAGTTACTGCCTTCAGAAATCTTACATTTCCCCCACTTTTTCCATCACTGCATACTACCCTCCTCTAATGGCACACCCTCCAAAGCATTTATACTGCAGCCCAAGTCAACTTGTTTACACATTGTTTGTTACTTCCTTTCTTAAAATCTTTTAATAATAAATGTGCCTATTCAGGGCCTTGGGCATCTCATTTTCCAACTTTTCTTGTGAAAAAAGAGCTTCCTTGTTTTCATTTGTTGTGACCAGTTGATAAAGAATCCACCTGCAATGTGGGAGATCTGGGTTCGATCCCTGGTTTGGGAAGATCCCCTGGAGAAGGGAAAAGCTACCTACTCCAATATTCTGGCCTGGAGAATTCCATGGGTTGTGTAGTCTGTGGGGTCTCAAAGAGTTGGACATGATGAGCAACTTTCACAGCATCAAATAAATTACCACTGATTGTTTTTGAGAAACACTCCCATGGAAAAGGGAGTCAGGTCAAAGACAAGCCTAGGAGTTTTCAGGGAACTGCAGATGATGACATTCTGGGCTGAGAAATCACCAAACCCATCCTGACCCTACCTGCAGCTGCTAAGGAGGCGCCTGGCAGTGCGGCAAGTGGCCGTGCCTCGAGCTCGCTGTGCTGGGAATGCGCTGGTTTCCTAAACAGCCCCAGCCTAATGCGAGCCTTTCATCACCAGACCTATGGAAAAACTGATCAGTTCAGTTCAGTCGCTCAGTCGTGTTTGACTCTTTGCGACCCCATGAATCGCAGCACACCAGGCCTCCCTGTCCATCACCAACTCCTGGAGTTCACGCAAACTCATGTCCATCGAGTCCATGATGCCATCCAGCCATCTCATCCTCTGTCGTCCCCCTTCTCCTCCTGCCTCCAATCCCTCCCAGCATCAAGGTCTTTTCCAATGAATCAACTCTTTGGATGATGTGGCCAAAGTATTGGAGTTTCAGCTTTAGCATCACTTCTTCCAAAGAACACCCAGGACTGATCTTTAGAATGGACTGGTTGGATCTTGCAGTCCAAGGGACTCTCAAGAGTCTTCTCACAGTTCAAAAGCATCAATTCTTTGGCACTCAGCTTTCTTCACAGTCCAACTCTCACATCCATACGTGACCACTAGAAAACCCATAGCCTTGACTAGATGGACCTTAGTCGGCAAAGTAATGTCTCTGCTTTTCAATATGCTATCTAGGTTGGTCATAACTTTCCTTCCAAGGAATAAGTGTCTTTTAATTTCATGGCTGCAGTCACCATCTGCAGTGATTTTGGAGCCCAAAAATAAAGTCTGACACTGTTTCCACTGTTTCCCCATCTATTTCCCATGAAGTGATAGGACCGGATGCCATGATCTTAGTTTCCTGCATGTTGACCTTTAAGCCAACTTTTTCACTCTCCTCTTTCACTTTCATCAAGAGGCTTTTTAGCTCCTCTTCACTTTCTGCTATAAGGGTGGTGTCATCTGCATATCTGAGGTTATTGATATTTCTCCCGGCAATCTTTGATTCCAGCTTATCCTTCTTCCAGCCCAGCGTTTCTCATGACAATATACAGCCTTGACATACTCCTTTTCCTATTTGGAACCAGTCTGTTGTTCCATGTCCAGTTCTAACTGTTGCTTCCTGACCTGCATACAGATTTCTCAAGAGGCAGGTCAGGTGGTCTGGTATTCCCATCTCTTTCAGAATTTTCCAGTTTATTGTGATCCACACAGTCAAAGGCTTTGGCATAGTCAATAAAGCAGAAATAGATGTTTTTCTGGAACTCTCTTGCTTTTTCAATTTGATGTCTGGTTCCTCTGCCTGCCAGGGTCCAGCCCCAGTGGATCCAGGGAATTTGAAGTGGGGATGGAGTTGGCGTCTGAGGAATTAATTGCTTGACTAAAGATATGGAGGGAGATTAGAAAGAAATAGTGTAGTAGGAAAATAAGTGGAGAAAAGGATTTTGAATAACTTGGTTTACGTGGAAAACCAATAAAACTCCAAGACAAGGAGTTTGCACCATCTACGTAGGCCACCGGCACCGGCTTGAATAGCAGAGGGTGCCCCGCCTTGGGCTCCCTCCCGCGTGGGTCTTAGAAGCCAGGGCAAATAAGTAGACATGGCGAGCCTCCACGATCCAGATGGGAATTCAGCCAGAAAAGAAGAGAACAAGGAAAGACCACATGGGGAAACCAGTCTCTCCAGGAAATGGTCTGTTTCTTTATTTTTCAAATCCACTTTTACACTTTAACTTATACAGAGAGATAAATGTGTTCTCAGCATATCTTTGTTTTTACAAGGGTCTTACATTTATTTTACAATATCTTCTGGTCTGGAGAGCGATTAACATTTTATGGCCACACCTTTCTTTCTATTGATGGTTAATCGATCAGAAAACTTGTTCCCCTTGAGATCTATTTAGTCTTAAGATAGTGATAAAGTTACATTTTTAAATAGCAAGGACACAGTGATTTATAACAAAGAGGAGTACAGTGATCTATAACAAAAGAGAAAATTCATTAACTCAAAAAGTTTTGCTAACATCAAAACTACTATATTTCCTTTTCTACATTCCAATTACATTGATTAACATTGTCCCAGATGCCTAAGGATATGGAGGCCTGGGGGCAATCAACTCAGCAATGAAACCCTGTACCAACATGTAACTCACTAGTACTATACTAATAATTTTCTAACTTCTCAAAAGAATCTGTTTTTAGAAAGTTTAAAGCATCTTGTGCCTCTCACGGTTGGGAGGCTGTAAATAATCACATGTGGCCAGATAATCCTGTCAGGCAGGCTAGAGAGCCATCAGAGGAGTTTTTGGACCATGCCCAGGAGATTTATTATCTAAAAGCTCTAAATTAACCTTTTCCAGAAAAAGGTGGTTGGAGGACAGCCCCCTGCTAATGTCAGAAGAGTAGGTGGAAAGCATAACACAGTAAAGCAGGGAGACTCACGTTTTGGGGGTAGATGCTCAGGAACAGGGGGTCTCCTGAGGCTCGATCCCGCCTTTGCGTTTGCCAAGCCACCTTCCTCATGACCTTTGCCATGGGCAGAGTTCCTCACGCTGGCTCCTGGCGTCTGCCTTTTCTAAAATCAGCTTGAACATCTGTAAGTTCACGGTTCACATATTGCTGAAGCCTGGCTTGGAGAATTTTGAGCATTAGTTTACTAGCGTGTGAGATGAGTGCAATTGTGCCATAGTTTGAACATTCTTTGGCATTGCCTGCCATTGGGATTGGGATGAAAACTGACCTTTTCCAGTCCTGTGGCCACTGCTGAGTTTTCCAAATTTGCTGGCATATTGAGTGCAGCACTTTCACAGCATCATCTTTCAGGATTTGAAATAGCTCAACTGGAATTCCATCACCTCCACTAGCTTTGTCCGTAGTGACGCTTTCTAAGGCCCACTTGACCCCACATTCCAGGATGAATGGCTCTAGGTGAGTGATCACACCATCATGATTATCTGGGTCGTGAAGATCTTTTTGTACAGTTCTTCTGTGTATTCTTGCCACCTCTTAATATCTTCTGCTTCTGTTAGGTCCATACCATTTCTGTCCTTTATCGAGCCCATCTTTGCATGAAATGTTCCCTTGGTATCTCTAATTTTCTTGAAGAGATCTCTAGTCTTTTCCCATTCTGTTGTTTTCCTCTATTTCTTTGCACTGATTGCTGAGGAAGGCTTTCTTATCTCTCCTTGCTATTCTTTGGAACTCTGCATTCAGATGCTTGTATCTTTCCTTTTCTCCTTTGCTTTTCACTTCTCTTCTTTTCATAGCTATTTGTAAGGCCTCCCCAGACAGCCATTTTGCTTTTTTTGCATTTCTTTTCCATGGGGATGGTCTTGATCCCTGTCTCCTGTACAATGTCACAAACCTCCATCCATAGTTCATCAGGCACTCTATCTATCAGATCTAAGCCCTTAAATCTATTTCTCACTTCCACTGTCTAATCATAAGGGATTTGATTTAGGTCATACCTGAATGGTCTAGTGGTTTTCCCTACTTTCTTCAATTTAAGTCTGAATTTGGCAATAAGGAATTCATGATCTGAGCCACGGTCTGCTCCAGGTCTTGTTTTTGCTGATTGTATAGAGCTTCTCCATCTTTGGCTGCAAAGAACATAATCAATCTGATTTCAGTGTTGACCATCTGGTGATGTCCATGTGTAGAGTCTTCTCTTGTGTTGTTGGAGGAAGGTGTTTGCTATGACCAGTGTGTTCTTTGGCAAAACTCTATTAGCCTTTGCCCTGCCATTCCGTACTCCAAGGCCAAATTTGCCTGTTACTCCAGGTGTTTCTTGACTTCTACTTTTGCATTCCAGTCCCCTATAATGAAAAGGACATCTTTTGGGGGTGTTATTTCTAAAAGGTCTTGGAGGTCTTCATAGATCTGTTCAGCTTCTTCAGCATTACTGGTTGAGGCATAGACTTGGATTACCGTGATATTGAATTGTTTGCCTTGGAAACGAACAGAGATCATTCTGTCATTTTTGAGATTGTATCCAAGTACTACATTTCGGACTCTTTTTTTTTTCTGCTCCATGGTAAGGAGCAGCAGCTGTGCTTTGACGGAGCAGCCATGAAGAGATACTCCACATCCAAGGTAAGAGAAACCCAGCTAAGACGGTGGCTATTGTGCGAAGGCATCTGAGGGCAGATACACTGAAACCATAATCACTGAAAACCAGTCAATCCAATCACACGGACCACAGCCTTGTCTAACTCGATGAAACTTAGCCATACTGTGTGGGGCCGCCCAGGACGAGTGGGTCATGGTGGAGAGGTTTGACAGAATATGGTCCACTGGAGAATGGAATGGCAAACCACTTCAGTATTCTTGCCTTGAGAACCCCATGAACAGTATGAAAAGGCAAAATGATAGGATACTGAAAGGGGAACTCCCCAGGTCGGTAGGTGCCCAATATGCTACTGGAGATCAGTGGAGAAATAACTCCAGAAAGAATGAAGGGATGGAGCCAAAGCAAAAACAATACCCAGCTGTGGATGTGACTGGTGACAGAAGCAAGATCTGATGCTATAAAGAGCAATATTGCATAGGAACCTGAAATGTCAAGTCCATGAATCAAGGCAAATTGGAAGTGGTCAAACAGGAGATGGCAAGAGTGAACATCAACATTCTAGGAATCAGCGAACTAAAATGGACTGGAATGTGTGAATTTAACTCAGATGACCATTAAATCTACTACTGTGGGCAGGAATCCCTCAGAAGAAAAAGCTGGTACTTTTGGACAATGTGTTGCCAGGGTTTTCACTGATTTCTCGAAGGTTCTTACTGCATGCTCCCCAGTGGTGACCTTCTGGGGCCTGCGGGTAGCTGTTTGTTGAGTGGATGAGTAGCTGACCCCTCCTGCATGCTGCCTTCTAGACAGGTTCCCTGGAATTCGGCCTGTGTCTGCTGCAATGTGGAGGAAACCCTCACCACTCACACAGGACACTGGGACAGCCTTTAATCAGCCTCAGGTCAGGCCCATCCCTTATCACTCCTAACACGGAAGGAACGATGATCTTCCCCAGTGGAGCAGTAGCCAAAAATCCACCTGCCAATGCAGGAGACGCAGGAGGGTTCAGTCCCTGGCTTGGGAAGATGCCCTGGAGAAAGGGAATGGTAACCCACTCTGGTATCCTTGCCTGGGAAATCCCATGGACAGAGGAGCCTGGCGGGCTACAGTCCATGGGGTCACAAAAGAGTTAGACACAACTGAACATCTAAACAAGAAGGAAAGCGCTGTGCTCTCTTAACAGGATGTCAAAGGACCACAGTAAGCACTGCCTTTAGGTGGTCATCTAATAGGAAAAAAGGGTTAATGGTTCTTGGAGAAGTCTGCACTCCTGAGAAAACCCTTCCAGCTCCTGTGGGCTCCGGCCGCGCGTGAGCGGCTTGCTGGCGGAAGGTTTATGGCTGCCTTTATTACTCCCTTTACTGAGACTTGTGTGTGGATGAACAGAGGCTGACATGAAGGCCATGTCAGCAGGAAACTGGGGGCATCTTCAGAAACGTTCTTAGACAATTCTAGAATTTTTATCTTCACTCCACTCTTTCATCTCCCCAGGAGGGAGAGTTACACATCAGTCCAAAGTTTTTGAGTCAAGTTTTTGTGTCCCGTCCTTGTTACCCTTTTACCCCCCGGCAGCTTCCTAGCCTGGCTGTGGGAAGTCTGCTTTGCAGTTAAGGGCTGCAGAGACCCTGAGAGCTAACTTAACTTCTGTTATCAGAGGAGGGGCCGGATTCCTGAGAGACCCCCACCCCCTGCGCGTAACTCAGTTCATTGTTGTTTGCACTACACCCCAACACACAGGGAACCCCCAAATGAATGGAGCATCAGACGAAGACTCAGCAGTTGTGGTCCCAGCTCTGCAGCTAATGTGTCTGTGTCTCTGGGCAACTCCGTTATGGCCTCTGGTCTTGGTTCCTGTACTGAGAAGACCTCTCTGCTGCGGATTGTTGTCATGGCCACAGGTACGAAAACCTTGGCTGTTTCCAAAGCGCAGCACGAGTGCTGACCACTGTCCTTCAGATGACGAGCTGATCAGACCCCCAGGCTTGAGCTCTCCCACCTCGGCAGGGCCTCCACTGCTGCTGGAGCTCCGAGGTTCCCAACCCGGCGACCCCCGCAACAGTTGGTGACTCCAAACTCCTACCATATCACCGCCCCTGGGCTGCACATCCCAAAAGGACAAGATGGAAAGTCACAAATTCCTCCACAAGCAAGTTTACCAGGAAGTTTCCTGCCAATCCGGCCCGAGGTATCAAGAACACAAGACGATAAGACACGTGAGTCCGCCAGAGTTCACAGGTCACATGCACGGGAGGTCCGTCTGGACCTATGGCACTCAGCCCGCACACACCCCGTGGACGCCTGCGATTGCTCGGTGGATGAGTCCTGGTCGGGGAACAGAGAACACGTTCCCTCAGACTCTAAATGGGGACATCAGTCCTTCCCCTGATGTCGCCTCACACCTCCCGGTCCCTCCAGCTCCCACATTCCGCTACAACCTGGGAAATGCACTTGGCTCATCTTTTATTTTCTGCTTTTTTTTTTTTTTGGCTGCTCAGCTCGGCTTCCTGAGATCTTAGTTCCCCAACCAGGGATTGAACCCAAGCCCTCAGCAGTGCCATCCTAACTGCAGGACCACCAGGGAATTCCTGGGTCATCTTTTTTTTTTTTTTGGTTTAATGGATACAGATATGAGTTTGGAACCATCGACATTAAGTTCCTCGTTTTATTGTTTAGTTGCTGAGTCCTGTTTGACTCTTGCAGCACCATGGATTATAGTCCACCAGGCTTCTCTGCCCATGGAATTTTCCAGGCAAGAATGCTGGACCTAGCTCATCTTTTCCTTTAAACATATCTTTTGTTTTTATGCCTTTTAGTTTCTTTTTTTCTGACTGCTCCATGTGTCATATGGGATCTTAGTCCTCCCACCAGGGATCAAAACCTCACCCGCTGCATTGGAAGTGGAAGTGAAAGTCGCTCAGTCGTGTCCAATTCTTTTCAACCCCATGGACTATACAGTCCACGGAATTCTCCAGGCCAGAAGACTGGAGTGGGTTGCCTTTCCATTCTCCAGGCCAGAAGACTGGAGTGGGTTGCCTTTCCCTTCTCCAGGCGATCTTCCCAACCCAGGGATCAAACCTAGGTCTTCCTCATGGCAGGCGGATTCTTTACCAGCTGAGCCCCAGGAAAGCCCTATTGGAAGGACTGAGTCTTAACTGCTGGACCGCTGAGGAATTTCCTGGCTCATCTTTTAAAGGCAGGAATAGGATTCTGGAAACATCATGGCCTCAGGAGTCAAGACCTTTCACCCAGTTCTTGCTGCTGCCCAAGAACAGCCTGGGCAGAGCTTTGATTTATTACTTCCAAAAGCAAAGCGGCCCTGCCCAGCAGGCACTCCCACCGGCTTCCTGGTGTTCTTATCATTTTCGTTTCTCTCCCTGCTCCCATCATTAACAGACCAATGAAGAATCCAAGTAAACCCACACGGTCATCTGGCTTTTTCCGTGTGGTGTGGCTGTGAGAGTGACATGCCCTGAACTTTTCCCTAAAAGGCTTAAGCGGAGGGCCAGCCTGGTGTTGACAGCTGGCGCAGCTGGAAAGGTTACAGTCCTCAGCTCTGACGTGTGCATTGTTATTAACCCAGAGCAGAAATCATTCAGAGGCACAGCCTTTTCTGCGCCTGTAACTGGAGCACCATCGCACGAAGTTGTCAAATGACCAGTGGAAGAGCTCTGGGTCATCACCGACGCCCTTGCGATGCCTGCGGGGGCAGCTCCTCTGCTGGCCGCTGGTTCTCAAACCTTGACTCGTTCCAGAGCCGCCGGGAGGGCTCGGGAGAACAAACAGGGCTGGGGGTGGAGGGCTCACCCCCAGTGTACTCAGCTGTGTCTGACTCTTTTGTGACCCCCTGGACTATAGCTCGCCAGGCTCCTCTGTCTGTGGGATTCTCCAGGCAAGAATCCTGGAGTGGGTTGCCATTTCTCCTCCAGGGGATCTTCCCATCCCAGGGATCGAACCTGTGTCTCTATGTCCCCTGCATTGGCAACAGGATTCTTTACCACCAGCTCCACCTGGGAAGCCTCCGAGTTCATTTGTTTATTTGGCTGTGTCGGGATCTTCGCTGCATAATGGGAAATCTTCCATCATGGAACACGGACTCCGGGTGTGGCGCCTGGGCTCCAGGGCCTGCAGGCTTCAATAGTTGAGGTGCATGGGCTTAATCGCTCCGCAGCGTGTGGGAATCTTAGTTCCCTGACCAGAGATCAAACCCCTGTCCCTGCCTCTCAAGGCAGATACTCAACCACTGGACCACCAGGGAAGCCCCCTTAGCCCCCTACCCAGAGTTTCTCATTCTCTGAAGACATCTGATTTCTGGCAAGTTCTAGGGCTGCTGCTGCTGCTGTTGGTGGGGATCCAAGGACCACATTTTGAGAACCACTGACCTAGCCAATGATACCTCAGAATACGGGAGGGACCCAGATGGGAGTTGTATGACTGCAGGACTTCAGAGTGTGCAGGCTGACCAACCAGCCCAGCTTGCCTGGCCCTTGAGGGGTGTTGAGTTCTGGCCTCCAAAGGCCATGTTGTAGCTCTGATCCCCAGCCCCTGTGCATGTGACCTTATCTGGAAAGAGAGCCTCCGCAGATATAATGAGAGTAGAGTTGGTTAACGACCAGCGTCTTTATGGAAAGAGGAAATTTGGACTCAGAGAGACAGATAGACCCGAGGAAGAACACCATGTAAAGACAGAGGCAGAGACTGGAGGGACACAGCCACGTGCCAAGGGGGTGTCAGCACCCCCAGAAGCCAGGAGAACATGGAACAGATTCTCCTCAGAGCCTCCAGAAAGGAACCAAGCCTGCCAGCATCTAGATTTCAGACCCTGGAACTGGGGGAGAATGCATCGCTGCTGTTTTCAGCCACTCCATTTCTGGTACTCTTTGTGGCTGCCCTTGGGGGTCCTGCAAGGCTGGACTTTGAAAACCAGGACAGTCCCTGCCAAACCGGAAAGAGATGGTTGTTGTAAGCACAAGGAACCTAAGTGGCCGGGACTCTCAGGTTTACAGCGGGAAATTGATGCTCAGAGAGGCTGCGTCTGCTCTCCGGGCCCGCTCGGGCTGGGCTCACACAGCACCACAGACCAGGGGGCCCATCACTGCAGAGGTTTCTCTCTCCCCTTTGGAGGCTGGGACATCCAAGGTCAAGGCCCCGGCAGACTGGGTGTCAGGAGAGGCCTGCCTCCTGGCTCACGGACACAGTCCTCGTGTGGTACAAGGGGAGAGGCCAGTCTCTGGGGTCTTAATAAGGCACTACTCTCATGACTGCCCCAGTGGTTCAGTTGGTAAAGAATCCGTCTGCAGTGCAGGAGACCCAGGTTCGATCCCTGGGTCAGGAAGATCCCCTGCAGAAGGAAATGGCAACCCACTCCAGTATTCTTGCCTGGGAAAATCACATGGACAGAGGAGCCTGGTGGGCTACAGTCTGTAGGATGGCAGAGTCGGCACAACTGAGCGATGAACTTTAACTTTCACTCTCATGACTACATATCTCCTGAAGACCCCACATTCTCGTGTGCTACGTTGCTCGGTCCTGTCCAACTCTGCGACCCACATGCTCTGAAGCCCACCAGGCTCCTCTGTCCCTGGGTTCTCGGGCAAGAACACTGGAGTGGGTTGCAGTGCCCACCACTTCCATCTCAATCCTCATATCTAGAAAAGCACCATCTCCCTTCATGGTGACATCAGCTCCTCGTGACTAGCAGAAAACCTTTTGTAAAGTAAGCGCTTGATTGCATTGAACTCCCCCTTCACCAAAATCACATATATTGACCTCCCCCTACGACCTCTTTGGAGCAGTCTGTCAGAGCTATCTGAGGTGCTGTCTCCTGAGCTATAGTCCTCATTTTGTCCCAAATAAAACTTAACTCATGACTCAGCACTGCGCCTCTTTTTAGTCGACACCTACCTCCTAACACCACCACCCTGGGGGTTAGGATTTCAACCTATGACTTTGGGGGACACAAATATTCAGTCTATGACGCCAGGCTGCCCAGTGTCCCCTCACAGCTGTGTGAGAACCAGGACTAGGACCGTAGGGTCTCTCAGGGTCTCCCTTGCCCGCCCCACAGACGCTTCACACACACATGCGTGTGAACACACGTGCACTGTTGGGCTGCACCCCGAGGCCTACAAGGGCTTGGACTGGCCCAGCTTCAAGGCGAAGAACGAGCCTGGAGCCAGCGACGGAGACAGGTGCTTAATGGACGGGGAAGCTTACACGCTGGAGGCAAGGTCCTGAAGTGACAGCCCACGGACAGCGGACAGGACCTGGCGGCAGGCTTCACTTCCGGTGGGGAAGGGGAGTAGGGGGAACCAGTCATAGGGGAACCCTCACGTTGACTCATAAGTTACCAGGGAAACGAGCAGAGGGGCAGCCACCCACTACCCTTCTGATGAGAACAATCACCAGCGGGGCCTGAGGCAAGGACGCAGGAGGGGGCGTCCGGTGAGCAGGGTGTAAGTGAAGGCAGCCCTGGTCGGGTACAGGATGGACGGAGAACAAGAGAAGAGCCACCATCCAGGGTGGCTGACCACAGAGGACACGTGTGGAGAATGTGACCCTCAGGGCCACCTCAAGGTGGGGATGGGGGCGCTTCATGCAGGCTCAGGCTCAGTCTGAGATTGAGATCTAGACTTGCCACTCCTGATGCTGCTGAGTGGGGGGCCGCAGGGCGCGGGCTGGGGGTGGGGGGCACTCTGCCTACTTTATGTAAGCCCCTGGGGAGGATGCAGCCCCTGGAATAAAGAAGCGATCCTGGGCTGACTGCTGAGAAGGGCAGGGACCCTCTGTCTTGCCGTCCCTCTGGCTCAACAATCCACCTTCCACCTTTCTTTTTCCCCATCTGCAAAATGAAGAGGTGTTTGAACTTAATTGGTTGTCTCCAGTGATGCCTGTTTCTTGAGTTGCATTCAGGCGTTCCACCACAGAATGAGAAGTTTCCAACTTTCAAACAGAAAAAAAAAATTCTTCTTCAGTCTCGAGGAGGTATTTCCTAACAATTTTTATTACCCAGGTAGCACCTCCAGCCGGTTGTCCGCGCCGTGTGATTTAACCCCAAAGGACACAGCCGTTTTAAGTCCGGTGCCGGACCAAGCTGGGAGCAGCCCCCGCCACGGGCAGGGCTTGCTCCGTCGCCCCTAGAGTCCGAGCGAGGCGCGGCCCCCGAGCCCTTGTTGCCACATTCTGGACCAGCCGCAGCCTCTAGCGGGTACGCGGGTGGGTAGAGGTCGGGGAGTGAGGCGGAGCCCCTGCCCGCAGTCCCTGTCCGTGACCCGCAGGCTTGTCCGTGGTTCCTTCTCTCATCTTCCGCGCGACGCCTTCTCGGGCGATCTGAAAGCGGGGCGGCGGTGGGGGCGAGCGTGATGCGGGGGAGAACAGAGGGGCGGGAGGGGGTCCCTAGGAGAGGGAGCGGGCGCTCTGCCTGGGGCTGGGCATGTTAACATCTCGAAGCTCCTCCGCAAAGGCGCGGGGATGGGGGAACAGATGGCACCCGGCCTCTCGCGCCGCACGTCCACGTGCACGCGCCCCGTCGGCCCTTCCGCTCGCCCGGATCCCCGTGGGGACGCATCGGGGCCTGCATTTTTCTCCGGTTCTCTGCCCACCCCGCTCCCCGCACCGGGTGGGCGACTGGCCACGCACAGCTCCCGTGTTACCTCTCTGGGAGCTCCCCACCCCTTCGAGGAGCCAAAAGTGCCGGTCTCCTGGCCTCTCAGGGGACAGACATGCATCTCCATCCCTCCTGTCTGCGGGGGGCTCTGCGAGGGGCCAACTGGGCCGGAGATCCCTGATCAGAGGAGCCCGGTGAAAGCTCTGGGGACGACTGATGTGCCGGATGGGCGCCCCGGATTCCTTTTCTGGGATGCCGTGAGGAAGGCCAAGGAAACAGGAACCGCGGAGGAGGCTCTCTGACTGCTGATCTAACTCCCACCAACCCCACCCTGGCCTGGAGATGCTGTCGCTGAAGGAAAGGGGACAGCACCCACTCTTCCTACAGTGGGAAAACACAACCTTGGCAGGGGGAAGGGCCACCCACTCAGCACGGCCTGGAGGCTGGCCTCCTTTCATCTTTCTGGCTCATATGAGGGCACCCCTGGGGGAGAGGGCAGAAGGGAAAGAATGTTCAGAGAGAAGGACTCAGATTCACCCCGTGCGGGAAAGGATCCACGGCCACACGCAAATGTCAGATAGACTCAGATTTGAGTATCAGCAGAGAAAAGAGGTTATTGTGGCAGATAAAACATTTAAAAATTGTAAATAGATGCTATGAACTCTGGTGCTCCTGCTGAGTCGCTTAAGTCGTGTCTGACTCTTTGTGACCTCCAAGGACTGTAGCCCTCCAGGCTCCTCTGTCGGTGGGATTCTCCATGCAACATGCTGAAGGGGGTTGCCATGCCCTGCTCCAGGAGATCATCCCAACCCAGGGATCGAACTCGCATCTCCTGTGTTTCCTACATTACAGGCAGATTCTTTACCACTGAGCCCCTATGAACTCTGTATGCCAGTAAAACTGAAATTTTCAGTGGATGGTCCATAGAATCAAAGAGTATAAATTACCAAAAATGACCCAAGAAAAAGTAGAATGCCCCAATGAACTATAACTGTTAAATGAATTGAATCCATAGTCAAAAAAATATAGCCACATAAAAAGCACTAGGCTTAGATTGTTATAAAGACCATTTTTAGCAAAACTTCCAAGGAGCAAACCCTCCAGAGAACGGAAACAGTTCCCCATCATCTTTTCCCGCATATCTGAGGTTGTTGATATTTCTCCCAGCAATCTTGATTCCAGATTGTGATTCATCCAGCCAGGCATTTCACATGTTCTCTGCATATAAGTTAAATAAGCAGGATGAAAATATACAGCCTTTACATAGTCCTTTCCTTATTTGGAACCAGTCCATTGTTCCATGTCCAATTCTAACTGTTGCTTCTTGACCTGCATACAGATTTCTCAGGAGGCAGGTAAAGTGGTCTGGTATTCTCATTTCTTTAAGAATTTTCCACAGTTCATTGTGATTCACTCAAAACCTTTAGTATAGTCAATGAAGCATAAGTAGATATTTTTCTGGAATTCCCTTGCTTTCTCTGTGATCCAGGGAATGCCGGCAATTTGATCTCTGGCTCCTCTGCCTTTTCTAAACCCCATTTGTGAGTCTGGAAGTTCTCAGTTCACATACTGCTGAAGCCTAGCTTGACGGATTTTTGAGCGTAGCCTTACTAGTATATGAAATGAGCTCAACTGTACAGTTGTTTGAGCATTTTTTGGCATTGCCTTTCTTTGGGATTGGAATGAAAACTGACCTTTTCCAGTCCTGTGGCCACTGCTGAGTTTTCCAAATTTGCTGTTAAGTACAGCACTTTACCAGCATCATCTTCTAGGATTTGAAACAGCTTAGCTGGAATTCCATCACCTCCACTAGTATTGTTCGTAGTAATGCTCTCTAAGGCCCATTTGACTCCACATTCCAGGATGTCTGGCTCTAGGTGAGTGATCACATCATTGTGGTTATCTGGGTCATTCAGATCTTTTATATAGTTCTGTGTATTCTTGCCACCTCCTCTTAATCTCTTCTGCTTCTGTTAGGTCCTTACCATTTGTCCTTTATCGAGCCCATCCTTACGTGAAATATTCCCTTGATACTGCCAATTTTCTTGATGAGATCTCTGGTTTTTACCATTCTATTGTCTTCCTCTACCTCTTTTCATTGTTCATTGAAGAAAGCCTTCTTATCTCTCCTTGCTGTTCTCTGGAACTCTGCATTCAATTGGGTATATCTTTCCCTTTCTCCCTTGTTTTTCACTTCTCTTCTTTCCTCAGCTATTTGTAAGGCCTCCTCAGACAACCACTCTGCCTTCTTGCATTTCTTTTTCTTGGGGATGCTTTTGGTCACTGCCTCCTGTACAATGTTATGAACCTCCATCCATAGTTCTTCAGGCACTGTGTCTATCAGATCTATTCCCTTGAATCTATTTGTCACTTCCACTGTATAATCATGAGAGATTGATTTAGGTCATACCTGAATGGCCTCATGGCTTTCTCTACTTTCTTCAAGTTAAGCCTGAATTTTGCAATAAGGAGCTGATGATCTGAGCCGCAGTCGGCTCCTGGTCTTGTTTTTGCTGACTCAATAGAGCTCCTCCATCCTCTCTGTGCATGCGTGCTAAGACCCTTCAGTCGTGTGCGACTCTTTTGACACTATGGATTGCAGCCTGCCAGGCTCCTCTATCCATGGGATTCTCCAGGCAAGAATACTGGAGTGGGTACCTATGCTCTTCTCCAGGGGATCTTCCTGACTCAGGGATCAAAGCCAGATCTCCTGAATTGCAGGCAGATTCTTTACCATCTGAGCCACCAGTGAAACCCATTCCAGCCTGGCCCCAGTTTCCCTGGGAAAGGGAAGTGTAGTTGTTATAACCACCTCTAGGGGTCAGGCTTCAGCACCTTTCACTTCATCCGCTCAGTATCTGAGGGTAGGATTGGGTGTGGGAGAACAAGGGGATTCTTCTAGGACCTAGGCGTCTGGCCTTTGCACTCCCACCCTTTCCTTCCCTGCCCCAATCTGATGCTCCCCCTGGAGACCTCTGGCCCCTCTTGTGGGAGGGAGATGTCTTCTGGTCTCCCAGAAATGGCTTTGAACTAGGGCAGAGCAGGGCACCCTGGTCAGTAGGGCCCGACACTGAGCAAGCCAGAGGATATCTCATCCCTCCACCCAGAAGGTTCAGGCTCCCACTGGTCCACAGGCCGCCTTAGCAGAGCACAGGTTCTGGCTAAAGGAGCTCCCTCCGTGCCTGTCCAACGGGACCCAGGCCAGTGGTCTAAGCCACAGATGGGGAAAGGTCTTTATAATTCACACACACCACCAAGGGATAGAGAATAGGTTAGATGGCAGGTTAAAACACACATGGACACAACAAGGGAATAGATAACAGGGTAACATACAGACGCAAAAAGGATCGGATAACAGGCTGATAGACATACCAACCACAAAGGAATAGGTAATAGGTTTAGGTTAACACACACACACCAGTCAGGAAGGACTCGGGGAAAGTAAACAAAGGATATGAATAAGCAGTAAACAGCGGAGCAAACCCAGATGTGTCAAAGTACTGATGGATGATGTTGAGCAGCTGAACACAAATCCATGGATCGGGGTCCTCTCCTGCATCCCGTGGAGCTGAAGGTGTGCTCACGCTTGCCCCAGCAATTTCACTAAAGGTGTGAACCTCGAAGAGGGCAAGAATGGTCCCTGGGATCATTTGGAAATTTGAAGGTGCTTGTCAGAATGACAGAGGGCGGTAAGCTTTCAGTTGGCAGGGCCCAGGGGTGTTTCATACCCTGTAACCGGCACTGAGCCATTGTCCCGTTGTTGTTTAGCTGCTAAGCTGTGTCTGATTCTCTTGCGACTCCATGGACTGTAGCCCGCCACGCTCCTCTGTTCATGGGATTTCCAACGCCAGATTACTAGAGTGGGTTGTCATTCCCTTCTCCAGGGGCTCTTCCCGACCCAGGGATTGAACCCATGTCTCCTGCCTTGAAGGCAGATATTTTACGGCTGAGCCACCAGGGAAACCCCAATTGTCCCATGGTTTTACCCATAAACACAGAATTCGTGGGACTTCCTGGTGATTCAGTGGCTAGGACTCCGGGCTTTCACTGCAGGGGGCTCAGGTTCAATCCCTGGTCAGGAAACTAAAGATCCTGCATGCCACTCACTGCTAAGCCAAAATTAAATAAAATTTTTAAAAATTAAATTAAATTTTAAAAAAGAAGTGAGTGCTTGCTGGGAGTTGGGGCACAGTGGGGAAGAGCAATGAATAGGCAGAGCCCAGAGGATTTTTAGGGCAATGAAAATATTCCATATTTAAGATGCTATGATGACAAATACATACCATTTTATATTTGTGAAAACTCAACACCAAGAGTGAATTATATTGTAAACTATGGACTTCAGGTGGTAATGATATGTCAATATAGGTTCATCAGTTACAAGAAATGTACCATCTGGGGTGGTGGGATGCTGATGGTGGAAGAAGCTGTTTATGTGGGGCTGGGGAGGATGTGGGAACTCTATACATTTAGTCAATTTTGCTGTGAACCTAAAACTGCTAGAAAAAATAAAGCCTATGTTTAAAAAAATAATAAAGGGTTTAATTTTCCCAGTTGAATACAAGGGAAGAGACTTCCCTTCCTTTCTTTTCCAGAATTCCTTTCTCTTTTTCTCATGTATATGCATCATTTTGACGGCTAAATAAGTCTCTTGCCATCCTAATATTCTGAAGGTTTTTCCTCTAGCAGCTGGGAGCTATCTCTTTGAAACAACAACATCCCACCTCCCAGTTTCCTGGGAAGAGAATGACTTAACTTCAGCCATCACCTTGCTCTGAACTGCAAAGCCTATCTCTGGGCATACAGATACAAGAAAATGAGCAATTTTACCTTGAGCACATGTACACGTACATAATGAGAAAGCCTCCCTGACTGTATGAAGGCTGAGATGTCCCTGTCTTTGCAGTCACTGCCGCAGATTGCCGGGAGGCATTGCTTTTTGGTTTAATGTCAATAATACAGCTATTCTTTCTCTTTAACCTATATGGACAGGCTTTCTGGGTTGGGAGAACTTGCTTTTAATTATATTCCGCAGCAGGGCCTGTGTCCAAAGGTAAATGCTAGACTGTGTGGTTTGGCCAGTGTGGATGCCTGTGGAGGGCAAGGGTCAGGCCTGGGCCCCCTGGGAGGCCTGACCCTTGGATGCAAGGTGACATGTGGGTGGTAGTGTATGTACTACATGTGACAGCCTCCCAGAGCAGGGGCAGGGCCCCCTGAACCCCCAGAATCCGTGACCTCTTTTTCCTGAACCCCAAGTGTCTCATCTGTGTGATGGTGATAACACCTGCCCTCCCGAGAACAGCTCAGACCGCTCCCACACCGGCTCCTCGGCGCCCTGCGCCCTGGGGAGCCCCTCGAGGCTCCCCCTGCTCCAAATGACAACTCTTTCCTTTCGCTCCCGTGGGCCCCTGGCCCCAGCTGGCCGCTGTGTTGTTTCCCATCTCATCTCCCAGCAATGTGAGGGCTGCGCATCTTGTGGCCGCAGTGTTGACTCTGTCACTCCGCAAACCGTCTCTGAGCCTCTCTCATTTCCATGCCCTAGAAAGCCCCACGCCCAGGCGGGGCTGTGTGTTTCTGTAAACTCATCCTTGCCATCCAGGGTGGTCTGGGCGCCGAGCCCTGCAGCCCGTCGGCAAGGGCAGGGGGGGTTCAAGTTGGGGCATGTGACACTTTGACAGATTGAGGGTGAGCATTGACTGAGGCTAGGAGAGGACAGGATTCGGGAGCAAGAGAGAAGAAGTGGAGGCTTCAGGACCACCGCCAGACGTGGAGATGTGTGTGTGTGTTTTGGGGGTGGGGTGCAGACCAGGGTGCTGCTGGAGCAGAAAAGATATGGTGAGGCTGGGAATTAAGACCACAGTGTAAGGGAGCAGGACCCTAAGGGGCCCTCCCAGGCAGACCCCCTCCTCCTCCCATGCCCCCCGCCTGCCTCTTGTCTCCCGGGCCTCGGCTGAGTCACAAAAGCCTGGCTCAAGAATTCATGATTGGGGGACTTCCCTGGTGGTCCAGTGGCTAAGAAGTCGCTTTCCAGTGCAGGGGACGCAGGTTCAGTCCCTGGTCAGGGAACTAAGAGCCCACATGCCCAACCAGAAAAGGCCTAAGGATACAGCTGAAGACCTAGCACAGCCAAAAATAAATAAATTAAATTAACTTTAATTAACTGAGACTCTGATGCTAGGAAAGAGTGAGGGCAGGAGGAGAAGGGGGCAACAGAGGATGAGATGGTGGGATGGCATCACTGACTCAGTGGACATGAGTTTGGGCAAACTCCGGGAGATAGTTAAGGACAAGGAATCCTGACATGCTGCCGCTCACGCGGTCTCGAAGAGTCAGATACGACTTAGTGACTGAACAACAACAAATCAGTTAACAACAACAAAAGAAGAATTAGTGATTGGAAGGATGTGAACATGCAGTGATAAAAATGGATAGTAGTTGGGCCAGGAGAACTGGTCAGAATTTGAACAGTACATCAGCCACATGGCAGTCACAGAGTCTTTAGTTCCTCCTGAAGTACCTAGGGAACAGGTGTCTGTGCACCTTTCCTGAGTTGTTTGACAGATGCTAAAATCCCCACCAAGTGAAAGAAGTTAACTACTTGATGACCGTGAGCACTGTAGCCCCCCAGACCTACTGGAGCCTGAGGATTGACCATGTTAACCCTGTGACACTGCCCCATTACCTCACCATCAACCAATCAAAGACTTGTCCCAGAGCTGATCGGCACACACCGTGTGACTCTCCCTCCTCACCTTGCTTTAGAAACACCGGAAACCCGCCAGCGAGTTGCAGCCTTTTGAGCGTGAGTCGCCTGGTTCTCCTTTGCAAGAAACCTTTCTCTGTGCTGAACTCCAACCCTGGGTTTGTCCAGCCTCACTGTGGGTGGGGGTACACCAATATGGGTTGGACAAGAGAAGAGGGCAGGTGGCGGGCAGGGGCTGTCATCTCTGCCCTCTGGAGCCTAGGCTCCATCCTTCACCCAGAGAAAGACTCAGTAACAGGGTGAGCCCTGGTCTGGGTGGGAGAGGGGAGTGGCCCGCCGTCTGGGAAGGCTCAGGGCTCAGTGAGGAGGAGGGGAGCCTGGAGACCCCTGCCCCACCAGGGGCAGCGGGGGGGCGTGTGGTCCTGACTCAGCAGGACCAGCAGGCAGGCTGAGCCCGAGAGAGAGTGGGCCTTGGGGGCCCGAGCCCAGCCGAGCCGGGTGCGGTGACCCCGTGAACACCTGGGAGACCCCCCAGACGGGGGCGGGGCGGAATCGCTCCGGCGGGCGGCCCCTCCTGGGCTTAGCACGCCCGACAGCACTAACCAGCCGGCCCAGCAAATCTTTTGTCGGGGCTGCGGCGCTGAGCCAGCAGGGCGCCGCCCGCTATATCTGGGGCCCCCACGGGCCTCGGGCCGGCACTCCAGGCGGCCCAGGCGCACCATGGCTCAGCGCTCGGGGAAGGTGAGTGCCCTCGGCAGAGCCCAGAACCCCCTCGCGTGTCTCTTGGTGCTCGGGCTGGGGGTGGAGCGGGGCAAATTGGTGCTTGGGGGGCCTTTGCATCTGACAAGCCGGGGGTAGCCTGGCCCTGGCTGAGCACCTCTGTGATGTGGGGGTTAGAAAGTCCCCCAACACTCCCTCCAGCCCCCTCTAGCAAGCGCTGGCTCTGGGGCTCCAACCCCCCACCCCAGCCAGGAGCAGGCAGAGTGGTGAGCTGTGAGGGGTGCCTGGGTTGCGGCGGGGGACCCCTGCCTTGCCTTGCAGGCCCTGGGCGCTTCTTTCCCTGAGGCTGTTCTAATGTGGCTGCTCCTTCCTCAGAATCCGCCCAGGGGCACTTGGGACTAGTTCTCTGCACAACTGTTCACATCTGAGGGGGACCTCCGAATTCTGTGGGTGACCAGTTGTCCTTGAATATCTAGGGGTGGGGAGAGCCCTCAAACAGACTGGTGCAGAAAGAAGGGTAAATTTGGACCTCTCCCCTCTTCTCTAGCTCCCTGTCTTTTGGACCTCATGGGCTACATTCAAGGTTAGTGAATGAGAGTATTAGTACATCTGTCTGTGTGGGCTAGGTCATGCCTCAGTGACAAACAGCCCCAAGAGCTCCCCTCCACCATGGTCCAGCACCCTCTGTGCTGCAGAGCTACACCCTGACAGCGGCATAGGCAGAGAAGAGAAATGAGAGGTTTTCAGAGCTTCCAAGTCCACGCACGTCCCTTTGGCCAAAGCCTCTGGCCTCACTTAACTCCGAGGGGCCCAGGGAGGCAGTTGTACCAACAGAGACAGCACACACACAGGATGAGCACAGTCCCTGGGCCCAGGCCGCATTCCTCTTCAGGCCCCTTCTAGGAGCCCAAGTATTAGTCGCTCAGTTGTGTCCAGCTCTTTGTGACCCTGTGGACTGTAGCCCACCAGGCTCCTCTGTCCATGGGATTCTCCAGGCAAGAATGTTGGAGTGGATAGCCATTCCCTTCTTCAGGGGATCTTCCCGATCCAGGGATCAAAGCCAGGTCTTCTGCACTGCAGAGGCAGACTCTACCATCTGCGTCGCCAGGGAAGCCTCTGAAGAGTTACTGAGCGGTTGGAATGTTAGGTTCCTCTGCAGAAAGTGAGTTTGAGGTTGATATGGTTCATGTTCATTTCTGTTTTTTATTGAAGTACAGTTGACTGACAAGACTGGCTTAATTTCCGGTGTATAACGTAGTGACTGGATATTTTTATCCCTTACCAGATGATGACCACAGTAGTTCTGATTACCATCTGGTCCACAGTGTTCAGTTTGAGGCCACCCTTCAGTGCGACATCACCGTGGAGCATGGTGTCTGGCCTGACCAACGGCCTAGAAAAGCCCCAGATCTAACATGCATGTCACCCGGAGGGCTGACCCAGGGCACAAAGGGACGTGGCTACACTGGAGAAACACTGAGCCGTTAATCCCGCGCCGGGCCCTGACGTGGCTCTGCTGGATTCAGACTGCCCGGTGAAGCAGACGGGTCCCAGAAACCTGATTTTCTGAAAACTGAGTATTTGGCCATAATGGCGAGTCCTGAGTGAAGTATTTTCTTTTGGAAGCATTTCTTTGGATGTTGTGTTTTAACGATGAACAAAAACTGAGTTTAAAAACTGCAGTGGCAGTTTGAAAAGAGGCTGTTTTCACAGGGGCCCCGGACAAAGGGGAAGTGCCTGTCTCCTCGGATCTTCTGAGATCTGTCTGCTCAACCATAGGCCCCGGGGTGGGGATGCAGGGCACTGCGGCTGACCTCAGCCTGCCATCCTGTGTTCTCTCACCTGATCAAGAGACAGGGTTGAGCACCTAGTGTATGCAGCAGGTCCGGGCCTGGGGACTCAGGGTTCAGTGGGGGTGTTGGGCCCCAAGTGTCCATTCCCAGAACTGAAAGGAGACGTGCACCCAACCCAGTGCCCTCTCACCTGGCTCTTCTAGATCACACTCTACGAGGGCAAGCACTTCACGGGCAGGAAGCTGGAGGTCTTCGGGGACTGCGACAACTTCCAGGATCGAGGCTTCATGAACCGGGTGAACTCGGTCCGCGTGGAGAGTGGGGCCTGGGTCTGCTTCGACCACCCTGACTTCCGGGGCCAGCAGTTCATCCTGGAGCATGGCGACTACCCTGACTTCTACCGCTGGAATGGCCACAACGACCACATGGGCTCCTGTCGGCCCGTGAGGATGGTGAGTGGCCCGGGGTCCTCCCACCTGGCTGGCGTGGGGCTGGGGGGCTTCCTGGTGGAGTGATCCAGGACTCCATGAGCCTGCTTAAGACATGGAACAGGTATTGGGAGGGAGGTGACCCTCCCAGCTTTAGGAACAGGTGAGACCATGGGGTCTTTAAGACAGTGAGATGTCTGACCTAGCCACTCCCACGCGTGGGGTCCGAATCAGAGAGCCCCTGGGAGTTTTCATGTCCGCGTTTTCAGCCGTGCATCAGTTTTGATTTCTGATGACAAAATCTTGCTGAATTTTCCACTTAAGATGCTATTGGAAACATCAGAAGTTTGGATTTACAACCAGATGGGGGAAGCATTCAGCTAAAGTAAGGCTCACGTGGGCCTGGTGTGTCCACCAGGCAGATCACCTTGTAACACTTTTCAGGAGCCTTCGATGGCATGGCCGATGGAAGAAGCTTAGATATCCTTGGCCAGGCAGCGGGAACTAGGGGACAGGACCCAGCAGACGGCTGCCATGTCACAGGGTGGACGATGAGGGGTGTCACTCTTCCTCAGTGAAGGACTGTGTGTGTCTGGTTGTCCCTAGCGTGGGGTTTGAGGAACGGGCATTCCCATTCCTTGGGAGTCACCCAATTTCAAGTCCTAATCGGCCTGCCGTGAGCTCTGGATGCTAGGGCGGGACACAGCTGGTTCTGGAGAGCCAGGCGAGCCATTCATAGGGCCTCTCAGGCCTTGTGTCTGCAGGAGTGGCTCCTGGACGAACATCTGAGGACCCCAGGGGAGGGGCCTCCTGAGTGGAAACCCCTCAACCTCTCTCTCTTTTCCACACGGGCTGCAAACCCAGCTGGGCTTCAGCCTCTCAGATTGTAAGAATGCTTTCTTAGGCTTCCCATCAGGTCACGGACATTTGGAAAAAAGAACTGCCATGGCTGGCCCTGGGTCTTGCATAATGCTATTTGTATGAAAACTATCCCGGGTATCTTTTGAATGCTGTTCTCATAAAGAGCTGTCTTTGGGGCCAGCTCTGGCGTAGACCCAGCCCCCGCCGGCGCCAGAGCCCAAGGGGAGCTGGCCCGCCTCAGGCTTTTGGAAATACAGGGGACTCTTAAGAGGGTATGTCCTCGGCCCAGTGAGCCAGCAGGGATTTCAGCAAATAAGATCTCTTATTTGTTTTAGATTTTTGGCTTCATATTTTAATAAAAGGTTCTGTTACAGTTTGTAAAATATTATCCTTTCAAAGCTGCCCATGGCCTGCAGCCCAGGGCAGGGTTGCCGGGGGTGATGGGCACAGGAATGCCGTGGAGTGTCCGGCAGGAGGAAGCCCAGTGCCCCAGGCCGGTCTGAGGGCAGCCACTGTTCCAGACGGGCTGGCCCTCTCTGGATCCTGGGTTCTTTAGTTAAAGAAAGAGGAGAGTAGATTGATTTGAGACCCTGAATCTTTTTAAAGAAATAGGTGGCCTTTCATCCAAACAAATCTTATCTTCAAGTTCTGGGCTGAGGGGCGGGTGTTGGGCTGGGTGGGGGCACTCCCTAGCTTTTCAGCCCAGGAGCTCTTGGTGCCCCCGGGGCCCTGGGATGAGTGTCCGCTCCCGCCCGCACGTGCCTCTGGGGTACTCCCTTCACCCTCTTCCCTTCCTCGCTCTCGGTGCGGGCCCGCAGCACGGAGAACACTTCCGCTTAGAAATCTTCGAGGGCTGCAACTTCACGGGCCAGTGCCTGGAGTTCGAGGAAGACTGTCCCTTCCTTCAGAGTCGGGGCTGGACCAAGAACTGTGTCAATGCCATCAAGGCTTACGGGGACGGAGCGTGAGTAGAACCCACCTAGCTTCCGCCCATGGGTCCCTGCCTGCCAGGGTGGGTTGGACCCCCAGCAGGGGGGCAGCCTGTCCCCTGCCCTGAGGCCCTTTCCCTCCCTCCCCCAGCCACCTCCCTGGCCCAGGAAGGCCAGGGTGAGGGAATGCCAGGCTCCAGAGGGCCCCCGCCCACCCCCCGTGCAAAGGGCAGGGGCCCCTTTGCAGACAGTCATTCTCTAGGATTGGGCTGGGCTATGGTTTGCTTGAGCCAGGGGAAGCCTGCTCTAGGCAGGGTGGCCCTGCCCACTTGCCCACCCCTCACTACCCTGTATTGGACCTCTTTCCTACCAAGTGCCCAGCCCCTCTAAGTGGGCCTCCCGGGAAATGTACCTCACTTCTGGTGGACCACGTGGCTGAGTGGGTTTCCCCTGCACGCCCTGTTCCTTTCACCAGCCGAGGAAGTCTCTGCGCCCACTGTGCACGCGCATCGGGCCAAGTTTCACAGCCCCTGCTCGCACCCAAGCTGGCCATCTCCTCCCCATCTACCTGGCTGGGTGGACGGTGTGTCCCCATTTTACAGAGGAGCAAGCTGAGGCCCAGAAAGTTATCCCTACCCTGCAGTGAGTGGCCCTGCTGGGACGACAGCCAGGCCTTTGGCTCCAAGTCAGACTGTCCCTGATCTGGAGCTGGGAGTCTCCCCAGACCTCAGCTCCAGCCCCCAGAAGAGCCCCAAAACATGGGTGCCAGGAGCCCAGCTCTTGTCACAGCGTCTATGGGATCCTTTAACGCACAGGGTCAGGGCGCCAGGGATGGTCATGCCAGGGACTGAAGGAAGACGCTTCCCACCTTTCCTGGCATGGCTGATGTTGGCTGCTGGGCCCTGGGCCCTGACCTAAAGGTCTTTCAGAACTTCCAGGTTTGCCCCCAACCTGATGGCACCTGGGGATCTGGGGGGAGAATTCCAAAACAACCATTTGCTGGCTAAACTGTGTCTTGTGAGGCCAGAGACGTACCCTTGGGTAGAAGGTGTCCTGAGCCCTGAGGCCCAACCTCCACTCACCCCTGGGGGTCCCAGGGGCTTGTTTAGAAAAGAAGGCAGGGAGGTAGGAGCTAAGATTTGACTACAGGGACTTCAGGCCCCACTTTGCCCTAAGAGGAGATGAGGCTCAGAGGGGTGAGGGGTCACTGGAGGCTGCCCGTGGTGGATGCTACCTTTGGCCCCGGCCTCTGCTCACTCCCCATGGAGCCTTCATCCTTTGCCTCCTGTGACTTCAGTTTCAAAAGAGATACTTAAGCCCATGGCCAAGACAAGCTGCCTGATGATGCCCCAGGATGTGTAGTCTGGGTGGGAGGGGCGCGGGGTGGCGGCTGTGGGTCAGGGGTGGGGTGTGGGGCTGCAAGGCCAAGATCTGGTCAGCCCCGGCCCCTGACCCCCCACCCTACCCCTGCCGCCCTCCACCCAGGTGGGTTCTCTACGAGGAGCCCAACTACCGGGGCCGCATGTACCTGGTGGAGAGGGGCGAGTTCCGCAGCTTCTCCGACTGGGAGGCCCACAGCGCACGCGTCCAATCTCTCCGCCGGGTGGCCAACTTCTTCTAATCGCCCGCCCGCCCACCGAGATCTGGCTGCTACCAGGAGCCGCACCCCCCGAGGAGAGGGCCAGTCCCCTCTGCCCACCCCGGGACCGTGCGGAATAAACGTCCGAAAAGCCAAGCGCTGAGTGACTTCTCTGCCCTTTGTGACAAAGGGACAGTGTTGGGGTAGGTGGCGAGGGGGTGTGTGGGGGTGGGGTCGCCCCAGGCTCTGGAAGGACCGACCAGGAGGGGTGGAGGGGACGCGGTGAGGCACCCGCTGGGAGAACATCAGGGCCGGAGGGGACCTGCCAGTCGTGGAGTCCAACCCTGTCGTTTCACGTGTGAAAAGCCAACGCGCACATGAGGAGGCACCAGCCTTGGACAGGACCGGACTCGGTGTTTCCTCTGCCCGAAATGCCGCCCAGGGCCAGCTAGGGGAGAAGGGCGGGGGAGGTCGTGATGGGGGAGGGGCAAGGATGGAGGGCGTGGTGGGGTGGGGGAGGGGACCATGCCATCTGGTCCACTCCACCACCAAAGCCTGACCCAGGGTGCCTGAGTCGGCATCTCAGGGAGAATCTCATAGGGCAGAACCTTCTAAAAGGATGGGCTTGACCCCGGGAGCACATCACCCCTTACAGCCTGTAAGGAGAGAGTAATTGAAGGGCTTGGAAGAAGCAGAGATTGTTGCCTGATCAGGTGGGCTCTGAGGAGGGGCGGGGGAGGAGACAGGAGGCGCCTTCAGGGCTGAAAGGTGGTGGGGAGCACCCACTACCCCACCCTGGACTCTCACAGTGCCTCTCAACCCAGGACCCCAACTCACTTCACCCCAAGGAGAATTCACAGAGTTTCTCTGCCTCTCCAGGGCACTGGGCCCACCTTGGAGGGCTGGGCTTGATGGGAGGGGCGTTCACACACCCATCCCCACCAGGGGACAGGGAACGAGGAACCTGGCCTGGGGGAGTGGGGTTTCCAGGAATAAGAGACCACCATGGCTTCCCTGCTGCCTCAGTGGTAAAGAATCCGCCTGCCAATGCAGGAGACACGGTTCCGTCCCTGATCCGGGAAGATCCCACGTGCCTTGGAGCAACAAAGCTCTGCTAAGCACCACAGCTACTGAGCCTGTGCGTTAACACCTGGGAGATAACCCTGAGCCGAAACGACTGAAGCCCGAGCTCCACAGCAAGAGAAGCCGCCGCAGTGAGAAGCCCGCACACCACGACCAGAGAAAGCCCATGTGCAGTGACGGAGGCCCAGCACAGGCAAAAATAAATCAATCAACCGTAAAAAAGAAGCTCCGGACCCTTCCCCGCCCACACTTCAGTGTTCAGCCTACCCTCGTACCCCCTACTCAGTGAGATGACAAGTAAGCTGCTGGACCCTGGGAGTGACCCAGGTAACACGCCTCCTGCCCACGGCCGACCGCCAGAGTCCTGAGCTCTCTCCCTCTAAACTAAGGACTTGAAGAAACTATCATGAAACTCACTGCAAACCAGTGCAAGACCCAGAGCCCACAGTGCCTCGCCTCCTGTGAGTCAAGAAGAGGGTGTGCCAAAAGCCATGCTCTTGTTCTCTGCTGGCTTGCTTGGGGAGGCCGTCTCTCTGGTTGAGCTCAGCCACGCTTGTCTCCAGGTGGGGGAGGCCCTGCCTGAAGCCAGGCCCCTGGGCCTGCTCAACTGGTCTTTCCTGCAACTGTCTGACCCTCAGAGCTCCACATCAGGCCTGGGAGCGGAGGAGTCAGCAGTCCAGCTGGCCCCTGGCCTGCAGGACCTCACACCCCTTTCCCCAGTGTTGATGTTCATGATACTTCCACTGAAGTTTTTATCTTATGCACTGACTTGATACCGGGCTCTCTCAGAGTGGAATCTGTGTCATTTTAATTATGTACGAAAGTGAAGTTGCTCAGTCATGTCCGACTCTTTGTGACCCCCATGGACTGTATGTAGCCTATGAGGTTCCTCCATCCATGGAATTTTCCAGGCAAGTACTGGAGTGGGTTGCTGTTTCCTTCTCCAGGGCATCTTCCTGACACAGGGTTTGAACCTGGGTCTCCATCATTGCAAGCAGACAATTTTACTGTCTGAGCCACCAGGAAGCTTACATACAATAACACCATTATTGTGATAAGCTTATTATTGCCACTGCACAGGAGAGCTAGACACAGACAGGTTAGGCAACTTGCCCAAGGTCACACAGCAGTCAGGGTTCAAACTGGGCCTGGCTGATACCTTCGCTCCTCATCACTCCACTAGCCTGCACACACATTTGCATATGTGGGTGTATTTCACAAGAGTTAAGGTAACAGCAGTCCACCCAGCAGCAGTCACACACGCAGAACCACAGCCCCTGTGTCACCTCATTCAGACTCCCAGTGACCCGTGAGGAAAGGGTTCAGGAAGAAGCAGGACTGGTGCGAACGGGGAGCAAAGCTTGTCAGTAGGCACAGGGCTAGGATAATGGAAACTGTTCTCTCATAGCTCCGGAGGCCAGAAGTCCAGGATTGAGGTGCTGGCACCTCCGGCTTGCAGGTGGCCGTCTTCTCCGGTATACACACCCAGCCTTTTCTCTGTGTTGCCTGTGTCCAAATCTCTTCTTAGAAGGACACCAGTCATATCGGATTAGAGTCCAACCTAACCACCTCATTTCCACATAATTACCTCTTTAAAGACCCTGTATCTCCAAATGCAGTCACATTCTGAGGTTCTAGGGCTTCCCACGTGGTGCTGGGGTAAAGAAACTGCCTGCCAATGCAGGACACCTAAGAGACTCGGCTTTGATCCCTGGGTGGGGAGGATCCCCTGGAGGAGGGCCTCGCAGCCCAAGGAGCCTGGCAGTCTACAGTGCATGGGGTCGCAGAGTTAGACACAACAGAAGCTACTTAGCACATACGCACATTTGAGGCTCCCGCATGAATTTGGGAGAGACACGCAGCAGCCTGTGGCGTGAACCAAACAGCCTCTCTGGGCCTCAGGCCCCGGCTCTGTGACAGGAGCTCGGGCACATCTGCTGTTCTAGCTGTATGCTTGTGTGTGTTCAGTCCCTCAGTCACGTCCTACTCTGCAACCCCGTGGCCCATCGCCCACCAGGCTCCTCCGTCCATGGGATTTCACAGGCAAGAATACTGGGGGGTGTTGCCATTTGCTCCTCTAGGGGATCTTCCCGACCCAGGGATGGAACCCCCGTCTCCTGTGTCTCCTTGCATTGGCAGCAGATTCTTTACCACCGAACCACCTGGGAAGCCCTGTTCCAGCTGTTTACACAGCTGTAAAAGCCAAACAAGTAACTCTGAGAAGCTGTAAGGGACACACTCAAGGTCACCCAGGACCCCGGCAGAGCAAGGGTTAAGGGCCAGCCTGGGGTCTCCACTCTGATCTTTACTTGGTCCCTTGCTAGGCTGTGTCCTGGACAAGTCACTGTCCCATGCCTCAGTTTCTCCAGCTGTACAGTGGGAATAATCAATCCCTTCCTTGGGAATTAAGGGAGACTCGCCCATGGCCGAGGAGCTCTGTCCAGTCCGGGGACCCTGGGGAGGGGCCCGGCCTTGCAGCCCTTCTCAAGTTCCAGAGGTTTCTCTGAACTCGTCCTGCTCCCCAGCACCTCATTAACTGGTGATTTCGGGCCTCAGCTATAGGCCTGTGCTCCGGGTGACCTCCCATTGCCCTGGCCCTCTGCTGCCTAATGTGCCCGCCAATCTGCTTCTCAGTCTCAGGAAGAAAAACAGGATTCCCAGCAAAGCATTTGTGGGCAGGCCTGTAACTTGTCTGAAGTCAGGCCAGGGGGCCCGTGGACCGAGGGCCAGCGCCTTCTGAAGAGAGTCACACACGCTTCACATACTTGTGTTTCCACTCTGTGGCTTGGAGAGCAGGGCGCTCACCCGGCCGTCCCCTATCCTCAGCCCTCTGATCCCTTCGAGCCCTCTGACCACCAGGAACCACATGTGCTGTGTATCAGGCCTGTCTGACCCCTGGAAAACATCCCCTCTGAAATCCCCACCAATGCTCCCAGCCTCTTCCCACCCTCCCCTCCCCTCCCCGTTGCTGCCCCCCACCCTCCCAGCCCAGCCCCCTCCCAGCCCTCCTCCCTCTCCCCCACCCCCTCTCCCTTCCCCGCTGCTGCCCCCGCCCCAGTCTGGGTGAGGCCCAGGATCCTCTGCGTCCCTGGAAACCACCCCCTCCGCAGTGTTTCCTGAGACCTCCTCGTCTCTAGCTCCTGCTGCTGCTGCTAAGCTGCTCAGTCGTGTCTGACTCTTAGCGACCCCATGGACCCACCAGACTCCTCCACTATGAGATTTTCCAGGCAAGAGTACTGGCGTAGGGTGCCATTGCCTTCTCCGTCTCTACCTCCAGGTCCCTGCAAATCTGTGTTCCCCTCAAGGAAGCACAGAGATTTTCAATTAAAAATAACAAAAAACCTGTTGAATGAGAGAATTTAAATAGGTAGCTTAAAAAAAAAAGTTCCTCAGTTTCCGTTTAGGAAGATGAGAAGGTTCTGGATGGTGGTGGTGGTGGTGGTGGTGGTGATGGTTGCCCCGAAAAACGTCAAGGTGTTTAATGCCCGGGGCACTGGAAAACAGTTCAGAGGGGTGAGTCTTCTGTCCTGAACGTGTTACCCCAGTGAAGACACATGGTCTTTCTCGTTCCTGGGGGGCTGGGGGGCTGTCAGGAGGTAATCTGCACGTAGATTCCGGAGGACACCATGGGTCCCCCTGCCCACCCCTCCTGGCGCGTGGGGAGGTTCTCACTCGGTCCCCGCGTTCCCCCCACACACCCCCAGTGCCGGCGGCAGGGGCTGACGGAACCGGAGGGGCCGGAGGGGACGGCCGGGGTGAGGACCTGGGCTGAACCCACACCGCCCAAGCCCCGTCCCTGCCCGGCCACAGCCACTGGGGAGCCCGATGACCAGAGGGAGTGAGTGCGCTGAGGCCTGCGAAGCCCAGACCTGTAAAATGAGCTTTTTGTAAACAGGCTCCTGGCCTCCCTGCTGACCGCGGCTAAAAGCCCTACTCTTTGGAATCAGTGATTGAAAACATCCGAAGAGGAGAGCGGATGGTCGTGGAGCCTTGGCTTGGTCTTACCGAGTGGTACCGGGCGGCGGCTGCCCTGGCTGGGCCTGTGGGTTTGGAGCAGGCATAGCTGGACGCTGAGAACAGCCCCTTGGTTGGGTCGCGGGGAGCTGGCTGAGCAGTCAGCGATGAGAACTCTGCTCCTGACCAGGCGGCCCAGCCCCTAGGCTACCAGTGCCTGGGAGAGCAGCTATCTTACTAAAAAAAAAATGAGATGGGAAAGGAATGTGAAGGCATCTTTGGGCTTTTGGAAAAGTTAGAAGGACAAAGGTGAGGCCAGGGTAAGGTGAGGCCAGGGTAAGGTGAGCGTCCACAGTGTTCTGTGCAGCAGAGTCCTGCCTCTCGACCGGAGAGCAGCTCCTGAGTGGGCCCGAGCGAGCTGGGAAATCTGTCCAGTAATGCTGAGTCCAAAAGATAAACCCGTTTCCCAGGAGGAGCTCAGTGATGCCTGGGACTCGGGCCAGAGAGGAATTTCTTTCCCCTGGGTCCTCAGGACCCATGCTGAACATCACAGGCTGCCTTCTCAACAGATCCCCTCACCACCACCACAAAGAAAAGAGCAAGTTTCTTTGGATTTTTTGCTAATCATATCCCACAGGGTTAGGCCAGTGGCATCACGCCAAAGTAAGCTTTCCATGGGGGAGAAGATTTAAAATCGCTTGTTTACATAGGAACTTTTAGCAAATTCTGAGAGAATCTAGGCCACTGAAGCAGGCCTGGCCATACTTGTTTAGTCGCTCAGTCATGTCCGACTCTTCTCGACCCTAAGAACTGCAGGACACCAGGCCTCCCTGTCCATCACCAACTCCCAGAGCTTGCTCAAACTCTTGTCCATTGAGTTGGTGATGCCATCCAACCTTCTCATCCTCTGTCATCCCCTTCTCCTCTTGCCCTCAATCTTTCCCAGCATCAGAGTCTTTTCTAAGGAGTCCGTTCTTTGCATCAGATGGCCAAAGATTGGAATTTCAGTTTCAGCATCAGTCCTTCCAGTGAATATCCAGGACTGATTTCCTTTAGGATGGACTGGTTGGATCTCCTTGCAGTTCAAAGGACTCTCAAGAGTCTCCTCCAACACCACAGTTCAAAAGCATCAATTCTTCGACTGAGATAAGCATACTTTAAAAATATTCTTCTCTTCATAAGTAGTGTAGGATTTTGGTGTCTGATTTATCACTTAGTTCATAGGTTATAGGATATTAAGACGGTATCTTGATGGGAAGTGAACATGAGTCAAGCTCTTGGACTCAGAGACCAGCCACCCTGTCACACCACTTCAGGGCCAGTGGTGGGGTGTCAGTTGGATTGTCCCCTTGTTGGGAGTGGGGCAGTGCTCGGGTGGTGCCCATGGGCTGGTCCCTGGGGCCTTTCTCCCCAGCGACCACGAAGACAACGGTGTTTGTGTGTGAGCCCTGGGCAGCCATGGGTCAAGGGCAGTGAGCGACTTGGACTCATGACAGCTGCCGTGGGTCCAGTGGGGCGGTGGTCACAGGGTACTGCTCCCAACCAAGTGAAACTCAAGGTGGGGATTGGACTCTCTCTTCTTGGGAATGATTTCTGGTGCCAAGTCAACCCGAGAGAGGAGGAGGCTGGAGCCAAGTGCACTCACAGCCTCCTCCAGACATGAATTCCTCAAGTCCTGGCTGCCAGGAAGCTGGCTTTTCCCGAGTGCTTGACCTTCTTTAACCTGAGAGTTCATCTCTCTTTCACTTGCTATCTTTCCAGTAAATCTCCCTTTCTTGCTTAAACCCACAAAACTCAGTTTTTTTTTTTGTTTTGCAGCAGCAGCCAAAGAATGCCGACCTCCCCCTCCGAGTCCATCCCTCCTTTCTGCTCCCAGGAAAATAAAGGCAGGTGTGGAGTTAGCGGTCCACGGGACCTGGCCTCCACCTGAAAGGACCTGAAATTCATGTAAATACCATTTGTAGAATTAGCAACTCCAGTACGAATTACCCTTGGCTTCAGAATCCACACAGAGAACAAGCAAATACATGGTTTTGCGGGCAGCTAGAAATCATCCGGAATGAGTGAAAACAGATGTTGCTAAACCAGGCTCCCCCATTCTCCCTCCAAGTCACACACAGACACACGCGCACACACACACGCATGCTCTCTAACCAAGGTGCCTTGCTTTGGCAGATGAGGCAGAAGAGAAGAGGTGCCTGCACGCAGAGGCTCTGAGGTCTTTGCCCCAAGGGTGGCTCTCGGCTTGCTTACCTCATCCCTAGAGAAATGCTGGGCCAGCGGCATCCACAGACCCTCTTCTGAATATTCAGGGAAAGGCACTCTTGTCAGATGTCTGCCCACGATCTCTGGGGAAATTCTGTGGGACTGGACAGGAAGGTTGGCCCGTGGGCCTCCTGTGCACTCGCACAGAGGTGGGCTTAGTCCTTTCAAGCCACTGACTCCCTGTCATTTCATGGACACGTCCTTAGACTCGGCATGAACGGAGCTGGAATCTCAGATCTCCACTCACTAGCTGAGCCACGTTGCTTAACTGCTCAAGGCCCCAGTTTCCTCATCAGTAAAACCAGGAAGATAATACCTTGACTTGTTGTTATGGAAGCTAAAAGTTATTGACGTGAAAAAGTGTTAGTCTCTCAGTCGTGTCTGACTGTTTGCCACCCCATGGACTGTACCCCACCAGGCTCCTCCATCCATGAGGTTCCCCAGGCAAGAATACTGGAGTGGGCTGGCATGCCCTTCTCCAGGGGATCTTCTGGACCCAGGGATCCAAGCAGGGTCGCTGGCATTGCCCGCAGATTCTTTACCATCTGAGCCACCAGGGAAGTATAATTGTACCTGCCTCATGACTGCCACTTGATTATAATAAAATCATATAAAAATTCAAAAACATAGGAATTTTTGTTTTGTGCTATGGGTGTGTGTGTGTGTGTGTGTGTGTGTGTGTGTGTAAAATCTGTAAGAAAGCTTCTACCCTTCTTGGTAATGATCACTTCCCTATTGGCGGGTGAATACAGAGACCTGGCTTTACCTCTTCATAATCTGTTGCAGACAAGATGCTGGTGAAGAGTGTGAGTGATGGGTTAGTTTCAGGTAACTATTAATACTTGCAAGGAGTTGGCAGAGTTGGCCTGAAATCAGAGACGGCTGCCACCTGCACCTGGAAAATGAGGACGCTGAGCAAGGTGTGTGTGTCAGATCTTTCTCCCTGAGGCTGAAATCTGGAACGTAGGGAGAGACCCTCACTGCTCCCCCACCCCACTCCCCTTCCTCACTTAACAGCAAATGGAAGCCTAGTAATTCCACTTCAAGAAGAATTGTGAGATGTTTAACCGTTGCATAATGGGAAGGACCCTGTGCTGGGGCCGGAGAGGGTAGAAAGGATCAGACCAGGGCCCTGAAGGAAGGCGAGATGGAGGCCTTGGAACAATAGGAAGGTCCCTGCAGGCCCTCCGCCCCCCACCCCCTGCTCACCAGCAACGGAGTGGATGCTGAGGCAGCATTTGCTCAGCTAAACTCTCGAGTGGACAATTTGGGTGTTTCCAGTTTGTGAAAACTGCAAATAAAGCTGCTATGAAAATTCACATGTAAATCTTCATATGGACGGATGCTTTCGTCCTCCTGGGTAAAGTAGAATGGATGAGTCATGTGGTAGGTGTATGTTTTACTCTCTAGGAAATTGCCAAACTGTTTTCCAAAGTGATTGTACTGTTTTATATTCTTATCAGATGTGCAGGCATGCCTCTGAGATACGGGTTCAGCTCCAGAGCACAGCAATAAAGTGAATATATCAATACAAGTCACACAAATGTGGGGGTCTCCCACTACGCGTAAAAGTTATGTTTATACCATAGTGTCCTGTGTGCAACAGCACTGTGTTTTTAAAAAGCAGTGGTGGATTAGTCCTAAGTTGTGTCCAACTCTTTCGACACCATGGACTCTAGCCCGCCAGGCTCCTCTGTCCATGGAATTCTCCAGGCAAGAATACTGGAGTGGGTTGCCATTTCCTTCTCCAGGGGATCTTCTGGACCCAGGCAGACTCTTTACCAACTGAGCTACATGGGAAGTCTCTTTTAAAAGTACACACCTTAATTTTAAAATGCTTAAAAATACTTTATTGCTGAAAAGTGCTAACAACCATCTGAGCCTTCAGCAAGACCTACCTACTAATAACATCAAAGGCCACTTGTCACAAATCAGTGTAATAAATACAATGTCCCCTACCTACGAACCTTCAAGTTGTGAATTTTTGAAGATGTGAATGTGGAGCTTACAAATGAAGACCTGATGGAACTGGAGGTCCAGGGAGAGGACGAAGAGAGGCAAGAGATTCACAGCGCAGGAGACGGCAGGGAGGTTTTCTTGAAGACCTGATGGAACTGGAGGTCCAAGGGAAGGACGAAGAGAGGCAAAGAGATTCACAGCGCAGGAGACGGCAGGGAGGTTTTCCTTCTTTGAGGAGGTGATGTTAGGTTTTGAGGTGCAGAACTACATGAGAGTTCCTTGGCCATTCAGAAAGCAGTCCAATGCTACTGTGTCATCGATGGAAAGAAAAGAGCTACTACCCAGACGTCAGTGGATCATTCTTTCAAGAGGGTAGACGGCTTTGGGTCCAGCAAGAGCCTGTGGCATCGCCTGTCAGGGGTGAGTGACACCGCGGCTCTCCCTCCGTCTCCCATCACTGATGACCCTCCAGCTCTGCCGTCTCCCACCTCCCCTCCTTCTCCAGTCTGCAACTCTTCTTGCCTGTTCACGCAGTGCCAGCCCCCATATGCCAGCTGTCGTCCTGGACTACTGTACTTTTCAAGGTACGGAACAGCAAGATTTTTCTTCTTTTACGTGTTTGTGTTTAAGTGTTATTTGTGTGAAAAGTGTTACAGACCTCTTACTGTCAGCACCATATAGCTGAATGTGTTAGCTGGGGACCTAGGCTCACTTTGCTGAACTTGGGAACAGACTGAACTCACAAACATGCCCTCAGAATGGGACTCATTTGTAGGTAGGGGACTTAGCATATGATAACAATTTTAAAAAAGGAAATATTTTAAGAATTACCAAAATGTAACACAGACACAGAAAATGAGCAGCTGCTGTTGGGAAAATGGGGCCGAGAGACTTGCTTGACACAGGGTTGCCCTGAAACTTTAAGTTTGTGAAAAGCAGTATCTTCAAAGTGCACTGAAGGGCAATAGGACAAAGCATGCTTGTGCGTGAAAGTTCATATTCTGGCCAACAAGAATTCTTGGTGTGAATAGGCTTGATCGTGTAGTGGCATCTCATTGTGGCTTTAATTTTAATTTCTCTAATGACTCGTGATGTTGAGCATCTTTTCATGTGTTTATTGGTACTCTTCTTTGGAGAAACATTGTTTAAATCCTTTCCTCATTTTTAAGTTGGGTTATTTGTATTTTTATTGTTGAGTTGTAAGATTTTTAAAAGTATATTCTGAATACGAAACCCTTATCAGAGATCTGATTTGCAAATATTTTCTCCCATTCTGTGGACTGATTTCTCACTTTCTTGATCGTATATTTTGAAGCACAGAAGTTCTAAATTTTGATGAAGTCCAATTTTAAAAGTGTTTGCTTACATTTTCAATGTCATGTCTAAGAAATTATTCCCAAATCCAAGGTCATGAAAATGTACACCAATGTTTTCTTCTAAGAATTTTATAGTTTTTGCTCTTCTGTTTTAGGTCTTTGGTCCATTTTGAATTAATTTTTGTATATAGTGTGAGACAGGAAGTCCAAATTCATTGTTTTGTGTGTGGCTATCTAGCTGTCCTGGGCTTCCCAGGAGGCGCTAGTGGTAAAGAACCCACCTGCCAAGGCAGGAGACATAAGAGATATGGGTTCGATCCCTGGGTTGGGAAGATCCCCTGGAGGAGGACACGGCAACCCACTCTAGTATCAGAGGAGCCTGGTGGGCTACAGTCCATAGGGTCACAAAGAGTTGGACACCACGGAAGTGACTTAGCATGTACACACGCCTCTAGTTGTCCTAGCACCATTTTAAAAAAGGATTGCTCTTTCTCTCATTGAATTGAATTTCTCTCAAGAATTAAAATTGAATTTCAACTCTGTTGAAAATGAATTGACCCTACTTGTATAAATTTATTTGTGGTCTCTCAGTTCTATTCCATTGATCTGTATGTCTGTTCTTGTGCCATAAGGGTTAGTTGCTCAGTCATGTCTGACTCTTTGTGACCCCGTGAGCTGTGGCCTGTCAGGTTCCTCTGTCCATGGAATTCTCCAGGCAAGAATACTGGAGTGGGTTGCCATGCCCTTCTCCAGGGGATCTTCCCGACCCAGGGATTGAACCCAGGTCCCCTGGATTGCAGGCAGATTGTTTACTGTCTGAGTCAGCAGGAAGCCCATCCATGTGCCATCAGTTCAGTTCAGTTCAGTCGCTCCGTCCCGTCTGACTCTTTGCAACCCCATGGACTGCAGCACACCAGGCTTCCCTGTCCATCACCAACTCCCGGAGTTTACGCAAACCCATGTCCATCAAGTCGGTCATGCCATCCAACCATCTCATCCTCTGTCATCCCCTTCTTCTCCTGCCTTCAATCTTTCCCAGCATCAGGGTCTTTTCTCATGAATCAGTTCTTCTCATCAGGTGGCCAAAGTATTGGAGCTTCAGCATCAGTCCTTCCAATGAATATTCAGGACTGATTTCCTTTCGGATTGACTGGTTTGATCTCCTTGCTGTCCAAAGGACTCTCAAGACTGAATGTTAAATCAACTTTGAATTCCTGGAGTAAATCTCACTTGGTCTTAATGTTGTATGGTTTTTTATATATTGCTAAAGTTTATTATAGAACTTTTGCATCTATGCTCATGATGACTACTGGTATGTAATTTTATTTTCTTATAATGTCTTTGATTTTGATATCAGAGTAATACTAACCTCCAGGATGAACTGAGACGTACCCCTTCCTCTTCAATTTTCTAGAAGCATAGCTAGAGAATTGGTCTTTTCTTCCTTAAATATTTGGTACAATTTCCCAGTGAAGCCATCTGGACCTCAAGTTTTCTTTGAGGAAAGGTTTTAACTACAAATTCCATTTTTAAAATAGGCACACACCATTCAGATGACATTTTCTTCTTGGTGGAGCGTGTGTCTTTTTCGTTTCTTATGTATGGAATCTGGTTCTTGGATCTGTGGATTTATAATTCTCATCAAATTTGGAAACGTGCAGTCATTATTTCCTTAAATATTTTTTCTCTTCCTGTCTTCCCTCGTCTTCAAGGACTCCTTCTTGTTGTTGTTCAGTCCTTAAGTCGTGTCTGACTTTGTGACCTCATGGACTGTAGCCCGCCAAGCTCCACTGTCCATGGGATTCTCCAGGCAAGAATGCTGGAGTCGGTTGCCATTTCCTTCTCCAGGGACCCAGGGACCAATATATAAGGCTGCCTGAAGTTGTCCTACAGATCAATGATTTTTCCATTTTTTGAATTCTTTTTCTCTGCTTTTTGTTTTGGATAGTTTCCACAGCTCTGTCTTCAAGTTTGCTAATAGTTTATTCTGAAATGCCCACTCTGTTGTTAACTCCATCCAGTGCTGCTGTTGTTTAATTTCAGACATAGTTTTTGTCTCTAGATGTTCAACTGGGATGCCGCGCTTCTACATCACCTCTTGAAAACCTGGAGCCCTGTTGCAATAACTGTTTTCATGTCCTTGCTGCACCACTCACCCCTTCCCACCTCGGGAATTTCCTCCCATGCCTGAGTGGCTCTGTCTCCAGCTGCAAATGGAAGAGGGGCCTGTCGTAGATATCCAGGGGTCTCTGTTCTCTGGGACTCTATCCAGTCAGCTCTAAGCACTTCATTCATCCTGGACGCTCAGCTGCTTCTGAAACTCAGGGATTCCACTGGGCTCAATCCAAGCTCCCCCTTCCTGTTCTGAGGTCTGGAAATTCTCTCAGAGAAGTAAGTGGTCCTCTCGCAGACCCTCCTCTCATTTGTCCCTGTCTCTCAGGAATTACTATCCTTTATTTCCAGGTGCCCAGTGTCTTGCAAACTGTTGTTTCACATACTTGATGTTTGGTTTTTGGTTGTTTTGGGCTTCCCGGGTGACGCAGTGGTAAAGAATCCTCCTGTCAATGCAGGAGATACAGGAGACGCAGGAGAGGGGGGTTCAATCTCTGGGTCAGGAAGATCCCTTAGAGGAGAAAATGACAATCCACCCCAGTATTCTTGCCTGCGAAATCCCATGGTCACAGGAGCCTGGCGGGCTGTAGTTCATGGGGCCACAAAGAGTCAAACACGATGCACGCACTGCTTTTGGCTGTCCCAGGTAGCAGGCGGGAGACTAAATCCCGACCCTGTTACTCTGTGTGGGCCAGACTTGAAGTCAAAGCTAGTGAATTCTGAAAGCTCTTTAAAACCCGTCTTCCTTTTGTCTCATTAGCCTCTGATATCTCTCTGAAGCTGCCAGGAATAGTCTGTGGAGGAGATAATGTGAAATTTGGAGGGCTGGGATATCTTCCAGCTGGCTTTAAACCTTCAGCATACCATGTCTTTGCTAACACAGCCCTGGTGAGACACCCAGGAAAGAACCAAACGTTCCAGAACCGGATGTGGGGTGAGCTTGGAAAGCTGTGGCTTTGCCGGTCTCTGAACCTCCCTCGGGGCCTGTCTCTGAGTGGCAGCTCTCTTACCCAGAAGGCCTGACTCCTGACTTCTTGAGCCAGCAGTTAGAAGCCTGGCCAAGAGTAGCCTTGTACAAAGGAAATTTTCTTGGCGTGAAAGGGGGATTCGGTCTTTTAAGCCTGCTTCTTTTAAAACCTTGACCCTTTCTGGAAGGGACAATGACCCTTTGGAACAGATTGGATGCATGTCGCCCTGGGAGTGACGGGGGGTGGGGAGCGGAGTCCGGTGGTCCAGCTCAGCACCCTTGCTCAGAGACGAAGGACTCTCTGATGTCTCTTGCTGGTCCCATCCTTCTCTGGACCCTGGCAACACTCCCAGCCTAGGACACGTCTATATACAGCGTTCTAATGGTGTATGGGCTTCCCAGGTAACTCAGAGAATTTGCCTGCCAGGAGGACATGGGTTTGATCCCTGATCCAGGAACATCGCCTGAAGGAGGAAAGGGCAACCCACTCCAGCATTCTTGCCTGGAAAACCCCATGGACAGAGGAGCCCAGCGGACTGCAATGCATAGGTTGTAAAGAGTCAGATACAACTGAGCACGCAAGGCAAGGGTTTCTGGCTATGCTTTATTCTCCAAATAATTTTAATTCTCCGGCTAACATTAATTATAATAGTAATAATACTGAGGCTTCACAAAACCCTCTTCTTTTTTTTTTTCAGTGATACAGTATGTTTTGTGTTTGTGTGTGGTAAAATGCCCACAATAAAATTACCATTGTAACTACTTTAAACTGTTCAAAGTACCTTCCCATTGTTAGGTAACTGTCACCCCTCTCCACTTACACTTTTTCACCACCCTGTATCCAAACACAGTGCCCCTCTGCCTTTCCTGATGCGCGCAGAGGCCCCTGCAGTCATTCTTTCTCGCAGGTGGGATTGTGGCTCTTTGTGCGGCATGTATCTGGGCACCCCCAGCATAGAGTGGCCTCTGCCATTGCTCTTAGTGCCAGGAGTACCCTGCCAATCTTCAGGAAATCTTCCTGTTTCTTCCGTGAGGGCTCTGGGCCCTTGGAGGGGTCTCTGGAAGACAGTTAAGGACATGATGTTTCAGGGGAATTGGCATTGGTTTTTCCAGTAGTCATGTATGGATGTGAGAGCTGGACTATAAAGAAAGCTGAGTGCCAAAGAATTTATGCTTTTGAACTGTGGTGTTGGAGAAGACACTTGAGAGTCCCTTGGACTGCAAGGAGATCAAACTAGTCCATCCTAAAGGAAATCAACCCTTGAATATTCATTGGAAGGATTAATGCTGAAGTCTCCAATACTTTGGCCACCTGATGTGAAGAGCTGACTCATTGGAAAAGACCCTGATGCTGAGAAAGATTGAAGGCAGGAGGAGAAGGGAACGACAGAGGATGAGATGGTTGGATGGCATCACTGACTCAATGGACATGAGTTTGGGTAAACTCCGGGAGCTGGTGATGGATAGGGAGGCCTGGCGTGCTAGTCTGTGGGGTCGCAGAGTGAGACACGACTGAGCAACTGAACTGAACTGAAGGCATTGTTTTCTGACTTTGCCACCTTCTTGCACTCCTATTAGATTTAGGCAAAGTTCACCAAAGCAGAGTCTGTAATGCTTGACCTGGGAAGAGAAGCCAACTCAGGACAGCATCTTTATTGCACACACCGACACCCCACCACATCTCACACACGTTCTCCCCACACCCATAAGGAAGTGGACGGGCTCACTCACCCCACAACAGGGTAGGGGGACCACTTTGTGCCAAACCAACACCGGGGGAAGAGAAATAAAGGAGAAGGTGCAAGAGGAACAAAACTGTCTCAGCTTGCACAGAAGATGGTGAGGCGAGCCGTACTGGACCTTGGCCTGCGGACGCTGCATCAGCATCAGCAGCCCTTCTGAGTGGGCTCTGTGTGGTGGGAGCTGAGGAGGGGGCAGGTTTTGGTGTTGGTGATGGCTGAGGACCTGAAACTATGCCTCCCACCTTGCTCATTAATATTGTGTGGCCCCTTGAGAGTTGAACTTTTCTCAAACCCTAGTAGACAGGCTCCTTGAGGGTGTGGCCGTGGTCATCTCAGCCCGCCTTGGACCTCCCCACTTCTTGAACACCCCCTCCTCCGGTGGCCAAGGTAACAGATGCCTCTGCAGACCATCTGGGTCTCCCTTCCTTTGTCTTTTCACTCTTTGTTTATTTTTGTTTTGGTGTGCCTGGTCTGATTGCAGCCCCAAGGATCTTTGTTGAGGCATGTGGGATCTAGTTCTCTGTTACTGTTGTTCAGCTGCTACGTCGTGTCTGACTCTTTGCAACCTCATGAATTATAGCACACGGGGCTCTCCTGTCCTGCACCGTCTCCCGGAGTTTGCTCAGACTCATGTCCATTGAGTCCGTGATGCCATCCAACCATCTTGTCCTGTTTCCTCCTCCCTCTCCTGCCCTCAATCTTTCCCAGCATCAGGGTCTTTTCCAATGAGTCAGCGCTTCACATTGGGTGGCTTCAGCATCAGTCCTTCCAGTACCGGGGTGCCTGGCATTGGGAGTGTGGAGTCTCAACCACTGGACCTCCAGGGACATCTCTGTCTCATTCTTCACCTCATCTTCCCCAAGGCCTGCAGCTCCCAGGCATGCCCATGACTCCTGCCCTCTCTCCCCAGCATCACCTGTAGGCCATACCTGTACAGCCAGATACCATTAGTCTTCACATCTGCATGTTGTAATGGCCCCTGTAAGGACGTGGGTCCCAAAGTGAACTTGTGAGCAGCCAGTAGAAGCATCTCTGAACCTGTGTCACCGGCCACCTTCTACCCTGTCTCTCAGTACAGTGGGGACCCCCAGAGTCCTTCCTTCATCCCGGTGGGCATCTCCTTTCTGAAGAGTTCACC
The DNA here is from genome assembly GCA_917880005.1 of Nanger dama. Classification (NCBI taxonomy): domain Eukaryota; kingdom Metazoa; phylum Chordata; class Mammalia; order Artiodactyla; family Bovidae; genus Nanger; species Nanger dama. Next base: position 5,948,550 of record CAKJTW010000098.1, read on the forward strand.
TTGGGAACATCCCTGCCCTTTCCACCTTCCTCTCTCCTAATGGTGCCCAGCAGCCTCCTTTCTCCTTTCAACCTACCCGACCAGTCTTTTCCAACAACTTCAAATCTCATTTCAAAGCCCCCTCCCCGACCCTTCACTAGCCCGTCTTTTAGGAAGTAAATTCCCTCTCCTTGAGCAGAGCTGCACGGTGATTCAGAAATGTGGGGAAAGAAAGAATGGGTTTCCTCTCGTTTTGACCAGTGGAGAATAAATGGCCCAGTGTGCCATGGGATCCCATTCTGGGGTTTTTTTCGAGTCTGGACACGGTGAATCACTGGGAGAAGGTCTGGAGGTCGTGATGAGGGTTGGGTTTCTAAAGCCATCTCACTCCCCGCCCCGCGTCCCCCAAATCACACAAACACAAACCCGATCTGAAATTTTCCGGGCTAGATTCTCTAAAGGGACCCGGAGAGTTCGGGAAATCCTGCTACCTCTAGGACCTGGAGGATCCGAGTGTGTGGGGGTGACCCGCCCCGCCCCCCGCGGAGCCGGCGCCGGAACTGCCTAAGGGGAACCAGAAGACCCGCGCTGCAGGGGGCTGCGGCCGGCTGGGGTTGCCGCGGGGACGTGGGATCCCGGCCGAGACCTCGGGGGACCGTCAGAGGCTGCCGATCGATCCTGGGGGCGCTGGGCACTCCCCGTCCCCTTGCGGGAATTCCTTAGGATTCGTAATTTGCACGCGATTCCCCAGTTAAGGAGGACTAAGGGCGCTCTCCAAGGAGGACGGACGCCAGATCCCCCAAGAGTGCCTCTGCAGGGTCCTTAGAGTCCTCGAGGAGCCCGGGATGGGAGCCAACTTGCCGCGGGCCTGAGTGAGTTCCCCGCGCGCGCGTCTCCCCAGCCTCGACCCCTGCAGTCCACCCTGTTCTCCTCCTCGTTGTCCCGGCCTTTGGTCCATGCGAGGGCGGCGAGGGGCTGGAGCCCCGAGGCGCGGGTCGGGCAGCCGGGACGATCGCACGCGAGCCGCGGCGTCCCCGGAAGCAGGCGCGGGGACCGCGGGCTCAGGTCCTGAGAGATCGGGAGCGGCGCTCGGGGTGGGTGCTGCGGGAGGGCAGGCCCGAGAAGTGGGAGGGGACAGGTTGAGGGGTGGTCTCCGAGGAGGAGCCTGGTTGGCCTGTATTGTTCACCACTCGGCCGCCCGGAGCGCGCGGCGCTGGCCGAGGAGGACGCGTGGGGCGCTTCACTCCCCGGGTTCACCGGTCCCCGGCGCCCCGCGCTCTGCAGCGCGCCCCGAGACAACCGTGCGCAGGTGGGTGCGGTCTCCCCGGGGGCGCGGGGCCGGAGGCTTTCCGCGCCGGTGGGGCTGCGGCTGTTTCGCCCGCTACGCGGACTCCCGAGGGGTTCCGCCCTCTGGGACGCAGCCCCTGGCGAGTCAGCGGGCCGGGGAAGCCGGGTGGGCGCACGGTAGCGAGGGTCCGCCGCCTCACCCGCGCCGGTGGCCTCCGCAGGAGCCCGGAGCCGAAGGCCGCGCGATGGCCTCGGGACGCAGCCGCAGGGAACCGCCGCGAAGACACCGAGGGGCCCCTCCCTAGCGGCGCACAGCCTCCTCCGAGGGCCCCCCACCCGCGGGATGGGGGGCGGAGGGTCTGCCCTGAGGGTCTGCGCCGACCACCGCGGGGGCATCAACTGGCTCAGTCTGAGCCCCGACGGACAGCGCCTGCTGACGGGCAGCGAGGACGGCACGGCCCGGCTCTGGAGCACCGCGGACGGCACGTGCTGCGCCCTCCTACAAGGTAGACCCGCCCGGCCGCGTCCTCCGACCGCTCGCCAGCCTCTGACCTGTCCGTAGGCCCCTTCCCCCAAGTCCAGCGCGCACCCACCGTGGACCCTCGTGGGAAGAGCCCCCGGGGGTGGTGAGGGTGGGCGTGCAGAGAGGCCGCGATCCCGGCCAGCGAGGCGAGGGGCGCGGCGTCGAGGGTGCAGTGTCCGGTCAACAGCTGGGTGAAACCACTTCCATCACCGCAGTGGTGACAAACGGAAAGAAAACCGCACCTCTGCCCCTTGAGCTGAGCGTCGCCCTGCCTTCTCTCTCGCTGGCCTTGTGACTTGTGGCCCGATGATTCCTGTCCCCGAGCCTTTGGACACAGCAGGGGCTGGGTCGGTGGCCTGGGCACTGCGGCGGCGGAGGTGCTGTCTGCACGGTGTGGTACTCAGCCCATTTGCGCAGGAGGGGAGACTGAGGCACGGAGTTAATTAAGTAGCTGGCCGGCGGTTTACGCAGCCCCACCCCGCGGGGAGGGGGCAGAGTCGAAAACCCCCTCCCTCATGCGACCACCCGGCCCTGCTCTCGCTGCTTGGTCTCCTCTGCAATTTGGAAACGCCATGAAACAGCAGGAGATACACTTCGGCATAAGTATTGCTTCATAAAAGAGCCCTGCGGATACACCCGTACCGATTTATATTTGTGTACTTACTGGAGGGGAGGTGGATGTTTTTCCCCCTCCGGGGGGCCTGTCACATGCCTGCAGCAGCGGACTGCCAGGCCCCTCCCCTCTCTGAGTGGCCCCTGTAGCCCCTGGCAGAGGCACCAGGCTGCCTGCCGTGCGCGCAGTTGTTTGTCACCGCGGATTTTTCCACCACAATCAGCAAATCCTGGGTGGCCTGCCCGGCGCCCACCCCCCTCTCTCCCCCGTGACCTCCCCCCACTCCCACCCCCCGTCCCCGTCTCCGTCCCCCCCGTCCCTCCTCTCCCCTCCTCCGCCCCTCCCCTGCCTCCTATATGCACGGGGAGGAAATTAGCTTCAGGACTGGCTGCTCCTGCCCCTGCTGGTTTTAAACAAGAGCAGTGAGGGGAAATGTTTCAAGGCTCCGGAGGGGTGCAGTTTGGGGCTGTCTGCTCTTTGGGAGGCGGAGTGGATAGTGGGGAGTCGGCGTGGATAGTGGGGAGTCGGCCACCACTAGCAGACAGTCACACTTGGCCAGATCTGTTAGAAAATTTAAATCCAGTTGGCATTGTTTCCCAAGTGTGACACTTTTATCTGGAGGGCTTTCAGAAATGCAAATTCCCACGTCTGGGTTTCACTGAGCCCTTGGGGTGACTAGAATTGGCATTTCTTTCTTTATTTTTAGTGGTGTTGGCCTTCCCAGGTGGCTCTAGTGGTAAGAACCCACCTGCCAAGGCAGAAGACACGGATTCCATCCCTGGGTCAGAAAGATCCCCTGGAGGAGGAAATGGCGCCCCACTCCAGTATTCTTGCCTGGGAAATCCCATGGACAGAGGAGCCTGGCAGGCCACAGTCAGTGGGGTCAGAGAGAGTCGGACACGACTGCAGCGACTTAGCACACACTCAAGCCGGGTCTTCCTTGGGGGCTTTTCTCAGGTTGCAGCGATCTGGGGCTACTCTCCAGTTGTGGTGCTCAGGCTTCTTGCTGCTGTGGCTTCTCCTGTTGGGGAGCAGGGTCTCTAGAGTTCAGGGGCTTCAGCGGTGGCCCTGTGACATGTGGGATCCTCCCAGACCAGGGATCACACCTGTGGCCCCTGCATTGACCGGTGGATTCCTTACTACCGGGGCCTCAGGGAAGGCCCAGAACTGGCATGTCTAACACACTGCAAGGTGGCTCCGATGGTCAGCTGGCCTGGGGCCCCTGGGCCTGGGAGCCCTGTAGGAGCTCAGTTTATAGGCCAGTTTCTGCTCCACCCAGCTTCGATCCTTTCAGGAGTGATTCTGGCCTGATGGGCACCTGGCTTTGCCCCCAGGGCCCCCGTCCTTGCCCAGTCCTGCCCTGCCATCCTCACCCAGCTCTGTCCTGGTAAGTCCCCCACACACCCTCTTTAGTGGCTCACCCCACAGGACACCAGCACTGCTTGTCAGTGAGGTCACCTAGATTCTCTGATTGGGGCTAGGTGGGGGCCTCCCCACCCGACAGGAAAATGCTGTCAAATGAGATAACTGCTGCCAAGATCCTTTCTTTCACGACTGAGCCTTCTGCTGTAAAGGTTCGCACTTCAGTTGTCAGGGACAGAGGGGACTTTCCTTTTCCCACAGTTGCACTCATTGGCTTGACTTCTAAGAGACTCATTTTGAGCTTATGATGATCCTTGTGCACCCCCCACCCCCGCCCCATGGAAGGCAAGGAATTACCAGCTCCACCTCCCACCATAGGATTTTTTTTTGGATCAGTTCAGTTCAGTTCAGCTGCTGAGTCGTGTCCGACTCTTTTCGACCCCATGAATCGCAGCACGCCAGGCCTCCTGTTCATCACCAACTCTCGGAGTTCACTCAGACTCACCTCCATTGAGTCCGTGATGCCATCCAGCCATCTCATCCTCGGTCGTCCCCTTCTCCTCCTGCCCTCAATCCCTCCCAGCATCAGAGTTTTTTCCAATGAGTCAACTCTTCGCATGAGGTGGCCAAAGTACTGGAGTTTCAGCTTTAGCATCATTCCTTCCAAAGAAATCCCAGGGTCGATCTTCTTCAGAATGGACTGGTTGGATGTCCTTGCAGTCCAAGGGACTCTCAAGAGTCTTCTCCAACACCACAGTTCAAAAGCATCAATTCTTGGGTGCTCAGCCTTCCTCACAGTCCAACTCTCACATCCATACATGACCACAGGAAAAACCATAGCCTTGACTAGATGGACCTTAGTCGGCAAAGTAATGTCTCTGCTTTTCAATATGCTATCTAGGTTGGTCATAACTTTCCTTCCAAGGAGTAAGCGTCTTCTAATTTCATGGCTGCAGTCACCATCTGCAGTGATTTTGGAGCCCCCCAAAATAAAGTCTGACAGTGTTTCCACTGTTTCCCTATCTATTTCCCATGAAGTGATGGGACCGGATACCACGATCTTCATTTTCTGAATGTTGAGCTTTAAGCCAACTTTTTCACTCTCCTCTTTCACTTTCGTCAAGAGGCTTTTTAGTTCCTCTTCACTTTCTGCCAAAAGGGTGGTGTCATCTGCGTATCTGAGGTGATTGATATTTCTCCCGGAAATCTTGATTCCAGCTTGTGTTTCTTCCAGTCTAGCATTTCTCATGATGTACTCTGCATAGAAGTTAAATAAGCAGGGTGACAATATACAACCTTGATGTACTCCTTTTCCTATTTGGAACCAGTCTGTTGTTCCATGTCCAGTTCTAACTGTTGCTTCCTGACCTGCATACAGATTTCTCAAGAGGCAGGTTAGGTGGTCTGGTATTCCCATCTCTTGAAGAATTTTCCACAGTTTATACAGTCAAAGGCTTTGGCATAGTCAATAAAGCAGAAATAGATGTTTTCCATGATCCAGTGGATGTTGGCAATTTGATCTCTGGTACCTCTGCCTTTTCTAAAAACAGCTTGAACGTCAGGGAGTTCACGGTTCATGTATTGCTGAAGCCTGGCTTGGAGAATTTTGAGCATTACTTTACTAGCGTGTGAGATGAGTGCAATTGTGCGGTAGTTTGAGCATTCTTTGGCATTGCCTTTCTTTGGGATTGGAATGAAAACTGACCTTTTCCAGTCCTGTGGCCACTGCTGAGTTTTCCAAATTTGCTGGCATATTGAGTGCAGCACTTTCACAGCATCATCTTTCAGGATTTGAAACAGCTCAACTGGAATGCCATCACCTCCACTAGCTTTGTTTGTAGTGATGCTTTCTAAGGCCCACTTGACTTCACATTCCAGGATGTCCGGCGTTTTGGATCAGCGAAGTACTAATAAGATGCCCTGAAATTTTCATTTCCTATATTTTATCAACACTCTTCAAAGCACATATTTTCTTCAGTTATTAACCCTTACAATTATGAGATGATTAGACTTGACACCAGTTTATTTATCTATGGGCTTCGAGGCGAGGCTTATCGGGCCCTACTTCCCTGATCTGGGACTGAACCCACACCCTGGGCAGCAGATGTTCAGTATCTCAACCGCTGGCTGCTGCTGCTGCTAAGTCGCTTCAGTCGTGTCCGACTCTGTGCGACCCCATAGATGGCAGCCCACCAGGCTCCCTGTCCCTGGCACTCTCCAGGCAAGAACTCGGGAGTGGGGTGCCATTTCCTTCTCCAATACACGAAAGTGAAAAGTGAAAGTGAAGTCGCTCAGTCGAGTCCGACTCTTCGAGACCCCATGGACTGCAACCTACCAGGCTCCTCTGTCCATGGGATTTTCCAGGCAAGAGTACTGGAGTGAGTTGCCATTGCCTTCTCCACTGGATCTCCAGGGAATTCCCTGTTTATTAACTTTGTAAACTTTATTGAAGCATAGCTGGTTTATGATGTTGTGTTAATTCCTTCTGTACAGTAAATTGACTCAGTTGTACATATATAGACTTAAGTATATTCCTTCTCCTTTTCTTTTCCATTATAGCTTGTCACAGAATGTTGACTGTAGCTCCCTCTGCTATTCAACATAGCCTTGTTTAGCTGTCCTGTATATGATAGTTTGCCTTCCCAATCCCAAACTTCCATTCTTGTGCTCCTCAATCTCCTCTCCCCTTTGGCAAACAGAGGTTTGTTCTCTGTGTCTGTGAGTCTGTTTTTGGCTTCCTAGATGCGCTGATTTGTGTTGTGTTTTAGATCCCACACGTAAGCGATTGCATATTGTTCTCGCTTAGTCTGATCATCTCTAGGTCCGTCTATGCTCCTGCAAATGACATTATTTCATTCTTTTTTTTTTTTAAATTTTTGGCCATGCCCCGTGGCATGCGGGATCTTAGCTCTCCTGAAGGAAAGTGAAAAAGTTGCTCAGTCGTGTCCGACTCTTTGCTACCCTGTGGACTTAGAATATTCAGGCCAGAATCCTGGAGTGGGTGGCCGTTCCCTTCTCCAGGGGGATCTTCCCACCCAGGGATCAAACCCAGGTCTCCCGCGTTGCAGATAGATTCTTTACCAGCCAAGCCACCAGGGAAGCCCAGGGTAGCCCCCCATCAGGATCGAATCCGCCTCCTCTGCAGTGGGAGTGACAGTCCTAACCACTGGGCCTCCAGGGAGGGCCTGCGTTTCATCCTGCTCGTGGCTGAGTAGTGCTCCGTTATATGCATGTGCCGCACGCTCACCCGTTTATGTCGGTGGGCACTTAGCCTGTGCCCTCTTGTCTTGGCTGTCGTGAACAGCGCTGCCGTGATGACACCAGTTTACTGATGAGACAGATGAGAGGTGCAGCTATCTACCAGCATGCTCCACATTCTAAGTGTTTTCTGCGTGCTCACCTCGTTGAGGCAGGCACTGTTGTCAACATCCTTGACGCACAGTGTGCTTGCAGGGCTTGTCCAGGGTCACATAGCTGGATGGGAAGCCTGGGCCCTACTCTTACCAGGACAGAGCTGTAGGACAACCGTGCCCTCCCGGGGCCGCGTGGCTAGTCAGCGGCAGCCGATCCCTGGAGGTCTCCTGACTCCAGATCCAGGCTCTTTGCACTTCCAGTGTGGAAGGTGCCTCATCGAGGTGGGGGCCGGGGCCCACTGAAGGCAGTGAAGGGGCAGCCCGCTGGGGCACCCTCCTGGGTTTGCTGGGCAGAGCAGACTGGGCTGGCAGCTTCTGCCTTGTGTTTCCTTCTGCAGACAGGTTCACGGCGGCAGAAGCAACTGGGGGCCAGAGGCTGTTACGTGAATCTTGCAGGGTTTAGGGAGCCTGTGCCAGGGGGTGGGAAAAGCCAGGCAGTACCTGGGGGATGGAGGTTCAGCAGGCACACTGTCACCCATGGGGACCCCTGGAGACTAGGCTGCAAAACCAGTCCCCTGAGCTCTGCCCTCGAGAAACTGTGAACCCTTGAACTGGCTTTCAAATGTAATTGGTCAGCTCGCAGTGAGAGAAGGCTTAATTGCCTTCTATAAAGGGAAGAATTGTTTTTGCTGTAATTCTTCCCCTTCGCCTCTTTTTCTCCTTTTTAGCCTTTGGGTACCTACTTCTTTGGGGCACTTCACGAGATCAGTGGGACCAACAGCGTTTCCCCAGTGGCTGTTCCTGTCCTGTCTGTTCTCACTTAAGTAAGGGGCCCAGCCTGGAGGCTCCAGCCCATGATGGCTGCTCCCCTGCAAGCTCCCTTCTAACAGCACCTTCTACGTGATGGGCGTGGTGATTGTTTTCCGTTCCCTGTAGACAAACAGCACACTCCTATCTACTGGAAGCTTGGTGGGCGCCTGCCCATCTAGATGACCCTTGCTTGCTACCAGGAAGCAGAAAGGACCACTGACGGTCCAGAGCCTGAGCTCTGGAGCCAGGCAGCTTGGGCCTGAATCCTCAGTTGCTTTATCTCTGAATTGGGGATGATAAGAATAGTTACCTAACCTCAGAGGGTCATGGTGGGCATCAAGGCAGTGAATATAGAGCTCCTGCTGCTGCTGCTGCTGCTAAGTCGCTTCAGTCGTGTTCGCCTCTGTGCGACCCCATAGACGGCTGCCCACCAGGCTCCACTGTCCCTGGGATTCTCCAGGCAAGAACACTGGAGTGGGTTGCCATTTCCTTCTCCAATGCATGAAAGTGAAAGTGAAGTCACTCCTTGCATTCGCTGACTTACACTTCATGCACAAAATGAGAAACAGCATCCTCTGGGCCCTGAACTGTGCTGGCTCCAAAGCTCTTCCGTATTTGCTTCTCACAAGCCTGTATCATCCCATTTTGTAGATGAGGAAACTGAGGCTGGCTCTCACCATTCTGCTTCTTCCTCTGGGAACCTGACTCCCGTGGGTTCCTTGTGTAAGTGGAGTTTGTCTTTTTATATTTTTATTTTATACATATTACTTTGTCTTTTGTGATGGGCGTGTTTCCCTCCGCTCAGTGTCCCCAAGGCTATGACATGGGGCAGAATGTCGCTCCTTTTGAAAGCGGAACGCTCTTCCCTCGTGTGGATCTAATTCATCTTCTTTATCCATCACCCGTCCTCGGACACTCGCACTGCTTCTGCTGACTTTGTGAGTGACGCTGCTGTGAGCCCAGGTGTGCAGATCTCTCTCCTAGGCCCTGCTTTCCCTTCTTCTGGGTGTGCACCCACAAGTGGGATTGCTGAGTCATCTCATACATGTTTTTAAAAGGGCACGTAGGCGCCCAGGGGAGACGCTCAGACAGAAACAAAATCATCCTTAGCTTTGTCCCGGTCAAGGAAGCGTTCCGTGAATAAGCAGCGTGGGTTTTCAGCGAGGATGGGCAGGGAGCCCGCGCTGGCGACTCACTCTCCAGCTCCGTGGAGCCCGCCGCCCTCGGGGGAGAGCGCCCCCGGGAGCGGAGCATGGAGGATGGGACGGGAGCAGACAGCAGTTTGGTCAAGGTTGCGGGACCAGAGAGGCTGGGGCCGAGGATGGGCAGTGAGGTGGCAGCAGAGACCAGCGCGGGGGTGGGAGCCTGGGGGCGTGTGGCCCACGCCGCGGTCCCCCGTGGCTTTGTCAGACCCCGTCCATTCCGGCCAGAGCTTCCGTGCTCAGGCAGCAGCAGGAAACCGGTGGCCTCTCCCAAATGGTCACTCACAGAGAGTCTCATGAAGGGACTTTGGAAATGCGGGCAGAGGGTGGAAACCGTAGAACCTGGGTCTCAGCAGGGCTGACCCTCCCCAGGCGGCTGTGGCGTGGAGCGGGCTTCGTCCAGGGAGGCAGGACCCTGGTTTCCGGGCCTTGGGGGACACTTCCTGAACTGGAGGCCCCTCCTGGAGCTCTCGACTGTCTGAGCCCTGATGGCAGTGGGGGCCAAGGAATAGGAAACCCCCAGAGAGGGGGGACAGGGAGCCCTGGGGGGACGACAAGGAGCCCACAATGGGGACAGGAGCCCCCAGGGGGACAGGGAGCCATGCGGGGATAAGTAGCCCATAGGGGGACAGGGAGCCCCAAGAGAGGGGTACAGGGAGCCCACAGTGGGGGACAGGAGCCCCCTGGGGGACAAGGAGGCCCCCTGGGGGGACAGGGAGCCATGAGGGGATAAGTAGCCCATAGGGGGAACAGGGAGCCCACAGTGGGGGATAGGGAGCCCACAGGGAGGACAGGGAGCCCACAGGGGGACAGGGAGCCCACAGGGGGACAGGGAGCCCACAGGGGGACAGGGAGCCCACAGGGGGATAAGTAGCCCATAGTGGGGATAGGGAGCCCCTGGGGGACAGGGAGCCCCTGGGGGACAGGGAGCCCACAGTAGGGGATAAGGAGCCCACACGGAGGACAGGGAGCCCACAATGGGGGGTAGGGTGCCCAGGGGTGACAGGGAGCCCACGGGGGGATAGGGAGCCCGGCAGGGGACAGGGAGCCCCCTGGGGGGACAAGGAGCCCCCTGGGGGACAGGGAGCCTACAGGGGGACAGGGAGCCCACAGAGGGATAAGTAGCCCATAGTGGGGATAGGGAGCCCCCTGGGGGGAACAGGGAGCCCAGAGTGGGGGGTAGGTGCCCAGGGGTGACAGGGAGCCCACGGGGGGACAGGGAGTCCAGGGATGGGGCCGCAGAAAGCAGCTTGGACAAGGGCAGGGTCCCCACTGGGCAGACGGAAGACTCCAGAGGCAGCAGAGCTTGTCATGCTGAGCTGAAGGCGAGTTCAGCTGGGCCACGCCCGCCCCGGGCCCCTCTGCCCCTGCAGACCCTGGTCTCCGGCGAGGTGAGCCGCTTCTGCCCATGGAGGGGTTACTTTGACTCTGAACCCCCCAGCACGTCCAAGGGCGTGTGAGCCGGGAGGCTGGGAGGGCCAACTACCTTGGCAGGAAACCCTGAGCCTCAGCATATTCTCTTGAACAAAATAACCGCATTTTATCTGCATTCTGCAGCCCTTCGAAAATATTTATTTTTCGTTTGGCTTTCTTGCTTATTCTGCACAATTCCAGCAGCTCGTGGCCGAGGCTCTGTGGTCCCCGGGGCGCGAGGGCCTCCCGCCTGCGTCCTCGGTGGCCCTGCCGGGTGACGGGGCCCTGCTGTTGCTAGGTGGCTCCTAGTCTGTGGGTTGCAGCCAGGGGCTTGCTCACAGTCCCCAGGACCCCAGCGGCAAGGATTCCAAGCCCGGAGGGCTCCCTTCAGTGTGAGATGGCGTCTGGTGCCAGAGAAGGGGCGTGTGCACAGAAGAGCCTTGACTGGTGCGGGGACCCCCGCCAGCCCCGCCAGGCCCCCAAGAGGGTAGAGGGTCAGCCTGGCCCAGCTTCAGAGATGAGCTTTTCCACATTGAAAACCTTCTTTCGTTGTTCCCTCTTCTCCTCAAGCCTTTGTTTATACTTCTGTTGATTTGCAGTCAAGTGTCACGTTGTTTCAACTTCTACAAGTCAGAGGCGCGCCGGACTCTCACAGTCCTGGTCAATGGCTACAGCTCCATCGAGCCGAGGTGCCAGCCTTGGGATTTCGGTGCTTCCCGGGGTCTGGTTGGTGGGCCACCTCCGCTCTGCCTTCCTGCTGTCAGATGCTGCCGAGACAGGACGGGAGGAGCTTAGATTTTGGACTAAGCGCCTTGGTCTTAGTCTGGACTGGGGGTGGTGCCCTGAGGGAGACTCTCCTAGTCTTGGTGGGCTTTGGGGGACCCCTCTCTTGTTGCTGAGTGCTCCCAACCCCTCCTGACGGCGGATCCGGTCTTGGGGAGAGTGTGTTGACAACCCTCAAATATTATATAAACATTTTGAGGTTGGCAGAAAGCTGGGCCACGTTTTGCCAAACACATTTTGCCCTCAGCTTTTAAACTGACGTGCACTTTGATGGAGACAATCTCATGTTTACTTAATTCACAAATGTTGTTTTCCTAGAGGCCTGGTATATGCTATCCAAGAAAATGTTTATTTCTTACTTAAAAAAAAAACAAACACTCTGTTTCTTAGAACCCAGGAAGTTGGGTTCTTTCAAGAGTAATTAAGCTTGATCCCCAGGCCAAAAAAAAAGTGAGAATCAGTTCAAAACTGCTCAGGAGGTTCTAAATCCTTGTCTAATTGATACCAGACATTGAGAGGAAATTTTAAAAATCTGATCAAAATCTTTAGTGTCATAAATACATCACTCACATCTTTCTTGTTTTGCGTTCGTCACTCGCCTTGCCTGTGACATAGCTCTGAGGTCTCACATTCCTTTGATTCCGTTGATTTTTCTGGTCCCTGAATTCTCCTCCAGTAAAATCAACTTCAGTTTAATGTTAGACGTGGTTATATTCGAGATGGAAACACTTCTTTTTTTTTTCTTTTAAACTTTTATTTTGTATTGGGGTATAGCCATTAGGGGCTTCCCGGGGACTCAGGCGGTAAAGAATCCGCCTGCAATCCGAGAGGCCTGTGTTCGGTCCCCTGAGCCAGGAAGATCCTCTGGAGAAGGGACGGACTACCCACTCCAGTATTCTGGCCTGGAGAAGCCCATGGACAGAGGAGCCTGGTGAGCTATAGTCCATGGGGTGGCAAAGAGTCGGACAAGATTGCAGCAAGTTAGCATGCCCGCATAGCTGATAAACAAAGTTGTGAAAGCTTCAGGTGAACCGCAGAGGGATTCAGACATGTACATACAAGCAAACGCTTACCTGGAAAACAGGCTCTTTTGTGTCCAGGGACCAAGGGTCCCCAGGGCTGCATAATAAGGCTCAAGGGGTAAAGGTCAACCCCACAGCCAAGGTGAGAGCCAAAAGATCGGACAGCCGCCCCGTGAGATCGATAGCCAGGTGCACTTGGCGAGACTCCGGGCTGCGTGGCCCTGTCTCCGTCCCAGACCTCCACCCTCGCTCTGCCTGCTTCATCCACCTTCTCTGCCAAGTGCCTGAGTCCTGGCCCCTGGGGCCCCTCCTGCTTGGTGTGTGCCGTCTCCTTCCTCTTCTCTGGACAGATACTGCAGAGACCCCTCCTCACCCACCACACCCAGCATCTGCTCTGCTGACCCTTGACACGCACTGTCCCTGCACCCATCATGCTTGGAACTGTCCCTCCTTCTGGGCTGGCTGTTGTCCTGGAAGGCAAGTTGTTACTGGTCAGTCGTGTCCAACTCCTTGCGACCCCATGGATTGCAGCACACCAGGCCTCCCCATCCTCCACTATCTCCCGAAGTTTGCTCAAACTCATGTCCATCGGGTCGGTGATAGCATCCAACCATCTCATCCCCCTCTCCCGCCTTCAGTCTTTCCCACCATCAGGGTCTTTTCCAGTGAGTCAGTTCTTTGCATCAGGTGGCCAAAGTATTGGAGTTTCAGCTTCAGCATCAGTCCTTCTAATGACTATTCAGGACTGATTTCCTTTAGGATGGACTGGTTGGATCTTCTTGCAGTCCGAGGGATTCTCAAGTGTCTTCTCCAACATCACAGCTCAAAAGCATCAATTCAGTGCCCAGCTTTCTTTGTGGTCCAACTCTCACATCCGTACAGACTACTGGAAAAACCACAGCTTTGACTATATGGACTTTTGTTGGCAAAGTCTTTGCAGGGGACGTGTCTTACTTATCCCTGTATCTGTACGTGTTTCCTGTGGGTGCTGTGCTGATGATCACACTGGGTCTCCTTGAAACAAGTTTACTGTGGCACAAGTATGGAGGCCCCAAATCAGTGTCACTGGGACAAAATCCAGGTTTCCTCTAAAACCTGTAGGGAAGACCGCGGTTATCTTTCCAGCTTCTGGCGGCTGCTGCATCCCTTGGCTTGTGGCCTCATCGCTCCAGTCTTCAGGGCTGGCAGCCGCACGTCTCTGCTCCTTCTTCAGCATGCCTTCTCCATGTCCTGAGCCCTCCCTCTGCCTTCTTATGAGGATAGTTGTGGAGGCATGTAGAGCCCATCCATGGGTATGATATCCAGGGTCATCTCCGCATCTTAAGGTCCTCCTTAATGAGTTGCATGTGTAAATATGTCTTTTTCCAAGAAAGGTAACATTTCTAGGTTCCAGCAATTAGGAACCAGCTCTCTTTGGGGGCAGTGTTCTGCCTACCAGGGTCTCTCCCCAAACGTAAGGACAGCTCACAGCTAGCGTCTGTGCACCCTGCGTAGTGGCCCCGTGGCTCGGGCAGCGGCACTCTCCCCATTTCAGGTGAGGAAATCGAGGCACAGAGCGGAGAATAACTTGCCTACAGGCAGCCAGTGGCAGCACCAGGCTGCTCTCCTGGGCATTCTGGTTCCAAAGACCATGCCCCTGGCCTCTGTTCCTCCTGCCTCTGTAACATGGGGCTCATTGAATGACTGAGTAAATACAAGGAGCTGAAAAGTCTGAAGAAAGGAGGGACCTCCCTGGTGGTCCAGTGCCTAAGACTCCACACTCCCAGAGCAGGAGGCCCAGGGTTCTGTCGCTGGTCAGGGAACAAGATCCCATGTGCTGCAACGAAGACCTGGAACAGCCAAGTAAATAAATATTTTCTTTTAAAAAGACTAAAAAGAAGATGGTTAAGAAGGAGAAGGGAAGGAGAGGAGGGAGGAAAGATTCCGAGGCAGGCTGAGTGCTCCCTGAACTGCTGCTGGCTCCCCACGATTCCTGAGTCTCCCAGAGTTACAGGACCGTTTTGAAGCGCTGGTCCCTTCTGGACTCAGCCCAAACTGCCTGCAAGCTGCTTTCTTCCCTTCCTCCACGTCTCAAACACACTCAGGGGAGCAGGCCTGCCCTGCAGCACCCACATGTCCTCCCCTCGTCTGCAGGACACGAGAGCTACGTCACCTTCTGCCAGCTGGAGGATGAGGCCGCCTTCACCTGCAGCGCTGACTGCACCATCAGGAAGTGGGATGTGCTGACCGGGCAGTGTCTGCAGGTGTTCCGGGACACACGTCCATTGTGAACAGGTCAGTGGGGCCGGGGGGCTGAGGACTGGGGGACCGAGATGCAGGCTGAGGGACCCCTGCCTGGAGGAACTTAGCTGCTGTGGGGAGCACGTGTGGACACGTGGGGAGGTGGCCAGGAGCACAGGGCAGAAGAAGCCCCAGGACAGAAGTGTTCCCAGGTGTGGCAAGTGCCAACTGCCCAGAGCTGCAGGTGTGTGTGTGTTGGGGGTCTGGGGGGCAGGTTGGGAGGTGGAGGTGCAGACAGGGAGGCATCGCCAACCCTTAGACTAGTGCCTGGACATCCTCGCTGGCCCTACGCACAGCCACTCCCAGCCGGGTGCAGGGAAAGGCCTCGGAGGCGACAGCTCCTGCCGTTGGGAGCAGATTCCAGAGGAAACGGCTTAATTGGTGCCTGATGCTGGACTGGGCGCTTGGAGGAGGAACAGAATGGAGCTTGTTCTGCAGAGGGAGTCAAGGGTGTTTTTCAACCTCTCCTTTCCCTGTTGCTGTTGAAAATATCCCAGCCGCTCCTTCTCATGGAGGTTTGAGTTTTTCCAAAAACGTATCGAGTTTGGGTCTGAGCTGAGCCATGGAAATTCCTTGCTGATCAGATCGGCTGGACAGTATTTCTGTAACTTGGGGCTGTCTCAAATCCCGCCCCCCCGCCCCCTGAGGGACTGCCTGGTAGTAGCTGGAGTCTGGGCACCTGCCCTTGGGCCCTCCTGACCTCAGGGGCCGGGAAGGGTGCCTCTCTGGGGAGTTAACTAGGGCGAAGAACATGCAGCCAGGCGCTGTGGGGGCCATGGTTGCAGGGGATGGGGAGCAAAGGCCGTTTTCAGCCAGTGTGGGCTTTGCGGAGCCTGGGGCTAGGTGGGACCCGTCTAGCCAGCGGGTCCCGCACACAGCGGGTGGAAATGGTGGGCCGGCCTGGTCATTAACAGCCCCAACAGATGGATGCTCCCCCAGGGCAGGAGAAAGGTCGGAGTGTCACACTGACTCAGGATGGTGCTGAGAGGAGAAGGATCCCAGTGGGGACCCCAGGAGAGCTCCAGCCCCCACCTCCTGCAGCTGAGCTCTGATTCCCCCCCCGAAGCCGCCATCCCCTTAGCCAGAGCAGGTGGGGACGAGGGACCTGGGAGGCCAGGCCCAGCCAGGCAGGGGTGGAGGAGGGCTGGGATGAGGACTTGGGTCTCAGCTACTGCTGGCCTCTGCCCAGTGTGCTGTCCCACTTATTTATTTAAATATATATATATATATATATTTTTTTTTTGGTTTCAAACCTTGAGGAATCCTCATTCCCCAACCAGGGATCAAACCCAGGCTCTCAGCAGTGAGTGTTCAGAGTCTTGACCACTGGGCTGCCAGGAAATTAATTCCCTATAGTGGTCTATCTCGAGAAAGAAGTCTGTGACTGAGGAGGAGTGTGGGCCTGGGGGCGACTCCTCTTGTGAGGCTGGGTGCTGCTGGAAGGGCCAACAGAGGAGGGGGCAGGTGGAGAGGGTCCCATCTCAGGTGACTGTATCCACTCGCTCCTCAGAAGTGAAAGTGAAAGTCGCTCAATGTCCCACTCTTTGCAACCCCCTGAACTATTCAGTCCATGGAATTCTCCAGGCCAGAATACCGGAGTGGGCAGCCTTTCCCTTCTCTGGGGGATCTTCCCAACCCAGGGATGGGACCCGGGTCTCCCGCATTGCAGGCAGATTCTTTACCAGCTGAGCCACCAGGGAAGCCCAAGAATACCGGAGTGGGCAGCCCATCCCTTCTCCGGCGGATCTTCCCGACCGTGGAATTGAACCAGGGTCTCCTGCATTTCCAAGTGACTCCTGAGAAGTAAATCTGCACAAAAGTTATGCTCTGCTGAGTACACATGTCCACAAGCAAGCACACGTATGCACTCAAGCACAGACACACACACACCCAGGGACTCCTTTTGAGCAGCTGGCTGTTCTGAACATCTCCAGGTGCGTATTTGCATGGTTACACAGCTGTGCTCCCAAACGTCCGGTGTCCCTGGGTGAGGACGTGGACTTCGCTTCTCATGGCTTCAGAGCAGGGCCAGGTGTGTGAGCTTCTGGGGACACCGGTCCGGCCCGGCGTCCCTGCCATCACAGGCCACGCAGGCGGGACTCGGGCCCCCGGACGTCACCCAGGCTGCCAGGTCGTCACTTGCCTTTAGAAACACCCATGCGGAGAAAACCGCACCTCCCAACATTAGGGACGACGCCAGCGCCTATTGAGAGTGTGCGGGCTGCTTCCTTAACGACTCGTGGGTGGGGGGACCATCCTGGGTGAGAGGTGGGCGGAGGGGCCACTCCACTCCGGGTCCGTCTCTCCTCCTGCCCGTGCTCGGCTCACAGGCGAGACCTTGTTACGGTTTTAACGTTTACCTTTTTTGGCAGCACCGCACAGCATGCGGGATCTCGGTTCCCTGACCGGGGATGGAACCCGTGCGCCCTGCAGTGGAAGCTCGGGGTCCTAACACGGGGCTGCCAGGAAGTCCCCAGGCGAGACCTTTTGAAGGAAGGGGCGTGAGATGATTAGCCTGCATACCTGATAGACAGGAAGCCCCAACTTGCTGCAACTAGAGAAAAGCCCACAGCAACAAAGACTCAGCACAGCCAATACATAAATAAACTTTAGAAAAAGAGGAGTCACAAAGTTTTACTCTGTGGTGGGGGTCCTGATTCCTGTGTCCCCACATAGACGATGCACCCCATTCTAGCTTCAGGCAGCTGCCTCTGGGGGTGAGTGTGTAAACTGGGGTTCACTCTCATGCCCTGTGAAGTTACACACGAAGTTCTAATGTATTTTCTGCTGAGAAATGCTTAGCGTACATCAGAACGGGAGTAAGAATCAGGAATATTTACTGCTTCCCATGGCCTCCCTGGCCGCCTCACTGTCCCTAGGAGAGGGGGTTCAAGATTCCTTGGCCTTGAGATTTTTCTCCGACTCGTGTCTCCCAATCGCTGGGAGCATTTCCGGTTTTCTTATCCATCTCCTGGGCTCATAGAACATGTCAGTCTCCAGTCACAGGGGACCGTGTGCCGGCCTGCCAGGCAGCCCTTTGCTGCCTGACCCCTGACCCTTCCCGTCTCACCACCAGGATCCTGGTCTCTGACAACCAGCTCTTCAGCAGCTCCTACGACCGGACGGCGCGCGCCTGGAGTGTGGACGGGGGGGCAGGTGGCTCGGGAGTTCCGAGGTCATCGCAACTGTGTGCTGACCCTGGCCTACGCTGGGGCCCCCTGCGTGGAGGAGGTGGTGGCCGGGGGCCTCCTGGTGACAGGCAGCACAGACGGCACGGCCAAGGTGTGGCAGGTGGCCAATGGCTGCTGCCATCAGACACTGCGGGGCCACACGGGCGCCGTGCTCTGCCTGGTGCTGGACGCGCCGGGCCGCACGGCCTTCACGGGCAGCGCAGATGCCACCGTCCGCGCCTGGGACATCCTGAGCGGCCAGCAGCTGCGTGTGTTCCGGGAGCACCAGGGCTCCATCATCTGTCTGGAGGTGAGACCTGCCTGACTGCCGGGGACCCCCGGCTCCTTCCGCTGGTCATGCCCTCGGCTCCTTCCGCTGGTCATGCTCCAAGTGGCAGCCCACCCTGGGTCCCAGTCAGCTCAGGCTGTGTAACAAAGTAACCGCAGATGGGGCAGCTGGAACAACAGAGACTGGTTGGCTCACCGTTCTAGAGGCGGGAACTCCAAGAGCAGGGTGGGGGCAGGGTCGGTGTCTGCCGAGGCTCTCTCCTCTGCTCATAGATGGCCCTTCTGTATCCTTGTCTGGTCTTCCCTCTGCATCCACATTTCCTCTTGTAACGACACTCGTCACACTGGATGAGGTTCTGCCCTAGTGCCCTCATTTTAGCTTAATTACCTCTTTTAAAGTTGTTGTTGTTCAGTTGCTCAGTCGTGTCTGACTCTTTGCAATCCCATGGACTGCAGCATGCCAGGCTTCCCTGTCCCTCACCATCTCCCAGAGCTGGCTGAAACTCATGTCCATTGAGTCTGTGATGCCATCCAACCATCTCACCCTCTGTCGTCCCCTTCTCCCTCCTGCCTTCAGTCTTTCCCAGCATCAGGGTCTTTTCCAGTGAGATGGCTCTTCGCATCAGGTGGCCAAAGTATTGGAGTTTCAGCATCAGTCCTTCCAATAAATGTTCAGGGTACTTTTTAAATTCTTACATCTATCTTGCCCATGCCCCATGATGTGTGGGATTCTAGTTCCCCAATCAAGAGATCAAACTTACGTCCCCTGCCGTGGAAGCATGGAGCCCAAATCACTGGACCACCAGCAGGTCCTAATCGCCTCTTTAAAGACCTGCTTGGAAATACGTCACATTCATAGGAATAGGGTGGGGGCTGTCGTTCACACGTGAAGTTTTGTTTCCTTCCTTGTGAGATGAGGATCAGGTCTACCCACAAACTGTGGTCTCTGCACGCATGCTGTCACTTCAGTCGTGTCCAACTCTTTGTGACCCCATGGACTGGAGCCCACCAGGCTCCCTATCCCTGGGATTCTCCAGGCAAGAATACTGGAGGGGGCTGCCATGTCTTCCTCCAGGGGATCTTCCTGGCCTGGGGCTTGAACTCGCGTCTGCCTGCGTCTCCTGCATTGCAGGTGTATTCTTTACCCACTGAGCCACCTGGGAAGCCCAACTGTGACCCATGATTCATAAATCCAGAAGTTCCCAAAAGAAATGAAGTTTTTTCCTTAGCCTTGGCATCAAAACTCACTTGGCGGCAAAGCGCGGCCTGAACAGACATGAGACTCGGGTAGGCCAGCTCCTCCCGCTTCCTGGGAGTACAGGCGTATACTTCGCTGTGGAAACACACGTGTGTTCCTTGAGTCCAGAAGCTCCCGAAACACCTCTGGCTCCGCGGTCGGGATCAGGGATCCTGGACCCGGAGCTGTGCCTCCCTCGGCGGTCATGAGGGTTTCCTGAGTCAACGCAGACACGGTGCCTGTGGTGCAGCCTGCTCTTGACACCCGTCAGCCCGTGATACTTGCTCTGAAGCCTCTGGGGACGCACTGGCCACACTCAGTGGCCTCATCTGCGGGATGAGGTCCCTCCCTCTCGAAATATCCGGGTCTGGGTGTTCTGTCCCAGTTGCGGCCACGGCCTCTTCCTTTCTCCAGGCCGGCTCCCGCACCCAAGATGAGCAGGTTGGGGCTCAGGGCTTGGTGACACTGAGGCTCTAGGAGCCGCCAGGGCAGTGATGGGGGTGTGCTCGAGGTGTCGGGAAGCAGCGTGCGGCCGTCCCCTGGAGAGCCGGGCCAGGAGGCCCGATTTTGGGTTCTGGGGGTGAAGGGCAGCCCTGGGCCCCCAGAACCAGTGGAGTAGAGGTGGTCTCCACTCTGCTTGGACAGAATGACCTCTGACCCTGGTGAACCCCAGAGTGGCCATGTGTCTTTGGTTGTATTAATACAAATGGTGTCTTTCTAACTCAAACCCTGCTTGAGGAAGACTGTGCTGATGGCGTGGGTGCTGAGCTGAAAGCTGGCTGCCTGGTATCTTTTTTTAATTAAAAAAATTTTTTTTTATTGGAGTCTAGCCCCCTGGGGGCTGCCCTGTGTATACTGTGCCTGGTCAGGTCCTTCTGTGTGTGGAGATAAACTTGTGGGTTGGCTTTTCAGAGGCTAGGAGAACAGATGAACCTACCTCTGAGCCATGGGCTTGCATGGGTGTGGTATCCACCCTACGTAGCATCCTCCACCTGCAGCCCACTTGGAACCTTCTGGGAGCAGGGGCGGGGCCCGAGAAATCGGCCAGGCCCCGCAGGGCCTCTGCCTTTCTTCCGCACTAGGGGACGTGTATCCAGGGTCAAGCGAGCCAGCCCCAGAGAGTTCCAGAAGCCAGGTCAGGGTGGAGCCAGGTGTGCACGGGCCTCCTGTGGAGAAGGTGGGCCAGAGCAGAGGCCAGGGCTCATTTCCAGGTAGCAAATTCAAGGTCAAGCCCACTGACCAAGGTCAAGCCTCCCTTACCCCTACTCTTCCCAGAAGCTCCCAGGGTCTGGCTTGGGTGGGTGGTCCTTGTGAAGAAAGAGAAAGTGGAGAGTCTTTCCTGTCCCTTCATATGTTATGCTTTTTAAATTTTTCGTTGTGAAACATTTGAACCATAAAGCATAGCAGACACTAAGACAGACTCTATGTAGCCACCTCTTGAAATGAGATATTAACACTCTGTCATGCTTAGTTGATATCTTTTGAAATACTTTATTCTTTTTATATTTAACTTTTTAAAAATGTACTATACACAAAAGTGTACAAAATGGATTACAATACTTCATGTTTTTTTAAAGAAATATTTCAAAGACAGCCAGACAGGGACAGGAAAGGTGCCGTCAAGTGTGGGGCCGTCCAAGGGTGGTGGGGCGCCTGCCCAACCATCCGTGGCATTGTTGGGGGCACTTGTTCTTTTTCTGCAAAAGCCCCTGGGTAGGGGTTGTTTGGGGGCAGAGGTTGCTATTGCCTTTTAGGTGTACGTTCCAGCTCCTAGGTTCGACCAGGCTGCCGACATGGTTGAATTGATCCTCACGATGGAGGTTAATTTTTCTCATTTGGTACACAAGGAGATGGAAGCTCAGCATGGGTTAAGCAACTTGCCCAGGGTCTCCCAGCTGGTAAGGCTGGAGGCAGGATTTGAACCCAAGACTGAGAGTGTAACCTGGGCTTTTAACAAGCAGCTCTTAAGGGCGTGTCAGGGTCACACGGTGCTCTGCACCTGGCCCTGGGCACCGCCTGGCCCAGGGGATTCTCTCGCGCTGCTCCGGCACAAGGCTTGTCATGAGCCAAGGCGAGGGTGAGGCCTGCCCCCAACGCAGGGCCATGGGCGTGGACCCCGGGGCCTGCGGGCCTCGAGCTGCCCTCTGGGCGATCACCCTGCATGGAGACGGCCTGGGGTCCTGTCCCTTGAGCTGCCTTGGCCGCCGGGAGTCTGGCCCTTGGGACTCACCCTGTCAGGTCCCTCCTCCTGTCTCCCTCTGCCTGGAGCCTCCCTGGTCTCCCCTGGTGCCCCTTGGGGGTCCTTTCAGGAAGCCAGCCCAGGCGAGCCATGAGGCGTCCACCAGCTTGTCAGCCTCTGGGCTCGGGGTTTGTGCTTTCAAAGTGTACTGCTTGATGGTTCTTTTTTTTCTTTAATTAATCATGTGTTTATTTTCAGTTGGGTCTTTGGTGCTCCACGCAGGCTTTCTCTCGCTGCGGGGAGCAGGGGCTGCTCTTGGTTGCGGTGCATGGGACTCACTGTGGTGGCTTCTCTTGTTGCGGGGCACAGGCTGTAGGGCAAGAGGGCTCAGGAGTTGTTGCTTATGTCTTAGTTAGAGGAGAAGGGGACAACAGAGGATGAGATGGTTGGATGGCATCAACGACTCAATGGACATGGGTTTGGGTGAACTCCGGGAGTTGGTGAAGGACAGGGAAGGCTGGCGTGCTGCAGTCCACGGGGTCGCAAAGAGTCAGACACGACTGGGCGACTGAGCTGAACTGATGGGCTTAGTTGCTCCATGGCCAGTGGAACCCTCCCGCACCAGGGATCAAATCCACGTGCCCTGCATTGGCAGGCGGATGCCCGTGCACTGTGCCACCAGGGAAGTCCCTGCTTGCTGGTTCTGGGGCACATGTGCCAGGCCCTGCATCATCAGGACCCCTGCTTTGAGCAGGAGGCGTCCCTCCCTTTGCCGCAGCTGCTGTGGACCCTCCGTGCCTCCTTTGTGGACCAGAGCGGGCAGAGGTGTGGAGGCCATGGGGCCCAAATCCACCACTGGGGTCTCTGCCTCACATGCTCCCCTTGAGAGGTCTGAGAATCCCAGGGGGCAGCCTGGAGAGTGTGGTCACTGGAGGTCTGGGGCTGCCTCTGGGAGGGACACGGAGGGGGGAACAGTCAAGAAACACTGGGGCCAGTGGCGATCAGCTGGCAGGAGGCAGATGGTGCTGGGCAGCGTGAGGAGGGGGCCCTGGAGGGCAGATCTCCCATAAAGAATGAGGGGGATCCGCTTGGGGTCACCTCCCGGGCAGAGAGGACTTGTAAAGGGGAAGACGGTGTGTGTCCAGGGTCCTCTAAGGACAGTGGGGACATAGGAGCCTGGGGAAGCCGGCCACATCCCAGACTCCATGTACAGGGCCCGAAAGGCCGAGAGCAGGTGGGGGCGCCAAGCAGGAGCCCTGCCGCCATCAATGGTGGCACAGACGGAGGGAGGACTCAGGTGAGGCTCCGGATCCTGCTAGAGCGCTCGGGCAGGCGGATGTCACCTTGGCCCTGTCCTGGGGGAATGGATGCCAGTAAGAGAAGCCAGAAGCCAGGCTCCATTGGCCAGGCCAGTCATAACCCCAGTAGGACTGCAGGGCAGGGCCTGGGAGGCCCAGGCCCAGCTGGTTGCCCACTTGGTCCACAGGAAACCCCGAAGCCTCTGTCTTAGCGATTAGACCTAGGCCAAGTCTGACCTGTGCGGTGGCTGGGGTGGGAAGAGGAGGTGGGCCAGAGTCCTATCCTCCGGGATTTAAACTAGGAGATGATAAGGGGCCACTGAATCAGGAGTGGGTGGTGGCAACGTCAGGCGCGTGTGCTCTGCCCACCACCCCTTGCCCCCGGAGAAAGGCCTCCTTTTCCCTAAGCCTCCAGGGGTTCCAGGCCCCAGCAGTGCAGTCCCTGGCTCTCTCCGGGGCTTGTCGCCTGCCCCCCGTCCTCCTGGGCTCTGCCAAGTGGAGGAGACCTGGTGCCATACCCAGCTGGTGGCAGCTGGGGACCCACCCGCTGGCGCCTCCTCACGCCCCCCTGCCCTTGTCTCTGCGGGCCATTCCTCACCTCCTGCAGCACCCAGCAGGGGGCGGAGGAGGCATGCGGGAACTGGGGAAGCCTGTCTCCAAAGGCGGGGGCCAGGACCCCATGATGGCCCCTGGGTGTCCAGCTCTGGTCCCAGCAGAGGGCTACCTCACACATGCCACAGCCAGTCAGGTTATTTCTAGGCCTTTCTCTCCCGCGTGCCCTCCCTGGAGCAGAAGTCCAGCTTGAACGCCCTGCCCTGGGAGCCTTTTTTCTCAGCTGGGACGATCCTAAGACCTGCAGTAGCTACAGGTGGATTCCCATGACCTTCCCCGGGGCCAGGCTGTTCTTCAGTAGGAAACTGCTGATGTGGTAATGGCAGCAGCGGCAGCCGACATTTCCTGGCCCCTGCAGTTAGGGTGCTGAGCACTGTGTGGTTGGGTCTGAGCCCCACGAGGAAGGGGCTGGCATGGTCCTCACTGTGGGTGAAGCGGCTGAGAGTAGAGTCAGTGAGTTGGCAAAGGGCCAAGGGCCAGTGAGGCTCTGCAGCCAGGTCTGATGCCTGCAAGCCCGCCTGACCCAGAGGAGGTGGGGGGTGGGCAGCATGACCTCGGGCACCGGAGTAGGCGACCAGGTGGGACCCCCGGGCAGGGGCATTTCTGGCTCGTCCACAGTTTCTCCACTAAGGCCTGCATGTGCCCCTCCTCGCTTACACAGAGAGGTTTGGAGGGGCTTCTGAGCCGGCCTGCTGTGTCTGGTGCCAACCCTCCCCCCACCCCCACCCCTGCAGCTGGTAAACCGGCACGTATACTCGGGCAGCGCCGACAGGACGGTCAAGTGCTGGCTGGCAGACACCGGCGAGCGCGTGCGCACGTTCACGGCCCACAGACACAGCGTGAGCGCCCTCAAGTACCACGCGGGCACCTGTAAGTGACCCCACACTCCCCAGAGCCCCAGCCTGCCTGTCCCGTCACGCCTCACCCCCAGCATGTCCGCTCTCAGCCAGGCTTCTCTGCTTCCGCTGACTCCACTCTACCCTCCTTGAGCCTCAGCTGCAGCTCAGTTTGGGTGGCGGCCAGGAGTGGCAGCCGTGCCTCCTTTGTGCCTGTGTTTGTTCCTCCAGCCAAACAAGTTCCAAATAAGGGTGTGGGGGCCTCTCCCCACCTTTACCCACTACGATGTACAGTGACCTGCGTGTTCAGAGAACCTCCAGTTAAGAGCGGGCCACAAGGGCACATTCTGATTCTCGAGTGAGACAGTGACGCTGCTTAACTCCAGCCAGACTTGAGGGGCCCATGGGTTTAGCCTCACTTGACATTAGGTTTGACTACAGAGAAGAGAAGATCCAGATAGCAAGGAATTTAAATGAGACAGTGGTTTATTCTCTCAGGTAGAAGAATTTTAGAGACTGGTGTTCTAGGCTGAAATGGATGGCTTCACAAAGATGTTAGACACCCAGTTTCCTTTCTTGACTTTGCTTCAGGATCCTTAGTACATATCATCTATCTTTAAGGGGGGACTTCGTGGTTCAAGAGAGCTGCTGGTGTACCAGCCATCATGTTTTAGGCAAGTGGGAAGAAGAGGAGGAAAGGGCAAAAGGATATGTCTTCTAGATGAGTAGACCCCTTTAAAGGTCTTTTCTGGAAATTCCACCCAAAGACTTCTGCATACATCTCTCTGACTACTGCCTGTAAAAGAGACGGAATAATAAAACCTCTTACTGGGGATACTGCTGCCAGGACTAATCAGTTATTTTGGAAGAAAAGAAGGGTAGAGTGGCTTACTGGGTAGTCAGCAAGCACTCTATCCCGCAGATCTCAAACTCTCACATCTGGGTTTTCCTGGCTCTCTCCACGTGGCTTGCCATGTTTACAGCCCAGACACACCCAGAAGACAGGCATTGTGCTGGGAAACAAAAACGCACAACCTGACCACTCCTAGATGGGAGTGGGGCCCCACGTTCCTGGACATTTCTTCCCTAAAACAATCCCCAATGTTATATTTTTCCATCAGCACCCTCCTTTTCCCAGTTTTCTCTCTCTCTCACACACACACACACACATACACAGCAGCAGCAGCAGCAACAGCCAGAAGCCAGCCCCACGTGGAGCTGAGCCTGAGAACTGTCCTTTTAGCACAGGAATGAGGGAGCAGCCTGGGCTGGAGGAGGAGTCACAGAGGAAAATTCAAGTGGACTTCACAGCACAGGTGTTAAATGAAGATAGAACGGATTTCCAAAAATAGTGCCCAAGATGCCCTCAGGACTTAGATGTCTGATGCACAAAGATGATCCCCCAGGCCTCCCAGTTTCTGTATCCAAGGCTAAGTGATTATGGCTCTGCTCCTGCCAGGGTCTCTAATTTAGAGAAGAACGTTGTCCAGAGCGCCTCCCTGTGGCAGCAGCTGGAATGAAACCTGCCGCTGTAGCAGATCCCATAGACCCTACCTGCTCGCTGCTGGCTGTTAAGGAAGGAACTTGGCCGTTGGTCTTTGCCATCAGGCTGCAGGATAATCAGACCAAATTCCAGACCCTCTTCCCACACTCAGGGTGCCCAGTAACACTGGTGGAAGGGGCGGCGGGAAAGGAACTGAAAAGGCTGGCAAACAAAACTTCCCTTTCAGGCCCACATTCATTAGCTTTAGCAGAAAACCTGGGAATGGGCGGGTGACACAGGGAGCGGCGGAAGGAATAGACAGTGCAAGAACAGGGGCCCCCGAGGGTGCTTCCTGCGGCTCACGCAGGCCGCTGGGTGGCTGTAGCAGGTGGTTTGGGTACCACACTCGGGGCACTTCCTGCTGCAGCACAGGTCCTCCAGCCGAGGACGACTAGGAGTTGATGCAAAAGGAGCCCAGCGCCCTTGTCCCCAGGTGGGACAACTCAGACAGTCACCTACCTGCTCACTAACGCACCTGCATGGGGAGTCCTTCCTGTTTCTCTCCTCACTTCTTGGAATGCCCTGCCAGATGAACTGTTTGCATTCAAATCGTAGTGTCAAGGTCAGCTGCCGGGAGAACCCAGGCTAAGGTAGTGAGTGGACAAGGGAGTTCCTCTGGCCAGTGCTCTCAGTGGGATCCCTGGCCACCGCCAGCATCACTTGACTGGAGGGTTCTCAGGCCCCCCGCAGACCCCCTTAAATCAGAAACTCAGGTGGGCCCAGCCATTTCTGTCTCTTCCTGACCCGGAGCCCAAGGGCGGTGGGGCCGCCGCAGCCCTGCAGAGCTGGCTGCGGTCCATGTGGGGCGCCTCGGGACCCCGGCTCCTCACGCTGACCTTGAGGGAACCGTACTAAAGACAGTGAAGGTGCCACCTCCTTCCTTTCAAGGGGCTTGGGCTGTTTGCCATTTGCAATTACGACATCCCCAGGAGGCGAGCGGATGGGGCTGGGAGAGGGTCTCCGTCACTCTCCGTCCCCCCGCCCGTCCACGCCCCCCACCCCCGCCCCGCGGAGCCCCGAGGGGGCGAGGGCGCGAGGCCAGCGGCGCCGTGTGTCCACAGTGTTCACGGGCAGCGGGGACGCCCGCGCGCGCGCCTTCGACGCCCAGTCCGGAGCGCTGCGGAGGGTGTTCCGCGGCCACGCCTTCGTCATCAACTGCATCCAGGTAGGCGCTCCGCCCCTCCCCGGGCCCGCGGCTGGCTGGCAATGGTTGGTGGAGAGCCCGCGGAAGGGGAAGGGCTGAGGGGCCCCCACCCCACCCTCCCGGGCAGCCGCGCGCGCCCGCGGGCAGAGCCTCCCCCGGCCCAGGTCGGCCGGGGGCGAGCCCGGAGCCGCGGGGGAGCGGGTGGGGGCGGCGGGGCGCCCCCGCTGCCGGCCGCCCACGCCCCGCGCCCGCAGGTGCACGGCCAGGTGCTCTACACCGCCTCGCACGACGGCGCGCTGCGCCTCTGGGACGTTCGCGGCCTCCCGCCGCCCGCGCGCCGCCGCCCCCAAGCGCAGCCTCTCGCGACTCTTCAGCAACAAGGTGGGCTGCGCCGCCGCGCCGCTGCAGCCGGCCTGAGACGCCCCGCGGCGCCCCCGGCGCCCGGACCCCGAGGGCAGGCTGGCGCGGCGGGTGGTGCTTCGCCCCCGCGCCGGCGGCCTGCCGAAGCCCTCGCCCGCCCGCCCGCCCCCACCCCGACTGCGTCCCCGGCCCGCCCCCTCCATCCGTCCTTCCCTGGACCCTCCCGCGACTCTCAGGGTCCCCAGCCGCCCGGGCTCCGGGCGCCCGAGGTCCCCGGAAGCCAAGTCTTTTCCTGCTGAGCCTGACGGACGCTTCAAAAAGGCACGGACTGGGGTTTTCCCCTGGCGGTCCAGTGGTTCTGACGGCGCCTTCACGGTCGGGACCCTGGGTGCAATCCCCGGTCGGGAGCTAAAATCCCACAAGCCGCGCCCAGGACAGAACCCCACGGATTGCTGTTATTTTGGCAGATCATCCGCTTGTGAAGGATGAAGTAACAGGTCCTTGAAAGTGCCTTGTGGTGCATCGCCTTTGTCCTGCGCCCTCTCAGAGGGCCAGGAGAGTGCCTGCGAAGCTGGGGCCTGGCCCACCCCCCCGAGGGTGAAGTCCTCTGCCTCTCCAGTGCCACTGCAGTGTCCCTGAGTTGGGGGGTGGCAGGAGGAAGGCCAGGGGGCAAGGAGTCAGCCCCGTGGTCTGCCTGGGCGCCGGCGGGGACCCACTGCTCCTCCCGCTGGCACAGAGGGGGCCCCTTCTCTCAGGTGTGGACAAGGCAGGCCCTAGGGGTGTGCAGGGGAAGCCCCTGCGTGGGGCTCAGGCTCTGAGAGGCCCTGCCTCAGCGGCTCCCTCACACCTGGCAGGGGGCCCTCTTCCAGCCCCTCTGCTGATGCCCGCAGTCCACATCCATGGTGCCCTCCAGGCCCAGCCCTGGCTGGCCACGTCGCAAAAAAAAGGAAATGCTGCAGAGACAGTGTCCGCCCTTGAGAGCTGAAAAGTGAAAATGAAGTCGTTCAGTCCTGTCCGACTCTCTGCGATGTTATTTCTTGTAGCCCGCCGGGCTCCTCCATCTGTGGGGTTTTCTAGGCAAGAATACTGGAGTGGGTTGCCATTTTCTTCTCCAGGGGATCTTCCCCACCCCTGGGATCGAACTCAGATCTTCCACATTGCAGGCAGACTCTTTACCCTCTGAGCCACCAGGGAATCCCCTTGAGAACTGAGCATCTTGCTAAAGGCAAGCCTCCCCAGGCAGAGGCAGCCCATGATGCAGAGAGGTGGGTGTGGGTGCAGAAAGGTGTCTTGATGCCAGACGCACCCCGGGGTGCCCAGGTCCATGCCTGGTGGGTAAGGACGCTGACCCTCTGGCCACATGAACAGATCACAGTACTGACTCCAGGGGGCGGTAGAAAGCCCGGCGCTACCTCTGTGACTGTGCTCTGGGCCACACCCCCAAACTCTGGGAAGCCAGGGGCCTAGCCAGAGAACAGGCTGGCTGGTGAGAAGGACCTGCAGAAGCAGTGTCACCCCGCCTTCTTCAGGTGGGACGCAGCACCCAGGATGAGGGGTCCCTGGGGGCTGCCCACCGGGTCTGGGAGCGCTCACTTCCTAGCGGTTCTCCAGGGCCCGAGGCTGCAGCTGCCAAGGACAGGCCCTCCCAGTCCTGAGGGGCTTTCCAGGAAGCTGAAGTTCGTTCCAGGGAGGGTGGTCAGAGAGAACCCCCTTGAGTACCTGCGCTGATGTTCATAGTCACCTTCTCAGACTGTGTCGCTGGCAGAGGCAGTGTGAGTGACCACTCGCTCCTTGGAGCTCAGATGCTGCTGCTTTCCTGTCTGGACAGCACGCCGCACGCATGGCGTCTTCTCCAACCACATGCCTCTTCCCTCACTCTACCCTGAGAAACAGCCCCTGGGCGCAAATCCTGCAGTGGGCTGCCGCATTCGTTTTCTCCAGCCTGCCTCTCCAAGAATAAGAAATGGAAAACTATTTTGCATGTATACAGCATATTTGGGTACATTGTATTTCAGTAATTTGTGTGTGCACTCTGGTTTGGGCATCAGGGTGATGGTGGCCTCATACAGTGAGTTAGTTTGGAGGTGTTTCTTCCTCTGCAGGAACAGTTTGGAATAGTTTCAGAAGGATGGGTTTAACTCGTCTCTAAATGTTTGGTAGAATTCACCTGTGAAGCCATCTCCTCGTGGACTTTGGTTTGTTCAGTGAGATCAGTTGCTCAGTTGTATCTGACTCTTTGCAACCCCATGGACTGCAGCACACCAGGCTTCCCTGTCCTTCACCATCTCCCGGAGCTTGCTCAAACTCGTGTCCGTCAAGTTGGTGATGCCAAAAACATTTGGTTGGGTGTTTTTAAACCACAGATTCAATTTTAGTACTTGTAATTGGTCTGTGTTTTCTGTTTCTCCCTGGTTCAGTCTTGGGAGCTTGGACCTGAGAATCCTGGGCAGCTCTTCCAGGCTGCTCATTTTATTGCTGCGCAGTTGCTTTCAGTAGTCTCTTACGGTCCTTTGTACTTCTCTAACTTTTCCTTTTTCATTTCTAATTTTACTGATTTGGGCCCTCTCCCCCTTTTTCTTGATGAACCTGGCTAAAGGTTTATCGAGTTTATTGAGTAGGGCTTTGCTAGATGTTGAGGAAGCTATAAAGACCATATAACCACAGGTTGTTTCTTTGCCTTTGGTAGTATACCCTTGCCTCTGATAAATCCCTTTAGTTGGGTAGGGGAAGGACAGGAAGCACTCACGGGATTCATGGGCGGGAAAACAGGGACAGGACATGGTGGTGTCACCAAAGCAAAGAGCAGGCTGCGCTTCACATAGGTGATGGGGTCAGCTCTGGCCGCGTGCAGCGCGCTCTGGCCACAGTGCCTGCAGCCTCCGCTGACCCCCTTGGCCCACAGGCCTGGCCATCCCACCCCTGCGTGGAGCCCTCCATGGCCCCACCAGGTGCCACTCACGTCTGGAGCCCTGCCTGCCTCTCAGGGTGCTCTGTAGTTGGACTTGGCAATCTTTCCAACCTGTCTCGCACCCTCTGGTGGGCCTAGGACAGCCCCTGTGACTTCATGAACACGGCACACTCAGCCTGGTCCACCCCCTACTGGAATCTCATTGTTCCACATCCGCAGTGTCCTTTCCCTCTGACTCTCCAAGGAGAACCACCCCCAAAGCCTGTCTCCTCTGTGATTTCAGGCTCAGCACCCTTCCTCCTGTTTAACAGCTTTTTCATCACAAATGTCCTTTGCTCTCTTTTGCATCCCAGAGCAGGGAGCGATGCTTGATCACCGCCTGTCAGGTGTCACACGACCAGCTGGAGGCACATTCAGGGCTAACACCTGTCAGCGTGTGCGGATGGGCAGCCCTGCTGGTGGACAGCGCACACCCGTGCCGTCCTGAGCTCCAGAACGGGCTTCTCTGTGTCTTCACACGCAAGTGGAGCGGGAGAACTGCCAGTGTGGCTTCGCTCCCCTAGCCTTTGCCATGGTCAGTAAGCAGCAGCTGGGGAAACGAGAAGCCACACCCAGCCACGCCCAGGGCAGCACCTTGTGAGCCAAACGCTACAACCCAGGCCCCAAATCCAAGCCTGACTTGGTCTTACACGAGGCTGGGACCCCTCACGGCCTCGGCCATCAGGCGAGGAAGCACCACCACCACCACCCCGCCCCCCACTCCCTCCCCGCGGCCCAGAGCCTCTGTACACTTGAACTTTTAATGACAGTCACTGATGACCCTCATGGGGAAGCCAATGGAAGCTGACATCTCCAACCTAAATGAAGCTCTAGACCACCCGGATATTGTCATCACACAAACCGTTTGGGAATTTGAGTAACTCACCACAAAGTTAGGCTGACAATTTTGGAATGTATCTTCCATCTTTTATTTTCGCCTATACCATCCATTTTTGAAAGAATGACAAGAAGAGATTTCCACCCGTTTACAGTAGCCTGCTGTCCAAGCTTTATGATTTCTGAAAAAGCAGAAGCACTTCAGCCAGCCCCTCAACAGCAACTGTGTGACCCCTCTGCCCTCAGTTGCAGAGCTTCGAACAGGGCAGGAGGTCTTAGAACACACCTGGCGCGCGTTTCTTTCCACACAGGCTTCTCCCAGCTGCGTCCTGGTGCTGCTGAGGGTCTTCATTTAGTAACACGCTTACAGAGGAAGGCATGGTCAACTCAGAACAGTTACTTGAGCTGTTAAAGAGGCTAGTAACTACATACCTTTAGAAAGAGTCTTCTGTATTATACCCAACCCCCCCACAAAGACATGGAGAAAATAGATCTTAAATCTGATAGGCATCCCAGCCAGCAATGGATTTACTATGACAGCGCTGCATCTGAGAATGCTAATTAAAAGTAAGCTGCTTTGGCTGGCATTTAAGACTTTCCCATTTAATAAGAGATTTTGTATCTGTAAAGAACTCTGAATATACATACATTCTCAATTTCCACCCAGAATTTCAAGTGCCTGCTTTGCTGAGTGTTAGTTGCTCAGTCGTGTCCCAACTCTTTGTGGCCCCACGGACTGTATGTAGCCTGCAAGGTTCCTCTGTTCCTGGAATTCTCTGGGCAAGAATACTGGAGTGGGTTGCCATGCCCTTCTCCAGGGGATTTTCCTGACCCAGGATTGAACCCAGGTCCCCCGCACTGCAGGCAGACTCTGTACCGTCTGAGCCACTGGGGAACTTCTACTTAACTAAGCACAAAAACACTGCTGTTTCGGGCTGAAGGCCTCTGTCATGGTCTGGTGTGGCTGCTATTGCCGATGCCTTGTCTCTAAAAGGCCCCCAAAGCGCCTGGAACCGTTGAGGCTCTAAGGGACACGTTCAGGAAGCGGCAGAGGGTGGAGGAAGAGGCAGGGCTGTTTCGTGGGAAGGAGACGACTGTGCACTGGGTTCCAGAGGGCAGGAGTGCAGGGGCGAGGGTAAGGACGGGAGACACGCCCACCTCTCCCTCCCCAGCCGCTCTTCCTGCAGCCCTCCCCGGGAGCCACAAGCAGGGAGGGTGGCGCTCAGGCCGCAGAACCTGAAGGCAGCGGGCGACAGCGAGGTCAGGCCAGAGGCGGCTCAGTTCCCAAGGCCACCCCTGGGGGCCGGCACTCTGTCCCACCCCCCCGTCTCTCACTCTCTACATCCCTGTTCCCTGCCTGCCCCTCCTACACCCGAGGAAGCAGCACTTTGCAGCAAAATCAGTAAAAAGGAAGAAGACCTGCATTACACCTTGAAAACGATAGAATATTTATAAGCAGAAACTTAAAAGTTATTTCTGTTCATCGCTTAGTTTTTCTTTGCTGCTGACTTTATGTTCTCTACATAGGATAAGTACTCTGCAATAATAATCTCTTCGTCTTCCAGAGTTGAGTCAAGGTAGTCTTCTTCATGTTCTGGGATGTCTTCCAGGATCTCATTGACAGCCTCGGTCTCCATGTCTTCGTCTGTTGAGGCACTAGAGGTGCCTACAGTAAAGAAGCGTGGGCATCGAGAGCTCAGGGAGACAAAGAGAAAGGAGCGTCCAGGGAGACTGAGCTGACCCTCAGCTCTGCCTTCACTGGCCACAGTACCGAGCGGCCCATGGGGCAGACGTCTAGGGACGCCCTGATCAGCTCCCCGCTCAGGCCCTGACGAGGCACCCCCTCCACCCGCCAGCTCCCACTTGGTGCTCTGACACCCCGGACCCACCTGCAGAGTCGGACGGGGATGTGGACGGTGTGGACGAAGAGTCTTCCGCCGAGAGCTGCAGGTCGGGAGGAAGTCTTCCTCCATTGTGGACCAGAGTCTGCGCTGCCAGCTGGACGTTACCCCTGAACACCCTCAGGGCCGCCTTGGCCGCAGCCGCATCGAAGCCCATGTACACCAGCTGGGGAACAGGGAGGCGGCGGCTTCACGGGGCCCACTGCACAGAGCGGATGCACCCCCACATGGGGCCGGGGGAGTCTGATCCTGGTGGCGAGGGTGTGTGGGGAAAAGTTTGAAACCCACCGCATGCCTGAACCACCGGCTTCCTCCGCTAATGTGCGCAAGGGGCAGCTTGGAAGGAGGGGGACCTGGGCCAACCGCGCCAGGAAGTCACCTCGGAAAGGCAGCCAGCTCGAGCCAGAGGCTGTGCTGTCCGTCTGCCTAGTGAACAGGCTCGTTGGTTAAGTGTTGCCGGCAGGCTAATGGGACGGGGGCCCAAACCGGACAGTCACCACAGTGACCCCCTTGCAGGTCACAGGCAGGGAGACGGGGCGGTCAGGAGACGGGTCAACGCACAAAGAGGCGTGTGTACAGGAGAGGAGCAAGTCCGAAGAACACCCTCGTGTTGCCTCCTGGGTGTCCTACTCTGAAGGGCATGCCGTGGTCTGCTGCCCCCCGGGGTGGGGGGCCCGCTGGTCACACTGGGAGCCCAGGACTTGGCCTTACCGGGCCTCCAGCCACGCCACCCCCAGCCAGGCCCACTCGAGGTGGTGCCTGCAGAGGGGTGCGGTGCACGCTCACTTACTTGGTCAATGTTTTCCTGAGATGGACTTTGCTGACGGTTGTTGCTTTCCGGAGCTGAATCATTTAACCACCACATCTGAGGATTATGGAGAAGAATCTAAAAACACACAGGAATACCCTTTGCTCATCCCTAATGTCTGCTCAGTCCCTTGGGCGCAGACTACGCACCTGTCACACGCTGAGCAGACGCAGCTGTGGGATGCACAGACAAGCGCAGGCAAGTGTGGTGAGCGAGGCCAAGGGCACTGCAGGAGCAGAGAAAAGGGACTGCAACCAGGCAGGGGCTGGGGAGGAGGCGCCTGTTCAGAGAAGGCTCCTGCCAAGGGGCCCGACTGAGTCGAGGTCTGAAGGATGGACAAGATTATTTAGGCAAAAAGGTCTCATCTGAGGAAGCAGGAAAGGGTTTGAGAGAGTGGGCAGAAGGATCCCAAACAGAAACAGATGTTTTGTTAGAGCTTAGCCTTAGGGATGACAAGGTCGTAAAAAGCTACAAACAGAAAGCTATCAAGGCAGTCCAGGGTAGCCTGCTAAGGTCATTCTTCTCTGGACGGTGATGTGCTCTAGGTTTAAAATGTCATGGAGAAGAGCAGAGGTCTTCAGACCTGGATTTCTGTTACATGATACTTACTCTCAACCTCATAAAGCTCTTTTGGGGAATTTCCCCTTTAACCTAAATAGTTCTATATTCAAATGTATTTTTGTCCTATTTGTGTAATTAAAGGAAAAGACCCTGATCCTGGGAAAGACTGGGGGCAGGAGAAGGGGATGAGAGGATGAGATGGTTGGATGCCATCACGGACTCGATGGACATGAGTAAGCTCTGGGAGTTAGTTGGTGATGGACAGGGAGGCCTGACGTACTGCAGTCCACGGGGTCGCAAAGAATCAGACGCGACTGAGCGACTAGACTGAACTGACTGTATAATTAAAAACTGGTTTTAAGCCCCATCAGTCACTCCACGTATTCGAATATTTTTTATTTCTCTGAGAAATCAGAGAAATGAAAGTGCTTCAAGCTGCCACCACTTCTCCATCTGCCGGGCCCCCTCCCGTGATCCCCACCACCCAAGCCTACAGTCATGCTTCCCCACGATGCTGGGGGGTCCCACACGGTTGCTCTGACCCCACTGTGCTCTCCACCCATCTGTGGGCTCCCCAAGGGCAGGCGGGGCTTCACCCTGCTTCGCCTGTTGAGAATCAGCACAGTGCCTGCCCTCATTAAGCACCAGTCTGCTCCGTGAACACAAATCAGGAGGATATGGACCCAGGCAGAGCACAATGGTGCCCACTCCAGCACTCTCGCTTGGAGAGCCCAGGGACGGGGAGCCTGGTGGGCTGCAGTCCATGGGGTCGCTGAGGCTCAGACACGACAGAGTGACTTCACTTTCACTTTCCACTCTCATGCACTGGAGAAGGCGATGGCACCCCATTCCAGCACTCTCGCCTGGAGAATCCCAGGGACAGGAAGCCTGGTGGGCTGCAGTCCACGGGGTCGCACAGAGTCAGACACGACTGAGCGACTTTACTTTCACTTTTCACTTTCATGCACTGGAGAAGGAAATGGCAACCCACTCCAGTGTTTTTGCCTGGAGAATCCCAGGGACGGGAAGCCTGGTGGGCTGCCATGTATGGGGTCGCACAGAGTCGGACACGACTGAAGTGACTCAGCAGCAGCAGCAGCAGCAGCAGAGTTACACTACTCATCTGGACCCTGAGCTTCTGACTCACTGCTGAGAATTTCTTTAAAAGGTCCTGTTGCCAACATGTACTACTAATTACATGATAAAATTAGATATTCAAATAAAACATTTTAAGTCAAAAAAACTACACTGAAACTTCAACCACCTTTCTCTTCTTCCATGTTACTGTGAAGCTCCTTCTGTTGCAAACAGAAACCTCACCTGAGTTCTCGCCCTGGGAGCCCTGCCGCATTGGGAACGCGCCCCCAGCTGGGTGGGGTGCACCATTCCCGGCTCGGCCACTGGGTGCAAAAGCGAGACCTCTGACCCTTGGATCCAAAGCAGGAATGAAGGGGAGCCAGACCACAGCAGCAGGGCTCCTGGTGCCATGAAGTACCAGAGAGCCGCTTAGATGAGAAAGTGGAGGAGACAGCACCTGGGCCGGGAGCCAGGCTGCTCTGAGAGGCCAGAGGCCAGGGTTACCTTCAGGGCCTCCTCTAGGTTCCCGCTGGCCTGATGGAGTGCCTGCCTGGCTGCTCGCGTGGAGTAGCCCATTCCTTTCAAATGGTTAATGTTCTCCAAGCGGCGTCTTTTCTTCTCTCTTTCCTCCTTCTTTATTTGGTCCAGTTCCTTTAGGGAAACAGCAAAGTCACCAAGTTAGGGATTGTGATTTTGTAGATCAGTGTCGTGTCCTCTTCCCACCTCAGTCCTAATCAGGAGAATTCTGAGCTTGTTTTGAAAACAAGTGTCTTTTTATTTTTATGCATGTATTAAAAAAATAATTTTTTTGCATGTATTTATTTTTTTGGCCAAACGTGGGGCTTCTGGGATCTTAGTTCCTTGACCAGGGACTGAACCCAGCATGGGCAGTGAAAGTGCAGAGTTTTAACCAGCAGACTGCCAGGGAATTCCCACAAGTATCATTTTAAAAGGACTTCTGCTGCTTAAAAAAAATAAAATGAGTTCGAAAACCACTAACTGAATCCAGCCTCATCATTTTGCCAATGAGAAGACAGAAATCTCTCAAGGCAGCTGGGTGACCAGGTCAAGGTCATCAATGACCGCAGAGCTGGGAGACGGCCTCTTGTACATTCTAGACGTGGTCGGTCCTTGGCCCAACGTGGGGAGGACAGCAGAGAAAACAGCCTTTTCTCCTCTGATGTATCTGTTCCTACCTCCACAACTCAGCCCAAGCACAAGGGTCCCTTCTACATTCTCAGAGCAGGATCACAGCTTCACTGCTCAGGAAAACAAGGGAATCCTCGCCCCAGACCAAGCATTCCCAGCTGGCAGCAGGACCAGGAGGATGGAGTGATTGCCCCAAACGTTTCCAGAGATGAAGACCTCCCCCGCCTGTATGCTCCTGTTTACACCACTGGAGAACCTGCCTGTGAACAACTGGGCCAAGGACAGCCCCGCAGCTCTGCAGACAGGCGCCCCCACTGCACCTGGATGCTGTCCGCACCCCCACCACATCCTCTAATGCCTCCCTGGCCATCTCCCCACTCCAAGGCCTTCTGCACAGGCCCGTCAGCTCCCACACCTACTCAGAACCCACACTGGCCCCCTCGAACCCAAAGAGGCAGCCCCAGCTCCCAGACACCAGCTCCACCTCCAAGATGACCTCTCCTGCTTCCCCACAGAACCCACTCGGGCCAGCAGAAGTATTCTTATCGCTCACATGTCAACTTGCATTCACACGCACACACCATGTTAAATGCCTTTACCCTGTTTCATCCTCTGCTTTCAATCCCAGCTTCTTCCATTTATATTTCAAAGGCTAAGAAGCATGAGGAACCTTTAAGCAGAGGAAGACGCTGCCAAGCCAGCCAGCAGACACACGGGCCTCAGGCCTCTTCTGTCTCAAAGCTGACACAAAGCTGGGGCCTCAAAGGAGACTTTTCCCTTAGTCACAAATGTCTAAGTCAGTTCTCTTTTAACCACACAGATACACGCTATTCCTCCTTACACGAGGATTAGGAAAATAAACCAAGGAAATGACAGTGAGTCTTGCACTGCAATATTCTGGAGACACGGTAAAGTCAAATGTTATGAGAGAGACCTGCTCAGAAACAGTTCAGTTCAGTCGCTCAGTCGTGTCCGACTCTTTGCGATCCCATGAATTGCAGCACGTCAGGCCTCCCTGTCTACCACCAACTCCCAGAGTTCATGTCCATTGAGTTGCTGATGCCATCCAGCCATCTCATCTCTGTCGTCCCCTTCTCCTCCTGCCCCCAATCCCTCCCAGCATCAGAGTCTTTTCCAATGAGTCAACTCTTCCCATGAGGTGGCCAAAGTCCTGGAGTTTCAGCTTTAGCATCATTTCTTCCAAAGAAATCCCAGAGCTGATCTCCTTCAGAATGGACTGGCTGGAT
This sequence comes from Nanger dama, assembly GCA_917880005.1. Lineage (NCBI taxonomy): Eukaryota > Metazoa > Chordata > Mammalia > Artiodactyla > Bovidae > Nanger > Nanger dama. The sequence continues at coordinate 5,986,371 of CAKJTW010000098.1, forward strand.
CTCCTTGCAGTCCAAGGGACTCTCAAGAGTCTTCTCCAACACCACAGTTCAAAAGCATCAATTCCTCGGCGCTCAGCTTTCTTCACAGTCCAACTCTCACATCCATACATGACCACAGGAAAAACCATAGCCTTGACTAGATGGACCGTAGTCGGCAAAGGAATGTCTCTGCTTTTTAATATGCTGTCTAGGTTGGTCATAATTTTCCTTCCAAGGAGTAAGCATCTTTTAATTTCATGGCTGCAGTCACCATCTGCAGTAATTTTGGAGCACCCAAAAATAAAGTCTGATACTGTTTCCCCATCTATTTCCCATGAAGTGATGGGACCAGATGCCATGATCTTTGTTTTCTGCATGTTGACCTTTAAGCCAACTTTTTCACTCTCCTCTTTTACTTTCATCAAGAGGCTTTTTAGTTCCTCTTCACACTCTGCTATAAGGGTGGTATCTTCTGCATATCTGAGGTTATTGATATTGCTCCCGGCAATCTTGATTCCAGCTTGTGCTTCTTCCAGCCCAGCATTTCTCATAATGTACTCTGCATATATGTTAAATAAGCAGGGTGACAATATACAGCCTTGATGTACTCCTTTTCCTATTTGGAACCAGTCTGTGGTTCCATGTCCAGTTCTAACTGTTGCTTCCTGACCTGCATACAGGTTTCTCAAGAGGCAGGTCAGGTGGTCTGGTATTCCCATCTCTTTCAGAATTTTCCACAGTTTATTGTGATCCACACAGTCAAAGGCTTTGACACAGTCAATAAAGCAGAAATAGATGTTTTTCTGGAACTCTCTTGCTTTTTCCATGATCCAGCGGATGTTGGAAATTTGATCTCTGGTTCCTCTGCCTCTTCTAAAACCAGCTTGAACATCTGGAAGTTAACGGTTCACGTATTGCTGAAGCCTGGCTTGGAGAATTTTGAGCATTACTTTACTAGCGTGTGAGATGAGTACAACTATGCGGTAGTTTGAGCATTCTTTGGCATTGCCTGCCTTTGGGATTGGAATGAAAACTGACCTTTTCCAGTTCTGTGGCCACTGCTGACTTTTCCAAATTTGCTGGAATATTGCGTGCAGCACTTTCACAGCATCATCTTTCAGGATTTGAAATAGCTCAACTGGAATTCCATCACCTCCACTAGCTTTGTTCATAGTGATGCTTCTAAAGCCCACTTGACTCCACATTCCAGGATGTTTGGCTCTAGGTAAGTGATCACACCATCATGATTATCCGGGTCGTGAAGATCTTTTTTGTACAATTCTTCTGTGTATTCGTGACACCTCTTCCTAATATCTTCTGCTTCTGTTAGGTCCATACCATTTCTGTCCTTTATCGAGTCCATCTTTGCATGAAATGTTCCCTTGGTATCTCTAATTTTCTTGAAGAGATCTCTAGTCTTTCCCATTCTGTTGTTTTGCTCTATTTCTTTGCATTGATTGCTGAAGAAGGCTTTCTTATCTCTTCTTGCTATTCTTTGGAACTCTGCATTCAGATGCTTGTATCTTTCCTTTTCTCCTTTGCTTTTTGCTTCTCTTCTTTTCACAGCTATTTGTAAGGACTCTTCAGACAAGCCATTTTGCTTTTTTGCATTTCTTTTCCATGGGGATGGTCTTGGTCTCCTGTACAATGTCACGAACCTCCGACCATAGTTCCTCAGGCACTCTATCAGATTTAGTCCCTTAAATCTATTTCTCACTTCTACTGTATAATCATAAGGGATTTGATTTAGGTCATACCTGAATGGTCTAGTGGTTTTCCCTTCTTTCTTCAATTTAAGTCTGAATTTGGAAATAAGGAGTTCATGATCTGAGCCACAGTCAGCTCCTGGTCTTGTTTTTGCTGACTTTATAGAGCTTCTCCATCTTTGGCTGCAAAGAATATAATCAATCTGATCTCGGTGTTGACCATCTGGTGATGTCCATGTATAGAGTCTTCTCTTGTGTTATTGGAAGAGGGTGTTTGCTATGACCAGTGTGTTCTCTTGGCAAAACTGTTACTCTTTGCCCTGCTTCATTCTGTACTCCATGGTCAAATCTACCCATTATTCCAGGTGTTTCTTGACTTCCTACTTTTCATTCCAGTCCCCTATAATGAAAAGGACATCTTTTTGGTGTTAGTTCTAAAAAGTCTTGTAGGTCTTCATAGAACCATTCAACTTCAGCTTCTTCAGCATTACTGGTTGGGGCATAGGCGTGGATTACCATGATACTGAATCGTTTGCCTTGGAAACGAACAGAGATCATTCTGTTGTTTTTGGGATTGCATCCAAGTACTGCATTTTGGACTCTTTTGTTGACCATCATGGCTACTCTATTTCTTCTAAGGGATTCCTGCCCACAGGAGTAGATATAATGGTCATCTGAGTTAAATTCACCCATTCCAGTCCATTTTAGTTTGCTGATTTCTAGTATGTCAACATTCACTCTTGCCATCTCCTGTTTGACCACTTCCAATTTGCCTTGATTCATGGACCTAACATTCCAGGTTCCTATGCAATACTGCTCTTTACAGCATTGGACCTTGCTTCTATCACCAGTCACATCCACAGCTGGGTACTGTTTTTGCTTTGGCTCCATCCCTTCATTCTTTCTGGAGTTACTTCTCTACTGATCTCCAGTAGCATTATGGGCACCTACCGACCTGGGGAGTTCCTCTTTCAGTATCCTATCATTTTGCTGTTTCATACTGTTCATGGGGTTCTCAAGGCAAGAATACTGAAGTGATTTGCCATTCCCTTCTCCAGTCACAGCTACGTCCAGGCAAACGAGTGCACGTCTCTTAGGAAGGCTGTCATGCTGCCTCTCACAAGCCCTTAACACGTCAGTGCTGTAAATGACCTTGGTTTCAGTAGTCTGTTGCTTCTGCCAGATGAGAAGCTGGCCTGAACTCAGGGCCACGAAGCACAAGAAAGTCAAATTTCTAGGCATCACATATTACCCTCAACTCAGAGCTTCAGGAGCCGAGAGGATGGCAGATCCACTGGAGCTCACATTCCATGGGCCTCGGAGCTACTCTTCCCACCAGCTACCCTAGCACGCCCAAGGGTGTGGGAGGCTGACCAGCTCCCAGGGAGGCCCTGACGTGCCTAAGTGAGGGAACAGATGCAGACCACTCAGGTCCTGGCATGCCCTTGGCCACAGCGACTGGCTCAAGGGCAGCCAATCACTGAGCAGCTCAGGAGGTCTCTGAGGGCCCTGGGAGCCGCTGCTGCTGTGACGGAATGACCCTGCTAACACGGACGAGGTGGAAAGGTAGAAACCACAACTCAGGACAGGGCAAAGCACCCCTAAAACTAACCCGAAGCTCAGCCCGCCTCTGGCTCTCACATTTAAGCAGGCTAGTAGGCCTCTCCTGCACCCTCTTTACTGGGTGTTTAAGCCAGTCTGAATTTGTTGCCTTCACCCAAAAGCATCCTAACTACACAGTCAATGGGTGGAAGAGTGAGCAAGGTCAACTGTTATATATTTACACTGTTGTTTTTATTTTCTCCAAGGGCTTATAGTTTAACTCATTAAATGCACATCTGATAGGACACCACTATTAAAAAAAAAACAAACTTGTTTTTGCTTCTTATAAAATGTTAGGAAGTGAAGTGTTAACTTTTACCAGTTTCTATCTCTTGGCTTTTCAGAACCTTCTGTAAAAACTCAGAATGGTCTTCTCATACGGGAATTAGAAAGTACAGGAGAAAACCAAAGCTTCAGTTCAGGTTTTGCCAACGACATGACCCATGACCCCAGAAAAGTCCACCCCTGAGCCTGTTTTCCTCATTTGTAAAACCAGCATATTAGACATAGTAAAAATCCTTCCAACTCCCCAAATCCTAAAATTTTTTTTAAACTGTACTTATTTCTGCTTTAAATGACTATAATTTTGAATCTTTGCTTTCATACCATATTGCTAATTGGTCATATGATTTGACTCATTTTTCTAGGCAAGAATGACATCCTGAACTGTAACAATGACCCCATGGAAAACACAGCCCCTTTAAAATGGTTTCCAGAAGTACACTATGTGAAAAAAAGAGAGAGAGAGAAGACTGCTTGACTACAGTCATTAAGACTATACTTATGAGCGATCTGCCACCACAGCAAGAGTAAACGAAGGAAACTGTACTGTCAGAAAACTGAGGCAAGAAAAAAGACAAACTTTTCTCCTGACTTCCCCATCTGGAGAGAGAAAGACTTCCTTGTTGATAACGCCTGCTATGGCACTGTCTAACACTCGTCTCTGTCCTTTCATATCCGAGAGCTAAGGTGCTTTGGGATTGCACCTACTCAAAGGCACAGGCCTCACCAAGCGCTCCAAGACCAGGTTACAGTACCTCTCTGCGGTTGGTGATGTGGACAGCCGCGTGGTCCACATTCCCGTCACACGCCCTCAAGCCAAGCCGAGCTTCCTGGGCACTAAATCCCAGCTGCATCAGACTATGAACTTTGGATGGATCAATATATAGCTCTTTGAAGAGTTGACATGCCTACAGACAGAAAAATATAAGGATCGTGTAACCATTAGTAACATTAAAGCTGAACACAAAGCTAACACTTAAAGGAAACTGGGTTGTACCCAATGTGAATTACGGTTTAGATAAAAACTCTAAACGTGACCTACTGTCAACCAGTGTGAGTGCAAGACAACACCGTCTCTGCTCACGGGACTTACACGTAGGGTAACATGAGAAAATAGGCCAAGGACCGTGGGAGGGGCTGGGATCTATTCCCTCCTCTTTCTTGATAATGAAGTCCCCTGAAGTGGAGCTGGGTGCAGCCAATGGCTTCCTGGCCAAAATGACCCGGGTTGCCTCCTGGAGGCTCACCCTGGACTCTCCTGCGCCCTCTGCTGGCCGGAAGAGGTTCTGACAGGAGCCAGCCTGGTGGCCAGCCAGCAGCAACCCGCTGGGCCAGATGGGGACTGGTGACTGGAGCCGGCAAAAGCCAGTGCCTCGGTAAGGCTTCCTTATCACAGCACCCTGCCGGCACTCACAGACACAAACATGCTCACGGCGCACGTGAAGGAGAGGGGAGCGGGGGAGACGCACGCCCCTCGCGAGCCACACACCACTAAAACACAGAGTAGGTAAAGGCGGTTCCGACTCTGGAGCCCTCTTTCCTTACCTTGTTGAGATATTCATAAGCCTCCTCACCATTTCCACTGTGATAATTTCGGATGCCTTGAAGCAAGTAAAGTCTTAAAAACAGGACTTTCTCTTTTCCACAATTCCCCTAAAATTATTGGGAGAAAAAAAGAATAAAACTATCTAATTTCTCATTATAGGTCTATTTATAATTCCCTTCATCTCTACAGGGTCAAAATGGCGCTACTAAACTGCTTCTATCTTCCCTGTTGATGATGGCAAAAGCAGAGCTCGCAGGGGAGGGCGGCACTAACGCTGTCCCAAGCAGAGCCCTGCCTCCAGGCACACAGGCCGGGCCCTGCTGGCAGGATGAAATATGCGAGATCCCAAGCAAGGAGTGTCTTGTGTTGCCCTGTGATTCCCAAGCAGAATTCTCATGACCCGTGGAAATCACTGAGAAAAGTCCTTATTTATTGTAGAGCCCAGCTCTGGAGCCGTGACTCACTCACGTGAGCTGATCCCATTCAAAGTGTTTGTTTTCTGCATTTAAATCTTTCATAAAATCCTACTTGATACAGCCACCAGCTCTCTCGGTCAGGGTGATCCATGGGGTTGTGTGACTAGAAAACTCTGTCACTTCTGGGCTAAATGCTGCACAGACCAAAGTCATAGGCTAACTTTTAAAATGTTTATCAATCCTCTTAAAATATAGCTTCAGGGGGCTTCCCTGGAGCTCTAGTGGCTAGGACACTGTGTCGCCAATGCAAGGGGCATGGGATGGACCCCTGGCTGGGGAAATTAAGACCCCATACGCCCCATGACATGGCCAAATGATGCAAAAATAAAAGAGTTCGTTGCAAACTGCTATCACTTAATCACCTTAATCACCTACAAGTCTAAATACTTTAGCAGGAATAAACTCAAATTCTAGAAAAGGGCTCAGTAACACCTAAAACGAGTTACAGCAACGTACTTTTATGTGGAGCAGTCTCTGGTGATTTTCCCCGTAACACTTTCTGAAGCACTCCTGGGCCAGCTTCAGCTTCTTCTCAGCATCGTCCAGGCACTCGAGCTGGCCCAGGCGGAAGTAGCACCACACAATGTCCAGCTGGAGCACCGCGTAGTTGTCCACCGTGTCCAGCAGCTCTCTGCAGCACTCACTGCCAGGAGACAGGACGTGGCGTCACTGACAGCAGCTCAACAAACCCTTTTCTGTGAATTACTGATATTTTTCTCCGGTTTCTAGTAGCTTTACAAACCCTTTTTTGTGAATTACTGATATTTTTTCCTCCAGTTGTTGGTGTATTTCCAAAGACTAAGACAGAGATCCCAATGTTTGTGAAGGGAACTCAATGTATAATCTGAATTCTTCCAATGAGGAAAGAAAGCGGTGAGGGTTCAGAAACAGAAGCTCAACACCATCTGCTTTGGGAGGGGGAGAGAAGGACAGACAGACAGACACACACCCTTGCTATGTGGGGAAAGAGGCCTGGTGGGAAGTGGAAATAAGGGCCACTGGGTCAGTAACCCTCAGCAAACCTGGGGAGACCATGCTTTAAAGCCGTGGTTTCTAACTCTGACTGCAAATTAGAATTACCAGGATGGGAGGAGGTTTTGTTTCCTTTTCCGTTTGTTTTTGTCTTAAAAAAAAAAACCAACAAACTGATGCTGGGACCCACTAGATCGATTGTGACAGAACCTCTGGAGGCAGGGCCTGGATGTTGTATTTCTAAAACCCTCCTCCTGTTGCTGTTGTTTGGTTGCTCAGTCGTGTCCGACTCTTTGTGACCCCCTGGACTGCAGCTCACCAGGCTCCTCTGTCCATGGGATTTCCCAGGCAAGAATACTGGAGTGGGTTGCCATTCCCTTTCTCCAGGGGATCTTCCCGAGCCAGAGACTGAACCTGCACCTCTTGTGTCCGGCGTTGGCAACTGGATTCTTTACTACTGAGTCCCTAGGGAAGCCCAAATCCCCCTAAGTGATTTTAATATACAGCCAAAGTGAGAATCAAGGCTTTAAAGCACACCAAGAAAAAAAAATCCCCCTTACTATGAATGCCTCAACTGATGAAGACTGGCAAAGGTATTCATGTCCGATCACATTAAGGTGGGAGAAAAGCAGTCCAGAAAAATGCCAGGCTCTGAATGCCCAGCTGATCTCAGGGCTCAGTGCTGAACCCAGATACAAAGGGAGCAGGCAGACAAGGCGATGGAGGGCTGACAAAGACGGACTTTGAGACTATCTGACTTCTGACTGGGATTATGTTAGAAACTCATAAGGCAAATTTAGATCTCAAGTTTGAACCCCCTTTGGCAAGAAAGTAAAACTTATAGAACCACGCACTACACATCCACAAACTGTAGAGATCTCATCTGTTTCTGTTGAGAGTCCTACTAAAAGTCAGACTGTTTCACATCTTGCCCATCAAAATCTGCTTGGGAAAAAAAAAAAAACAAAAGCGCTCTGTCATTTACACTTGAAAAAAAAAGCAGAAGTCTCCCAAGTGGACTGCTTACATGCCAGGGTACACACTGGATAATCCATTAGGGCATAAGAATAACCACTCAGGGCAGGATTTTCCCATTTACTTGTGGTTGCTTTGCTGGATCATTTCATCTTTGTGACTGTTGTGTAACATACACATCCTCTTTTACATGCACACACACACAGCTGTTTGACCAAGTGAGGGGCACCTTCTTCGAGTCTCTGCTTCACCCGAGAACTTGACATTGAGGGGAGAGGAAGAAGTTCATGGGCCCTGAGTGGTCTAACCTTCCACTCCAGGTCAGACTGACTGATCTCCCTGTAGACCCCTTGCTTTCTGGGAGAGAAGCCTATCCCACTGTCCTCAGGAAAGCAGCCTTCAAAGTCCCACCCGTGTGAAGAGGCTCAGTCACGTCTAACACGCATCGAGAGCAAGGACAGAAAGTGCCTCCCTCCTTTCAGTTAAAAACAAAATCACCCATACAAGTCTGACCCAGGACAGAGTGTGTGTGCAGCCAAAACCAAAACACAGGCACAGGACTCATGTGAAGAAGGTCACTTCATTCTTTCAGTTTAAAAAAAAATAAGACGTTTTATTCACATAGCAGCCTTATTATAAAAGAGATGGTATCACCTTATATAATTTGAAATTGTTAGGACTACATTTGAACTTGATCATGTCACTCAGAAATGTAATGCCTTGGTGTAAAATTATGTCTTAGAGTATGTCTTATTGATTTTGCTTTAGTAGCCTTAATAGTTGATAGCCAATAATTTTTCATGTTAACATTAATATCAATGTATAACACTGATTAAAATATACTGAGCCTTGCTTTAGAAAAATTAAATCACATATGGGCTTAAGTCAGTTATTTAATAGAAATCTACTATATTTGCCTTAAAAGTTTCACATTTTTACATGAAGATATTAATTTCAAGAAAGGTAAGCTAAAGCTTGAAAGTGAAAATGTTAGTCACTCAGTCGTGTCTAACTCTTTGTGACCCCATGGGCTGTATGCCACCAGGCTCCTCTGTCCATGGGATTCCCAGGCTACAATACTCCCCAGGCAAGAATACTGGAGTGGGTAGCCATGCCCTTCTCCAGGGGATCTTCCTGACCCAGGTATTGGACCTGGGTCTTTGGCATTGCAGGTGGATTCTTTACCATATGAGCCACCGGGGTAGCTTAGTATCTGCTTTTTTAAAAAGGAAAGTTAGCTAAAAAGTCATTTATAGTTTTGTTACTGGCAGCAAGGAACTGGATTGTGTGCAGTTTTTTTTTTGCATTTCTTGTGCTTGGGTTCCGTATGTGTGTGTTAGTCACTCAGTCATGTCCGACCTTTGCGACCCCATGGACTATAGCCAACCAGGCTCATCCCTCCATGGAATTCTCCAGGCAAGAATACTGGAGTGGGTTGCCATTTCCTTTTCCAGGGGATCATCCCGACCCAGGGATCGAACCCAGGTCTCCTGCACTGCAGGCAGATGCTTTACTGTCTGAGCTAGTAAGTGCCATTAATCGTTGCTCGGGATGCAGTTAAAACGTCATCTAAGGTGGTGGTGTGATGCCTTCTTAGGTGGGACCAGAGCAGTCTGGAGGGCGAAACGAGTCCTCCCTCTGCTGCCACGCCCCACTGAATTCTCTGTGGGGGACAGGGTCCCCTCACAGGTGCGTGCTGACGTCACCCGGCAGAACCCCCGGGTGCCCTCTGCACTCACCATGCTGTCCCTCAGGCAGCTCCCTCCTCCCTGAACTCCAGCTTGTGCACTCGGGGGAGACCGGGAGGCCCTGCCTGGGTTTCTCTTCCCCACGCTGAGGTCTGGGAACTCCAGGCAATGAGCTGAGACAATCCACAGGCTCCCTCGCGTTTGTTTCCCCACCTCAGGGGCCACTGTCCTGCATCGCCAGAAAACCACTGTTTGCATACAGTTTGTCCCCCGTTTCAGTTGAGGCAGGAGAGGGGAAACCCAGTCCCTGTCACTCCACCCTGGCCAAGAGCAGAACTGCCCTTTCTAGGTGAAAATGGGAGAGGAGCTGCTCTCAGGCCCGCTACGCACATACCCCAAGATGTGCAACAGAGAGCTGGGAGAGAACTCGAGCAACTCGGAGAAGGCAGGAAGATGTCACGGGGGAAAGGAGGCAGGGACGCCTCTTCCGTCTCCACGCTGCCTTGGTTAAGAGTGGATCTCTCTGATGGAGAGAGGGAACTCGCACAGGAAGTATGCTAGTAAGCTGGCCTGAATAAACAGATTCCCCAGAAAATAACATTTTCTACTTAAAAAGGCACTGATAATTATTATTGGATTATTATATCTATTACTCACTGAACATGTGAATGTACTATGAACTGAAGAGAGTTATTACTGTTTTTCAAGGGTTCCCTGAGACTTGAAAATTTCAAGGGTTTTTCCAGGGTAAAAAAAAAAACAAACAGAAAGGCTCATACAGACACATCAAGATCAACCATGTCTTGATAACTGCTGAAGATGAATGAAAAGTCTATGGGAAATCATTATATTAATCACTATTATATATGTTTGAGATTTTCCATAACAGAAAATTAGAAACAACTGTGGAAGGAAATAAAAAATGCATCCGAATTTAATGACTAACTTACAGCCTACACAGCCTGTAGCAGAAGAGAATAATGCTGATGCTCAGATAAAAGCAGAGACAAAGAGGCAGGAGAAGAAAACAGTAGAGGCACCAAGCGCCCATTCTGGTTACTTCCCTGCCTCCCAAATATTTTAGAAAATAAAAAAATCCCCCTTTCTGCCTACGTTTAAGCTGGTTCACTTAAAAGGCAAGGTGCTACTTGTACAGCTGGCAAACTAAAAATACCAACATTTATCTTCTTGAAGTATACTGTATATATTGGGGATCTCTCAAAATGGAAAAGAAAATAATACTAAAGCCATTACCTTTTGACCATTGCAAGCATCAAGTCTATCTCTCAAATGTTTCATCTGCCTGGATCATAGCGTCTCAGTATCATTTCCCATTAAGAGGCGCCAGAGAAAAGTGCTGGGGCAGGAAACAGCCAGGGTGAGTCTAGACCAGCTTTGGACAACAGACAGCTGAGTACAAAGACCACCACATCAGGGCAAAGGGCTGCAGGACCACCTGCCCACTGAAGACGGCCACCATAAGCACTGAGGTCTGAAACATGCCAAATGTGTTAGAAGCCATGAGCTCATACTGACACTTAAAAAAAAAAAAAGGCAGGGAAGCCTCACCAGTGATGTCATCTTTAGAAGATGCTAGGGAAGCCACTCATTTATTCTGAAAACAAGAAAATAAGGAGAAACCAAGCATTCTGTTCTGTCTTTCTGTACAAACTGTACCTCAGGAGAACCAAGCGACTGATGAGGAAAAGTATTTTTCAAATGAATTCCAGCAATACAAGCAGAAGTTATCACTGTTCTGAGCCCCTATGAAGCAATGGATTTGGAGAATGATCAGCAACGTGAATACCAAAACCATCAGGCGAAAAGCTGACGGGACTGTAGAGTCAGCTGTAGCTCAGGCGGGCAACGCATAATAAGAAACAGACATGAAATCCTACTTGCTTGTTGTAAAAAAATTAACGCATAAGTTTATAAAATTTTTTAGCGATCAATTAGAAATACAATGGGGAGAAAGAGTTCACCAGTCAGTCTACATCGTAACTCTTCTTTTACACTGACCATCTTGGGGAAGCCTGAAGTCTGGGGTGCACAGGGTGGGGAAGGCGCTGTGCCTAACTGCCGCCCTCCTCCAAATGGGCATCCACCAAGGACAAAAGTGCCTACCAGAAATATCTGTCAGCGTCCAACAGACATGGCAAGGCTATTCCATATTCTTTTCTTTTCAGGAAAGCTCTGCCCTTCTCATGATATCCCATAGCTAACATAAGGGCCTAGGGAAAAATAAGGATTTAAAAAAACGTCACTTTAAACTATAATAAAACAAATTATATTAAAAGCATATTAAGCCTAAAGAAATCAAAGAACATGAAAACAAACAAAAAACCCCAAGACCACAACTGAATCTAAAAGTCAAAATTAAGGAAAACAGAAAGCTTCATCTCATTTAAACACTGAAACAGGAACTCCATTTAGTGAGTCTGTCCCTTTGAGGGACATTTAATGTGCCTGTCCCTTTTTTCATCAATTTCTTTTAGTATCTGCTGATCTGGGTCTATTTCTAGTATCCATAAGACTAAACAAATTTTTAAAAAGCCAGTAATGACTGTATCCTTTTTAGAAAGACCATTCATTCATTCAATTCTTTCTCTGAAGAATCTGTCAACTGTAGCATTTCTGAAACAATTTTTGTAAGATGATCCAAATTTCCTTAAAATTCAATAATATTTTTAGATTTGAATTCTTATATAAATATTGTAAAGGTTTTCCACAAAGATCTAAATATTATCATTTAATATGAAGATATAATACTTGCAGTGAGAAAATAATTACCATAAAAAATCAACTCAGTGAGAGTTACAAAGTTCTCTTATTAAAAATTTAACTTTAAACAATGTAACCCATATAGTGAAACCTACTCAAAAATGTCCTTTAAAGATCGAAAAATTAAAATCAACATGACCCACAGCCACTAAAGCTTTTCATGTAAGAAGCTACTGGATTCCATCTCAGAGACTGATCTTACGGGCCAAGTTGCAGATGCGGCTAGAAAGACCCCCTTGGATACGCTCAAAGGTAAAGCCGTGTCCCCTTACTCCAATTAGAGAGTGGGGCTGCAGGGCCAGAGGGAAGACACGGAAGAACCATCTGTCATGCTTTTCCCATTTGTCATGCTTTTCCCATTCCCAGCTACGCAGTGCCCGGCCCCCATTCTGATCCATCCCCTAGGGCATGTGGCCTCGAGGAAAATAAACTACACCACAGGGAGCCACTGCTCCAGGACAGGGAGGTCCTGCCATTCCGCACCGAACTCACCAGGTGGGCCAGCCAGATGAGATGCTCACTGTAGGTTACATTCTCTGTTTATCAACTGGAGACAGAAGGCTGTTCCTAGTCCTTTATGTAACATTCCAAGACAAAATAAGTAGAATCCACTTCTGTTCTGACAGCAAATCAAAGAGCAAGCCAGACGTTTCTTACAGAACTTACCTTTCTCTCTGATGGAGGGATTCTGATTGATCTGCCCGTCTGGTTAGCTATGTCTAAGTATGGTGTGGCTTCCGGATCCACCACCATCTCAGCTGCAAAAACCCAAGAGAAACTCCATTAGTTCAAGGTTAAAGAGCAGTGATGGGGACATAAAAATGTGAGACTGTTGGGAAAGAAAGGCCAATGAGAAATGTGATACCCCCAACTCTGCACCCCCGAGCCCAGCCCATTCTCGCCGCCCCCTTCGAGGACCTGAGCGTAGAAGTCTGAAGCTCTGTGTACCTCTCTCCGCAAGGATCTCCAGTCCTCTCTTAGTCCTCTGAATTCTTTTTTCTTCTAGTTTGGCTTCATTTTGCTTTTCTTCTTCAACCTGGAAGTTTTTCTCACGTCTTCTTCAGACTGTTTTAGTTCCAGAACCATAGCTTTCACATTGTGGGTCACTCCCTGCTCCTTAAGAGTCTCCCCTGTCACAAGCAGAAACGCATGCTATAGAGAGAGTCACTAAATGCACTGAGTAACAGGACATCTTCTCTGTCACATGGAATCCTTCAGCCTGCATTAGCCCTTGCAAACCACCATGCCACAATGCTAAGAATGTGTTTAAATCTGGTTGTTTAACTGCATTAACTGTTCAGCATGGGTTAAAATCAGTCAGTGAAATGAGCTGACTATATTAATCCTTTTCAATATTCTTTATTCTCATCCTAAAATCAAACCAAAGCAATCACTGTCTGAGAATCTGCTCTAGAGAGAGCACTCTGCTAGGCAATGTAAGAGGAAAATGAGGAAGTCCTGCAGGTGAGTTCTACCTCCAGTGAGAGACATAATCCAGTTCTCAGCCAGGGCCAGGGGCCAGAGTGCAGAAGCACACTGAGAGAGGGATTTACTGAAGTGGTAAAAACAAACACCTTGGGTTCCATCCCTTTTAACCCCGTGGCCCTGAAAAAACCACTTATTGTCCATGTTCTCAGACACAAGAAAGGAGTAAAGACAGAGGTGAAAAGTCAATGAAACAAAATGAAAGAGAATATTAACAAAATCAAAAGCTGGCTCTATGAAAAAAATTAATCAAACATACAAACCTAACAAAAACAAAGTCAAAATGCAAATAAAATTAAAAAGTGTAAATACAGATGACAAACATTATAAAATAACAAAATAATATGAACTACAAACATAAATTTGAACATTTCTGGAAAACTCGTTGAACACACCTTCATATACATACATATATGTATTTAGAAACTCAACAACCATTCTAACATTTATACTGAAAAATAAAGATCCATCTGTGGCCAAGTTACCTTGATAAAGAAGAGCATGAGGGATACTCATCTTACAAGATTTTAAAACTACAACAAAGCCACAATAATTAAAAACACACAACTCTATAGTTCTGGCTCAGGAATAAACCTACAGGTACATAAAAGAACCAGGAAGTATAGAAACACAGCCCTAATCAGGGGACACCAGAAAATAAGCGTGTTTACTGAAGACATTTAGTAGGAGATACCGGGAGAAAAATCAAGCTGGAACCTAGCTTTTACATATAGAGGGGACTCTGAATAGACTTCATATAAGAAATTGTAGAAGACTATCCATGTGGTCCTGCGGTTGGGGAACGAACTTCTTAAAACACCAACAATAAGGTGAAAAACTGATGGATTTGATAATATCAGAATCAAAGATTTCTGCACAATGAAGGATACCACAAACAGAACTAACAGAGACGAGATGCCAGTGAAATGATCTCTAAAGCAGGCCACAGGAGTGGCAGCAAGGAATGCTGGGAAGACCAGGGCTGGGCTGGGAAGGCAGCATTCCAGCCAGGCTGGATGTGCACCTCTCTCTGGAGGCCACGGGAACCTACTGGAAACCAAACAGACACAGCACCTGCCTGAACTGCTCCAGAAGCTAACTGGGCTCCCCTGTCCATTCATGTCCCCTTCATATCCACTGCCCTACTGCAGCCAAAGTGACCTCTGAAACACAAATCTAATTGTGGGTCACTCCCCAGCATCAGTGGCTTTCCCCCTCCCTAGAGGGAAACACTAATATGAATGATATTTGAACTCAGGCTTTCTCAGCTATACTACTGGTATTGCGAGATGGATAAGTCTTTTAATACTTATTTTTATTTATTAGCTGTGCCAGGTCTTAGCTGTGGCATAAGAACTCTCAGTTGTGGTATGTGGGATCTAGTTCCCCGATCAGAGACTGAACTCAGGGCCCCTGGATGGGAAGCACAGCGTCTCAGCCACTGGACTACTAGGGAAGTCCCTGGATAGGAGCTCTTCTGCGCCTTGATGTTCAGCACCACCCCTGGTCTCCTCCCATTAACTGTTAGGAGCACAGCCTCCTCTGGCCCACTGCTACCAAGTCACAACAAGCAAAAATGTCTCTAAGCATGTGTGCTAAGCTGCTCAGTCGTGTCCGACTCTCTGTGACCCCACGGACTGTAGCCCACCAGGCTCCTCTGTCCATGGGATTCTCCAGGCAAGAGTACTGGAGCGGGCTGCCATTTCCTTCTCCATGGATCTTCCTGACTCAGGGATCACACCTGTGTCTCTGACATCTCCTGCGCTGGCACTGGCAGGGAGATTCTTTACCACTAGCGTCACCTGTCTCCAGACATTACTAAATGTCCCCTGCATGGTAAAATCACCCTTGGTTAAAAAACACCACTGTTAGCTTTACCACATGGCCTCTGCTTGCTCCTCCACCCTGAAGAAGCACTAGTCTCTCCTCATCGTCCACACTCAAAGATACGGCAGACCTCTCCAATCCCTCAAGTTCACACGACAGAGCAGCTCTGCCTAAGGCTCTCTGTGGGAGTGCTCCCCACCGCAGCTCCCGCCGTGCTCACTCAGATAGAGCGGGAGTGCCATCTCCTTGCAGCACACCCAGACTTCTGTCCCGCAGCATCCCATCAGACCTCCACTGAGCACCAAACTCTAAAATAACTGGCTTTACATTGTATATGCAATAAAGCCACCCCAGATTTTCGAATAGAGGAAGAGTGAGGGGGAAAGATGCAAAGCCAATATCTCTCTAGAAACTTGATTTTAAGAGTTCTGCATACTGCGCTGTAACATACCTAGTTGAAGTTGTTTCTTATTTATGACAATTTTGATGTAATTTTCTTGAAATCCAAAGGTTTCTGCTATTCTGTAAAATAAACCAGAGAATTATAGCTAACCCAATTTGTTATGTATTATCCACTAAATAGATTTTTACCATGACAGCTATTTTAGATAATTCTTCTCAGAAACACCCAGTATTCCAAATTGCTGATGCACAAACGTTACTTCAGAGAGCGCGCTTACTAGATGGCTATTTGAAACTGTGTCAGAGACCATGTCCTTTTGTAAACTATCTGTTTTACTGCTTGGTTCCTCGTGAAGCACAGACTCCTGGTGCTGGGTATCCGTCTGAGCAGGAGGGCCCTAGCTGGAGGAGAGGAGAATACCCATCCCGACCCCTCCTGTGGTCTCCTGCAGGAGCCCCTAACGCGGCAGCTGTTCATACACTGCTCACTGTGTGCTGAGTGGACGAGGCTTCCTGAACCCAGCCCTCACGGCCCTGAGCAGGCCAAAGAAGAAAATGAGGAAAATCAGCTGGGAAAACACAGACTACCTAGCCCGGGAGGCCATCAAAACACTTACCACTGAGAAATGTTCAAGGAGATCAAACAACTGACCAGGTCTCAAAAGTCAGCTTCTCACTAGAATGTGACAGGCCTGTATTTTTTTCTTTTTACAGATGGGCCAACAGCCTGAAACTGGTCAAACTACTTCGCTGAACATCACAGCAAGCCATTGATGCATTAAGGCATAAAATTCAAAACTAATGATTTGACCAGTATCAGGCTGCCTCCTATTTCTATCACTTACTGATTCAAACATGGACCAAGTACACGCATCCAGGGTTCCCACCTGCTCTCAAATCACACTGGGAAGTAAAGGAGACGGGTACAAGTCCTGGCTTTGCCCTTAAATGCCAGTGTGAGCCTGAACAAGCCCTTCAGCCTTTCCCCTCCACTGGGAGACGAGACCAGACAAGTGGGTGTAAGGGAGTTGAGCGCCCCTGGGCCACAGGCACACAGATACTTACTTAGACCTCAGTTCTCTGCCAGTGATGTGCAGGTGGGTCTCCAACAAGTTTTTCCTATCCTGTATAAAAATAAGACAAAATGCACTTGAACTTGACACTTTTTGGGAACTGTTACTCTGCCTATAAAACCAGACAAGCTGACATCAGACGATGTGAAAACACGCAGGTCTCTCTGGTTAAGGACTAAAAGGACATGTGCCAGGCAGGAAGCTACTGAACAAAACCTGCCTGGGACCCAGAAGTCCTCGCGGAGGCAGCAGTGTTTCCCACAGGCCAGGCTTCCGCCTCTGGGGGACATCTGCTGGGGGCGGGGCAGGTCCTGTTCTGCTCCACGAGGACCCACCCACAACCTCGGCGCCAGGACCAGCTCGGTGAGCACCCACCGCAGCCACCGAGAAGGGAGCGGCAGGACAGCTTTTGGCACCTCCTCTTCCCCGACAGCAGGGGCTTCATAAGGAAATATGGACTCACTAGGGCCACCAAGGACGAGACCGTGCAGAGCATCTGCTCGGATTCCACACTCACCAATCAGCTTTCTGATCAGTGGGCTGCTTTCCCAGGTACTTGGTCCTAACAGCTGCGCTAAGTCACTTCAGTCCTGTCCGACTCTGTGTGACCCGCCCCCCAGAGAGGAGTCTGTATATACACACTGCCTTTTAAACTCATGAACTGGTATTCTGAGGTAGATAAATATATAACATCCCTTTTCTCATCAAGTTCTTTATTCTTCCTAGAAATTTTTAACAGCTTTATAGGGATGTAACTTGCATATCTTAAAGTTTCCTGTTTAAAGTATAAGAGTTGATGGTTTCTGGTATGTTTACAGAGTTGTACGACTGTTCCCATAATAAAATTTCAGAGCATTTTTGCCACCTCCTCACCAAACATGCCCTATCCTCCTAACCCCTCCCGCTTCCCAGCCCAGACAACTATGAATATGTGTTCTTTCTCTATGGATCTGCCTATGCTAGACGTTTCATGTAAGTGGAACCACACAGTATGTGGTCTTTTGTGTCTGGCTTCTTTCACAGTGCTTTTGAGTGGCGCTTTGCCCCTTTCATGGCTGGATAACTCACTTTATGGGTGCGCCCCGTTTGTCCACCAGCAGGCATTAGGGCTGTTTCCACCTTTAGGCCACTGTGAACACAGCTGTGAGTGCTCTGGTACAGTTTTTGTACAGTTTTCACCTCTCTTGAATTAAAACAGCTGGGTCACAGGGTAACTCTGATACACACTTATTTTCATTTCTTCTGAGAATAACAAACCCTGATCAGTCCTACAGGGCAGCCCCTTCTGGGCGCCCTGCCTCCATGACACTTCTGGACTTCAACTCCTGAGGACATGCCCGGGACACTCCTGAGTGCCTGCCTGGGCACTCAGCTGACTGTGCTCTGGCTCCACCAACAAAGAGAAAGAAAGATGAAATCCTGAGTGATGTGTCCTACTGCCTACAGTTCCAGAAAACCTGAAGTCATCTTTCATTCCCCATTTCTGCTAAACATTTGTTCAAAGTCTAGAAAAGGCAAGAATGTGATGCACAGCTCAGTGATGCCTGGAGCCCAGACTACCTTGTAGATGTTCCAGTTTTAAGAATCCATAAAATTAACTTTTAGGTTTATCAATGTTCAATATGCAGAATAACTTAAAAGAATTTTATCTTTGGATTCTAACTTCAAAAAGAAAAACTCATTATTTCTTTAATCACGTCACTAAGGTAACTGAGCATGAATAACTATGTAAATTTGGGGAACCTACTCACTTTCTTTACCCGTGCAGGTAGAAAGACTTCAATTGTGGCAATTCCTGTTGTTTTATAGTGCTCATTTCCTGTGCCACGCTCGACTGCTTTACAACGTATTTCTTCCATTAACTTTTCTACTTCATTTTCACAACATTCTAGCTTGTCAGAGTACTTCTTAGCAAGGTCCTATGAAGAAAAATTGAAAAAAACAAACAAAAAAAAGCCAACCCACAGATCAATATAGTACTAACTCAAATAAAAGTAAAATACACATCAGTGCACACAAGAATCTAAGGCAAAGAACTGATGAGCAGCATTCACTCCATTACAGTGAAATCTAGACAGCAGCTTGACATCTTGAGAGGCACAGAGCTTAGAGGATCCAGGAAAAAATAAAAACGAAGAGTAGGAAAATGGACTCCCTAGATAAAGTGAGAATAGTTGGGATCACGCTGGGGGAAAAGAAAGGTAGGCTGCAAGTTATGTGACTGCTGTATACATCAATACAAAACTACCTTAAGAAATACTGAACTATTCACCACTGCAGAGTGTGGGCAAGAAACAAAAAAAACAGAAAAGCTTCTAACTTTTCTAATTTGTGAGAACAACTCAGGTTAGATGATGGTCTAAGTATGTATTTCTAATGAGGGAGATGTTTTTGATATATAAAAGTTACAAAGCAGATCAGAATATCTTTTAAAAAATTAATATAAACCTATTTATAATACACACTTTAAATAAACAGTCACATAGGAAATGACTGGAAGAAAACACCAATATTGGTGATATGTATAATGTATTTTTGAAAACACACTCTTTATCATTTTTGTAGTTAATTATATACATACAGCTTTTTTCAACCCAAGAGTATACATTGTTTTTAATCCCTGGAAAACACAGAAGCCTTTTCAATAAAAATACTTCAAAAAAACTTTCTATAATTCTCTAGAAAACATAAATATAATTACCTTGTGAAGGGTTTTTTTACCCCTTCTGACACCAATCAATTCTGACACCAACTGGATATCCTACAATTCAACTCTGTCACGAAGGATGGAGTTAGTAAATCAGAGGCAGACGCCACAGGCTAAGGGCTCAATCCCACAGGTCTGCCCTCATTTCAGGCAGCACATAAGCAGGTCCCCAGGTTACCCACACTTCTGTCTGACTGGGATACACAGCTGACGTTTCCTACAAGCCCAGCCCCTTCAGGTCTGGCAATTTGCTAGAACACACACCACAGAACTCAGAAAAATGCTCACCTTATTTTAAAAATTTATCATAAAGAGAATGAATGAACACCCAGATGGAGATGCATGCATGGCAGAGCCTGGAAGAGTCCAGAGTACAGGACCAGAGGACTTTGCTCCCTGTGGGTGTGCTCCTCTCTGGCCAACGGACATGTCTGCCCATCTGGAAGCTCCCGCGATCTGT
This sequence comes from Nanger dama, assembly GCA_917880005.1. NCBI lineage: Eukaryota > Metazoa > Chordata > Mammalia > Artiodactyla > Bovidae > Nanger > Nanger dama. Next base: position 6,006,332 of record CAKJTW010000098.1, read on the forward strand.
CATTTAAGGGATTTTACGGAGGCTCCATTATACGGACATGATTGACTGAATCACTGACCACTGCTGACCAGTGTGATCTCCTCTGCCCTCTGGCCTCCCAGAGGCTGGAGGAGGGCAGGACTGAAAGTTCCATGCTTCTAATCAAAGTTTGGTCTTGTAGGCAAGTAGCCCTATTCTGAAAGCCCCCATCACCTTTGTGCTGTTCTTAGTCGCTCAGTCTTGTCCGACTCTTTGTGACCCCATGGACTGTAGCCCACCAGGCTCCTCTGTCCATAGGGATTCTCCAGGCAAGAACACTCAAGTGGTACCCTCCTCCAGGGGATCTTCTTCCCCAACCCAGGGATGGAACCAAGGTCTCCTGCACTACAGGCAGATTTTATGCCAGCTGAGATACCAGGGAAGCCCATTAACATCAGTGCTTGCATCTACTAAACGTCAGCCAGGTGCTGGGCACACATTCTCTCACTCACAGCAGCCTAACTGTGGAGGCACCATAGCCCCCATTTCGTAAGTGACGAGAGTGGGACCAGAGATCTCCCGCAACTCGCTGAGGCCCACAGGCAGCTGCAGAGCCGCACCTGCACACCTTGACCTGAGAGCGCAGGCTCCCTCCTCTGGTCGGAGCCCAGCTAAGCAGCCAGGGAGTTCCCTCTGGGCAGGAGAGCACAGGCCGGGTCACCAGGGTACCTGTGCTTGCCTGACTCAAAGGGGGTGATTTTCCCGTGGGACAGAGGGCCTTCTCGGGGATGCTAATTATAGCCCTAATAAAACAGGTTTCGCTTTCAATTATGAGCTATCTTCAAGTGCACTGGCTCCCACATGTCAGCATTTTCTTAACCCTCAGCCTTTAAGTGGTCAGGGTCTGTTAAAGATATTTATATGCGAGGAAAGGCAAATTTAAAGGAATCCTTCAGTGAATCCTTTTGTAAATTAGAAAATAAAAAAACTGAACAGGAGCAATCAACATTCAACATCTCCAACCCCTCTAAATTTCTACTCTCCGCCGGTCAGCTTCCACACAGACATTCTGAAGTTCTTCTCAGAATCGCTCAGCGTCTCCACCTCACCAAGCCCCTTCTTCAATTACCTGAGACTGACCTGGCAGCAGCCATGGCCACAGCAGGCTCTGCAGCCTGCTCACTTGGTTTCTACACCCCCCCTCCTTCCGCCTCGACTGCTCCTTCGCTGCCCCTTCCGCCTGGCCCCTGTCATCTCTCCAAACTCTGAACACCGAAGTGACCAGGACTCAGCCTGCAGACACCTTTCCTTCCTCTACTTGTTTGGTTAGTAATATCAGCCAGGCTCACTGCTTCAAGCCACACCTATACACCACCAACTCTCTCCAGAATATCTCTGGCAGAGACCTCGACCTTGAACTCTCAGACTTGTTTTGCCCAAAACTAAGCACTTGGTCTGGTGATGGAAGTAAAGTCCGATGCTGTAAAGAGCAATACTGCATAGGAACTTGGAATGTTAGGTCCACGAATCAAGGTAAATTGGAAGTGGTCAAACAGGAGATGACAAGAGTGAACATCGACATTTTAGGAAATCAGTGAACTAAATCAGTGAACTAAGATGGACGGGAACGGGTGAATTTAACTCAGATGACCATTATATCTACTACTGTGGGCAAGAATCCCTTAGAAAAAATGGAGTAGCCCTCACAGTCAACAAGAGTCCGAAATGCAGTACTTGTATGCCATCTCAAAAACAACAGAATGATCTCTGTTCATGTCCAAGGCAAACCATTCAATATCACAGTAATCCAAGTCTATGCCCCAAACAGTAATGCTGAAGAAGCTGAAGTTGAACGGTTCTATGAAGACCTACAAGACCTCTGAGAACTAACACCCAAAAAGATGTCCTTTTCATTATAGGGGACTGGAATGCAAAAGCAGGAAGTCATGAGATAGCTGGAGTTAACAGGCAAATTTGGCCTTGGAGTACAAAATGAAGCAGGGCAAAGGCTAACAGAGTTTTACCGAGAGAACACACTGGTCATAGTAAACACCCTCTTCCAACAACACAAGAGAAGACTCTACACATGGACATCACCAGATGGTCAACACTGAGATCAGATTGATTATATTCTTTGCAGCCAAAGATGGAGAAGCTCTATAAAGTCAGCAAAAACAAGACCAGGAGCTGACTGTGGCTCAGATCATGAACTCCTTATTGCCAAATTCAGGCTGAAATTGAAGAAAGTAGGGAAAACCACTAGATCTAAATCAAATCCCTTACAATTATACAGTGGAAGTGACAAACAGATTCAAGGGATTAGATCTGATAGACAGAGTGCCTGACAGGAGGCAGTGATCAAGACCATCCCCAAAAAAACAAATGCAAAAAAGCAAAATGGTTGTCTGAGGAGGCCTTACAAATAGCTGTGAAAAGAAGAGAAGTGAAAAGCAAAGGAGAAAAGGAAAGATATACCCATTTGAATGCAGAGTTCCAAAGAATAGCTAGGAGAGATAAGAAAGCCTTCCTCAGTGATCAATGCAAAGAAATAGCGGGAAAAAATAGAATGGGATAGACATCTCATTAAAAAAACTACTTCCCTGGTGGCTCAGATGGTAAAGCTTCTGCCTGCAACGTGGGAGACTCAGGTTTAACCCCTGGGTCGGGAAGATCCTCTGGAGAAAGAAATGGCAACCCACTCCAGTACTCTTGCCTGGAAAATCCCATGGACGGAGGAGCGTGGTAGGCTATAGTCCATGGGGTTGCAAAGAGTCGGACTCCACTGAGTGACTTCACTTTCACTTTCAAGAAACTTAGAGATACCAAGCGAACATTTCATGCAAAGATGGGCACAATAAAGGACAGAAATGGTATGGACCTAACAGAAGCAGAAGATATTAAGAAGAAATGGCAAGAATACACAGAAGAACTATACAAAAATTATCTTCATGACCTGGATAACCACAATGGTGTGATCACTCACCTAGAGCCAGACATCCTGGAATGTGAAGTCAAGTGGGCCTTAGGTAGCATCACTATGAACAAAGCTAGTGGAGGTGACAGAATTCCATTTGATCTATTTCAAATCCTAAAAGATTATGCTGTTAAAGTGCTGCACTCAATATGCTATCATATTTGGAAAACTTTGCAGTGGCCACAGAACTGGAAAAGGTCAGTTTTCATTCTAATTCCAAAGAAAGGAAATGCCAAAGAATGATCAAACTATGGCACAATTGCACTCATTTCACGCACTAGCAAAGTAACGCTCAAAATTCTCCAAGCTAGGCTTCAGCAGTATGTGAACTGAGAACTTACAGATGTTCAAGCTGGATTTAGAAAAACCAGAGGAACCAGAGATCAAAACGACAACATCCACTAGATCATCGAAAAAGCAACAGAGTTCCAGAAAAACATCTACTTTTGGTTTTATTGACTATGCCAAAGCCTTTGACTGTGTGGATCGCAACAAACTATGGAAAATTCTTAAAGAGATGGGAATACCAGATCACCTTACCTGCCTCCTGAGAAATCTGTATGCAGGTCAAGAAGCAACAGTTAGAACTGGACATGGAACAACAGACTAGTTCCAAACTGGGAAAGCAGTACATCAAGGCTGTATATTGTCACACTGTTTATTTAACTTGTATGCAAAGTATATCATGCAAAATGCCAGGCTGGATGAAGCACAAGCTGGAATCAAGATTGCTGGAAGAAATATCAATAACCTCAGACATGCAGATGACACCACCCTTATGGCAGAAACAGAAGAAAAACTAAAGAGCCTCTTGATGAAAGTAAAAGAGGAGAGTAAAAAAGTTGGCTTAAAACTCAACATTCAGAAAACTAAGATCATGACATCCGGTCCCATCACTTCATGACAAATAGATGGGGAAACAATGGAAACAGTGACATACTTTATTGTTTTGGGCTCCAAAATCATTGTAGATGGTGACTACAGCTATGAAATTAAAAGATGCTTGCTCCTTGGAAGAAAACTTATGACCAACCTAGACAGCATGTTAAAAAGCAAAGACATCACTTTGCCAACAAAGGTCCGTCTAGTCAAAGCTATGGTGTTTCCAATAGCTGTATATGGATGTGAGAGCTGGAAAGAAAGCTGAGTGCTGAAGAATTGATGCTTTTGAACTGTGGTGTTGGAGAAGACTCTTGAGAGTCCTTTGGACTGCAAGGAGATCCAATCAGTCAATCCTAAAGGAAATCAGTCCTGAATATTCATTGGAAGGACTGATGCTGAAGCTGAAACTCCAATACTCTGGCCACCTGATTTGAAGAGCTGACTCACTGGAAAAAGACCCTGATGCTGGGAAAGATTGAAGGCTGGAGGAGAAGGGGACGACAAAAGATGAGATAGTCAGATGGCATCACCGACTAAATGGACATGAGTTTGAGCAAGCCTGCAAAACGTGCTGGCTCTACTTGGAAATATATCCAGAGTCCAATCACTTCTCGCTACATCCACGGTGACTCTCCCGGTACCAAACCACTGCTGTTTCTAAACGAGCATATTGCAGCAGCAGCTGATGGTTTCCCTTATTCTCTTGCCCCTTTTATCAGCCTCACCACTCGGGAATTCCAAGGGTGTTAGGAGCTCTGTGCCAGGAGCTGGGGACAGAAGTCACAGCCCCACCTAGTTCCCAAGCCAAGAGACTGTAACAAGCAAATTCAGAAGAAAAGGTCTGAAAAAGAAGGTTTGCAAAAACTGAAAAGAAAAACAAAACAAAACAAAACAAAACAAAACAAAAAAATGTGAGTCCTGTCAGGAACAGGAGAGAGAGAACTCCAAGACCCTGACACAGCGGTCCCCTCCCAAGCGCATCACTGTGTCACAGCACAGGGCGATGTGATGCCCTCCTGACAACCCTTACTCCCTAACAGAGGTTACGCTGTTTACCACAATACACTCAGACTGAGAAAACAAGAGGAATATGTTCTAGGACATTCCAACATAGTGAGATTTCACTCAGAAATTATTATAATGTTCCTCAGTTTAGAAAGGCAAGCCAATCTCAGTTTCTAGAAATTTCACTTAGGAAAAGTGAGGCCATTTTTGATGAGACCATAAAAACTGAGGTACAATTATTAGGAAAATGTATTTTGGAAAAATGAAAAGATAGCCAATGGTATAAAGAAAGCTAGGGAGGGGAACAGTGTTCCGCAGCTGAGCACGCTAACCAGGAGGGCAGAGAACGGCCCGAACACCAGCCCGGAACACACCGCACCTGAACCTTCTGCCTCTGGTGCTGCCCCACCAGCACGAACACCCAGTTAATCATCTTAGGTAACACTGTGAAGCACTAGAAACGGCACACGCCAAAATCATCAGATAAACATTCTCATAGAAATAAAATCTTCTTTAACAAAAATAAGCTTGCCAACTGCTAGTAAAACATGGGAGCCTGTTTTTCACCATTGTTTCTGGTTATGCCGAACGCCTACCTATTTGTGCCTGGCAACTTCTGATGACCTCAGAATCTTACTTATCAAGGAGACTTACAACACTGCTAATTAACAACATCTTAAAAGAGAAATACCTTCAATGCCAAGCCAACTTCTTTATTTTCATCTGTATATGGAGGTTTCCAAAGTTGGATTTTGTCTTCCCTTAAAAATTGGGTCAGTTTTGATTGGAGATATTTCTTTTGTGCCATCCTTGAAAGCAAAACAGTATATCAATGATACTCCACACACTACATTTCAAAATGTCTGTAAGTTACCCAGTACACTGTTGGGTAAGCAAGAGGTCTCCTCCATTCCTCCCTGTCCAGTTTAAAGTACTTTAGACTAGGTTTTAACTAGCTCCAAACTTCTCACCCCACTCCAGTACTCTTGCCTGGGAAAATCCCATGGACGGAGGAGCCTGGTAGGCTGCAGTCCATGGGGTCGATAGGGAGTCACACACGACTGAGTGACTTCACTTTCACTTTTCACTTTCATGCATTGGAGAAGGAAATGGCAACCCACTCCAGTTTTCTTGCCTGGGGTTGTACAGAGTCGAACACTGAGGCAACTTAGTAGCAGCAGCAGCAGCAGCAAACTTCTCTAAAAGATAAGTATATTACACACAGACTGAAATATGTATCATATATCCAATTATGTATGTTACATAAGAATATATGTTTCAAAGTTGCTAATATATAGTGAGTAAGTAACTTTTCTATTTCTTGGGTGTGTTGTGTGTTTTGGATAGCTAAGTGTTAAGTGTGTCAGTCGCTCAGTCATGCCTGACTCTTTGTAACCCCATGGACTCCAGCTCACCAGGCTCCTCTGTCCATGAGATTTTCCAGGCAATGATACTGGAGTGGGTTGCCATTTCCCTCTCCAGGGGATCTCCCCAACCCAGGGGTGAACCCAGGTCTCCTGCACTGCATGCATGCAGATTCTTTACCGAGTGAGCTACAAGGGAAGCCCTTTAGATAGCTACATCATCTCCAAATCCTTTGCGACTCCATGGACTGTAGCCCACCAGGCTCCTCTGTCCATGGGATTTCCCAGGCAAGAACACTGGAATGGGTTGCCATTTCCTTCTCCAGGGGAATCTTCTTGACCCAGGGACTGAACCCACATCTCCTGCATTGGCAGGCGGATTCTTTACCACTGAGCCACCAGGGAAGCCTGTTCTATTCTTAACCTGCTATCACTCTCTAAGAGGAAAGATAAAATAAGAAAGATAAATCTTTAAAGTAGCAAATTTAAACAACACAGTGGCTCTGTGGTAAAGAATTTACCAACGTACAGTGGCTCTGTATGTTGGCTATTTTAACACAAAGAGCAATCACCTTAGCAGGTAAATATGAAGAAAAGCTAACCTGAACCATGAACTATCAATAATATACATTTTCTATATTTGAAATTTTAAAATTTAAAATTTAGGGATTTTTCTGGTGGTCCAGAGTTATGACTCTGTGCTTCCAATGCAGGGGGCTGGGTTCCATCCCTGGTCAGGGAACCAGAGCCCACATGCCACACAGAGTATCTGCATGCCACAAATAAGGCCTGGGCCCACCAAAATAAACAAATTTTTTTTTAAATGATAGAATTAAGTTTAAAAATTTAGTGTTTACAGTGCCAGGAAAGCTTTGCATGATATTCTCTGATAGAAGCATAAAAGCAGATCTATACGCCCTATTCAAATCAATACTGGCTGCGTCACCATTTTACACATGAAAAACCACAGCCCAAGTCTGTAAAACGACTCGCTCAAGGATGCAAGATTAGGCAGCACCATGACTAGTCCTGGGACTTGTGCCGGCAACACCAGCTCACTGCATTCTACCGTCTCTCACAGAGTCCCTGCTGCTTCTCTGTCCTGGGCTTACACAGCAATGGAGTCTTTCACGCCTCCTTCACTAGCACTAGATCTCAAAGGTGGGTGAGGCTGCCAGAGAGTGAAACAGCTGATGGGGCAGTGCAGCCAAGTCAGATGAGCAGTGAGCAAAGTCATAGGTTACTAGTCCCTGAAGGACGGGCCACCTCATGCAAAGAGTTGACTCAATGGAAAAGACTCTGATGCTGTTAGGGATTGGGGCAGGAGGAGAAGGGGACGACCGAGGATGAGATGGCTGGATGGTATCACTGACTCGATGAACGTGAGTCTGAGTGAACTCCGGGAGATGGTGATGGACAGGGAGGCCTGCCGTGCTGTGATTCATGGGGTCGCAGAGAGCCGGACACGACTGAGCGACTGAACTGAACAGAAGGACGGAGACATGTTCCAGAGAGCGAAAAAGTAGGTAAGACTTATCATAACCTAGATGAGCAACTTTCTTTTCCCTATTCAGGGCCTGTATTCCACACTCCTCAAAACTCAATTCACCTGATTTCTAAATCAAGTTTGACAACTTAAGTGTATTCCGTAAGCAAGTACTTTAAAAGAAAGTTCAAATCCACTTTATATCAATTTGGGGGCAAGAAAGAGGGTAATCAGGATAGGAGGGACAAGAGAAAAAGGGGAAAACACATCAAAGAGGGGGATGTATGCATCCAAGTAACCTAAGAAAGAACCCCAGATTTTCAAGCCCTAATAAACCGCTTCTCACACATAAAATTGGCCTGTAATCTGCCAGACCCCTCTGTCCATGTAATTTTCTGGGCAGGAATACTGGAATGGGTTGCCATTTCCTCCTCCAGGGGATGTTTCTGACCCAGAGATCAAACTCACATCTCCTGCGTCTCCTGCACTGGCAGGCAGATTCTTTACCACAGAGCCACAGGGGAAGCCCCCGCTCACAAATGTTCAGAAATTCCCAATTAAGTATCACTTGTGAGCGGGTGGTAACCATTTCAAGGGCCATTCACGGAAGCCAAGACATTTTAGAAGGCTGAATGCACAGCCTTCTGTAATCCAAGTAACTACCAAGCGGAAGTCTCAAAGGATTTCCTAAACCTAGTGTGTGGTCCACACTACACCCACCAGCAAATACACAGCAAAGAGGATCTCTAGTCCACCACTTAATGTTTGAAGAAAACATTAAACCATTGTCTTGAAACTTAGAAAACTTCACTCATGGGTAACAGAAAAAAAAAAACGAGGATATGTATTTTAACTCAAATCAAAAGGGAAAATGGTTTAATAAATCAGTTTTCAATGTTAACTGGAAAACTGAAAGTTTCAGGCGTGCCACACAATGTTCGGTGTCACAACCCCCGTCAAAAAGCAGAAATTCATTAATACCCCTGCTCTAAACCGAAAGTGAAAGGGTATAAATCATTCCTGTAACATTTCGCTTTCATTTTTTAAATAAATCGATCTACGCTGCTTTATCCAGAGGTTTTCAAACATACACAAACACACATACTTATTCAAAATACAGTACTTTTTCTCTTAGACTATTACAAGAATCTTCTATTAAGTGTGGGAAGACGTTGAGAAACATACAGAATCAGATCGTCACGGCTGGAGAAAATAAACCGCGTTTTCTCATTAAACAGTAAAGAAAATCTGTCTTTGATTGCAAATAAATCCCAAATGGCGTAACAATGTTACGACTCAAGCTTTTGTATGGCTAGTGAGTAATTTTAACATATACATATGTTTCTCTGCCTCCCTCCAAAAACATTTCAATCTTTCGTTTTAAATACCCATCACCCGCGTCAGTCCAGAGCAAACTCAGGGCCGGGCGAAGGGCCCGGCGCGTCCACAAGCCCCGACCCGCCGCCCCCGGTCCCGGCCCAGTCTCCCCGCAGGGCGCCCACCTCCGCCGCTGCCCGGGCGGGGTCGGCGTCGGGGTCACGCCCGAAGGGAACTGGGGCGCCGGGCGGCGCGGCTAACACCCGGGTGAAGGACCGGACGCTCGGCCGCCATCTCCTCACCTGCGCTACAGCAGCGCCCGCCGCGACCCGCCGAATGCCCGGATGCGGCTGCGGCCGCCGTTTATTTTCATTCCGGGTGAGGTCGGCCCCGCCCCCGCCGCCGAGGCAGCCACCGCCGCCGCCGCCGGGCCGCCCCGCCCCTCCCCGCCCCTCCCCGCCCCCGCGCGGCCGCGAAGCAGGGGTGTGGGCGGGGCTAAGAGGGGCTGGGCGGTGTTGTGGGTAGGCTGTGGGCGGGGCTAAGGCCGGAGGGCTGGACCCGGATGGGGCCCAGCTGGGGTGAGGGGCGGGGCGAGGGGCGAGGCGGGAGGGCGGGGCAAGGATGGGGCGGGGCTGGAGCGAGGGGCGGGGCTAGAGCCTGGGGGAATCAGATGTGGGTGGGGCAGAGAGGAGGGCGAAAAGGAGCCTGGACGCTGACCGCCCGGGGGACTTCCCGGGGGTCGGGGGGCGGGGCTGGCGGGCAGACTCAGCCCGCAACCCTGGGGACCGCGGGCCGCGCCCCTGAGGACCAAGGCGGTGTTGGGCGGGGCAGCTGGCCCGGCCCAGTTTACCTGACTTCTGAGGAAACTGAGCTTGGCTTCGTTCCTCCAGAATCCTCGAAAGAGGCCAAAGCACCTTGGAGCAAGCCCCTTCTCCCCCTACGGCGGGAAAGTCTGGACTTCGTGCAGCTGGGTCCGCCCCCCCGCCCCCCATCCCACCCCCGGACTGGGCCTAACGTGATGACCCCTGTAAAAGTCCAGCTTTCCATCCTTCCGTGCATCACCCGGCCAGGGCCTCCGCTTTGGTGAACTTCCCGGCGCCTTGCCCTTGTACTTCTCTGCTGGTTTTGAGGGCCCTACTGACCGTCTGCACATGCTATTGCTGACAGGACCTGTGGCAATCCGCCTGCTCCCGAAGCGCTCTGCCCACCCCTGTACTCAGTCACCTAAGCCTCTGGCCTGACGCCTGTGTCCAGTGTCTAGGTGAGGACATAAGACAGGGGTGTCTTATGGAGCGCAGAGCCCCTGGTTGAGCACAGGTCATACATAGCATAGCTTCCAGAGATGGTTAGATCCGCCCTTGGTAGGACCTAACCGAAGAATGGGAAGGCAAGATAGAGCCAACGGCAGACCCCGAAACTTCTCGCTGGGATGACACTGTTGGTCCTTCCATTCCAAACCCAAGGCCCGGGCTCGCTTGGGCAGCACATTAACCAAATCCAAGGCCCATCCTGGGACCTTCTCTGGCACTGTCCTGGGCCCTGCCCGTGGCAACTGGCTTCAGCCCTGGGGCTCTAGGCAAGTTGCCCAGCCTCCACCTCCCCTGGGAAGACAATATCAGTCCCCCACCCTCCTCTTTGCCCCAGCACAAACATTTCCGGAAACAAAGTGTTGTGTCTAGAATCACTCCAGGAGCTGCAGACTGTCTGAAAGGGGCTTTGCAAACTCTCTGACACCCTCCACAAGGAGAGGGAAGCACAACCCCTCCTCCTGGTGCCCTTCTGCCCCTGGGGGAAGAAGCCTTGGGTGGGATGTGTGCCTAAGTCCATTTTAGGGGAGAGAAATGTATGCAAGGAGATCAAACCAGTCAATCCTAGAGGAAATCAGTCCTGAATATTCATTGGAAGGACTGATGCTGAAGCTGAAGTTCCAATACTTTGGCCACCTGATGAGAAGAGCCAACTGTTTGGAAAAGACCCTGATGCTGGCAGGAGGAGAAAAGGGCAACAGAGGATAAAATGGTTGGGTGGCATCAACCACTCCATGGACAGGAGTTTGAGCAAACTTCGGGAGTTGATGATGGACAGGGAAGCCTGGCATGCTGCAGTCCATGGGGTCTCAAAGAATCGGACACGACTGAGCGACGAACAACATGTTCCCAAAGAGGCCCTGTATGTCCGTTTTCCTGGCCCCCACGGGAGGACTCTGCCCACACCACAGAGCAACTTCTGTTCCCCCTTTTTCCTCCTGTGACCTGCAGATGTTGTCCACTGGCCCAGCAGTGCTTATTAGGAAGCTGGCTGATTTCTATGTCTTTCTGAATAAGAGTCTTGTGGCTCTGCAGCCTCCTTTGAGTACACAAACACTTAGAAATCTTTGAAATTAAAGTTCTTCACGTTGGGCCAAATCGACTTCTTAGTTAAGGTAAAAGACAAACAGCAAAATGGAGGGAAACGTTGCCTTCCATTTCAAAACCATACTTGAAGAACTCTCACAATTTGATAAGAAAAAGACCAAAGCAGAAAACTGGGCAAAAGGTACTAAAATATGATTCACTGAAAAGGAAATAGAAATGCTTTGTAAATATGCAAAAAATTACTCATCTCGTTCATGATGAGACACTAAATATAAATTAAAACTACACCCAGGGACTTCCTTTGTGGTCCAGTGGTTAGGAACTTGCATTTCAGTGCAGGGAATGTCGGTTGATCACTGATCAAGGAACTAAGATCCCACATGACATGGAGGAACTAGGCCCACATGCAGCAACAGAGAACCAGTGCAGCCAAAAATTTAAAAGAAATACAATTTTAGAAACTATACCAAAATTTCACTTTTTACCTCTCAGACTGAACAAGATGGATAACATGCTATGATGACAAGGCTATGCAGAAATAGCAGTCATCAGACTTTCCTTGTGGAAGGTTATGTTGCTACAACTCTTTTAAGAGGGCAATTAGCAGAGACTGGTGGCTCAGATGGTAAAGAATCTGTCTACCAAGGCAAGAGACGCAGATTTGATTCCTGTATTGGGGAAGATCCCCTGGAGGAGGAAATGGCAACCCACTCCAATGTTCTTGCCTGGAAAATCGCATGGACAGGGAACCCTGGCGGGCTACAGTCCCTGAGATCACAAGAGTTGGACATGACACTAAGCATAGAGCACACACATAGCATATCTATCAAAACTAAAATGCATATTCTCTTTGACCCAATAATTCAACTTTTCTTGTTCTGAGTATTCTTTACTAATCTGCCTCCTTTCTGTTATTCCTCATACTGACATTTGAAGAATTCTTCTTAAATTGTGTATGCATTTTGGTTGCTACAGGTTTTGTGGTGATAAAGAATCAGGAAACTTCTACATAACTGGTCTTACTTCTGATGGAATAAAACCAGAAAATCCTTAAATATTCTTTGCATGACGATGAGATTTAACACTAAATGTTATCAGTTCTTCCTAGAAAAACAAACAAACAAACAGGACGTTTTGGCAGTTCAGCTTTATTTATAGTTGTTCAGATCAGAACAGTATACATTCATTGGGTTAAATTATGTACTTAACTAATTTTTTTCATAGAAGGGAAGATGTATTTTAAAAGAAGATAGCTTCATTCTTGATTTTTTTCTATTTATAAATGGAAATTTCTGAGTGGTTAAAAACTAGAATTTGGGGGAATTTGAGTGATGATTCACACTTTGGTCTTGCAGGTTTTCGGTTTCACTGTTGTTTGGAGATGTGGTCTTTTTATTCAGCATCTTGGCTGGATGAGAAGAAAGTGGAAGGAGCAGAGAAAAGAAGCAGATGGACAGGGAGCTTTGTTCCCATCTTATTGGGAATACATAATTTCCTTCATCCTTAGAAATGATAGAAGCTGTAAAAGGTATGGAGAGGTCCGATAAGAGAGTTACCCTGATGCTCAGGAAACATGGCCTGGGAAGATGGATCTCAGGTCCTATTAGAAAGTGTAAAACAGTGTTATAGTTAAAAGACCCTCCAACCAGCCACTGTTTGCCATCCTCCAGTGAATACCACGGTCATGCAGTATCACATAGGAAGATCAGCATGTCTTCTTTAAGCTCTGGGGATCAAATCTATCCCAGGTTTTCAGGATACAGTTCAAAGGAGTAAGGCTGAAATTGTTAACTCCCATCTGTAAGACAGAAAAAAGCAGTGTCCAGTGCCTTTGCTCTTTTCCACCAGAAGCATCCCTCCCAGCTCTATCTAGATGGGGGTGGAGACAGGTCTTCCACCTAAGCGTCCTTCCCTGGCCAGAGCTAACCTGTCCCTTACCAGCGCAGCTGTCCCATCATCATCCCTCCCCTTTCTACCACCGAGGTGGGGTAGAGATCCATCAGGGATAGACTTGATGGTATCCCAGATTGATGTCCAATTCCTTACCATTAAAACCTTTGCCTGCCTCTGATGTCACCCAGGGTGCAATCAGAGTAACCTTCCAGAATACTTCCCAAGCTAAGACTGCCAGGAGAAACATTCATCTCCTGGATTCCTGTGCATGGTCCTGAGTCTATTCCTGACCACAATAAGACTGGTAAATCATAAGGGGACCAACATAAAACCAAGATGTCCCTTCCGAGCATCACCACACCTGTATAAGTGATAGCAAAAGAGATGGTGAAGGCCCAGCCAGTGAGGAAAAAGTGATTTTTGTCTTCAAGTTATTAGGGCCAGTCCTTCCAGTTCATTCCCACAGATTCAACAGAAAGAATATCTAAGGAGTTGAGATAAAAGCCACTGGAGAGCCTTCTCTGGAACACTAAGTGTTACCAAAGGAAAAAACCTGCTGTACTTTCAATCTGAGTAATTTTTAGCCTGACAGATGCTCTTGGAGCTAGAGCTCCACCTAGCTTCCAAACGTGCTCCTGTTGTAAATCTCAACTAGGCTAAGGTGCTTCCTGCAGAGAAGGCAATGGCACCCCACCCCACCACTCTTGCCTGGAAAATCCCATGGATGGAGGAGCTTGGAAGGCTGCAGTCCATGGGGTTGCTAAGAGTCAGACATGACTGAGCGACTTCACTTTCAATTTTCACTTTCATGCATTGGAGAAGAAAATGGCAACCCACTCCATGTTCTTGCCTGGAGGATCCCAGGGACGGGGGAGCCTGGTGGGCTGCTGTCTATGGGGTCGCACAGAGATGGACACGACTGAAGTGACTTAGCAGCAGCAGCAGCAGCAGCAGCAGCAGCAGCAGGCGCTGCCTGACTACCAATCTAAGCTTGGGATCTAAGTCAAAGTGCATAGTAACAGCATAGATCACAAGTCCCTTGAAAGTTTATGATTCAGCAGATTAGGTTAGTAGTTTCAATTTCCAAGGTAGTTATGAAATGGTGAAAGAGACCAGGAAATATTGACTGAGAAAGGAAAATTCAGTCCACATGCTTTGCCCATTTCTGGCCGCTCCCTTCACGGGGATGTTAGATGCCTCTTGGCATCAGCAGGTTGGTATAAACCCCCAACAAGGCTCCCCTTTTGGGGCTGCCTTTAGTCATTACAAGGCATCACAGAACCGCAAAGCAGGGCTCAACGCTCGCCTCTTGGTCAATTCCACGTGTCTTTGATGCCACTTTCACAGACAGGCACACCATAGAGTTAGTAAAGTACAGCAGAAAATGTGTATAATAGGAGAACAAAGAAGCAGAGCTCCAAGCATCCTCACCTGTCTTAAAGATCCCAGATGAGCCCCCAATATGAAAGGCTGTGGCTGTGAGCTGTGAGCTATGCCAGGATTTGTGACATCCGGAGAAGAGGATTTCAATCTGGGGCCAGAGCTGAGGATTGCCTACTCAAAGCTTCTGTGTAATAAAGTTTTATTAAAGTATCAAAGGGATAAGAGGAAGCTTCTGACATAGATATCAGAAGGGGACAGAAAGAGTGCCCCCTTCGCTAGTTTTTAGCAAGGAGTTATATATCTGTTAGCAAGTTTCTAATCAGATAAAGTGAAAGTGAAAGTCGCTCAGTTGTGTCCGACTCTTTGCGACCCCCTGAATTATACAGTCCATGGAATTCTCCAAGCCAGAATACTGGAGTGGGTAGCCTTTCCCTTCCCCAGGGGATCTTCCCAACTCAGGGATCAAACCCAGATCTCTTGCATTGCAGGCAGATTCTTTACCAGCTGAGCCACAAGGGAAGCCCAGGAATACTGGAGTGGGTAGACTATCCCTTCTCCCAGGGATCTTCCCGACCCAGGAATCGAGCTGAGGTCTCCTTCATGGCGAGAGAATCACCTGCAATGATAAAGAATCACCTCAAAACGGAGAGAGTTGCATCAGGCCCCTCTCCCACAACATTCACTTTGAGATAGCATTGGCACAAGATGAGTCATCCCCAGCCATAGAAAAATTGACATGAATCTTAAATAAAGGCACATTTCCAAGCAAATGCATAGTTTTATTAACATAGCTTAAGAGAACATTTCTATGAGGGAAAATGCATTGGTTAGCTCAAGGTTTGAGAAAAATTAAGTTCAGGCAGAAGCAGATGTTGTCATGACAACACAGAATTTAAAAGAATCCTCCTTTTAATTTTGTATTAAGAAGAAAAAAAAAAAAATGCCTGCCACTTGCAATTTATTTCCTCTGCTTGGAGACCCCTAGCCTTCCTACCTGTTACCCTCTCATAACCTTCCACCTGATCAGATGCACACAGCTATTTCACAGCTCTAACTGTAGGTAACTAAGAGCCACGCAGAGTTCTTAATCTATAACTAAACAGATTCTGCCCTTTAAGGTAGAGGACCACAGCCTTGTCTAACTCAGTGAAACTAAGCCATGCCAGCGGGGCAACCCTAGACGGGTGGGTCATTGTGGAGAGGTCTGACAGAATGTGGTCCACTGGAGAAGGGAATGGCAAACCACTTCAGCATTCTTGCCTTGAGAACCCCATGAACAGTATGAAAAGGCAAAATGATAGGATACTGAAAGAGGTACTCCCCAGGTCAGTAGGTGCTCAATATGCTACTGGAGGTCAGTGGAGATACAAATCCAGAAAGAATGAAGGGATGGAGCCAAAGCAAAAACAATACCCAGCTGTGGATGTGACTGTTAATAGAAGCAAGATCCGATGCTGTAAAGAGCAATATTGCATAGGAACCTGGAATGTCAGGTCTATGAATCAAAGCAAATTGGAAGTGATCAAACAGGAGATGGCAAGAGTGAACGTCGACATTCTAAGAATCAGCGAACTAAAATGGACTGGAATGGGTGAATTTAACTCAGATGACCATTATATCTACTACTGCGGGCAGGAATCCCTCAGAAGAAATGGAGTAGCCATCATGGTCAACAGAAGAGTCTGAAATGCAGTACTTGGATGCAATCTCAAAAACAACAGAATGATCTCTGTTTGTTTCCAAGGCAAACCATTCAATATCACAGTAATCCAAGTCTTTGCCCCAACCAGTAACGCTGAAGAAGCTGAAGTTAAACGGTTCTATGAAGATCTACAAGACCTTTTAGAACTAACACCCAAAAAGATGTCCTTTTCATTATAGGGGACTGGAATGAAAAAGTAGGAAGTCAAGAAACACCTGGAGTAACAGGCAAATTTGGCCTTGCAATACGGAATGAAGCAGGGCAAAGACTAACAGAGTTTTGCCAAGAAAATGCACTGGTCATAGCAAACATCCTCTTCCAACAACACAAGAGAAGACTCTACACATGGACATACCCAGATGGTCAACACCGAAATCAGATTGATTATATTCTATGCAGCCAAAGATGGAGAAGCTCTATACAGTCAACAAAAACAAGACCAGGAGCTGACTGTGGCTCAGATCATGAACTCCTTATTACCAAATTGAAGAAAGCAGGGAAAACTGCTAGACCATTCAGGTATGACCTAAATCAAATCCCTTATGATTATACAGTGGAAGTGAGAAATAAATTTAAGGGCCTAGATCTGATAGAGTGCCTGATGAACTATGGATGGAGGTTCGTGACACTGTACAGGAGACAGGGATCAAGACCATCGCCATGGAAAAGAAATGCAAAAAGCAAAATGGCTGTCTGGGGAAGCCTTACAAATAGCTGCAAAAAGAAGAGAAGTGAAAAGCCAAGGAGAAAAAGGAGATATAAGCATCTGAATGCAGAGTTCCAAAGAATACCAAGAAGAGATAAAAAGCCTTCTTCAGCGATCAATGCAAAGAAATAGAGGAAAAGAACAGAATGGGAAAGACTAATGATCTCTTCAAGAAAATTAGAGATATCAAGGGAACATTGCATGCAAAGATGGGCTTGATAAAGGACAGAAATGGTATGGACCTAACAGAAGCCGAAGATATTAAGAAGAGATGGCAAGAATACACAGAAGAACTGTACAAAAAGGATCTTCACAACCTGGATAATCATGATGGTGTGATCACTCATCTAGAACCAGACATCTTGGAATGTGAAGTCAAGTGGGCCTTAGAAAGCGTCATTACAAACAAAGCTAGTGGAGGTGATGGAATTCCAGTAGAGCTATTTGAAATCCTGAAAGATGGTGCTGTGAAAGTGCTGCACTCAATATGCCAGCCAATTGGGAAAACTCAGCAGTGGCCACAGAACTGGAAAAGGTCAGTTTTCATTCCAATCCCAAAGAAAGGCAATGCCAAAGAATGCTCAAACTACCGCACGATTGCACTCATCTCACACGCTAGTAAAGTAATGCTCAAAATTCTCCAAGCCAGGCTTCAGCAATACGTGAACCGTGAACTTCCTGATGTTCAAGCTAGTTTTAGAAAAGGCAGAGGAACCAGAGATCAAATTTCCAACATCTGCTGGATCATGGAAAAAGCAAGAGAGTTCCAGAAAAACATCTATTTCTGCTTTATTGACTATGCCAAAGCCTTTGACTATGCCAAAGCCTTTGACTATGTGGATCACAATAAACAGTGGAAAATTCTTCAAGAGGTGGGAATACCAGACCACCTAAACTGTCTCTTGAGAAACCTGTATGCAGGTCAGGAAGCAACAGTTAGAACTGGATATGGAACCACAGACTGGTTCCAAATAGGAAAAGGAGTACGTCAAGGCTGTATATTGTCACCCTGCTTATTTAACTTCTATGCAGAGTACATCATGAGAAATGCTGGACTGGAAGAAACACAAGCTGGAATCAAGATTGCTGGGAGAAATATCAATAACCTCAGATATGCAGAGGACACCACCTTTATGGCAGAAAGTGAAGAGGAACTAAAAAGCCTCTTGATGAAAGTGAAAGAGGAGCGTGAAAAAGTTGGCTTAAAGGTCAACATGCAGAAAACAAAGATCATGGCATCTGGTCCCATCGCTTCATGGGAAATAGATGGGGAAACAGTGGAAACAGTGTCAGACTTTATTTTGGGGGGCTCCAAAATCACTGCAGATGGTGACTGCAGCCATGAAATTAAAAGACGCTTACTCCTTGGAAGGAAAGTTATGACCAACCTAGATAGCATATTGAAAAGCAGAGACATTACTTTGCCGACTAAGGTCCATCTAGTCAAGGCTATGGTTTTTCCAGTGGTCATGTATGGATGTGAGAGTTGGACTGTGAAGAAGGCTGAGTGCTGAAGAATTGCTGCTTTTGAACTGTGGTGTTGGAGAAGACTCTGGAGAGTCCCTTGGACTGCAAGGAGATCCAACCAGTCCATTCTGAAGAAGATCAACCCTGGGATTTCTTTGGAAGGAATGATACTAAAGCTGAAACTCCAGTACTTTGGCCACCTCATGAGAAGAGTTAACTCATTGGAAAAGACTTTGATGCTGGGAAGGATTGGGGGCAGGAGAAGAAGGAGACAACCGAGGATGAGATGGCTGGATGGCATCATTGACTTGATAGACTTGAGTCTGAGTGAACTCTAGGAGATGGTGATGGACAGGGAAGCCTGGTGTGCTGGGATTCATGGGGTCGCAAAGAGTCGGACACGACTGAGCGACTGAACTGAACTGAACTGAAGGTAGAGGTTCAAATGTCTTGCCTCCCACCCTGTGGAAAACCTGATTTATCTCCATTTTCCATTCACTTCAGCATGCCTTTCCTTTCCTCATATGAATCTGTGCTTCTTGGAACCATATAACATCTGCTTAGTTCACTCATGAGTTCGGTAAAATATTCAACATATGTTCATTTTTATATCTGAACTGAGTCGTGAGTTTACTTTTTCTGAAACTTACCATTTAACACTTTTTATGCAAATAGTAAGTAAAAGATGGCAGCAGCACCTCCAGGTATTGTTTGTGGTTCAGATGAAAAGAAAAGGGAAGGGCTAAGAATGAAAAGTATGTCAACTAACTCTGTCCATTTTTATCTGGAAAACCATAGCTTATCCAGAAGCCCCATCCCTTAGCTTCCTCTCACTTTTGACTGATTAGAAAAAAAAAAATGTTTCCTAGTCATTCCTAGGAAACTGTGGTGGTAGAGAAGACTCTTGAGAGTCCCTTGGACAGCAAGGAGATCAAATCATCAACCCCCAATATTCGTTGGAAGGACTGATGCTGAAGCTGAAGTTCCAATACTTTGGCCACCTGATGCAAAGAGCCAACTCACTGGAAAGACCCTGATGCTGGGGAAAGATTGATGTCAGGAGGAGAAGCAAGTGACAGAGAGTGAGATAGTTAGATGATATCATTGACTCAATGGACATGAGTTTGAGCAAACTGGGAGATTGTGGAGGACTGGGAAGCCTAGCATGCTGCAGTCTATGGGGTTGCAAAGAGTTTACTGACTGAATGACATCGCTTACTCGTGGAATCTAATATATGACACAAAGGAACCTATCAATGAAGCAGAAGCAGAGACACTGAGGATAGACTGGTGGTTGCCATGGGGAAGGGGCTGGGAGAGGCTTAGATTGGGAGTTTGGGATTAACAGATGCAAACTGGTATATATAGAATGGATAAACAACAAAGTCCTCCTGTATAGCATAGGGAACTATACTCAATATCCTATGGTAAACCATAATGGAAAAGAATATGTGTATATATGTATAACTGAGTCACTTTGCTGTATAGCAATAATACAACATTGTATAAGATACTTCAATGAAATGAGTGAATTCAACTATCCTTCAGTGAAAAATAAATTTTAAAAAGAAATCTAGACTTCATAGTCTAGGAGATAGAAAAGCTTTTATTATTTCGTTTGCAAAAGAGTGGCAGGATAGAAGTGACATAAATAAGACCAATCTGATGACCACTTGCAGGAAGGACTAGAGAGAGGGGTCTGGAGGGCATTGCAATGATTCGGGTAGGAAGAGATATAGATGCGGCTTATAGTACTGGTTCATGGACAACTACTGGATGCAAATGCTTTGGTTGGGGAAACATACAGTATTTGATGACTACTCAGATGAAAGAAGATAAAGGAGCAAGTCAAGTTCTACGTTCTTAAATTTTTTTTTCCTCATGTAATTTCACATGTAGGCAATGTAACTGAATTCATGGACTCCGATGACATTGTTCAGCGGCTTTTATCCAGTCCCATGGCTTTAAATAGCATCTTGACCTTGATGGCTCTTGTGCCAGTGTTTTTAGTTGCAGAGCACACAATCAATTCTAGGGATAGAATATTCTAGAAGGGGGTTATTACGGTGTATTTGGTAGCTCTTAAGACCTTCAGTCATGTATGGATGTGAGAGCTGGACTGTGAAGAAGGCTGAGCGCCAAAGAATTGATGCTTTTGAACTGTGGTATTGGAGAAGACTCTTGAGGGTCCCTTGGACTACAAGAAGATCCAACCAGTCCATTCTCAAGGAGATTAGCCCTGGGATTTCTTTGGAAGGGATGATGCTAAAGCTGAAACTCCAGTACTTTGGCCATGTCATGCGAAGAGTTGACTCATTGGAAAAGACTCTGATGCTGGGAAGGATTGGGGGCAGGAGGAGAAGGCGACGACAGAGGATGAGATGGCTGGATGGCATCACTGACTCGATGGGCATGAGTCTGAGTGAACTCCAGGAGTTGGTGATGGACAGGGAGGCCTGGTGTGCTGCAATTCATGGGGTCGCAAAGAGTCGGACATGACTGAGCGACTGAACTGAACTGAACTGAAGACCTTCAAGAGGGGCAAAGAACAAGACTTGGATGCTGAACAGCATCAGGAATAAAGCAATCTGGGATGCCACAACCAAAGAAAATGTCCAGCCAAACCATGGAATTGCTCTATCAGCATCACTCCCATCAGCACCACCTGCCACTCGCCTCTCTGGCACTGGGCAGCAGAAGTGCCACCCCGGCCACTCTGGAAGAACCTCGTGTACGTGCTGCCTTGCTGGTAGCTGCACATGCCTACCTTATGCTGGTCTGCCCAAGTCTCCTGTGGATATGTCTGCTATGAGTCTTGGGACACCTGCAGAAACACTAGCTGCTAGAGAGTCTAGTAGGTGCCATCTTTCATTTCCAGATGCTGGGAAAGACCGAAGGTGAAAGGAGAAGGGAAAGGCAGAAGATGAGATGCTTAGATAGCAACCAACGCAATGGACATGAATTTGAGCAAATTCTGGGAGATAGTGAAGGACAGGGAAGCCTGGCATGCTGCAGTCCATAGCATCACAAAGAGTCAGAGACAACCTAGTGACTAAATAACAAAACAACCTGAGCAGACCAGCTAAAAGTGTGGAGGGGGAAGGAAGTGATGCTTGGGCAGAGATCTGAAGGATGAGCAGAGGTTCACCCAGCAGGGGTTAACAGAGAAGGAGGTATCTTACAGACCACATTACTGAGCAAGGGCTTGTGTGCCCGTGATACAAAGCCAAACTCTCACAATGGGTTGGTCACAAAGGATGGGATTGTTTGCAGAGCACCATGCTGAGAAGACCCAAACTCCCCAGTGGCATTCAGGCAACAGTTTATGAAGACAGTGTTAAGGGTGAGGGTCACAGGATGCAGGATCAGTTCATGGACATTCTTCCGGTTGGTTGGTAGTGAGGTACCAAGGTGATGCTGCAAATCTCAGTCATCAACCTCCTGGTTCCAACCAGTGTGGGATCTGGTGCTTGCAGTCAGCATGTGGTCACCACCCTCCACTGGGTGGGGATCTCTGTTTCTACAAAGGAACTCAAAGATAAGCATCCGATTGTTATCTCTATTCCTCCAGAGGAACTTAGGAGTCCTGTGACTCTGCTGTCCTGTTCGTTACCTTCTTGAGCCTGCTCTTTGGAACTCGAGGAAAGTGGGCCTAGGAAACTGAAGCCTTTTTCTCC
This sequence comes from Nanger dama, assembly GCA_917880005.1. NCBI lineage: Eukaryota > Metazoa > Chordata > Mammalia > Artiodactyla > Bovidae > Nanger > Nanger dama. Next base: position 6,028,500 of record CAKJTW010000098.1, read on the forward strand.
CTATAAACAAGAAATGGGGGACACAGAGGAGCTTTTGTACTGGGGGGAGGCCCTGCAGAGTCCTGCTCAGCTTCAATCCCTTCTTTTTCTTTAATACTCTTCCATCCTGAAGGGGAATGAGACAGGAAAAGTAATAAAGTTTTGGATAGAGAGATTAATCATCCACTCAGTAAGGGAACTTGGTTTCAGCAGGACTCAGTTTCAGCAAGATTAGCCTGAGGCCAGAGGAAGCCCCATGAAGGACACAGTGTGGTCGAAGAGGGAACGTAATGTCAGGCACGGTTGGAGACACGAGCCAAGCCTTGTGGAGCACGGCCTGCTTGCCCCTTGGGAGCAAGAATTTGCTGATATGTGAGAATCAGTGTGTGGTAGGAATGCAGAAAAGCGAGTCAAACCCAGAGACAGCTAGAGAGCGGTCCTTCCAGGGGTTGTGAAGGATGGGCGATGGTACACGGGCCGGAGAGAGGGGTCACGCTCACGCTCACATATCTGGATGGCTGGACAGCAGGGCCAGACACTGAACGAAGGCCCTGGAAGAGAACCAGGCCTGTTTCTGTTTTGTTTTCTGGGGGAGAGGTTTGGAAGGACTCAAAAGTTCAATTCTGGAGATAATAAAGTTTGGAGATGTGTTTGAGACAGGCAAGATGGATATCTGGGAAGAATATAAATAAAAGAGGCGTGATCTTGGCTGGAGATACAACCCCATGAGACATCTGTGCTCATGCACAGACACTGAAGACATGGCCATGGATGCCTAAGAAAGCCCAAGACTCAGTGAACGGAGCCCAGAGAGATGCAGCTGTGCAGGGGCCACCGAGTGGTTCTGAGCTTTGAAAATGGCAGGTCCACCTTTTGCAGAAATAAGGGGAATGAGGCTTTTTTAAAAATTGAAGTATAGTTGATTTGTGTTTCTAGGTGGTGTTAGTGGTAAAGAATATGCCTGCCAAAGCAGGAGACATAAGAGATGTGGATTTGATCCCTGGGTTGGGAAGATCCCCTGGAGAAAGCAATGGCACCCCACCCCAGTACTCTTGCCTGGAAAATCCAATAGACAGAGGAGCCTGGTGGGCTGCAGTCCATGGGGTCGCTGAGAGTTCGACACAACTGAGCGACTTCACTTTCACTTTTCACTTTCATGCATTGGAGAAAGAAATGGCAACCCACTCCAGTATTCTTGCCTGGAGAATCCCAGGGATGGGGGAGCATGGTGGGCTGCCGTCTATGAGGTCGCATAGAGTCGGACACAACTGAAGTGACTTAGCAGGAGCAATTGTCTATTATGACTCACTCTCTCCCTCTATCTCTGTATATATACATAGCATCTTCTTTATCCATTTACCTGTCATTGAACACTGAACACTTAGGCTGTTCCATGTCCTGACTTATTGTAAGTAGTGCTGCTGTGAACACTGGTGTGCATGTATCATTTCTAATTAAAGTTACAGCTATGTTTCCAGAAACGGGATTTCAGGATCCTATGGTAACCATGCTGCTCCTGCTGCTCCTGCTAAGTCACTTCAGTCGTGTCTGACTCTGTGCGACCTCACAAATGGCAGTCCACCAGGCTCCTCCATCCTTGGGATTCTCCAGGCAAGAACGCTGGAGTGGGGTGTCATTGCCTTCTCCAATGGTAACCATAGTTTTAGTTTTTTTAAGGAAATGTCATACTCTTTTCCATAGTGGTTGCACCAATTTACATTCCTACCAGCCGTGTAGGAGGGTTCTCTTTTCTCTACACCCTCATTAGTATTCGTTATTTGTACTCTATTTGATCGTGGCCATTCTGACTGGTGTGAGGTGATACCTCGTTCTAGTTTTGATTTGCATTTCTCTAATAATTAGTGATGTTGAGCATCTTTTCATGTGTCTGTTGGTCATCTGTACGTCTTCTTTGGAGAAATGTCTGTTTAGGTCATCTGTCCATTTTTTAATTGGGTTATTTGTTTTTCTAATATTGAACTGCATGGACTGTTTGTATATTTTCGAAGTTAAGTTCTTGCCTATCGCATCACTTGCAGATATGTCTTCCATTTTGTAGGTTATCTTTTTGTTTTGTTTATGGTTTCCTTTGCTGTGCAAAAGCTTATAAGTTGATTAGGTCTTATTTGTTTATTTTTGTTTTAATTTCTTTTGTCTTGGGAGGCTGACCTAAGAAAATAATAGGCAACTTATGCCAGAGAATGTTTTTCCTAGAATGTTCTCTTCTAGGTGCTTTATTGTGTTGTGCCTTATATTAAAGTCTTTAAGTCATTTTGAGTTTATTTTTGTGTAGGCTGTGAAGGAATGTTCTAACTTCATTGATTTACATGCTGTCCAGCTTTCCCAACATCACTTACTGAAGAGACTGTCTTCTTCTCCACTGGATATTCTTGTCTCCTTTGTCAAAGGTTAATTGATCATAGGTATGTGTTTATATTCTGAGAGAGATGGGAATACCAGACCTGACCTGCCTCTTGAGAAATCTGTATGCAGGCCAGGAGGCAACAGTTAGAAATGGACATGGAACAACAGACTGGTTCCAAATAGGAAAAGGAGTATGTCACGGCTGTATATTTTCACCCTGCTTATTTAACTTATGTGCTGAGTACATCATGAGAAATGCTGGACTGGAAGAAACACAAGCTGGAATCAAGATTGCTGGGAGAAATATCAATAACCTCAGATATGCAGAGGACGCCACCTTTATGGCAGAAAGTGAAGAGGAACTAAAAAGCCTCTTGATGAAAGTGAAAGAGGAGCGTGAAAAAGTTGGCTTAAAGGTCAACATGCAGAAAACAAAGATCATGGCATCCGGTCCCATCACTTCTTGGGAAATAGATGGGGAAACAGTGGAAACAGTGTCAGACTTTATTTTGGGGGGCTCCAAAATCACTGCAGATGGTGACTGCAGCCATGAAATTAAAAGACGCTTACTCCTTGGAAGGAAAGTTATGACCAAACTGGATAGTATATTCAAAAGCAGAGACATTACTTTGCCGACTAAGGTCCATCTAGTCAAGGCTATGGTTTTTCCTGTGGTCATGTATGGATGTGAGAGTTGGACTGTGAAGAAGGCTGAGCACCCAAGAATTGATGCTTTTGAACTGTGGTATTGGAGAAGACTCTTGAGAGTCCCTTGGACTGCAAGAAGATCCAACCAGTCCATTCTGAAGTAGATCAGCCCTGGGATTTCTTTGGAAGGAATGATGCTGAAGGTGAAACTCCAGGACTTTTGCCACCTCATGCGAAGAGTTGACTCATTGGAAAAGACTCTGCTGCTGGGAGGGATTGGGGGCAGGAGGAGAAGGGGATGAGAGAGGATGAGATGGCTGGATGGCATCATGCACTCGATGGACGTGAGTCCGAGTGAACTCCGGGAGTTGGTGATGGACAGGGAGGCCTGGCGTGCTGCGATTCATGGGGTCGCAAAGAGTCAGACATGACTGAGCGACTGAACTGAACTGAACTGATATAATTTTTAATTAATTAAAAAAAATTTTGGCTGCCCCACATGACTTGTGAGATCTCAATTCCCCAACCAGGGATTGAACCCAGGCCCCTGCAGTGAAAGCCTGGAATCCTAACCATTAGGCCACCAGGGAAATGTAAACTATATATAATTTTCTAAAATTATTTTTCATAAAGAAAAATAACGCAACTACTAATAAAACATTAGAAATGAAAGTAAATATTTAGAATGAGAAAAATATTTTATGAACTTTTATAAAGTTGAGAACTACCACAAACATAATAAAACCCATAAAAATAAAATATCTTTATTAATTATCTGCTCCATCTGTGTAACATTTTTTTCTTCGTTGTCGGCTACAAGTTCTTCGGCAAACTCTTTAAATAACAATAGTTTTACCAGGGAAATTAGAAAAATGGCCTAACCTCCATCATGGTGGATAAAGTTTCCTCAGTTTGGGGCCAGTTGCCAGTTTATTGCATCTCATCTCCCAGTAGCCCCTTCATTGTTCTCCTATAATTAAATAAGCGTGTTGTTCAGTTGCTAAGTCATGTCTGATTCTTTGCAGCCCCAAGGACTGCAGATCACCAGGCTTCCCTGTCCTCCACCATCTCCCAGAGCTTGCTCAAACTCATGTCCATTGAATTGGGGATGCCATCCAATGACCTCATCCTCTATTGCCCACTTTGCCTCTTGCCCTCAATCTTTCCCAGCATCAAGGTCTTTTCCAATGAGTCAGCTCTTTGCATCAGGTGGCCAAAGTGTTGGAGTTTCAGTATCAGTCCTTCCAATGAATATTCAGGGTTTATTTCCTTTAGGATTGACTGGTTTGATCTCCTTGCAGTTTGAGGGACTCTCAAGGGTCTTCTCTAGTACCACAGTTTGAAAACATCAATCCTGTGCTCAGCCTTCTTTATGGTCCAGTTCTTACACCTCCACATGACTACTGAAAAAACTATTGAGCTAGACCCTGGAAATACTTGCCTTTAGCTTCTCTTCTTTTCTCAGCTATTTGTAAATCCTTGTCAGACAACCACTTTGTCTTTTTGCATTTCTTTTTCTTGGGGATGGTCTTGATCACTGCCTCCTGTACAATGTCACAAACCTCTGTCCATAGTTGCATATACAAAAAGATCTTCATGACCCAGATAACCACAATGATGTGATCACTCAATTAAAGCCAGACATCCTGGAATGCGAAGTCAAGTGGGCCTTAGGAAGCATCGCTATGAACAAAGCTAGTGGACGTGATGAAATTCCAGCTGAGCTATTTCACATCCTAAAAGATGATGCAGTGAAAGTGCTGCATTCAATATGCCAGCAAATTTGGAAAACTCAGCAGTGGCCACAGGACTGGAAAAAGTCAGTTTTCGTTCCAATCCCAAAGAAAGGCAATGACAAAGAATGTTTAAACTACCACACAATTGCACTCATCTCACATGCTAGCAAAGTAATGCTCAAAATTCTCCAAGCCAGGCTTCAAAGGTATGTGAACTGCGAACTTCCAGATGTTCAAGCTAGTTTTAGAAAAGGCAGAAGAACCAGAGCTCAAATTGCCAATATCTCTTGGATCATCCAAAAAGCAAGAGAGTTCCAGAAAAACATCTACTTCTGCTTTATTGACTACACCAAAGCCTTTGACTGTGTGGATCACAATAAACTGTGGAAAATTCTTAAAGAGAATTCTTTTAAAAGAATGGGTGGTGTGAATATCAGACCACCTTACCTGCCTCCTGAGAAATGTGTATGCAGGTCAAGAAGCAACAGTTAGAAGTGAACGTGGAACAATGGACTGGTTCCAAATTGGGAAAGGAGTACATCAAAGCTGTATATTGTCACCCTGTTTATTTAACTTTTATGTAGTGAAAGGCCAAGCTGGATGGAGCACAAGATAGAATCAGAATTTCCAGGAGAAATATCAGTAACCTCAGATATGTAGATGACACCACCCTTATGGCAAAAGTGAAAAGGAACTAAAAAGCCTCTCTCTTGATGAAAGTGAAAGAGGAGAGTGAAAAACCTGGCTTAAAACTCAACATTCAGAAAACTAAGATCATGGCATCTGGTCCCATCACTTCATGGCAAATAGATGGGGAAACAATGGCTGACTTTATTTTTCTGGGCTTCAAAAATCACTGCAGATGGTGACTGCAGCCATGAAATTAAAAGACACTTGCTACTTGGAAGAAAAGCTATGACCAACCTAGACGGCATATTAAAAAGCAGAGACATTGTTTTGCCAGCAAAGTCCGTCTAGTCAAAGTTACGGTTTTCCAGTGGTCATGTATGGATGTGAGAGTTGAACTCTGAAGAAAGCTGAGTGCCGAAGTATTGATGCTTTTAAACTGTGGTGCTGGAGAAGACTCTTGAGTCCCTTGGACTGCAAAGAGATCCAACCAGCCCATCCTAAAGGAAATAAGTCCTGAATATTCATTGGAAGGACTGATGATGAAGCTGAAACTCCATTACTTTGGCCACCTGATGCAAAGAACTGACTCATTTGAAAAGACCCTGATGCTGGGAAAGATTGAAGGCAGGAGGAAAAGGAGACGACAGAGGATGAGATGGTTGGATGGCATCACTGACTCGATGGACATGAGTTTGAGTATGCTCCAGGAGTCTGTGATGGACAGGGAAGCCTGGCGTGCTTCAGTCCATGGGGTGGCAAAGAGTCAGACACAACTGAGCGACTGAACCGAACTAAACTGGAAATACTTGCTTGCCAGCGGCTATGCATGAAGCGCTGCCAGGAGAGGGCGCCGGAGGGACACTGGACGAGAAAGGTTTCCCTTCCTGGTCCAGGAGCATTCCTGGTGGCGGCTCTTGTAGCATAGGGGCTCCCCTAGCATCTGGCTCCTGCAAGACACACGACTTCTGCAGGGTCTGACTCTCTAGCAGTACACGTGGCTTCTGCAGCACTCAGGCCCCCTGATGCTCAGCAGGCAGGAGCTGCTTTGGGGCCGAGGCACTGTCCTCGGGCCGTTCTAGGTTCTGCCTCCCCGGGCATTTTCTCCTGTGGTTTCGGGGCAGGTTCTAAGACTTGACATCTCCTCGTGGATGGTTCCTCTGATACTCCAGCAGCAGATTTCCATTCTGACAGGGAAGAGGTCATAGCTCATCGTGGGTTACATTTCCCTGACAATGAGCGATGTTGAGCATCTTCTCATGTGTCTTTTTGCCATTTGTATGTCTTCTTTGCACAAATGTCTGTTCAGGTCTTCTGCTCGCTTTTTAATCATGCTGCTTTTTTTCCTGATGTTGAGTTGTATAAGTTGTTTCGATACTTTGGATATTAGCCCCTTATCAGTCTACCGTTTGCAAATATTTCCTCCCATTCAGCAGGTTTTCTTTTCACCTTGTTGATGGTTTTCTTTGCTGTGCAAAAGCTTTTTAAGTTTAATTAGGTCCCATTTGTAGATTTTTTTGTTTTTGTTTGCTTTTATTTCATTTGCTTTAGGAGATATATCAAAAAACATTGTTATGATTTATGTCAAAGGGTGTTCTGCCTATGTTTTCTTCTAGGAGTTTTATGGTTTCTGGTCTTACTTTTAGGCTGTTAATCCATTTTGAGGTGATCTTTGTATATGGTGTTAGTAAAGTAATCCTTTATGTTAAACTTTCTTATTTAAGTTGTGATGAGGTTTCTGCCTCCTGATTGGACCCTGACTAATATATCTTTACCACCCACTGTTGGTAACAATCAGTGTAAATTTTAAGGATTATTTTTGTGTTTAAGGAAATCTTTATCAAGTTTTGGACTTCCCAGGTGGTGATAGTGGTAAATAACCTGCCTGCAAATGCAGGAGACATAAGAGACTATGGTTTGATCCCTGGCTCGGGAAGATCCCCTGGAGGAGGAAATGGCAACCCATTCCAGTTTTATTACCTGGAGAATCCCTTGGACAGAGAAGGCTGGCTGGCTACAGTCCATGGTGTCACAAAGAGTTTGACACAACTGAAGCGACTTTGCCCACACACTATCAAGTTTTACATATGAGCTTAAGAATTCAGAGCATTTTGAATTATTTTACTCAGTGACTAATCTTCAAAACCTTTTGAAGTCATGGATGGCCTCCCTGAAGTAGTAATCTATGAGTTTTATTTTGTCTTTATCAAGGTCAGCATTTCACGTCAAATTGACAAGGAAGTCACATTCTTTTCCAATGTGTTCATACAGTTAATTAATCAGATTATCAAACAATCCAAAAATCTGTTCATTATTTTCTATTCAAAATTTTTATTTCCCCTAAATCAATTTTTGCTTTTCATGTAATCTGAAAGCTTACTGCTACAATTTGCTTCTCAGTGTCAGAATAATTTATGTTTAATTTTTTTTTCATCTTTATTGCTTCTGTTGTGTTCAGTTGCTCAGGCATGTCTGACTCTTTGTGACCCCACGGACTACAGCTTACCAGGCTCCTCTGTCCATGGAATTTTCCAGGTAAGAATACTCCATTGCTTTTGTTAGAGTTCACTAATTTTAAGTTGAATTTAAAGATGCCAAAAGGAGGTATCCTAGGGACTTCCCTATCGGTCCAGTGGTTAAATCTTTACACTTCTTCCACTGCAGGCAGTGTGGGGTGACTGAGATCCCACATGCCGTAGAGTGTGGGAAAAAAATATCCCATAACCACAATCTAGAGTCTATAATTTCTCACGCATTTTATTAAAATGACACGAAAGAGTTTTTTGAAATTGCAGTTAAAAGATGGTATCCCAGTTTTATCAAACATGCCCATTCCCATCAGAAGAGGGGGAAATGTGCATTGTGCTTAATTTATACACTTCTGAAGATGTGTCCCAACAACACCTGCTTCAGACAGGTCAGGAACTTGAGTTTTCTCTGGGAGCATCACCAAATCCTCCCTCCTCTGGATTTAGTGATTCCCTAGCATCTGAAGTCGTTCATCTGTTTTAATGTATCTATGTGTGGATCAACAGACTGGTTCCACATAGGAAAAGGAGAACGTCAAGGCTGTATATTGTCACCCTGCTTATTTAACTTATATGCTGAGTACATCATGAGAAACGCTGGGCTGGAAGAAGCACAAGCTGGAATCAAGATTGCCAGGAGAAATATCAATAACCTCAGATATGCAGATGACACCACCCTTATGGCAGAAAGTGAAGAGGAACTAAAAGCCTCTTGATGAGTTGGAAGAGGAGAGTTAAAAAGTTGGCTTAAAGCTCAACATTCAGAAAACAAAGATCATGGCATCTGGTCCCATCACTTCATCGGAAATAGATGGGGAAACAGTGGAAACAGTGGCAGACTTTATTTTGGGGGCTCCAAAATCACTGCAGATGGTAATTGTAGCCATGAAATTAAAAGAAGCTTACTCCTTGAAAGGAAAGTTATGACCAACCTAGATAGCATATTCAAAAGCAGAGACATTACTTTGCCAACAAAGGTCCATCTAGTCAAGGCTATGGTTTTTCCAGTGGTCATGTATGGATGTGAGAATTGGACTGTGAATAAAGCTGAGCACCCAAGAATTGATGCTTTTGAACTGTGGTGTTGGAGAAGACTCTTGAGAGTCCCTTGGACTGCAAGGAGATCCAATCAGTCCATTCTCAAGGAGATCAGCCCTGGGTGTTCTTTGGAAGGACTGATGCTAAAGCTGAAACTCCAGTACTTTGGCCACCTCATGCAAAGAGTTGACTCATTGGAAAAGGCCCTGATGCTGGGAGGGATTGGGGGCAGGAGGAAAAGGGGACGACCGAGGATGAGATGGCTGGATGGCATCACGGACTCGATGGACGTGAATCTGAGTAAACTCCGGGAGTTGGTGAATAACAGGGAGGCCTGGTGTGCTGCGATTCATGGGGTCGCAAAGAGTTGGACACGACTGAGCGACTGAACTAAACTGTGTAACTGATCCCTGGGTCGGGAAGATCCCCTGGAAGAGGAAATGGCCACCCACTCGAGTATTCTTGCCTGGAGAATCCCATGGAAAGAGGAGCCCGGCTACAGTCCATGGCGTCGCAAGGGTTGGACACGACAGAGCATAGACCACACACATGCATTCATGTAGCTAAGGAAACCCTCTTATCAGGGGACAATCACCACCCCCTGCCCCCAGAAACAGAAATTCCGGGCGTTCACCCTTTTAGCCTCCCCAGCAGCTGCCTGGCAAACACGTGGAACAATTTCCACCGATCAGCAACCTCTCTCCCAGGTCTCAGACGGGAAGTTAGTGCCTGAACGAGGCAGGATCCATACAGACTCAGTCCGTGTGCGAGGAACGAGTGGGTAGGGGCGGGGCGAAGAGGATGGGGCGGAGCGAGGAGGATGGGGCGGGGCGTGGAGGAGGGGGAGTGAAGGGGCGGGGCGTATAGGAAAGGGGGCGGGGCGGGCGGGGGGCGTGGAGAGGGCGCGGAGGGGCGTGGCCTGGCGGGGCGGCGCGGCGGGGGGAGGGTAACACTATACTACTGGAGAGGTGAGATTACAAAACGCCCGGGACTTCACCGCACTTCTGTCGGAAGCTCCGTCCCGGAGCACGAGCTGGCTGTGCAGGGTTCCCACACCCGGAAGCTTGTGCCGAATTCTGGCTGACCACGGGTCTCGACCATCAGACCTGCAGGGAGCCAGGTGGCCTCCGCGTGATTCCAGCCCCAGCCCTCAAGTCGCCCAGTCCCCCAGGCTTGCCAACTGAGGTCCCAGACACGGTGGAGCAGGGACTACGGTCCTCTCTTGGCCTCGTCTGGGTTCCCAACCCACAGAACCCAGAGGCGTTTAAAAAAAAAAAAAAAAGTCAACTATTGGCCTTCCTTTAGTCCAGTGGGTAAGGCTCCCGGCTCCCAGTGCAGGGCTCCGGTTCACTCTCTGGTCAGGGAACTAGACCCCAAAGAAGAGTGAAGACCCCCACATGCTGTAATTAAGACCTGGTGCAGAGGAGAGCGAAAAAGTTGGCTTAAAGCTCAATATTCAGAAAACAAAGCATCATGGCATCCGGTCCCATCGCTTCATGGGAAATAGATGGAGAAACAGTGGAAACAGTGTCAGACTTTATTTTGGGGGCTCCAAAATCACTGCAGATGGTGACTGCAGCCATGAAATTAAAAGACGCGTATTCCTTGGAAGAAAAGTTATGACCAGCCTAGATAGGATATTCAAAAGCAGAGACATTACTTTGCTGACTAAGGTCCTTCTAGTCAAGGCTATGGTTTTTCCTGTGGTCATGTATGGATGTGAGAGTTGGACTGTGAAGAAGGCTGAGTGCCGAAGAATTGATGCTTTTGAACTGTGCTGTTGGAGAAGACTCTTGAGAGTCCCTTGGACTGCAAGGAGATCCAACCAGTCCATTCTGAAGATCAACCCTGGGATTTCTTTGGAAGGAATGATGCTAAAGCTGAAACTCCAGTACTTTGGCCATGTCATGTGAAGAGTTGACTCATTGGAAAAGACTCTGATGCTGGAAAGGATTGGGGGCAGGGAGAGAAGGGGATGACAGAGGATGAGATGGCTGGATGGCATCACTGACTCAAAAGTGAGCCTGAGTGAACTCCGGGAGATGGTGATGGACAGGGAGGCCTGGTGTGCTGCAATTCATGGGGTCGCGAAGAGTCAGACACGACTGAGCGACTGAGCTGAACTAAACTGAACTGCAGCCGAATAAATCAGTCTTTGGTGGTGGTGACTGTGGTGGTTTAGTTGCTAAGTCAAGTCTGACTCTTGGGACCCCATGGACTGCTAGGCTGCTCTATCCTCCAGGCAAGAATGGAATCCTCCAAACAAAAATACTGGAGTGGGTTGCCATTTCCTTCTCCAGGGAATCTTCCCAACCCAGGAATCGAACCCCGATCTCCTGATTCTTTACTGACTAAGCTATAAGGGAACCCAAATCAATCAATCAATCTATCTATATATATATATATATTTTTTTTTCTAAAGGTCTCTTATGACACTAAGTTTCGAGGAGGTGGCTTTACAACAACTGGATAGAAGTGCTCATCCAGAGCTGTGGGCAGGGCTAAGGCAACCAGCTGCCCCAAGAGGTGCCCTAATGGAATGGTGACCCCCAGGCATGTTGTCCGGCCGTCCTGTTAGTGGAGCCCAATGAGGGCTGGAAGTGGGCAAGGGAATGCCCAGAGGAGCAGACATCCTGAGGCTCCAGACACTGAGCCCCTGGGGTGTACTGAGCCCCTGGGTCCTGAGACCCAGCCACACAGGAAGGGTGGAGAATGAATCTTGGGGTGCAGAGGGGGAGAACCAGCCTGCAGGGCTGGGACTTGAGAAGTGTGGATGTGTAAAACCTCCCACAAGTGACGAGCCATGGAGTGGGAGCCCTTCCCCAGGAGGGTTTTCACCAGCGGGTGAGGCGTGGCACAGTCCCTGGATGCGGTGAGCAATGCAGTGAACTCCACTCCCTGCAGCTCGTTTGTCTCGGAGCCTCTGTTCCAGCCACCCTGGTAGAGCCCTGAGGCCTCTCTGGCTGCCCTGATGACAGCTGGGCCCCCATGTCTCCGAGGGAGGTACGCGGAATACTAAAAATTTAAATGCCGCAATCAGGACTCTGAAAGTAGCTGGAATTATTGAGGGAAATTTACAAGTGAAATAACCTAAAAGGCTTCAGATGCAAATGCCATTAAATTAGCAGGGACTTGGGGAGCCCAAGAACCACTCATCCTCCCGGAGGAAGAAAGTGGTCAGAGATCACATCACAAACCAGGAAGGACAGGGGACACCCCCAAACCCCATATTCCAAGACAGTGTCCTCAGACCCTAGCCTCTAAAGAGCAGACCCCAACCTCACAGGGTAACTACCATCGTACCTTGCTTAACAGCAACCTTGATGCAACACTGAGCCGCTTCTGAACTGAGCGCATGTTTCGTTTGGTCCCAGGTCCCCTGGGAGCTGGCTGCTCCAGGCCCTCTGCTGAGGGGGCATCCTGGCCTGGGGAATACAAAGTCAACGTGCAGAGCGATGGGACGCTGTGCTGGGACACGTGCAGAGTGGACACAGCTGCCTTTAGCGCTTGCATCCTCAGCGTGAGCTTAACATGCAGATTCTACTGTCAAGTTTTGCCAACAGCAACCCCTCCGCGCTGGCCCACTGGCCCCCTTTCTCCAGAGGGACATCCCACAACGTCCTCAAGGCTGAGAAGCTGAGTGCAGGTGACTTTCAGGTGAGAGGCTGCCTCTCCTGTGAGCGCCTGGGCACAGGTGGGGAGAGAGCCCTGGGCGGGGGAGGCCAGAGACAGAGTTCTAAGCTCAGCTCAGCTCTGTCTCTACTGAGCAGCATGACCTTGGGCAGACCCTGTGCCCTGCCTGGCCTCTGCTCAGTGTCTGCAGGGGCCTCTAAGATCCCTCCTGGTGCTGAGACTCTGACTCCGTGGGGGAGAGAAGGGTCATGGAGAGAAGGAAGGGTCTGGAGAGCCCTCTCAAGGTCACTTACACCAGCAGAACCCACTGCCCTTCCGCTCTAGGAGGAACCTCTACCTGCTTATCAGCCTCTGCTGCCCGGCGCCTCTCTGGTGTGACCGGAGTTGGGCGGAACACAGTGAGGCCTTTGTTTTCTCCATGGAAAAGTCTCAGATAAGGACAGGGCTCTACTACAGCCAGATCAGACTGGCCTCTGTGATAGCGACCCACCGCCCCTTCCCTTGATACCCCAGCCAGCCGCCTCCTGAACCCAGGGCACAGTCGCCTCTGCATGCATGCACAGCGTGCTGGGTTGGTACGAGCTCAGGGCTTCCCTGATGTGGAGCATCCAGTGCTCCTCTCTGTCCACCCACCCCCTTACAACCCAGCTCAAGTCTCACCTCCTCCGTGAAGCCTTCCTGGACCCCTTACAACCCAGCTCAAGTCTCACCTCCTCCGTGAAGCCTTCCTGGATACATCTACCTCCAGCTCAAGTTTCATCTCCTCCATGAAGCCTTCCTGGATACATCTACCTGCAGACCAACAACATCAATTCTCCCCCATCTCAGCCATAACACTTAGTGCCCAAACTGCAGATGGAGGTCTGGATCATTTCTATGCAATATTTAAATGCAGCTTCAAGCCAAGAAATGTCTCCAGAGCATGCCTTGTGTGGCCTTTTTCATTCATCAGATTGAGTACTTCCAAGGACTTTTCATCTACAGATGTATGATACTCAGTTCTGGAAAATATTCATGTATTTTTACAAATTAACCTCTCTCCTATTATATTTTTGTCCCCTATTTCTAAAACTGCAATTTTGAGATTCTGGATTTATATTCTAATCTTATTTTCTCTCCTAAATTCCCAGATTTGAAGGTCATGAAATACATAATAAAAGAGTACCCTAAATGCCCCCATATGATGTAAAATCAGACCCCCTCAAAAGCACATCATCATGAATTTTCAGGATACTATGGATAAAGAGAAAACTCTAAAAGATTCCAGGAAGAAAAAAAATAGATTTCATAGGAGAGGTCATGGATGAGAATAGCCTCGGATTTCTCATCCACACTCGGCAGTAGCAATGCTTTCAAAACTCTAAAGGAAAGTGATTCCCAAACAGCATTTATATACCCAGTTCAGCTACCAAGGATCGCTGTTATTTCATTGCTCAGTCATATCCGACTCTTTGCGACTCCATAGACTGCATCACTCCAGGCTTCCCTGTCCTTCATCATCTCCCAGAGTTTGCTCAAACTCATGTCTGTTGAGTTGATGATGCTATCTAACCATCCAATTCTCTGTCGGTTAGGAGGAAATAGACACGTTGAGTGGTGCGTGGTCTCAAGACTTTACCTCTCACACACTGTTTCTCAGAAAGCCACTGAAGGATGTGCTCAGTGAAAATGGGAAGTTAAAGCAATAAAGAGAAGAAAGAGGATACTGAGGACTTCCATGGTGATCCAGAGGCTAAAAGTCTGTGCTCCCAAAGCAGGGGGCCCAGCTTTCATCCCAGATCCTGCATGTCTGAACTAAGAATTCTCATGCTGCAATTAAAGGTCCCACACGTCACAACTAAAAGTCGAAGATCACTCAGGCAGCAGTTACAACCCAGCAGTGCCGAATAAAAAGGAAATACTTTCTTTAAAACAAGAAAGAAAGACGATCCAGGAAATGGGCCTCCGCCCAAGCAAGAAGAGGGCAAATCCAGGGCACCAGGTAGGCACCAGGCCATGATCCTAGTTCATTTATATCAGAGCAGGGCAGAAGGAACCAGGAAAAAACTCCTCAACATACTGAAATTAATAGAGTATCTGAATTTTTTAGAACTTGTAAATTGATTAGAATTTAGTAATAAAATGGTGATAAACCTGTGGAGCATGAAGCAAAAGCTAAAGCAAGACAATTCATAAATCCAGAGCAAATGAAGGTGGCAGAAAGGAAAAATATTAAAATCTATGACAAACTTAGACAGCATATTAAAAACCAGAGATATCACTTTGCCTACAAATGTCCGTCTAGTCAAAGCTGCAGTTTTTCCAGTAGTCATGCATGGATGTGAGAGTTGGACCATAAAGAAGGCTGAGTGCTGAAGAACTGATGTTTTTGAACTGTGGTATTGGAGAAGACTCTTGAGAGTCCCTTGGACTGCAAGGAGATCCAACCAGTCAATTCTAAAGGAAATCAACTCTGAATATTTATTGGAACACTGATGCTAAAGCTGAAGCTCCAATACTTTAATCACTTGATGGGAAGAGCTGACTCATTTGAAAAGACCCTGAAGCTGGGAAAGATTGAAGGCAGAGGAAAAGGGGACGACAGGCGATGAGATGGCTGGATGGCATCACCGACTCAATGGACATGAGTTTGACCAAGCTCCGAGAGTTGGTGATGGACAGGGGAGGCCTGGCGTGCAAAGACACGACTTAAGAGACTGAATAACAATTTGCCAGGATGCTCCTGGAGGCCCAGAAGGGCTGCAGGGTGTCCGTCCCTCTATGGCCGCCAGGTGGCGCCAGAGCCCGCGCATCCCCGCCACGCTCTCCCTGGACGCCCAGCTCAAACCCCGCTGGGGGGTTGCAGTTGGGTCTCAGGAGTGCACACCTTCAGTCTAGCCTCCGCACCCTCAGGGGAAAATTGTTCCAGTGGAAAATTTCAAATGTATCCCGAAGGAGACGGAGTCCTCCAGCGAAGCCTCATCTAGTTTCTCCTACCCTCCACTCCTGCCTCCCTACCCAGTTTATTTTTCAAGGCACCTCCCAAACATCCAATCATGTCATCTGTAAATTTCTCTCCATAAAATGAGAACACTTAAAAAAAAAACGTCGTAGTCACAACGTCATTACTATAACGAACGTAGGTCCTGAATCAGGAATCTGAGGCCTGGGGCTGGGGGCAGGGACCTCCTGGGTGAGGAAAGAGTGGGCACTCCACACCGGGCATGAGGCAGTGGGCAAGCAGAGAGAGAGGGCCCCCTAGTTCCCTGTGTGGACACCTGCAGAGCTGGGTCAGCTGGATGGGGCGGGAGAAGGGTGGACGACGAGTGCCTTCTGGGGCTATCCTGTCTGCTTGTGTAAATTCAACACTATTCATAAGGCTTAGAGAGTCCCTGGGACAGCAAGGAGATCCAACCAGTCCATCCTAAAGGAAATCAGTCCTGAATATTCAGTGGTAGGACAGATGCTGAAGCTGAAGCTCCAATACTTCGGCCACCTGATGCGAAGAGCTGACTCACTGGAAAAGACCCTGATGCTGGGAAAGATTGAAGGCAGGAGAAAAAGGGGACGACAGAGGATGAGATGGTTGGATGGCATCACCGATTCGATGGACATGAGTTTGAATAAACTCCGGGAGTTGGTGAGGGACAGGGAGGCCTGGCGTGCTGCGGTCCATGGGGTGGCAAAGAGTCGGACACGACTGAGCGACTGAACAACAACATAGGGCTTAAATCTGGGGCCCCTTTCTCTGCTCATGTCCCCAGGGAACTGACCGTGTCACCGCCAAGCTGCACCCCCACTGGCTCCCTCCCAGAGCTGCTCCCCCAACTCTGGGAGCAGTGGAGGACAGGCCAGCTCACCCCTTCCTTGTGCCCCCCTCCCTTGTCTCCCCCATTTCAGGGCCAGTCCCTCCAAGGAAATAGACAGGTGGCAAGAGTCACATTTGTCCCCCATCTCCACTGGCACGCTGCCTCCAAAGCCAGACTGGAGGGTCAAGGCCCAGCTCTGCCTGACCAGCCGGCTGACCCTGGGCAGGTGACCTCCCCTTTCCCGGGTGCTAATCTTCATCCATGTTGGGGGACAGCGGTTTCACAAGTCGCCCTGAAGCTCCAGGGAGACCGCTCTCAATGCTGAGCCCAGTGTGTGCCTTGGTGACGTTCCCATTCAATCGGCCTCTCTCATTCGTCCTCTTGACAAGCCCCTACTATGTGCTGGGTGCCAGGGAGCTGCTTCGAAGGAGACAGAGCCACATCTGCCCTGGCCAAACAGGGGTTGGCCAGGCACCATCAAGGGCTGGGCACATGGGGGCTGGGAACATGGTCAGCTCCTTGGGCAGGTCAAGGGATTCTGGGGATGTGGGTGCCAGCTTTGGGGTGAACAGGGTTTGCTCGGGTGAGACAAGCTGGTGGTCTGTCCCCAAGGCAGACTCACCTGACCTGCTCAGAGCCATTCAACCCGACATAACACCTGCCCATCACCCCCATCCTCTGCTCTCAGCCCCTGTCTCCCCTTGGTCTCAGCTGCTCTCTCCTTCCAGGCTTCCCTGAGCCTCTGGCCCGTGTGATGGGAAACAGAGGCCCTGGGAGCCCCAGGAAGCTTGTTGCAGCTCAGCCACCTGGGGAGACACATCAGAAGTCCTCGGGTCTGCTGCCTGGGACCAGTGCTGGCCAGTTGGGTCACGTGGGACTGGAGGCCACAGCGTGGGCCTGCATCTGTGTGGACAGAGAGAGGGGGTGGGCGAGGGGGTGGGCTGGGACCTGGGAGCTCCACCCAGCCTCCCAGGGGTTTCTCTTCTCCCACCCGTAGGGGCCCTCCAGGCATTTTGTGGATGAGGAAACCAAGGCTGAGGAAGGTAATTTTGTTTCCTAGCTGCTGGAAAACATCACTGAAAACTCGGTGGCTCACACAACAGAGATGTATTCTCTCTGCAGCTTCATGAAAAGCTCTCAATACCTATGCAGTGGAGGAGGGAAACTTAAACTTTTGTTCACAGGGGTCTTTGTGCAGGTGTTCGGTCATTCAGACGTGTGCAACTCTTTGCAGCTCCATGGACGGCAGCATGCCAGGCTTCCCTGCCCTTCACTGTCTCCCGGAGTTTGCTCAAACTCTCGTCTACTGAGTCGGTGACTCTATCCAACCATCTCATCCTGTCGTCCCCTTTTCCTCCTGCTTTCAGTCTTTACCAGAATCAGGGTCTTTTCCAGTGAATTGGCTCTTTGCATCAGGTGGCCAAAGCACTGGAGCTCCAGCTTCAGCATCAGTCCTTCCACTGAATATTCAGGACTGATTTCCTTTAGGATGGACTGGTTTGATCTCATTGCTGTACAAGGGACTCTCAAGAGTCTTCTCTAGCACTGCAGCTCAAAAGCATCAGTTCTTCAGTGCTCAGCCTTCTTTATGGTCCAACTCTCACATCCATACATGACTACTGGAAGAACTATATCTTTGACTATACGGATCTTTATCAGCAAGGTGATGTCTCTGCTTTTTAATACACTGTCAAGGTTTGTCATAGTTTTCCTTCCAAGGAGCAAGTGTCTTTTAATTTCAGGGCTGCAGTCACCATCTGCAATGATTTTGGAGCCCAAGAAAAGATCTGTCACTGTTTCCACTCCCCCCACTCCCATCTATTTGCCATGGTGGATGCCATGATCTTAGTTTTTCTAATGTTGAGTTTTAAGCCAGCTTTTTACTCTCTTCTTTCACCTTATTAGTACTTCTTAAGTTCTTCACTTTCTGCCATAAGGGTAGTGTCATCTGCATATCTGAGGTTGTTGATATTTCTCCTGGCAATCTTGATTCCAGCTTGTGCTTCATCCAGCCCAGCATTTTGCATGATGTACTCTGCAATTAAGTTAAATAAGAAGGGTGACAAGAAGCCTTGATGTTTTCCTTTCCCAGTTTGGAACCAGTCTGTTAGCCACCATCAACTGGAAGTGCCTGACCTCTGCAGTCAGTCCCACTCCTGGGTGGCCCTGAACGACAGTGGTGGAGGGGCAGCCTCCCAGTATTCCCATTTTGGCCAGTCAGGCTAATGGCTGGCTTTGCTTTGGAGGAAAGGTGGCTTGGTGCTGTGGATCTACACTGACTGATGAGAGAGGGACAGCAGGTTAGCTGGCTGCTCAGGAGCCCTGAATGCTTACAACCAGGAAATACAGGAGAGAGCTGCATGAACAGAAGTCCCAGGAGGAGCACCAGGTGAAGACTCAAAGGCTTCATGCAAGTTCCCATCGGGGCAGAGGAGGCTCTCGGTAATCAGGCTGGTGAAGCGACCTGTGAATTCATCATTCATTCATCAGGCTCCCCTCTGAATGCCAGTCTCCCTGCCCTTTCACCCAGTGCTTTTTCAGTAGCTACTCTTCATTACGGCCGATACCAGTATCATCTCCACTGAGGCCCCAGCTGACAAATACTAACAAAGACCAACACTGAATCCCCAGTATGGCGGAGCAGCCTGATAATTTGTCTTGCTCCTTCACGGGAGGGAGCGGTGGTCTGTTCCCTTAGGAATGGAGTCCTGTTCCAGAAACAGACTTGCTTTCCCCGCTCGCAGAGCTTCTGCCAGCCCCAGATTTTCAGAATGCCCCATTCATTGTCATGGTAACCCACACAACATCCTTTCCAAGCAAGCAGCTCATTATAGAGTGAAAGACGTGTGGCACTGAGTTCATGCCCAAGGAATTCACGGGGCTGTGTGCCGTGACGGTAACCCTCAGCAGCAGCTGTTTGGATGAACCGGGGAATGGACTTCCGGAGGCTCGGTTTTGGCACCCGCTGCAGGACGGCAGCCTGCTAGGTGCCTGTCTCCTCGGGGGACACCACCACCATATGGTTCTGTTTCCCCTGTGGCCAGAATACTCGGGGGCTGGTCTCTCACAGGGCATCCCCAGAGAGGCGGGATAGGTCTCAAGTGAACCAGCACGCATAGAGCGGGTCCACCATACTGGTCGGGCTGACTGGTCACAGTTACTGGAGGAAACTGGACCCCTGGGACAGAACAGGGCATGGGGGATGGTGTCTGAACCAGAGGCTGTGCTGGAGTGCCACACAGTCTCCTCTGTCCAAAGGTGACGGCCAGAGGGGAGCTGGTGACTCAAGCAAGATGGAATTGAGCTTCCCTGGTGGCCGAGTGGTAAAGAAACCACCTGTGAGTAGGAGACACGGGTTCGATCCCTGGTCTGGGAAGATCCCACACCCTGCAGAGCAACTAAGCCCATGCACCACAACTATGGAGCCCACGAGCTGCAACTACTGAGAGCCCCTGCTCCGCAGCAAGAGAAGCCCCTGCAGCGGGGAGCACAGCTAGAGAGCACCCCCGCCCAGCGCAACCAGAGAGAAACCCTCGCAGCCACAAAGACCCAGGGCAACCAAGAATAAATAAACGTTTTAAATAAAGAGTAAAAAGAAAGGCAGGACCAGAAGAACTGGAGTCGTGTGGGAAGGAAGGATGGGGCCACCCCTGCCGGAAGGCGAGGGCAATATGGACAGGGCGGTGGAGAGAGGAAGCGAAGTGCACCAGCTTAGGTCCTGTGGCCAGCATCGAGTGGGTTTTCTCTGTCTTCCTCTTTTCCTGTTACTTTCTGTGCAGGGCAGAGTGGGACCCTAACCCTATTCTTGTTGGAGGTATGACTGGCTGACAGCGCTTTGCTGTGATCAATGGGTGAGGGGACTTGGTATGTCTGCTAGGGGAGACCTTGGGATTTATTCCTTGAAGCAAAGGACAAGAACCCTCTCTGGCCCTCTTGATCTATCCTCGGTCTTCCTGCCTGCACTGTGTCCCAGGAGGCTGACTTTGACGGACCGTATCATCCGAGCTCCCTCACCTTCCGGCTTCTAGTTGGATGTGGTCACTGTAGGCTCAGCATGGACTCCGAGGTCTGGAGGACAGGCAGATCAGGAGATTTATCATGACTTTGACAGCAGCTACACGTTCCCACAGCCCCCGCTTGGCCAGCTCTCTTCCTTGGCCTTGACCCCACGTGGCCTTGACAGCATCACTGTCTCTCTTTGCCCCTTTGGTCCCCCTTGGACCTAGCGTCTGGATGCTTTATCATCATTCCTGGCTCCCTTAGCCCTACCCACATCTCATAAAGAGGCTCTTCATTAACCTTCTTCAATTAACCCTTCTCTTGGTGTCATATCCTTCTTGCTGGGAGCATGAGTGATCCTGGACCTTTAAGTAATTCAGTTTTACTGAAGCATAAAGTTTAAGGTGGGATGAAATGGATAAGAATTGAAGCTGCATAGGAACGCCGATCAATCCTGAGAGGCTCCAAGGTCACCTTTACATGCCTGGGATGAGCTCTCCAACCTCTCTGCCTCAGTTTCATCTCCTATAAAAATAAGGATAATGGCGGCACGCCCCTTTGGGTGACTGTGTGGAGCAGATTAAAGAAGGCATGAGAAAACCTTAGCAGCGCCAGCACGGCAAGCCATCAGCATCGCTAGGGATGGTGAGTCATGGCCGAGTCTTACGCAAGGAGGGGACCAGGTCAGATCTGGTGGTTCACAAAGTTATTCTGGAGGAATCATGGAGATGAAGCTGGGGTGTCAGTGAACAAGTAGAATAAAGCAAGGTTAGAAGCAGGAGCACGAGTAAGGAGAATACTGCGATAGTCTTAGCAATAATAATAATAATAAAGACTGACGAATTAAACTACCTCCCGAAGATGGAATTAGACGAGGATGATATGGGATACAAGAAACAGGAACGCTGACACAATATTTGAGATCTTTAGGTAGCTAGCTCAGCTTTGCTGAACCATGAAGGCAATGGTAGAGCTTCCCCAGTTCCACTCGTCCTGGGGTCCAGAGACCATCCTTCCAGCTCACCTTCACGCTGTCCACCATGGCGCCACCATTAATTCCTGAAACCTGGAATACCCACATACAGAGGCTACCTCCAGGACCCTGAGCTCAGTTTCTCAGCTCCTCTCCCACTCTGATCCTGTCCTCCACCCTGCCTCAGTCACTGGCTTCCACGTCTTCCCCAGACCTGGCCATCACCATGCCCACCATCTTCCCACGCCACACCGTCTCTTCCTCCATTCTCCTCTCAGTTACGTGTTTGCTCCCGTTTCACTGAGAAGGCAGCAGTGGTCAAAAGAGATCTTCTCTCATCCTTGTTTGGCCCATCCACCTGCCTCTGTGCTCCCAAACTCTCCCTTCCCCATCCCCATCCTCTGCCAAGTCATCCCAGAGACCCCGAGTTAATGCGTTAGGGGTATGGCCTGGGCCCGGGGTCTTTAAATGCTCCCAGACAATGCTAACCCCCACCCAAGGTTGGAGTCCTGCTGCAGACGAATGACCCAAGTTCTTCCCTCTCGCGCACTCGAGGACCTTATCCCAGAGATCGTTCCCTCCCTCCCAGCGTCATTCACTTTCCCTCCACTGGCTCTTTTCTCATCCACTACAAACATGCTGTTAACTCTCCCAATTTATTTTCTTTGTTTGGCTGCACCTCGAGACATGCTGGTCCCGTGACCAGGGATTGAACCTGCGTCCCCTGCACTGGAAGCACAGAATCTCAATTGCTGGACTGCCAGCAAAGTCCCAATTCTCCCAATTTCAAGAAGGCTTTTCAACCCCAATTCTCCCTCCAGCTACTGCTTCCCTGCAAAACTTCTCTAACAGATTGTCTATGGTTGTGTCCGAAATTCCTCTTCTTCCCTTGCTCCACGGGCCCCCTAGGCTGTTTCTATCAAATTCACCAGTGGCCTCCTCGTAGTTACAACCTGGGGCCATGGCTCAGTCCGCAAACTTTTCAGCTCCATTCTCTGTTTTGTTATTTTTTAATTAAACTTTTCATGTTCAGTCGCTCAGTCATGTCCTTCTCTTTGCGACCCCATGGACTGTAGTTGGCCAGGCTCCTCCGTCCACAGGACTTCTCAGGTAAGAATACTGGAGTGGCTTGCCATTTCCTTCTCCAGGGGATCTCCCGACCCAGGGATTGAACCAGCATCTCCTGCATTGCAGGTGGATTCTTTACCACTGAGCAACCCATTAAAGTGTTTATTTTGGGCTAATTATAGATTCACACATAGCTATAGGAAATAATACGGAAAAGGCCCTGTTTATCCTGCAATTTTTCTCATTGGTGACCTCTTGCAAAACTATTGTATAACATATGATAGTGTTAGTTATCTGTGGATACTGGAAAAAATTATCACCAACTGGGTGACTTAAAGCAGTAGAAATGTGCTCTCTTACAACTCTGCAGACAAGAAGTCCTAAGCCAGGCTGTAGGCCAGGCCTTGCTCCCTCCCAGACTCTAAGGAGAACCTACTCCTTGCCCTTCCAGCTCTGGTGGCTGGTCCACTGCACCCTCCTCTCCTCTGCCTTCACATCACCTTCTCCTGTGCGTGTGCGTGTGTGTGTACGCATACGTGTGCCCACACATGCCCACGCATGTGTAATCTCCTTCTGCCTTTCTCTCATAAGGACACTTGTAATGACATTTGAAGCCTACACAGATAATCCAGGATAATCTCCTGATCTCAGGATCCTTAATTTAATTAAACCCACAAAGACCTTTTCTCCGAAGAAGACAGCGTTTGCAGTTCCTGGGAGTTGTTACCCAGCTGAGCACAGCAGTGAAGATGGGACATCTCCCCATCACCTCAGAATCCTTCGAGCTGCCCTCTGTGGCCACACCCATGTCCCTCCCACCCCCACCCTCTCCTGAACACCTGGCAACCACTGATCTCTTCTCCTTCTCTATAATTTTGCCATTTCAAGAGCGTTATATAAATGGAAGCACACGGTAACATTGTGAAGCTGACTTTTCACTCAGCATAATCACTCTTAGTGTCACCTGCATACTCATAGGTCTCAATTAGTTCAATTCAGTTCAGTTGCTCAGTTGTGTCCGACTCTTTGCCACCCATGGACTGAAGCATGCCAGGCTTCTCTGTCCTTACTCAAACTCAGGTCCATCAAGTCGATGATGCCATCCAACCATCTCATCCTCTGTCATCCCCTTTTCCCGCCTTCAATCTTTCCTAGCATCAGGGTCTTTTCCAATGAGTCGGTTCTTCCCATCAGGTGGCCAAAGTATTGGAGCTTCAGCTTCAGCATCAGTCCCTCCACCGAATATTCAGGACTGATTTCCTTTAGGATTGACTGGTTGGATCTCCTTGCAGTCCAAGGGACTCTCAAGAGTCTTCTCCAACAAAACAGTTCAAAAGCATCATTTCTTTAGTGCTCACCTTTCTTTATAGTCCAACTCTCACATCCACACATGACTACTGGAAAAACCATAGCTTTGACTCGACGGACCTTTGTGAGTATCAGTAGCTTATCCCTCTCCATAGCTTCAAGGGAGCTCATGGTATGGTTGTGCCTATTTGTTTAACCCACCATTCACCCACCCAAGCCATTTTGGTGGTTTTCAGGTTAGGGCTATTATGAATAAAGCTGCTATGAATATTCACAGGCAGATTTGGGGGTGAACATAAGTTTTCATTTCTCTGGGATAAATGCCCAAGAATGCAACGACTGTGCATGTTTAGATTTATAAGAAACAGCCAGACTGCTTTCCAGAGGACTAGTCTGCATTCCCACTGGTAATGTATGGGCAAGTAGACTATTCAGTTTCTCTGCGTCTTCACCGGCATTAGGTGTTGTCACTAGTTTCTGTTTTAGCCATTCTGATAGGTGTATATTTTAGCCATTCTGATAGGTGTATATTTTAGCCATTCTGATAGGTGTATATTTTAATGGCTAGAGTCAGTGAGCAGCCTTCCACAGGCTTCTCTGACACCCTTACTTCCTGTTTGGTGAAGTGTCTGTTCATGTCTTTCGCACATTTTCTGATTGGATTGTTAGGGTGTTTTCTTTTTAAACCTTAGTTTGAAGCACTCGGTGTGTGGTCTGAATACTAGGGATTTGTCTGATAAGTGATTTACACATATTTTCTCCTACCGTTTAGCTTTCATTATCATCCTCTTAGCAGAGTCCTTCAAAAGCAAATTTTTAAAATATTTATCAATTTTTCCTTTTATGAGTGGTGCCTCAGGTGTCAAGTCAAAGAGCTCTTCACCTAGCTCTAGGCCCTAAAGATTTCCTCTGATATTTTTTCTAAGAGTTTTATAGTTTTTTTTTAATTATTGGATCTGGTTTTTACTTGCTTGCACTTTTTTATTTAGCTGCTCCATGAGGCATGTGGGATCTAGTTCCCTAACTAGGGACTGAATCCCAGGCCCCCTGCATTGGGAGAATGGAGCCTTAGCCACTGGACCACCAGAGAAGTCCAGAGTTTTATAGTTTTATCTTTTACATTTAAATCTGTAATCCACTTTAAGTTAATGTTGTATAAGGTGTGAGAGTTAAATCGCTTTTTTTTTTTTTTTTTTTGCCTTTGAATGTCCAGCTGTTCCAACGCCATTTGGTGAAAGGTTATTTTTTATCCACTAAATAGCTTTCACACGGCTGTCATAAATCAGTTGAGCAGGGCTTCCCCGGTGGCTTGTGGATAAGAATCCACCCGCCACTGCAGGAAACACAGGTTTGATACCTGGTCTGGAAGATTCCACATGCCGTGGGGCAACTAAGCTCATGGGACGCAGCTATGGGGCCCGTGCCTTGGAGCGCGGAAGCTGCAGCTGCTGAAGCCCAAGCCCTGTGGCCTGTGCTTTGCAGCAGGAGAAGCCCCTGCACCCGCAGCTAGAGAGTGGCCCTGTTCTCTGCAGCAAGAGAAAGCCTGCACACAGCACCAAAGACCCGGCACAGCCAAAAATAAATAAATGAAACTTTAAAAACTCAGTGGAGCCTATTAGTGTGAGTTTATTTCCGGGTTCTCTGTTCTGTTTTATTGATATACCTATGTATGCCTGTCGGTATCACGCAGTCTTGATCACTATAGCTCAGCATGGGGAGAGTGATTCTCCACCTTATTCTTCTTTTCCAAAAATGTGTTAGGTATTCTAGTTCCTTTGCCCTTCTACATAAATTTTAAAATAATCTTCTCTCTGTCAACCAAAACTCCTGCTGGGATTTTGATAGGAATTGAGTTAACCTAAATATCAGTTGGGAGAAGGCAATGGCACCCCACCCCAGTACTCTTGCCTGGAAAATCCCATGGATGGAGGAACCTGGTGGGCTGCAGTCCATGGGGTCGCACAACTGAGCGACTTCACTTTCACTCTTCACTTTCATGCATTGGAGAAGGAAATGGCAACCCACTCCAGTGTTCTTGCCTGGACAATCCCAGGGACAGGGGAGCCTGGTGGGCTGCCATCTATGAGGTCGCACAGAGTCGGACACGACTGAAGCAACTTAGCAGCAGCAGCAAATATCAGTTATTTTTGAAAGAACTGATGCCTTGGCTATGTTGAATCTTCCAAACCATCCACATGCTGTCTCCACTGATTTATGTTTTCTTTGACTTCTTTCTTCATTGGATAGTTTTCAGCATATACATCCTGCACATGTTTTGTTATATTTACTCTAAATATTTTCACCTTTGAGAAATCATAAATGGTATTGTATTTTTAATTTCAATGTCGACATGGTCATTGCCAGTATGCAGAAATGCTATTGAGTTTTTAAAGTCAACTTATAATCTGTGGTCTTGCAAAACTCACTTATTAGTTCTAGGAGGTTGGTTTGCTTGTGGATTTTTAAAAAAATATTTATGGGATTCTCTGTACAGACAATCATGTCATCTTAAAATAGGGATACTTTTATTTCTTCTTTATAATCTCGATGTCTTTCCTTTTCTTTTTGCCTTGTTGTTCTGGCTAGAACTTCTAGTAGTGTGCTGAATAAAAGTAACAAGAGTGGACATTTTTGCCTTGTCCTGGATCTTAGGGGAAAAGCAAGCAGTCTTTCATCATTAAGGGTGCTATGAGCTCAAGGTGTGCTGTAACGCTCTTTACCAACTTGAGGAAGGTCCCTCTACTCTAGGTTTTCTGAGAGTCTTTTTTTTTTAAATCATGAATGGGTGTTGAATTTTATCAAATGCTTTCTCTGCATTGACTGACATGCATGTGATTTTTCTTTAGCCTGTTAATGTGGTAGGTTGCATTGATGGATTCTTCTGGACTGAAGCAAATTTGCATGCCTGGAATAAGCATCTCACATATTTTTCTTACCTGTTGTCTATCTCATCTGAAGGCTAGGAGTCTATCTCATCACCCAGGCTTGCAGTGAGCTCTCGTTATCTATTTGTTGAATGAGTGAAAAACCAATACAGAGATGAAGAGAACTGCCAAGATTAAGGTGAAGAGAGAGGCCAGCTGTGGGCAGCCAGTCCAGGTAGAACCAGTCAGAAAGCCCCAGAAGAGCCTGCAGAGTCTGAATGCCCTGAGAATTTTAGATGGTCTGCAGAGCCTGGGGGTGATTTGGTGATGCTGTGTGTGTGTGTGTTAGTTGTTCAGTTGTGTCCAACTCTTTGTGGCCCCATGGACTGTAGCCCGTCAGGCTTCTCTGTCCATGGAATTCTCCAGGCAAGAGTACTGGAGTGGGTACCACTCCCTTCTCCAGAGGATCTTCCTGATTTGATGATAAGTATGTAGAAAACTAAGCAAACAAGCATTTTTTTTGAAAAGGTAATTATTATTGTGGTACATCTACACAATGGAGTATTATTCTAAAAAGAAATGAGCTTATAAACCATAAGAAGACATAAAAGGAGAAGGCTTAAATGCATGACTAAGTGAAAGAATCTAATCTGAAAAGGCTACATTCTAACTATATAACATTCTATTAGTATGAATCTAACTATATGACATTCTGAAAAAGACAAAGCTATGGAAAGATCCTAATGAACAAGATAACCACAATGGTGTGATCACTCACCTAGAGCCAGACATCCTAGAGTGCAAAGTCAAGTGGGCCTTAGGAAGCATCACTACGAACAAAGCTAGTGGAGGTGATGGAATTCCAGTTGAGCTAGTTCAAATCTTAAAAGATGATGCTGTGAAAGTGCTGCACTCAATATGCCAGCAAATTTGGAAAACTCAGCAGTGGCCACAGGACTAGAAAAGGTAAGTTTTCATTCCAATCCCAAAGAAAGGCAATGCCAAACAATGTTCAAACTACGCACAATTGCACGCATCTCACACACTAGTAAAGTAATGCTCAAAATTCTCCAAGCCAGGCTTCAGCAATACGTGAACCGTGAGCTTCCAGATGTTCAAGCTGGATTTAGAAAAGGCAGAGGAACCAGAGATCAAATTGCCAATATCCACCGGATCATCAAAAAAGCAAGAGAGTTCCAGAAAAACATCTACTTCTGCTTTATTGACTACACCAAAGCCTTTGACTGTGTAGATCACAATAAATTGTGGAAAATTCTTAAAGATATGGAAGTACCAGATCACTTTATCTGCCTCCTGAGAAATCTGTATGCAGGTCAAGAAGCAATAGTTAGAACTAGACATGGAACAACAGACTGGTTCCAGATTGGGAAAGGAGTATGTCAAGTCTGTACATTGTCACCCCACTCATTTAACTTATATGCAGAGTACATCATGTGAAACGCTGGGCTGGATGAAGCACAAGCTAGAATCAAGACTGCAGGGAGAAATATCAATAACCTCAGATATGCAGATGACACCACCCTTATGGCAGAAAGCAAAGAGGAACTAAATAGCCTCTTGATAAAAGAGAAAGAGAAGAGTGAAAAAGCAGGCTTAAAACTCCACATTAAAAAAAACTAAGATCATGGCATCTGATCCCATCATTTCATGGCAAATAAATGGGGAAACAGTGGAAACAGTGACAGATTTTATTATTTGGGGCTCCAAAATCACTGCAGATGGTGACTGCAGACAAGACATTATAAGACGGCTGCTCCTTGGAAGAAAAGCTATGACCAACCTAGACAGCGTATTAAAAAGCAGAGACATTACTTTGTAGACAAAGGTCTGTCTAGTCAAAGCTATGGGTTTTCCAGTAGTCATGTACGGATGTGAGAGTTGGGCCATAAAGAAGACTGAGCGCCAAAGAATTGATGCTTTTGAACTGTGGTGTTGGAGAAGACTCTTGAGAATCCCTAGACTGCAAGGAGAGCCAACCAGTTAATCCTAAAGGAAATCAGTCCTGAATATTTAGTGGAAGGACTGATGCTAAAGCTGAAGCTCCAATACTTTGGCCACCTGATGTGAAGAACTGACTCCTTGGAAAAGACCCTGATGCTGGGAAAGATTGAAGGAAGGAGGAGAAGGGGACGACAGAGGATGAGATGGTTGGATGGCATCACCGACTCGATGGACAGGAGTTTGGGCAAGCTCCAGGAGTTGGTGATGGACAGAGAGGCCTGGTGGGCTGCAGTCCATGTGGTGGCAAAGAGTCAGACACGACTGAGCGACTGAACTAAACTGAGGGAAACAGTAAAAAGATCAGTGGTTGCCAGAGGTTAGGTTAGGGAGAGGGAATGATGAAGAGATGGGGCGCAGAGGACCTTTAGGCAGTGAAACTACTCTGGATGATACTGTGATGCTGGACACGTGTTGTTATACATTTGTCCAAATGCAGAGAATGTGCACCAGCCAGAGTGATCGCTATGGTCACCTATGGGCTCTGGGTGATTGAGATGTGTCAGTGTGCGCGTGTTCATCAGCAGTAACAAGTTTAACCGCTCTGGGAGATGCTGGTTACAAGGGAGGCTGTGTGTCAGGTGGGGCAGGGGAGGGAGTATAAGGAAACTGCCCCTGCTTTCTGCTCTACTTTGCTGAGAACCTAAAATTGCCCTAGGGTATTACTTGGCGGTCCAGTGATCAGGACTTTTCGCTCTAACTACTGAAGGCCTGCGGTTTGATCCTGCAAGCCACGTGATGTGACCAAAATTAAAAAAAAAAAAAAAAAAGCTCTAAAAAAATAAAGCAGGCTTAAGCTAAGTATGAACTCTAGAGAAAATAAAAGGTACCCAGGAAAGGAGAAACATTCACGGTTTGCTATATGGGCTCAGCCAGGTTTCCTGGGGCCTGAAGTTTATACAATTGAGGGAGAAGTCCTTAAGAAAAGAATCAGAAAAAAATCTGATCAAATCTCAGAGCAATTTCTGGAAGCTTTGTACTTTCCCTGTCTTGACAAAGCCCAAACTCCTTGAGCAAGCACCCCAGACACCCTGCCCTGGACAGGGTCTTCACCTGCTCCTGCACAAATGGGGGGCCTGCAGCACTCAGCTTCTCAAAACTCAGCACCAAGACCCCCTCTTCTGTGAATGTACCCCCCTACCCCCTTCCCCAGGGCTTCCTGCAGGGCGTGGGAAGAAGCCAGAGGCCAGTTTGAATCCCAGCTCTGCCATGCGTGAGCTACGTGGCCTTGGACACATCCTTTGACCTCCCAGAGCTTTGTGCTTTACCTTCTATAAATACAAATACTTATGTCCGTCCTACAGGAGGGCTGGAAAGAACAAACACCTGATCCAGAGCTGGGCATGTGGTGAGGGTGAGGAAACACATCTTTCTTGCTGCCTAGCAGCATTAATTTTTCTTTTACTTGTGGTAAAAAAAAAAAAAAGAAAATTTACCATCTTTACCACTTCTGAGTGTAAGGATCTGTGGCATCAAGTACTATCACCTTGTTGTGAGGCCATCAGCACCACCCGTCCACGGGGCTCTGTCCATCCAGCAAGACCGGCTCTGTCCCATTAAGCCCCTAACTGCCCCCTCCCCCTCCCGCAGACCCTAGCCCCCTCCACTCTACCTTCTGTCCCCTCCAGCCTTGGGACTGGCCTCTGTGGCTGCAGTGTGTGACGGTGAAAGTGAAAGCTACCCTGTCGTGCCCGACTCTTCCCAGCCCCACTATACAGTACGCAGTCCATGGAACTCTCCAGGCCAGAATACCAGAGTCGGAAGCCTTTCCCTTCTCTAGGCGATCTTTCCAAGCCAGGGATCGAACCCAGGTCTCCCGTATTGCAGGCAGATTCTTTACCAGCTGAGCACAAGAGAAGCCCAAGAATACTGGACCGGGTAGCCTACCCCTTCTCCAGCGGATCTTCCCGACCCAGGAATTGAACCAGGGTCTCCTACACTGCAGGTAGATTCTTTACCAACTGAGCTATCTATTTACATGTATTCATCCCCCATCTGGGGCTTCCTGGTGGCTCAGATGGTAAAGAATCCACCTGCAATGCTGAAAACCTGGGTTTGATCCCTGGGTCAGGGAGATCCCCTGGAGAAGGAAATGGAAACCCACTCCAGGATTCTTGCCTGGAGAATGCCATGGACAGAGGATCGGGCTACAGTCCATGGGGTCAAAAGAGTCGGACATGACTGAGTGACTCACACTTTCACTTTTCAACCCCCATGTGGCCCAGAGGCGTCTCACACCCCTGGTACAGAGCCGGCCCACAGTAATACCAGCTCCAGGAAGAGATGTAGGACCCCTGAACCAGATACACAGACAGAAGGTCTCGAATGGATTCGTGGATTCCTGGTCTGATTTGACATAGCAGGTGATCAGAAAATATTCAAAGTCTAACAGAAGATACAGATGATTTTTGTAAGTGTTTGCTTATTTGTTGATGGGTAAAATAGTCTAAATTCAAAAGCTACAAGTGAAAATAGAGTGGAAAGTAAATGTCCCTCCACTCCAATCTCCATCCCTTCACAAGAGGCCACCACTGTGCTCGTTTTCTCCTGGTTCCTTCTAGAGGACTTGTGCGTGTGTATAGTGGCGCACTCACGAGCACACACATCACACAGCACACACTTTGGCACACTTTGAACACTGTTCTGCACTTTTCTTTTATTCTCTTGTCTCGTCTTTGAGATTCTTCTCTGTCCTCCTCTATCAGTACACAGAAGGTTTCCCTGCTGTTTGATCGATTCATTGAGTGGGGTATTTATCTTGTCACATGTTTACATCCGCCCTCTGACTTATTTACTCTGTCACCTGTCAGTGAACATTTAGATATCTCCAATTTCTAGGTATTCAAGCAGTACTACAGTGAACAACCCCAGATCTCATTTACGATTGAATTTTATATACTGTGTAATCCCAAACTTAATTTATACCCCCATCCTCTTTGGTAAGCCTACATTTGTTTTCTGTGTCTGTGAGTCTATTTCTGTCTTGTAAATAAGTTCGTTTGTATCATTTTTCAGATTCCACATTCAAGTGATAGCCTATGATGTTTGTCTTTCTCTGTTGCAGGCAACAGAATCTTAGCCTTGAAAGAGAATTCTGACACATGCTGCAATGTGGAAGAACCTCGAGGTCCTATGCTAGTGATCTGTCAGTCACTTAAGGGCAGCTACTGTAGGATCTCGCTTACCCCAGGCTCTCAAAATAGTCAGGTTCACGGAGATAGAGAGGTGGGCGAGTGAGCAGAGAGGTTCATCTGCGCTTCCAGAGTCCCTGCAGAGAGAGGAGCAGAGCTGGAGGGACCCACATGAGATCTTGGGGCTCCCCTGGTGGCTCAGCTGGTAAAGAATCCACCTGCAACTGGGAGACCCGGTACGATCCCAGGGTTGGGAAGATCCCCTGGAGAAGGGAACTGCTCCCTGCTCCAGGATTCTGGCCTGGAGAATCTGACACATGCAGAGTCTGAGGGACTTTCGCTCACTCACTCAGATTGAGACCATGAGCATACGAGCGGGTAATGCAGTAGGGGATATTGGTCCGAGCCTGTCCCAGCACGTGTGTGTGTGTGTGTGGTGTGTGTATGTGGTGTGTGCGTGTGGGGTGTGTGTGATGTGTATGTATGTGGTGTGTGATATGTGTGCCTGTGGTGTGTGGTGTATGTGTATGTGGTGTGTATGTGATGTGTGTGTGTGGTGTGTGGTATGTGTGTGTGTGTGGTGTGTGTGTGTGATGTTTGTGTGATGTGTGTGTATGTGATGTATGTGTGATGTGTGTGCGTGGTGTGTGTGTGGTGTGTGTGATGTGTGTGCGTGGTGTGTGTGTGGTGTGTGGTATGTGTGCCTGTGGTGTGTGTGTGTCTGTGGTATGCATGTGGTGTGTGTGTGGTGTGCATGTGGTGTGTGTGTGATGTGTGTGTGATGTGTGTGTGCATGTGGTGTGTGTGTAATGTGTACGTGTGGTGTGTATGTGATGTGTGTGTGTGGTGTGTGGTATGTGTGGTGTGTGGTATGTGTGGTGTGTGTGTGGTGTTTGTGTGATGTGTGTGGGGGGTTGTGTATGTGGTGTGTGTGTGATGTGTGCGCGTGGTGTGTGTGGTGTGTGATGTGTGTGGGGGGGTGTGTATGTGGTGTGTGTGTGATGTGTGCACGTGGTGTGTGTGGTGTGTGATGTGTGTGAGTGTGTGTGTGATGTGTGCACGTGGTGTGTGTAGTGTGTGTCTGTGTGCGGTGTGTGTGATGTGTGTGGGGGTGTGTGCATGTGGTGTGTGTGCGTGTGGTGTGTGGCGGTGTGTGTGCGTGTGGTGTGTGGCAGTGTGTACGCGTGTGGTGTGTGTGATGTGTGCGCGTGGTGTGTGTGGTGTGTGTGTCGGTGTGTGTGTGATGTATGCACGTGATGTGTGTCTGTGTGTGGTGTGTGTGATGTGTGTCTGTGTGTGTCCTGGAGTGGGTACCGCCTGCGATCACTGGATGCTCGGGCGGTCTGGGTGAGCCCGCGGAGGAGCAGGCGTGTCTACAGACCTGCAGCGCATCCGTGTTCAGCCCGAAGCTCACGACGGGCCTGTGAGCCCGGCGATCACAAGTGCGGATGCACGGGGCGACTCTGTCCGCTCCGATCCCTAACTCATTATTAAGCCGTTCGCTCTTTGCAGACGCTCCCTGCGCCTCCCCCGCTCCGGGCTGCAGCGGCGGCGCAGGCGCCGGGCCGAGCCGAGCGCCGAGCGCCGAGCGGGGAGCGAGCGGCCGCGCTCCGGGCCAGGGTCCCGGGGAGCAGGTGAGCGACCCGCGCCGCGCGGTCCCCAGGCCCCTAGAGGAGACGCCGCCGGGCCGCGCTGCGCCAGCGCCCCGGCCTCCTCTGTTTGTCGGTGCCCGTCTTGCCTTGTTGACATCACCCCTCCTTCCCTTGCCTGGCACTCCTCCTCCCCCACCCCGCCTGCTATCTCCTCTCCTCCCGCCTGCCTGGCATCCCTCGCCCCCCACGTCTCGCATCTCCCCCGCCTCCCCTGGCCTGGCATCTCCCTGTCCCCCCTCCCCCTGGCTGGCACCTCCCTTCTTTCCCCTGCCTGGCACCTCCCCTTACCTGGCAGCCGCCTTCTGCCTCTTCCTCCTCCCCTCCTTCTTTCCTGACCCCCCCACCCCCCACTCCTGACTCTCTCCCTCCCCTGCCGGGCACCTCCCCCACTCCCACTCTTGCACCTCTTCTGTGCCTGGCAGCCTCCCATCCCTCCCCTCATATTCTCCCCCCTCCTCACCCCTGCCTGGCATCTTTCCCTCCCCCAGTACCTCCCCATTCTCCCCTGTCTTTCCCCTCTTTCCCTTTGCCTGGCACCCTCCTGCCTGCTACCTTCCTCTCTTCCCCCGTGTCTGGCACCCACCCCCCCTCCTCATCGCCTGGCACCTCCTTGTGCTGCTCCTGATGGCACCCTCTGCCTCCTCCCCTCTCCCCCGCCTGGCACCTGCCCTCCTTCCCCAGCCTGACATCTCTCTTCCTGCCCACTGCCTGCCTGGCACCTTCCCTGTCTCCACTTGGCATCCTCCGGCCTGGACACCTGTCCCCATTCAGAGTGTCCCGCTGTCTCCCACCTTCCCGCAGGTCACCTCCTCCCAGCCCTGGCCTGGTGTTGTCTTCCCTCTTGGCATCGTCCCCAACTCATTGCCTCCCCTTCCTCCTCACCCTTCCAGCCAACACCACCTACACGTGATCCTCAACTGCTCTCAAGCCCCATACTTCCCGAACTGCCCCCTACACCCCACCATCTGCCCCGGTAGTGCCCCTCGCTCCCAACTGTCCTGCTCTCGCGTGGGAGTGAAGCCAGGAAGGCTGTGCGCACAGGGAGGGCTCAGTGTGAGCTGGGCAGAGCACAGAGCAGGTAGCTCTACCTGCTGGCCACCCCCAGGATTCCCTTGAGATGGGCCTGAGCTCCAGAAGGCATCCAGCTCCCATCCTGGCTCACGGTCCTCCTTTCCATTCTGCCAAGTCTCCTAGACTGGCCTCCCCTGCCAGGGCCCGGGCTCTGCCTGCATCCTCTGCTCTCATCCTCCCAACTCTGCCGGCAGGAGGACCTGGCCTCCTGACAGCTTTCTGCTCTCACACTGGTCCTTCTTGAACCACCCAGCCGGGCTGGCTCCTGCTCAGTGCACCTCCTGCCTTCCCCAGACCGTGCCAGGGAATGGCCCACACGTGGGGCCCCTCTAGCACCTTCCCCTGCCTCCTCGGGCCCACTGTGAGTCTGCTCTGTGCTCAGGGTCTGGGCTGCCCCCTCCCACTGCCCTCTTCTTTCAGATCCTCCTCAGAATGGCCCTTGGTGCTGCAGGCACGGTAGGCTCTGGGCGCGGGCACCGAGGGGGCACTGGATGAATCCCCCACTGCAGGACCCTGCCACCTATGACCGCAGGCCTTCAGCACCCGCCCGCCGTGGTACAGGTAGGCTCTGCCTTTCCCACCAGCCCTGGAGCGGCTGGGCCTCTACTCACACTCCTCGGCCCCTCTTGGCACTTCCGCCCCCCATCTG
This sequence comes from Nanger dama, assembly GCA_917880005.1. Taxonomy (NCBI): domain Eukaryota; kingdom Metazoa; phylum Chordata; class Mammalia; order Artiodactyla; family Bovidae; genus Nanger; species Nanger dama. Next base: position 6,063,575 of record CAKJTW010000098.1, read on the forward strand.
GCCCCTGGCAGTGCCTCTTCTCATGCCCTGCGAGGGCCAGAGCAGCTCCCCCTACCCACAACCCACAACCCCCACAGCTCCCCCCTCGCCCCCCCGTCTTGCTCAGTGTCCCTCACCTCTAGCTGTCTCTGGGCCCTGCCTTGCATAGCCACTGGAGCCAGGAACACGTGAGCCTGTAGCCAAATTTTTGCTTCATGTAAAAATGGTCTGGGGGCTCTGGCTTGTCCCACTTCCTCCTTCTTCCTTCCTCCTGGCTTGTGCCCAGAGTCCCGCTAGACACACACCTCTGTGACCCTAACCTGTGTGTGAGGGCTCACATGCACCCATAACACTCCACAAACACACACACTTTCTGCAGCCAAGGGGAACTTGCTGAGCTCCAGCACAACTTGGGCCCTGGAAACCTACCCCCGAACATGCTAGGGCGCACATCTACAAGCCTTCTGAGCCCCAGGCAGGGCTTTGTTTGGGGCGGGAGGGGTGATGGTGACGCCCTGTTGTTGGGCGTCTGGTGGCGGCTAGTCCCGTGCTGACATGAGGCAGGCCCTGGGCTCAAGGGTGCTCTTGGGCCCATTGCACGTGAGTTGGATCCTCCTGAGTCTCCTCCCGGCAGCGTGGCAGAGAGGGGTACAGCCTGGCTAGTCCCAGGGTGGTGTTCCTGGTCCAGAAGGAAGCACTGAGGCCCTGCGTGGAAAGGCTGCTGCCCCAGAGCCCAGGCCATCCATGGGGAGGGGTTGGAGCCCAGTCTGAGCTCTCCCAGTCCAGCCTCACCAGTGGGCATCACCTGGTAACAGATTAGGTTGCTGTTGGGGGGGCGGGGGGTGGCTGGAGGTATGAGGGCCCAGTCCCCGCCCTCAGGTTGGCAGTCCAGCAAAGGGAGCGGCTCGGCCGGCCCACAGGAAGTGCCCTAAGTAGGGTGATTTGAAGTAGGCTTTGGAGAACAGCGGGCTTCCCCAGTGGCTTGGCTGGTAAAGAATCTGCCTACAATGCGGGAGACCTGGGTTCGATCCCTGAGTTGGGAAGATCCCCTGGTGAAGGGAAAGGCTACCCACTCCAGTATTCTGGCCTGGAGAATTCCATGAACTGTATCGTCCGTGGGGTCACAAAGAGTCGGACACTATTGAGCGACTTTCATTTTGGGAGAATAGGAAGGTGGGGTAGACTGGTGATTTGAGGGTAGGGTGTGGACCAAATAAGAGTGCTAGTCTCAGCTTCTCCTCCCTCGGAAAGAGCAGAGGAACTTGCTTTCCTGCCTGGACCGCTCTGAAGTCCAAGGCAGTCCTGTCCCCTCTCTGCCCTGCACCCCTCGGGTAGGCTGTGCCCGGGGTGGTATGGGGCAAGGGGAGCCTGGCTGGCCCAGAGATGGAGCAGCACTGGGTGGCAGAGAGGCCATGACCTGGTACTGGTCACCGCAGAAATGGGTGCAGCTCATCCAGGCCCCCAGACAAAGGTTGACCCCCTCCCCTGCAGCCTAACCACCGCTAAAGTTAAGGGCAAATGCATTCCTTAGCTTGTGGGGTTGGATGGTAAAGGTGTGAGCTAGTCTATTAAATACATTCTTCCCAGGCAGCTCTGAAGTTCTGAGGTGTCTGAAGGTGGAGACCAGGTCAAATGTGGGGCTGGTTGATGGGAAGGCAGCCGAGGTTCCCAGGTACCCCAGAGCCATGCCTCCACGTGATGAATCCTCGTGAATTGCAGCTGCTCTGGGGTGCACTGAGATAATCCCTAAGGGGTCCCCAGCAGCAGTAGGTGGGTGCCCTGGGCTGTTCCACGCCTTGCCCAGAGGAGGTCACCTAGCTGAAGGGGTGGGTGGAGAGAGAGGGGAAGCTTGAGAAAACCCCAGGGGGTCAGGAGGCTCCGGGAGCAGTGAGTGCACTTTAGAGACCCCTGGTCCCCGAGTAGCCCCAGTCATGCGGTGAATCGAGGGTTCAGTCTAAGACTCCTGGGGAGTTGGGTGCTCCGACCTCCCCACGTGATGAAGGTGGTAAGGAGTAAGGTGCTGTGGGGTTTCTGGCATTATATTTTGGAGTTCCCATTACCATAAAAAAAAAAAAACAAAAAACAAAAACTGGGCTTCCCTTGTGACTCAGCTGGTAAAGACTCTGCCTGCGATGCAGGAGACCTGGGTTCGATCTGTGGGTTGGGAAGATCCCCTGGAGAAGGGAAAGGCTACCCACTGGAAAATTCCATGGCGGTCCATGGGATCGCAAAGAGTCGGACAGGATTGAACGACTTTCACTTCACTACCATAAAACTGGCCTTCATTCTGCGTGTGCAGTTGCAGGCAGGGAGCCGGCTTTGACGCCCGTCAGCTCGGGCACGTGCTGTCATTTGGATGCTGACAGGCCCGTGCTAGCGTCTAGACGGCACGAGGGGGTGGGCAGGTGGGCTGGGCGTGCAACAGCTGGAGCCGTCTTCACCCCAAGTGCCCGCGGTGTGATTGCAAGTGAGAGCTGGTTGTCAGTGAGCTGTGAGCGGCAGAGGTAATGAGCTGAGGTGTCGCCTGGGGAGGTGTCATCGAGGGACCCAGAGCCACAGACACTCAGGATGAGCACACAGCCCTTGATCTGGGCTGGCTTCTGAGCCCTCTTGAATCACCGCGCCAGAGCGTTCAGCTGCTGCTGGGAGACACTCGGCTGAGGGGGACTGGGCGGCCAGTACCTCACAGGGACCTGTGGGGACATGGCTGAGGGGGGCTTTGTGGGGGGCAGCCATGGCTGTGTGGGACATCCTCAGCCCGGCCTACATCTCGATCTGCTTCCTATGCTGTGAAACCCATTTCTCTGTGACCCGAACTCACTTCCAGGAAATGTGAGAAATCGTCTCAGGAGCCTGTGGCTGTCCGTGCCTTTACTGGAATGTAACAAACTTGGATCATCTCCTGTGTCGGCTTTCCTTTCCAGACGGAAGAACGTTCTGGGGCTTGGAGTGAGGAGCAGTACGCTGTGAGGGGAGGGCAGGGAAGGGAGAGGCAGTCAGGAAAGATGCACTCGCCTTGTTCCAAGAGAGCTTGAGGTGGTCTGCAAAGACACACCGAGTGAGGGGCCCGGGGCAGGGGCCGCAGGGCAGGGAGTGAGTGAGGGGAGGAGGCCCGGTGTCACAGGGCGGTGTTGAGTGTTACACTTGGAACAGGGCAAGCGTAAGCAGTTACACTTGGCTGTAAGACAAAAACCGAACCATCTGCCCCTAAAAGACTGTGATTTCTGGCCCGGAGACCCCGAGAAGTGTCTCCCGTGAGGTGACGTGAGGGGAATCCTGTGTGACAGTTTTAGCCACGTCCTCAACAATTCCACAGCAGTTTCCTCAGGCGCAGCCGAGGGCTGACAGAGCATCATGCGGCCATTTAAGTCCTGCTGACTGCGCTCAATCCAAAGATAAAATTTAGAGCAACTGGAAGAAGGCACTGCCTGTTAGTATTTACAACAAAGTTTCCAATGTGTCAGGCAGCAGGGAAGTCTATTTAAAACCAGGAATCAAGTACAGAGTCACATTCTTGGGGAAGGGGATTATCCTCATAGGAAAATAAAGACCTCCATCAGTTCATCTGCCTGCAAAGCAAGAGACCCAGGTTCGATTCCTGGGTCAGGAAGATCCTCTGGAGAAGGAAGTGGCAACCCACTCCAGTATTCTTGCCTGGAAAATCCCATAGACGGAGGAGCCTGGTGGGCTCCAGTCCATGGGGCCGCAAAGAGTTGGACACGACTTAGCAAATAAACCACCACCATGATCAGTATGTGTGCCCAACAGGTAAGCCTGGGTACAGGAAGGGACCAGTCACACACCCTTACCCCAGGTCCTGAACCCTCTGAGGGCTAGACACAGATGCCAGGGATTTAGCAACTGTTTGGCAGGGAATGCTGGATTGCATCGTTGAAAACATCGTTCAAGTCTTGACTTAAATACCACTTCTTCAAGGGGCACTCTCTCCCCACCTGAGGTGTAAAGTGTAAAGTTCCACCTTCTTATGTCTTACGCGTACATGCTAAGTCGCTTCAGTCATGCCCAACTCTTTCTGACCCTATGGACTACAGCCTGCCAGGCTCTTATTCAGAATAGTGCTGGGGAAAAAACACACAAAACTATGTGTTTTTTTATGGTCATGCAGCTTGGGGGATCTTAGTTCCCCGACCAAGGGTTGAACCTGGGTCATAGCAGTGAAGAGTGTAGAGTCCTAATCACTGGGCTGCCAGGGAATTCTCCTTTTCTTGAATGAATGAGCAGATGAATAAGGCAGTAGGAGAGAGAAGGTGGCCCTGACAGCTGATCCTAAAAGAAGCCTGAGATCCCTCTGCACTGTAGACCCCACCCTCTAGATGCCCACAACCCAAGGACGGGCCTTTCCGGCCTGCCCGCCTTGACCTGCGACACCCGAGCTGCTCCGTGGGCCACACCTGGGGCAGCCCCTCGCCGAGAGAATCTGTTCACCGTGATCCAGAAAATCCATCCCCTCTTCACCAGTTTCTCTGGTGAGGGGAGGCTCTTGCCACAACCTTGGTCTTGCCCTTGGAGTTACAGAGGATGGACCCCTTTTCTGCTTCCATGACAGGCCTCCTTAGATACTGAACTGTGCCCTCTGCTTCCACGACATCTGACCGCCTCCAGCCGCTTGGAGGCAATTCTCCCAGAGGCCCTGCGTCTGCTCTGGGGAATGTCCAGCTCTGGTCTCTTCAGACAGCCCCTACCTGGGGGCCTGTGCCGGCTGCTCGGACCTTGGCGCCCACTGGGAGAGCAGGACACATAGGCTTTGGGGTCCCCTAAGCCTTCTTAGAGACTGAACTCTGCCGGTCCCTGACCTGGGCAGGGGCACTTAGCTCTCAGGCTCAGCGTCTGCAGCTAAGACGAGGCTTACTACCGCGTCTAGAAAGGTTCAGGGCGATGTTGCAGATCGAGCTCTCTGCTCAAGGCCTGCACGGCGTGGCTGGCCTCTGCCTCTCATCACCGCTGAGTTAAAACGGGATGCTGGTGCGGTGCCCGCTCCAGGCGTCGTGAGTAGACCCCAGGGCGCTGCTGTGGTGACCCCTGTCTCCCTAGATTCCAGCCCGCCGTGCTTACTTACTGCCGCCGCTGGAGTTGGCGAGAAGCCGCCGGGGGCTTTCCGCACGCCCCCTCCCCCATCCCCACAACCCCCACCCCCAGCAAGAAGGGCATCTCCGGGCCGGTTCTGAGAACTCAGGTGCGGTTACCTTGTGAGCCTCCGCCATCTCTCCAGCAGCATCTGGCCGTCCAGCCGGACGCAGTGTTTAGGAGGTCTGCCTTCTTGGCCTTTCATGACTTTTTTAGTTGGAGAAAAAAAAAAAAAAGTGAGTAGGTAAGAGCCCAGGAGAGAGAGCCCTGTGGTCCTCTGTCTGTCCTGGACTTGCAAACAGATTCCTTCCGGTCTCCGCAGCTGAATCAACAGCGCGGGGCCCAGCTGGCTTGGCCTGGAGGAGGCCATGCCGGCACCGGGAGGGTCCCTACCGGTGGGGGCGGGCCGAGTAGAGGGAGGGGCGGCTGACGTCTGCCAGTCTGCGAATCCCACTCCCCGCTGCCCCCACCGACAGGAAGCACCACGTGCTTTTGCTTTTTCTTGCCTCAGTTTCCCCTTTGAGCCCCAATTTTATCACCCTTCCCCCTATTTTGGTGGCTCAGATGGTAAATAACCTGCCTGCCTGCGATGCAGGAGACCCGGGTTCCATAGATACCCCCCGGAGAAGGGAATAGCAGCTCACGCCAGTATTCTTGCCTGGAGAATCCCCATGACAGAGGAGCCTGGGGGCAGGCCACAGTCCTTGGGGTCCCAAACAGTCAGACACGACTGAACGACTCATGCTTTCACTTTCTCCTTCACCCCCTTTCTACCCAGGCCCATTCCTTCAGGAGAAAACAGTCTTAGAAAATATGCCCCCTGGGGGTGGACCAGACCCCACTTTATTCGCAGAACCTGAGGCCCAGCACTGCGACTTCAGGAAGAAAGTCGGGGAAGCAGGCTGGGGTCAGACTAGGATAGCCAGTGTAGACCGAGGGCTTAACAGACTCTCCTGTGGCTTAACTGATTTATCTTCACAACACTGTGAGTTAAATATGATCGTCACCACTTTGAAGATGGGAAACTGAGGTACACAGAAGCTAGGGAACGTCCCAGTGGTCAGGGAAGAGTCCCAGAAGACCTCCTCAGAAGGGCTATGACCCAAGCCGCAGCCCCCAAAGGGCAAGCAACTAGCCCTTCATACGTGACCCCTTTCACCCCGGCTCTGAGGCCAGGGTCAAAGGCTAGTTGTCACGGTCTACTTCCCATTGATTGCTGGGTCTCTAGGGACATGGGCTTCCCCCATGGCGCTAGTGGTAAGGAATCCACCTGTAAGGCAGGAGATGCCAGTTCAGATCCCTGGGTGGGGAGGATCCCCTGGAGGAGGAAATGGCAACCCACTCCATGTTGTTGCCTGGAGAATCCCATGGACAGAGGAGCCTGGTGGGCTACAGTTCATGGGGTCACAGAGTTGGACGTGACTTAGCGTACACACACATGCATGGCCTAGGGGTGTGAGAGACTCAACCACCCTCTAAAATAGGGAACAGGATGCTATGGATTGCACAGCTCGCACCCCTTCAGAAAGAGAGCCCCTCAACTCCATCTGTGTTGCCAGATTTCCAGTGTTTTAAGAGATTCTAAGAATCTGGCTTTTTATATGAAAGCTTCCCACTTTTAAGTTTTTTTTAAAAGTGTTTTGAGATGCACTGTGGGCTGAGTGAAGCCTGTCTGGCTCTCCCAGCTTGCAGCACCCACCTCGAGCTTTCCTTACCCTGTCACCTGTCACCTGTCATCTCTTCTAACCTTCAGGCCCTGAACCCTACATCAGTGTTTCTCGGGGGCCCCACACACAGCACGAAGGGTTGCTGTCACTTTAGGTGGCCTGCTGTCATCAGTGAATCAGAAACAAAATGCAGAGTCTTGTCAAACACTCAAAGACCCTCTCCCAGGCAGAGAAGCATCGTTCATCAGTTCTCAGAGATATGCTGCTGATGGGCAGGGCTGGGGCCTTGGAGATGCTCCCTGTCGACTTGTCCATGTTGCAAACCCAGAGCAGGGGATGCTGGGGGAATTCAGGATGCTTGTGACAACCAGAGGGGGGTGGGGGAGCAGTGAGATGGTGAGCGGAAGAGAACGTTGACCTTGAGATCAGAACGTGAGCATTTAAGCCCCTGCTGGTGGTCTGGCTCTAAGTCAATCATTAACCTGTGTTGCTCATCTTTAAAATGGGTATAGTAATAGGGGCTTCCCTCATAGTTCAGTTGGTAAAGAATCTGCCTGCGATGCAGGAGGCTCCAGTTCAATTCCTGGGTCGGGAAGATCCCCTGGAGAAGGGACAGGCTACCCACTCCAGTCTTCTTGGGCTTCCCTTGTGGCTCAGCAGGTAAAGAATCTGCTGCAACGAAGGAGACCTTGGTTCAGTCCCTGGGTTGGGAAGATCCCCGGAAAAGGAAATGGCAACCCACTCCAGTATTCTTGTCTGAAAAATGTCACAGACAGAGGAGCCAGGTGGGCTACAGTCCAATGGGTCGCAAAAGCCAGACTTTTAATTTCCTGGGATGTTGAAAGAACCAAATTAAATCAGGAATATTGAACCGTTTTATCGGCTGTTAAGCTCCATAAAGATTCATGTGTTCATTTGGAGGCCAAACGACTTGACAAAGTTTCTCCCAGTAGCTTGACTAAGACACACACAGGTGGCCTGAAAGCAGTGTGCTAGTGAATATTTACAACTGGCTCTTGACAGGGTGGGAAGGGGAGCTGAAATCTGATTTGTATCATCTGCTAATTTCTGTGGCATAAATACTCCTACCAGAGCTGATTTTAAACTACCAACATGACACTCCAGCACATCACTGGGTATTACTGTGATTGCGTAAATTTGCTGCCAACTGAGGGCTAAGCCTAGGGGTGTAGATCATTTGGAGAGAGGACTTGTCCTGTGCCTTTTTCAGTACATTCCATAAAGATCTGGATGAAGAGAGATGGTCCCACTCACTGGATTTATGAATGATGCTCAACTGGCAAGGGGGAAAAATATATTGGATGAGAGAATTGAGATCCAAAAGCTCTCGAGCTGGAATAACTGCTTAATTCTTACAAGAGGAATATCCTTGAATCCAAAAAGGCAACTTTAGAAGTATGGGATGAAGAGAGATGTTTTGTCACAAAGTAGAAGGGGAGTCAAGTTTTTAATTGACAGGAAATTCGGTACAAGCTCAAAGTGGGGTGGGTGTTTACCAGAGTGCTGTGTTGTGAACAGCGAGGGCTTCATTCAGTCCTCTGTGACTTAGAGACGATTTTCACATATGTCCTCTTGTTTCTATTTTCCTGATCACGATAATACAATGAGAGAGGGGAGATGATGCTGAACCCATCTTAGAGATGAAGAGACTGAGGCCAGAGAGCTTGGCCCTTTGTCCTCCTGTCAATAGGTGGTGGAATGAAGACTCAGAATCAGGACCCAGGCCCTGTGCTGTGCTCCATAAGCACATCATTCTTTTTTTTTTTACTTTTTATTGGAGTAGAATTGATTTACAATGTTGTGTTAATTTCTGCTGAACAGCAAAGTGATTCAGTTATACATATATACCCATCCTTTTTTGTTGTTTTTTGACCTTACCACATGGCTTGCTTACTTGCTGGACTAAGGATTGACCCCGGACCCTCGGGAGGGAGAGTGCAGAACTTTAGCCACTAGACTTCCAGGGAACTCCCATCTTTTCATATACCTTCTATTATGATTTATCCCAGGATACTGTGCCCTGTGCTATTCAGTAGGACCTCGTTTATTTAAGCACACTGTTCTGAGCACCCTATGTTCCATGGCTTCAGGCAAACCAGAGGCTGTGAGGGGAGCGGCTGGGTGGGGGGGCATGGAGCCCAAGGAATAGTGAGGAGCAGTGTTGAGAGGATAAGTTTGCTAGACCTGTCATGACCAAGTGCCAGACTGGGCGGCTTTAACAATGGAAATGCATTCTCTCACAGTTTGGAGGCTGGAAGCCCAAGACGTGGGCAGGGCTGGTTCCCTCCGAGGGCTGTGAGAGAAGGCTGGGCTCCAGACCTCTCTCCATGGCTGGCAGGCCACTGCCTTTGGCCTGTGTCTCCTCACGTTGTCTTCTCTGTGTCTGCCTGTCTCTGTCGTAACCTCCCCAGTTTTATAACACCAGCCATATTGGATTAGGGACACCTTAGTGACCCACCTCATTCTAACATGGTCACCTTCTTAGAGACCTTATCTCTAAAGATGGCATTCTGAGGTACTGGGGTTAGGTCTCCAGCAAAGGAACTGGGTGGAGGGAGGGTCGCCATTTACCCATAACAGGAGACTTTGAGAGCTGCCTTCAGAAGGTGGTGGTGGTGGTTTAGTCGCTCAGTCCTGTCTGACTCTTTGCGACCCCATGGACTGTCCTGCCAGACTCCTCTGTCCATGTGACTCTCCAGGCAAGAATACTGGAGTGGGTAGCCATTCCCATCTCCAGGAGATCTTCCTGACCCAGGGCTTGAACCCGCATCTCCTGCATTGCAGGCAGATTCTTTACCAACTGAACCATCAGGGAAGCCCCTTCAGAAGGTGGCGTCCTGTCTTATGAGGAGGGAGATAATGAGTGCTGGGTGGCCAAAACCTCCAGGAGGTGACCTGGGTCACACCCACCACAGGAGGAACCAGGGCCCCGAGGGACAGTTTGACTTGCTGCCACCACGGACTCCCTTGGGGCTCTTGGCTGCCGGACATCAGCTCTGCTCCTCGTGGAAACATGCGGAGGTGGCGGAAGGCTTCCAGCAGTTCTTTTCCACAGATACGTGGGCAATCTGGTACCCTGTGGGTACCTGGCTCAGTGGTACCCGCGGCCCATCCTTGGGCAGCTCTGCCGCTGCTCAGCCCTGGTGTCCCCACTGTCTCCGCCAGGGTTTGGGTGCAGCTCCCAGAAACTCACAGATTTCACCATCACCCTGGGGCCTGGCTATGGTTTGGGTAGAACCCAGACTACCCTGTGGCTCCCGGGCCAGTGTGAATAAATGCCTGGCCAACCCCTCCTGGCTACCCTCCTGCAAGACTCCTGGAGGCCCACAGCTGAGGGGCTCTGAGGGCTCCTGTCTTCAGCAGTCCCCTAGCTGGGGGGTGGTCGGCAGGAGGACCAGGAGGTCAGGCAGTGGCCGAGCCTGCAAGGTCTGGCAGGCTTAGCATCGGAAGCTAGAAATAGCAGGCACTTCATTAACAGTTCACTCTGCGCCAGATGCTGTGCTGGTCTGCCCATGTATACGACCTCGTTTTAATCCTCACATCCACCATGAGTTAGGTGATGGGCTCCATGTCTTGCCGACGGGGAAAATGAGGCTCAGACTGGTCAGGTGACTTGTACTTATTTATGGTCATGCAGAGGCTGAGCCAGGCATGAACCCAAGACTGTCTGATTCTAGAGTTGTGATTCTCAACCCTGGGCAGTTTCACCCTCCAGGGACAAAGGACAGTGTGTAGAGGTGGAGAGAGGAGCATACTGGTAGAATTTATTGGAGAGGCCAGGGATGCTCCTAAGATCATACAATACACGACAGCCCCCACAGGAAAGCATTGTGTGTGTGCTCAGTCATGTCCAACTCTTTGCGACCTCATGGGCTACAGCTCACCAGGCTCCTCTGTCCATGGGATTCTCCAGACAAGAACGCTGGAGTGAGTACCCATTCCCTTCTCCAAGGGATCTTCCTCACCCAGGGTTCGAGCCTGCATTGCCTGCATTGCAGGTGGATTCTTTACCATCTGAGACACCAGGGAAGCCCACAGTAAAGCATTATCCAGCCCCTAAATGTCCACAGTGCCACAGGTGAGAAGCCCCGTTCCTGAGTCCAAGCTTGGAGCCATCACGCTGAGTAGCTTGCAGAGACCTCACCCAGGGCAGTGGGTTCAGGGCCTGGGGGAGGACAGGACCCCAGAAGAGATGGAGCAATGGGCAGGGCAGTAAGGCCCCGTGGTCACAGCTCTGGCCCAGGACAGAGTGGCTTTCCGTGGCCCAGGCGAGTACCCAGATCCAGGAGAAGGGCATGGGTCAGGGCAGGCCGAGGGGCTACCTGGAGGGGATGGGGTGAGGGCACCTGCTGGCCTTGTTACACAGGTTTGCAGACACCAGGAGTGATGTCCCAATCAGGTCCAGGCCCTGAGACCACCCACTCTGTCTCCCCTGCCTGCCCCATTGTGGGGCTTCATGAGCAGCTGTTCGAGCCCCAGAGACATCTGGGGTGTGCCGTGGGGGGACATGGGAGGGGCCCAGCCTGGCTTTGACCATGATGTCCTTGATCACAGGCGGGCCTCCCAGACCATTGTCTCTCAATCCCACATACTTTTGCCTGGTTCTCCAAGAAACCTCAGGCCATCTGCACACAGATGGAGACTTCTGCCTTTGCTTGGATCATTTCTCCTACCTTCTTAGACCAGATTGGACCTTCTGGGTTCTCCATATCCATGACCATCGACTGGTATCAGGAAGGCAGGACGAGGTGGCACTGGGGCTGCCCATGGCCTGTGGGCAGGTAACCACGTGTTCCCAAAGGAAGCACCTGGGGTGATTCCTGGAGGACAGGGAGCCATCCCAACATGGTAGACCATGTGCGTGGGTCCCAATCAGGAGTTCCATGGGTGCAGGCGTGCGCCTCCATCTGTCCAGCCAGAAGCCCCTCAAGGGCCCACTGACCCACCCACAGGAGCGAGGAGCCAGGGGCTTGTTCAGAGTTTAACTAGGATTCATTATTTTGGCTAAAGGTAATTCATACACAGGCACTAACACAACTTCCTCCAACACATTGACGTGAATTTTAGACACCTTGATGGCAAGTTTTCTGGAATTTATATTCCCAATGTTTGAAACATTCTGCTTGAGATTTTTGGAGAGTGCGTTTTAAAAGATAATTGAGGGTAATTCAGCTTAAATGTGCAGGCCTCTGGGGATCTTGATTTCCTTCTTTTAAAAACAGGTGTTTGGGGAAGGTGGAGGAGTGTGTGTGTGTGTGTGTGTGTGTGTGTGTGTGTGTGTGTGTCCGTGTCCCCAGCAGGTAGGCTCTCCTCGAAGGGACATCAGAGAGGCAGATTGAGGTGAAGGAGAGAAGCCAAGGAGGGACCTTGACGTTGGGAGACCTGCTCTGCAGTCCCAGCCCTAGAACAGCATAGTGGCTTTGGGCAGGTCACATACCTCCTTAGTGCCTCCTTTTCCTCATCTCTAGAATGGGAATCCCAGCACCCACAGGACAGTTAGAACTTTCAGTTAGACCAGTTAATGAAAGTGCTTGAGCTGATGTTGTTGCTATTAATCCTGCTAACCCCAAGCACAGATTGTAACGTCGCCCAGCGTTTGGAAACACGCTGGAAATCCTGAGTAGACTTGGAGTGGTTCTTATTACTCACACCTTTGAGATATTGGGGCTTCCCTGGTGGCTCAGTTGGTATAGAATCTGCCTGCAATGCAGGAGACCCGGGTTCTATCCCTGGGTTGGGAAGATCCCCTGGAGAAGGGAATGGCTACCCACTCCAGTATTTTTGTCTGCAGAATTCCATGGAGCCTGATGGGCTACAGTCCATGGGGTCACAAGGGTCAGACACAACTGAGCCCCTAATACCTGAGATATTGGAGTCTCTGCCATGTGCCAGAGACTTGGGATTTATCCACACACAGGAATCAAGATCCTGGTCTTCGCGGAGCTTACATTCTAATGGGCCAAAGAGAAGAGAAAGGCTAAGGTACTAAATAAGTAGATGATACAGGACAAAGAAAGGTGTTCAGGACTTCAGAAAGAAACCCAGGAGGATGAAAGAGATAAGAATGTGCAGGTGGGGAGGAAGGGGGGGAAGGAGGCTTCTAACAGGGTGGACAGAAGTGTCCCATTGAGAGGGGGACATTCGAACAAGGACTTTAGAGAGGTGACAGTGTTAGCTGGAGGAAGCATGTTCCTGGCAGAGGGAACAGCAGGCTCTGAGTTTCAGGAGTGTTGAGGGCCTGGAGTGTCTGGCCGGGGTGGAGAGAAGAGGGAGGGGTGCAGAAGAGGACACAGAGGGAGCCGCGAGGGGTGACCCCCAGGACTCGGCCCTTACTGGCAATGAGATGGGGGGAGTGTGTGGGGGCAGAAGTGATGGCATTTGACTCCCTTTGCTAAAGGACCCCTCTGTGTGTTGAGAGTAGACCACTGGGGGCCAGGTTGGAAGCCAGCTTATTCACTGCTCGTGGGTTGGAGCAGGCTAGGAGCCGTGGAGACACGAGAAGCACTGGGTTCTGGATGCAGAGCCAACAAGACTTGCCTTCTGATTGGATGTGGGTTGGGAGAAAAAGACAGGATTCCAGGATGTGCCCAGCTTGTGGGCTGGAGCAGTGGGAAGCAGGTGAGGAGGGTGGGTGGCGAGCCACGTTTGAGGTGCGAGAGCGGGGGTTTCATGGTGGCCGAATCTATTCAAGACCCAGGTGGAACTGACAGTGTGTGTGTAGACACTACGTGAGTCTAAAGACTGGGAGAGAAAATGGGCTGGAGGAAAACTTGGGGAGTTGTCAACATAGAGAAGGTATTTACAACTCTGAGACTGGGTGATGGATGAGATCTCCAAGGAATGACTGTGGAACAGGGAAGAGGAACATGGTACAGGGTGGAAGTGCTGGAGCCATGGCCCAGAGTGTGCCAGAGGGGGCACAGCAGCTCATATGCAGGGGGATGGTCGGGTTTAGGTGGGAGCACAGAGCAGTCAGCTGCAGGAACCAGAGGAGCAATTTCTGGGAGGTGGGAGGATATGCTGGGATCTCTGCAAGTTCTTCACAAGCTTCTCTTTTCTCGGGGAAGTGAGAAGCAAGGGCATCAGCTGGGAGGGAGGAGGAGGTTGGAGGAGAAAGATGTGGGAAACTCACATAGGGGACTGAGAACAAGGAAGGACCTGATGGTTTAGGGAAGGAGTGGGGCAGTGGGCAAGATGAGGCCAGCTGAAGTCCGAGCTCCAGAAATGACAGTGGGACCAGGTCATGGCAGTGGCGTGTCTTCTCCAGCCACATCAGGTCCTGGAGTGCAGGGGAGGAGTTGATAAAGCCGGTTTAACTCTTAAATAAGAGCGGCAAGAGTATGTGCAAGGAAACTTAAAGTGGCAAAAGTTTACGCTATGTATGGTTTTTTGTTGTTCAGTTGCGAAGTCATGTTGGACTCTGGGACCCCTTGGACTGCGCATGCCAAGCTTCCCTGTCCTTCACCATCTCCTGGAATTTGCTCAATCTCATGTCCACTGAGTCGGTGATGCCATCCAACCATCTCATTCTCTGTCACCCCCCTTCTCCTCCTGCCTTCAATCTTTCTCAGCGTCAGGTCTTTTCCAATGAGCCGGCTCTTTGCATCAGGTGGCCAGAGTACTGGAGCTTCAGCTTCAGCATCCGTCCTTCCAGTGAATATTCAGGGTTGATTTCCTTTCGAATAGACTGGTTGGATCTCCTTGCTGTCCAAGGGACTCTCAAGAGTCTTCTCCAACACCGCAATTCAAAAGCATCAGTTCTTAGGCGCTCAGCCTTCTTATGGTCCAGCTCTCACATCTGTACATGACTACTGGAAAAACCACAGTGGTATGTTTTACCATAACTAAAAATAAGGACGAGTAAGTGTAAGAGGGTGTGTTTGTGATGAGGGGTGCAGGTCAGAGAAACGGATCAGCAGTTCCAGTGGCATCACAGGCTTTGGATGTCAGGGAGCTGGACAGGGAGATGGTGGTCAGAGAGTGGGGTATAAGGCTGGCTGGTGTGCCAGGTGGTAGCAGGCAGTGGAATGTACAGATAAAATGTCCACATATTGGTGGTGGGGCTGGAATGACAAGGATGCAAGAGGTGAAGCTGGCATGAGTCACTGAGGGAGGGCGGAGGATCGCTGGAGGAGAGGCGGCCCAGGAACCCAGAGCCGTGTGGGAGGGACTGTCCATGAGGACCTGGGAAAGCAGCAGGAAGAGGTCAGGGGTGACAGAGGGAATGGCTGTGAGCCAGGACCTAGGATGCTCCAGAAAAGAAGGTGCCATGGAGGTAAGATGCAAAGCCAGGGGTCTGGGAGCAGCAGCAGCGAGAGGCAAGGAGGGTCGCTGCCCCACCTGGAGGCCAGTGGCAAGGTGGACTCTGCGAAAACCACTGCCCTGCACAGAAGATTTCAGGGGAGTGGTTACTCAGTGGCTTCTGCCACAAGAAGGCAAAACAGATGTTCACAGAAATGGCTGAGTGTATTGGACGCTTTCCTATGACAGACCACACAGAGGAGAACTTGGGTTGGGAGATGGCTGTGGAAGAGGGGGAGCACAGAGCCTTGTGGGGCCCAGGGTGCAGTAGTTGAGGGAGTCTGGGCCTTTCAATGACTCCGGACACAGTGGGCACACAAAGGGCATTACGGCAGGAAGGCAGCCCCCACCCTGGCCCAGGGGACACCAGGGAAGAATGGCACCTTAATGTTAAGAGGAGAGGGGGCCCTTTCAGGCCCTGTGAGCAGGGCTCACCCTTCCCTCCTAAAGGAGTTACAGAGGTCTGGAGACCTGGGCCTGGTGGCTCCCCTGGACATTTTATCTGTACATTCCACTGCCTGCTACCACCTGGCTTAATTTCCAAAAAAATCCTTTAAGGAAGTACATATATATATATATATGTATGTATGTATGTATGTATCAGTTTTCTTGACTCAGGTGACGTCTCCGGCCTCAGAATGCAGTGGTTCGCAGAATTCTGTCCAACCCCTGGTCAGAGCCCTGTAGCAGAGCTTAACTTCCTGGGGTGAGGGCTGGGGTGCTGGCCACCAGCACCTTCTCCTAGTGTCAGCTGTGGGACAAACAGGAGAGGAAATAAGAAGTGCTGGATGGGGCCCCTGTCAGCCAAGAAAGAGGATGGCTGGGGTGCCAGCAGGGCAGAGTGCTGGCTGTAGCCCCTTGGGGGTATGAGTGGGTCTCCCCAGGCTATGCAGCAAGGTAGGCACCTACACCCTCACTCCCCAAGAAAGAGAGGAGAAGCCCCTTCTGCTTGGAGCCCTCTTGCTTTTGACACTGAATCTACCCAGACAGCGGGTGCTGGAAGAAGATGAGTAGGGAGCAAGGATGGCTCCGTGGGACACCTACCTGCCGCCCCCCCACCCTGGCAGAGCTACGCCCTGGGTTGTACCCCGAGGCTGTGGGAGCCAGCTGGGGCAGTGATAGCACCCTTTGGTGTCCTGGAGAAACATCACCCTGCAGACCCACCTGTCCTCACAGAATGGGTCCAGGCCAGTGTGGCTTCCTTTTGCTACAGGAAGTGAAAGTGTGAGTTGCTTGTTTGCGTCTGGCTCTTTGCGACCCCACGGACCATAGCCCCCCCAGGCTTCTCTGTCCGTGGGATTTCCCAGGCAAGAATACTGGAGTGGGTGGCCATTCTCTTCTCCAGGGCATCTTCCCAACCTAGGGATCGAACCCTCATCTCCTGCATTTCAGGCAGATTCTTCACCAACTGAGCTACCGGAGAAGCCCAACCTGATTAATGGTGGCCCTGAGGGGAGTGAGGGGAACATGCTGTGAATCCCAGATGGGCCTTCCCTCTGAGCCCCAGAGGTCCAGGAAACAGGGAAGTACAGTGACTTGCCCAAGGTCACCTGCTGGTCTTGACACCTGCCTTTTTTTTTCTTCTTTCTATCATATTTGTCTCTCTTCTGTGTGTTTGCAAAACTGACACAGAAAGACAAAGTCCCATGGAGACAGACAGCCCCTTTGGAGAGCAGCAGAGCAGGTCCTGGGCCCAGAAGCATCCTTGCAGGAGGAGGGAGGCTGCTCTGGCCTCAGAAGGGCTGCGGGGAGTAGCCAGGACGAGGGGGAGGACTGTGTCTGCCGTGCCCCTGGTCCGGTCTGCCAAGGTCCTGCCTGCTGGCTGGAGGAAGCCCCTCACCAGAGGTGGGGCGTAAGGTGTAGACTCCTCTTGGCCCAGCCCTGGGGACTGGGCCAGGGCCTGAGGTCTAGCCAGCGTTTCCTGGGGGCCTGGGGCTTGGGCCAGGCAGGTAGGCTGGATCACAGCTGCCTCTCGGGCCCCCTGGCATGCCCTGGCGTTTAGTGATCAGCAGAGAAAGTGGAAGCTGGGTTTAGGGGTGGGCCAGAACACAGAAAATCAGGGGTCCTCAGCCTGATCCAGTGGTCTCACCATTCTCTCTCAATCTCTCTTACACGCACACGCACACAGTCTGTGGGGGTAATTTCATGGCGCTAAGGAGACCTTCATTGCTGGGGATACGGGGACGGGGGGCGGCGGAACGCAGTTTCCCCCTCCAGCCTGGCTTCCTTTGTTCCTCCCTCTCCGTCCTCCCTTCCCGATCGGCTTCCCTCCTCTCCTAGCCTCCTTCTTTCCATTCTGCCCCTCCTCCCCGTCCTGCCCCCTCCGCCCCACCCCCCAGCCGTGTGCCCGCTGCGGGGACTCCCCGTGGAAGGCGGGAGGGTGGGACCCTCCAGGTGCCCTGGCCCAGCCTCGGTGGCCATCCTCCCGCCGGGAAAGAGTTAAAAGTCTCTTGGCTGCATCCCCCCCCGCCGCCGCCGCCTTTGAGTCCTGCAGCTGGGCCCTGGGCTGACCTTCACCGCGAGGGAGGCGGCAGTGCGCATGCTCGGGCCGGCTCCCGCCGCTGCCCGGTTCCCCCGGCGGGCGACGGCGAGGGAGGGCGGCCCCGGCCGGGCCGTGCCCACCCCCACCCCCCAGCGCCGGCCGCCCCTCGCTCGGGAGCCGTGGAGCGGGGGAGGCCGCCGAGCCCGTCCCGGCGATCGCGGCGCATCTCTCCGCGCGCGCGGGGAGAGGCGCTTTGCCATTTGGTGCTGGTGGTGCTTCGGCGAGGGAAGGAGAGATGGGGGACGGCAGGGGGACTCCGGCTCCGGGCGGACACGCGCGCGGCCTGCCCGGAGCGCGGCCTGGGCCCATCGGCCGCGTTAAGCCGGGAAGTAGGGCACCCTGCCCGCTGAAATCGGGGCCCTCCTGCCCACCCAGGGCAGGAAGCAGGAGCCAGCGGGCGGCGTGGCTCTTGCTGAGCGCCCTTCTGGGGCTGGAGCCCTGAGGATCTTGGCCTTTGTGAGATGGGAGTCCTGGCCCCAGGACACTCACACTGGCGCCGCTGCTTTCTGGTCTGAAGGCAGCCCCCGTCGCGGGGGTGGGGGCACACCTGGGGTCGCCCCTGTAAAAGCAGCCTGCTGGTGAGGGTCTTGTGAGTGGGCAGAATCGTGATCAAGTTGTGCCTGTGGGTGCAAATTCATGTGACTCCTGGTTCCTCTGGCCTTTGCATTGGTGTTTCTGCCCCGGGGGACACGTATGCACTATATATCTGCTGTCTCTATGTGGGTAAGGATGCCTTCCAGAGAGGGGGCTGCAGGGTGAGGCCCTGGGCCTGGGGTGGCCCAGGAAGGTGTTGTCTGTCGACGTGAGTGACCCTCCCCTCAGTACTACCAGATCCCTTCCTTGGCCTGACCACCTCCTTCAGTCTTACCCACCACCAAGACCAGCCCCCTCACAAATGCCAAGTGCCCACTGTGCCATCCACCTCCCGTTCCGTCTTCTTTCCTCCAAAGGCCTCCCCAAGAGTTGAGAGCTCCGAGCTTTACACAGAGCTAGAGGTGTCTGCCCTTGTCCCTGTCCCCCAGAACCTCCAAGGTGTCACATGTCCCCGCTAGAAGCACCCACCAGGAGGTGGGGTGCCCTTGATGGCTCACATCTTCAGGTAAGAGGCAGAGGATGAGCTCTGTCCAGTGGCCCACTGAGCTCTGGATGGTTGCAAGTGTTAGCAGGCATTGGTCAGGTCTAGTCCCTGTGTGCAGGCACGGGAGGGACAATGGGCCTGAAAACCAGCCCCAGATTTCATGGGGCTGCAGCCTATTTGGAAAACTCTATATAACACACATGAAACTCAGGGCACATGAGACATTAATCAGCAAAGTGCCCTTTCATGGCCAGGGTAGATGGTTATTCACAGAGCAGAAAGATCTGTGCACAGAAGAGGAACCAAGGAAAGCTTCCTGGAGGAGGTGGGGCTCCACACGGGCTTTAAGGTATGAATGTGACTGGGACAAGTAGAGAAGCATTTTCAGGAATTCCAGGCAAAAGCATAGCAGGAGCAGAGGCTGGGAGATGGGAATGAGCAAGGGGTTTTGGAAGTTAGACTGGAGAGATTACCTCCCCAGGTTACCAGCAGACACTTTCGTGGCCAGTGGCAAACACCCACCTGTTCCCACCCACCAGGACCCATTATTTGTGAGTGTGGGTCTGGGGGAAGCCTGGGTAGAGGTGTGGTAGGAGGGGGCTCTCTAGGTCCCTGGTAAGGTAGAGGAGGAGCTGCCTGGACCACATGCCTTCTCCAGCCTTTCAGGGGATTGGCTGTGGGCACTGAAATGGACAGTGACAGCCAGAAGCACAGGGGGCCAAGGAAATCAGGCTGCAGGCAAAAAAAAAGACTCCCTAGGCAGAGCCACTCCCTGGGTTCTTGGTCCCGACTTCTGACGGCTTTCTAAAGGGTTGAGGGTCAGGCTGGGTCTTCAGAATCTAACCTCGAATAAAAATTTCCAACAAATTCCCCAGGGCTCTGCCCCGCCCTCACCTGTGGACGGACAGTGCAGCCCCGGGAG
The DNA here is from genome assembly GCA_917880005.1 of Nanger dama. Lineage (NCBI taxonomy): Eukaryota > Metazoa > Chordata > Mammalia > Artiodactyla > Bovidae > Nanger > Nanger dama. The sequence goes on from CAKJTW010000098.1 coordinate 6,083,170, forward strand.
GCATAAACTTGACCCCTCTGGTCTCAAAGCCCCTGGGGCGCTTCCTCCCGGAGGCGGGGAGAAGGGTGTGGCCTCTGGGGCGTGGGCGGGGCCAGTGCTCCCAGCCTGGGGACTAGCAGGGTTTGCCCCTCCTGTTTCCTGTCCCTCCTTCACCCCAGCTCCCTCCACACCACCCTTTCTGGGGCTCCCTCACGGCCCCACCGCCTACCCCTGCTTTCTTTGGGGTCCAGAGGCTGGCCCTACCATACCCAGCGCCCCAGCTCCTGCGGGTCCCCCGCCCCCACCCCATTCCAAAACCGTCAGGTCGTGCTGGCCTCCCTCCTCCCCACCCATCCGTCCACCCCAGTTTCTTGCCAGCCCCCACCGCTTCCCTTCCCGTTCTCACGAGCCTGGCCCACCTCCCTCTCTCCGAAATTTCTCCTACTGCCTCGACTTTGTCACAGAGAGACAAAGACTCACATAGCCCGAAATAGACACCCGGAGCGGGGAGACACAGACTGTGTCCAGCCACACACGCACCCGCGCCCGCCCCCGCGCGCGCGCGTACCGGAGGCTGCGGTGGAGGGAGGCACACAGAGGAGGCATTTATCTGTGCACGCACGTAAACATCCACACCCACGGCCGCCGGCCGTGCCCACACCAGGGTGCAGACACACTCAGCGGTGAGACAAGGGCGCACACATCTATGGACTGCAGGGCACACCGCCTCCGGGGCACACCCACCACGGCCGCCCGGTGCCGAAGAAAGGCCTCCTCCGGGCTCGACTCCCGCCCCCCGCCACCACCACCCCCTCCACCCACCCCGGATTCCTTCCCAGCGAAATGTTTCCCTACTTGGCCTGCCAGGTCTCTGGGGAAAAGGGCCTCAGAAATGCGGCAGGAGCCACTTGGGGGCAAAGTTGGAACGGCCTGTTCCCGGCCTGTTCCCTGCCGGCGAATTCCCTAAGCGAAAAACTATTTGCGGCGAGAGAGGCCGGGTGACCGGCGAGCCCCCGGCCGCCTCCCCTCGCGTCCCTCCCCGCGCCGCCGCCGCCGCCGCCTCCCCGCGGCCCTCGGGCGGCCTCGGGCAGGCGGCGCCGCTGCCCAGCGGCCCGGAGCCGCGCTGGCCGGCGAGCCTCGCCGCTTATCTGCGCTGTTTGGGCCCTGCGAAGCTTGAAAAAGGCAGGCTTCTCCGTCCCCGCCGAGTCAACAGGCGGACCCCGGGCCGCCGGACTATTTCTGTCTTATCAGTGCAGGAATGCGGCAGCCGCGGCGGCTGGCGGGCGGCGGCGGCGGCGGCGGCGGCGTGGGCCGTGGGCCGTCAGGGCAGCCCTGAAGGGGCCCCCTCCCCACTCCGCTCGAGTAGAAGTGTGAGAGAGCCCAGCAGGACTCAGAGGGGAGAGTTGGAGGAAAAAAAAAAAGGCAGAAAAGGGAAAGAAAGAGCAAGAGAGAGAGAGAGAGTGAGAGGCGCCGCTGAGCCCACCCCCGATGGCCGCGGACGAAGTTGCCGGAGGGGCGCGCAAAGCCACGAAAAGCAAACTTTTTGAGTTTCTGGTCCATGGGGTGGTGAGTGGGGAAAAGTTAGCGGGGGAGGGCGAGCGAGCTGGCTCGGGCTGAATGGAGGGAAGGTCGGGAGGGGCCGGGAGGGGCTCCTGCTCCCCCACACCCCACCCAACCCCTCTAGCGGGAGCGCCTCGGCCCAGCCGGCCCGGCCCCAGCCCCGTGCCGGCGCGCCCTGGGGGCGCCCGAACACGTCGTCAGGCGGCTTGGCCGGGGATGGGTGCCCCGGGGCGGGGAAGGCAGGCGTTTGCATGGGTTCCTGTCAGGGGCTTGGGGGTAGAACTTGGGGACGGGCTCCCCCAAAGTGGGTGGGTGGGTGGGTGGGTGGGTACCCTGTGGGGACAACCCGAGGGGTTGTCTTCCCTTCTTTTCCTGGTGGAGCCCAGGTGCGACCCCTGCCCTGGGAGTGGGGGTGGGGGGACTTGGCACCGCTGCGCTGGGCTGCTTGTTCATCAGTTGGGACAGTGTCTCGGGAGCAAGGAGCAGGTGACCCTGGCGGCCCTGTGAGTGGGAAGTCTAGGGCTGAACCACCTTTGCATCCTGGGCTGAGGGCTCTGGGGCTCTGCCCCTGGCCTCTGCCAGTCAGGGCCAGAGAGAGGCCCTCTCTAGGGGCAGACCCCAGGTTAAGGGGTCTGAGGATCCTTTGGCAGCCTCCACCACCAGAAGCTGATGTCCTTAACGCCTCAAAGGTGTGAAGGAAGAGCTGGAGTCAGGGACGGGAGGCCTGGAGACCAAAGGGGCAGGTTTAGAAGGCCCACTGGTAGCCTGAGTGAGCCCAGGGGGCCTGAGGGGGATGGGGGGATGGGTTGGAAGGACTGTGGCATAGGAGAGGCAGAGGCTCCAGGACCTGGGACGGCCACTGGTGCTGAAGCTGGGCAGAGAGGAAGCAGTCAGGTTTACTATGGCCATATCTGGTTGTGACCCCAAGGAAGGCACATTTTTAGTAAGAGAGGCCACAGCCCCTAGAATGTTGGCCTTTGGGCAGGTCACCCATCCCTGCTGGCCAGCAACAGCCTTCTAGGGGCTCTGGAGGCCCCCCCTCTTGGGGCTTCCTTAGCAGATCAGTGAGTGCCACCAGCATCACTAAATGGGAGAGCAGCTGATGAGGAAAGGGGCTTTCCCAAAGCAGCCTGTTCATGGGTCTCCGGGCTAACTTCCAAGGGGTCCCCATGTTGGTTAGCCTCATGACCAGCCCTGATCTTGCTGCCTGGGGTGTCCCAATAAAAGGCCCATCTAGGAGTGAGAGAGTCTATACATGTGGGGTTTTTTAAGTCAACTCAGTGCTTCAGTTTTGGGTGGCCTGAGTCCCACTCCCAGTGCCCTGTCTGTGCTGGTGGGGAGTGGCGGGCCTGGGCTCCATTCTGGGCCACCACCCTGGAGGTGTGAGTGACAGGGTCAGGTGGGGCGGGGGGAGGCAGACACATGGACAGGCAGGTCTCACTGCTGAGGCTGCGACGGGCAGAGACAGCTGGCTGGCTGGGGGTTAGGGTTAGACACAGCTAGGGCAGGAGGGGCCCAGGAGAGGGAGGAAGTGCGAGGAGATTCACTAGGCTCAGGGACAGGGCGCCTCCCTGTTCTGGGGAGCAGCTGCACCCCTGGGGTGGAGTGAGTGGTGTTCAGATGGTATAACAGGGGCACAGGGTCTGCGACCGTGACTCCTTGATCTCCTTCCTGCTCTCCTGGCCCCTGTCCACATCCTGGCCACCCTCCACTTGACAGCCCTTGGGCCCTCCCCAGCCCCTCTTCTGGAATGGGACAAGTGAGGTTTTACGCGTCTGTGGGACACTTCACTCCATGCACTCGGTTGTCATCTATATCCCAGCTGAGCACCCGTGTAGCGGCAAGGGCACACACCTGCCTCACCTGCCTCCCCGTGCCCCCTGGGAACCCAGACTTCTGACTTCACTGGGGTAGGGTGGGGAGTGGTTGTAGTCTATAGGATGGGGCCATCTCTGGTGATTCAGGCAGACAGAAAGGGAGAGATAGCTATAAGAGAAAATGTCCATCCTTTTGACCTACCCAAGCCCTCTGGACCACCCATCACCAGTTAAGCCTCATAGCCTGCCTCCCTCAATGGGAGAATCCTGATGAGGTCTGACCTCAGCCCCTCAAGCTGCTTCTAGCTCTACCTCCAAGCCTTCACCTTGAGAGTAAATTATGCGGGTGGGCTAATTCAGCCAAGCCCCTAACGTAAAGGCTGGGAATCAGAGCAAGGGGGCAGGGATTGGGACTGAGGGGTCAAAAGCAGGGGCCAAGAGGGGAAAGTGGGTTGAAGGCAGAGAAGGCAGGACCCCTGGAAATGGACTGGTAAGCAGGCAAACGGGAGACGGCAGAAGTCCGGAGCAAGAGAGCCCAGCTCTGAACTAAACGAAAACAGCAGAGAGAGCACACACCCCGGGCCCCTCAGGAAAGGGCCTTGCACGACCTTGGCTAGGTCGCCTCTCTCCTTGAGCCGCGGTTGCCTCATCCGTCAAGTGGGTATAGAAGGCCTTCAGTCCGTCTTGCAGAGGAGCGTGTGGATAGGAGCATCCTTTGAAAAGGTTGAAAGGCGCCATTAATATTCATCTTCGCTGCACCTTCCGCAAATCCGAGGCTGGCGATGCCCTGTGCAGTTAGTTGCCTGGCTTCAGTTAGCTTCCTGCAGCGAGACGCAAGCCAACCCCCCCCGCCCCCTCCGCCAAAGCCGCGCGGTTCCGGCGCCCCCGCCCCCTCCCCACCCCTCTCAGCCCCATCGGCATCGCGCCGTCGGCAGCAGGGTCACGGGCCGGGGGCCTCGGGGTTCGGGGGAGACGTAGCTCCGCGCGCCTGGATCCCGGAGCCCTGGTTCTGACCGCTGGGCGCCAGTGTCTGCTCACGCCCCCCCATCCCCCTCCCCAGCGCCCCGGGATGCCGTCTGGAGCCCGGATGCCCCACCAGGGGGCGCCCATGGGGCCCCGGGCTCCCCGTACATGGGCAGCCCCGCCGTCCGACCCGGCTCTGGCCCCCCGCGGGCATGGAGCCCGCCCGCAAGCGAGCAGCGCCCCCGCCCGGCCAGAGCCAGGCCCAGAGCCAGGGCCAGCCGGGTGCCCACCGCCCCCGCGCGGAGCCGCAGGTAAGCGGGGGTGGGGGTGGGGGGGTGGGGGGTGCCCAGCGCGGAGGAGACGGACGCGGGACCGCGAGGGACGGGGTGGGAAGCCCGGGCGGAGAGGGGTCAGCAGGGAGCAGGAGTCCCGGGTGGGATGCTTTCCCAGGAGGTGGGCTGAGGGGGGCACTGGCCCGGTTCCTTTGTGTGCCCACACCGTGGAGACAGGCGGTGACCGTCGCGCCCTTCTCCTTGTCACCTGCTCTGTCCCTCTCTGCACCCTAGTCCCCTGGTTCTCGGGGGATGGAGGCGGGGCTGTGGCACCAGGGCTCAGGGCCGAGCTTTAGACTGCGTTTCCTAGCGCGGTTGTCCACTGCGCCTTCCTGAGAAGCGCCCCTAGCCTGACTCTTCGAAAGCCCCACTCCGGCTCTTGTTAATCTGAATCCCTGGCCAGTGGCGGGAGAGCCTGGGATTTGCCCCATGGGTGGACAGTCTCTGCCCCCTGGCACTCTCTGGTGATTCTTGGGGACTTAAATGTTGAGGAGTTGCCACGGTCTGTCTGCTGGACTGGGTCTGCCCTCAAGCCACCAAGGGCCAGCCTGTTTCCTTGTCTGAGCCAACCGGTGGCACCCCCAAAGCCCCTGCTGGTGCCTGGCAAGTGAGATACCCCTCTGGGTTTCACTGTTTAGTCAAACACACATGCTTCCTTTTGCACACCAGATGGAGTCCTATAAAAGGTGCAATATGGATTTTACCTCATTATTAAATATTTTTTTACATGTCAAGGAAAATTCACCATTTATAGGAAGCCCATGAGGAATTCTTTGCAAAGTGAGTCATTCTTTTGTAGAGTCCCTGATTTATCTTGTACAACTGGAGAGTTTCACAGAGAGAGTTTCTTCAAAACCAGACCTTTAGTGAAACCTGCTTGTCTAACCTTGAATAGATTTTTGGCCAGGGCCGGGGCAGTGGTTGAGACCACCACACGGGGGGCAGTATGCAGCCATTCCCTAGGCTGGGTTCTAATTTCTACTCACCAGCCAAAGGGTTTTCTGGGGTTGCTTGTGGGAGTCGGAACCGGCTAGTGGATCCAGCAGAGTCCAAGTCCCAGCTGCTACCCCAGGTCCAGCCCACCAGCCACACCCCAGAGGGGAACATCCGTACCCACTCTCTCTGGATACCTGTGGGTGTGTCCCTGGGCCCTGCTGGCAGGTGGTCCAAGGGCATGAGCACCCCTGCCCATCAGGGTCCCCCTCCTAGCCCAGGGTGGCTGGGGTGCTAGTCCTCGCCAGCTTCACACCATCACTTCCTGCTTTTGGAATGGGGCGAGGGGGTCAGCTCCCCTCCCCACCAGCTCAGCCACCTGAGACTGTGCGTCCCTTCTCAGAGGAGGGAAAAAAGTCCTCATAATGCATCCCCCGACTCTGTCCTTGCCTCTGCCCAGCTTTCTCCAAACACTTCTGTAGCGCCCCCTGCTCTGAGCCCCTTCCAAGGCTAATTTCTCTGGATCTGGGGATGTGGCGGGGCAGAAAGGGGCTCCCAGGCCAGAGAAAGGACAGAGTCACCTCCGCTCCCCATGAGAGGACAGAGCCACACATGGCCGGGGCCGGCGTAGCCCCTCAGGCGGGCAGATGAGCGGGCTGTGGGAACCCCAGCCAGGCAGGCTGAGATGTCGGGATAATTTAGCAGGTGGCCTCGTTACTCCCAGATCTGTCGCCATGGTAACCTGGTTTTTTCTTTAAAAATGTACAGTGCCAAGAGGAGGAAGATGGCTGACAAAATCCTCCCTCAAAGGGTGAGTGCCTTTCACAGCAGCCCCCAGCCCACCCCACCCCCAACCCTTTGCTGCTCCGCCCTCCTCTCCCCCTCCCCTCCACCACCACCCCGGGCCACCTCCCCTCCCCCTCAGGAGCAGCGCTTCAACATCATAGTCACTTTCACTTTTTTTTTTTAAAAGCTAATTAAGAAATGAAGCTCCCCCAGGGCCAGAAGGATGGGGTGGGGCAGAGGGGAGACGCAGAGCCAGAGGGGGTAGGATCCTGGCTCTCGGGGGCTGCAGATTGAATTCCAGCAGTCTGCAGAGACATAAAGGCAGGGGACAAAGAGGGGCTGAGAGCTCAGGGACCACAGGCTGGCAGAGGAGCAAAGGGAACAGAAGCTGGCCGGAAGGCCCAGCAGCGTAAGGGGACCCAGGCCCAGCTGGCTCTGGAGGACGGCTGAGACCCCAGCTCGAGCAGAACATCTGGGTGAGGTGTCACTGTAGGCCCAAGCCATGACATCTCCTGTCTCAGGGACCCCAGGGGCCCCTGACCATTTAACAGGTGCCCAAGGGAACCCAGAGGCTGTGTAACGGGGGGAAAGGACAGGATGAGCAGGTGAAGCCCTAAGCACTTGCTGGCCTCCATGGTTGCTCCGGCCTCCCCTAGTGATGAACTACGTGGATCTCCCTAGTGGGAGCAGCAGTTTCATCCCTGTAACATCCAGACCTTCATGACTGGATTCAGAGGTCCCGTCCGCGACCCACAAGTTCCCTGCCCTGAATGTGGCCAGCTCCCCACCCGCCACACTCGCACACTCCTGGGGGCCACGTGACACCCGCACATTCCAACCTGCAAGACTGGCTGAGCCCCTGGTTCCCTGCCTCTCTTCCTCCGTGCTTCCAGATCCGGGAGCTGGTCCCAGAGTCCCAGGCTTACATGGACCTCCTGGCGTTTGAGAGGAAGCTGGATCAGACCATCATGAGGAAGCGGGTGGACATCCAGGAGGCTCTGAAGCGGCCCATGAAGGTGCCTTGGCTTGTGGGTGGGGTGAGGGCGCTAAGTCCTAGTCCCTGAAAGGGAGAGGCTGGGGCTGGCCCCCTGGGAACTGGCTCTGTATGGCACTCTCTATCTCTACAGCAAAAGCGCAAGCTGCGTCTTTACATCTCCAATACTTTTAACCCTGCGAAGCCCGATGCCGAGGATTCTGACGGCAGCATTGCCTCCTGGGAGCTGCGGGTGGAGGGGAAGCTCCTGGATGACGTACGTCCTGGCCCAGGTCTCTCCAGGTGTCCTGGGGTGGGTATGGGGCTGAGCTGAGGCCGGTACTGGACGTGTGCACTGAGGGCTGGGGAAGTCAGCCCTGGCTATGGGAGGGTGGTCCAGAGAGACGTGCCCAGGCCTGCTTCTGGCTGTGTGGCCCTACCCGGCCAGCCCCCACCTGCTCCCAACTCTGCCCCAGTGGGCCCTGTTCCGCGCCCATGGTCCGTGCCTCTCCCACAGCCCAGCAAGCAGAAGCGGAAGTTCTCTTCCTTCTTCAAGAGCTTGGTCATTGAGCTAGACAAAGACCTCTATGGCCCTGACAACCACCTCGTGGAGGTAAGAAAGACCCAGACCCCTCCTGCCCTTGAACTGGCCACAGACCACGGTCCTGAAGAACCTAGAATGCAGTCCCGTTAGTGGCACAGACTTGGATCGGGGACCCTCCTCCTTCAGGCCCCCAGTCCTGCACCCAGAGCTCCAAGGCCCCACCAGCTCAGATGGGCTTGTGAGGTGACTTAGCTCCTACCCCTGGACAGTGGCACCGGACGCCCACCACTCAGGAGACGGATGGGTTCCAGGTGAAAAGGCCGGGGGACCTGAGTGTGCGTTGCACACTGCTCCTCATGCTGGACTATCAGGTGCGTGCCCTCACCCCCAGACACCACTCTGCCCAGCATCCCACCTCCTGTACCCTTCTCCTAGCTGGAGTGGTCCATGGCTTGCAAGCTCTATGCCCCGAGAGACCCCATTCTACCCTCCACCCTGCCCCGCAGCCCCGAGTCCCGAGCCCCTCCTTCTCTCTTTTTGTCTCATTTTTTCATGGCCTCCTTGGCCTAGCCTCCCCAGTTCAAACTGGATCCCCGCCTGGCCCGGCTGCTGGGCTTGCACACGCAGAGCCGCTCGGCCATTGTCCAGGCCCTGTGGCAATACGTGAAGACCAACCGGCTGCAGGACTCCCATGACAAGGAGTACATCAACGGCGACAAGTATTTCCAGCAGGTATCCTCTCCCCTGAGCCTGGGGCCACGGGGAGGGGAAGGGCCTCTGCTCACGAACACCACCCTGCCTCCTTGACTCCATCGGGAATGGTCTCAGAGCCAGAGACCGGGGTTCCCATCCGGGCTCTGCCACGACACTGCCCTGTGCTGCAGCCCACCCGTCTCAGCACCCCCACCCCCAGGTGAGGCAGATTGGGAACCCCAGAAAGCTAGCAGCTCTGGGGAACATGCTCTTGGCACCTGGAGCTAGGGCCCCCAGGTTCTGGCCCTGGGGCCAGTCGCCGGGTCCATCATTTAGCTGTTTGCAGCCTTGTTCCTTATCTTCACCATGCCTGTCCCGTCTCACCCACTGGACAGTTAGGAGAATCAAACTGCTGTGGAAGTGATTCTGCCAAACTAGAGGTTATTATTAATATAACTTTAAAATAAATACCACAGGTAGACTTGAGTGGTGAAAGCAGCAGTCGATGTTTATTGAGCACTCACCGCATGCCAGGCGCTGCTTCAGGCACTCCGAGTGTAACTGACGCATTTAATTCTAACAAGCCCCCGGAGATCAGTGCCCCTGCCTTCGGCTCCCAGAGACGGAGAGACCGAGGCCGAGGTGTGAAGCTGAGCGGCTCGGGGATGTGCCGTGAGTGGTGGAAGCAGGCCTCAGGCCCAGGGCCGGCCCCCCACCTCCCCATCGAAAGCTGGCGGCTCGGGGGGCCTTTTGAGAACGGAGGCTCTTTAGAGTACAGAGCAGGGAACCTTTTTTCTCCGACTGCAGATTTTTGACTGTCCCCGGCTGAAGTTTTCTGAGATTCCCCAGCGCCTCACAGCCCTTCTGCTGCCCCCTGACCCGATTGTCATCAACCATGTCATCAGGTGAGGCCCCCCAACCCTGCTCCTCAGAGCTGGGAGTCACTGTGGTGGTCCTGCCGCCCCATCCCTCCCTCTGCCCAACCCCTGCATCAGGCCTTGGGGGCCCTTGGCCTCCATCGGGGCAGCATGGATGCCAAGGGCTGGCCTTCCCTGGCAGCGTGGACCCGTCGGACCAGAAGAAGACGGCATGCTACGACATTGACGTGGAGGTGGAGGAGCCCCTGAAGGGGCAGATGAGCAGCTTCCTGCTGTCCACGGCCAACCAGCAGGAGATCAGCGCTCTGGACAGTAAGGTGGGGCTGGAGCCCAGCACTGCAACAGGATGGGGACCGGACGGTGACACACGCACAGACACAGCAGGACGAGGACGTGGGAGAGGACGGGAGGGCCCTGCCCTTGGGACCTGGAGCTCCGCCCGCACCCCCTTCCCAGGGACTGTCCTTCCAGGGCACAGCCGAGAGGCCCCCTGCCACGCCCCCTCCCACCTCAGCCTGGCCAGGCGAGAGCATGTGTCTTTCTACCTGCAGATCCACGAGACAATTGAGTCCATCAACCAGCTCAAGATCCAGAGGGACTTCATGCTGAGCTTCTCCAGAGACCCCAAGGGCTACATCCAGGACCTCCTCCGCCTCCCAGAGCCGGGACCTTAAGGTGAAGGGGGCCTCGGGAGCGCTGGGTAGAGACAAGCATGCGGGGGAGACAGTGAATGTCATGTTGTGCGGGCTTGTCCAGGCTCAGGATGACCCCACTGCTCCCTCCCAGGTGATGACAGACGTGGCGGGCAACCCCGAGGAGGAGCGCCGGGCTGAGTTCTACCACCAGCCTTGGTCCCAGGAGGCCGTCAGCCGCTACTTCTACTGCAAGGTGTGAGGGCCCCCCCACCCTGCCCCCAGCGCCTTCGGCTCCCCGCTCACCCCCAGAGAAACCCCCCACCCTCCCCCTCCACACGGGGGGCGTCCCTGCCCCAAGATGCTCCTCCAGGTGGGTGGGGCCCGTCCTGTCACTCACCAGTAACTCGTCACCTGCGCCTGCTCTCCTTCCCCTTACAGATCCAGCAGCGCAGGCAGGAGCTGGAGCAGTCGCTGGTCGTGCGCAACACCTAGGCGCGCTGGGGAAGCATGCCGCAGAGGGCCACCCGGCCCTGCCCCGGCCCGTCCCCTCAGGCCTGGCTGTCACCCCCGACGCCTTGTGGGTGAGGCAGGGGCTGGATTAAAGGTCATTTACCTGATAACAGCCGTGTGGTCATTGGCAACTGGGGCGGGAGGAGGATTGAGGTGGGTGGGACGAGGGCAGTGGGTCCCTCCGGGAAGCTCCCCACCCCCTCCCTCAGTCTCCTTACTCCCAGTTTTCCTAGACCTAAAAACAGTTTGGCATAAGACACTTTTTAATAACATTTTCTTATTAAAAAAAAAACACAGCGGCGAGCTCTCCCATCTGTCTGTGCATCTTGCCTGCCTCCCGGGCGGGGCCCGGCAGGGGCTGTGTGTGGAGGTGCGGGGCCCAGAGCACGCTAGGTGCTGTTGGCCTGCTCCTGCTCGAACAGGGCCATGGCCAGCTGCGCACGGCCCCCAGCCCCTCCAAGTTGCTGAGGCGGCAGCGGTGGTAGAGTTCCTCGCTGAGCCGAGGGCTGCAGTCCCGCAGGGAGAACTTTTGCACCAGCCCTGGCTCCACGGCCCGGAAAAGGTGGAGCCCTGAGAACCGGAGGAAAACATCCATCACCTCCAGCCCCTCCAGGGCTTCCTCCTCTTCCTGGCCTGCCAGGTCGGCGGCCAGCCGGGCTCGGGCAGCCAGGTAGTCCGCGTTGTAGAAGCAGCCCTCTGCCGAAGCCTGCCGGGTCAAACCTGCCCCCTCCGGTAGCCCCCCCCGGGCAGGGTCTGCACCTGGAGGGGACGGGGGTCGGGGCCAGCCCCCAAGGGCGGTCTCTGTGGTGCCAGGGGCGGGGTTGAACTCCTGGAAGTGGACCGGGAAGAAGGCCTGCCAGCCGGAGATGGCATTCATGCGGCAGCGGTTGAGGACCTCGGGCCCTGGCCTGGTCCACACGGTGGCAAGGAAGAAGAGCGTGTCCACGGGGTGCTTCTTGGAGACCACGTCCATGAGCCGCACCTGGGAAGGTGCCTCTGCTCGCACGGCGAGCCAGGCCAGCCTCGTCCCGGGGTACCGTCGTTCCAGCTCGGCTGCTGCTGCCTTCACCCCGACAAATGGGTCTGGGGCCCCTCGGCCCCCTTCTCGCGGCCCATAGACCAACAACAGGGTGAGTAAGGCATGCTCTCGGGGCTCCAGGACCCCAGCCGCAAAGGCCTCCAGAAAGGCGGGGGCTGCGGCAGCCTCGGCGGCCGGCAGCGGCAGCACCAGCTGCACACGCGTGGCCTCGGTGACGTAGGGCATGGGCAGGATCTCCACGCGGCTCAGTGGCCGCAGCAGGCTGACCCTGCGTGCCAGCGCCCGCCGGTGCCCCCCGCTGCGTCACGGCCTCCAGCAGCAGGTCCAGCGTGTACTCCATGCCCCGTGCCGGGTCGAAGCGCCGGTAGCCATTGAGCAGCCGCTGCTTCTGGAAGCGCAGGCGGGGCTGGTAGCGCCGGTTCAGCTGCTCCAGGGCCGTCTCCACAGCGTCGCCCACGTCTGCCCTGCTCGCCCCTTGCAGGGGGCACTTGGGGCCCCCGTCCACGCAGGAGAAGGTGTGCTGCTCTGTGAAGTAGTCCCAGCCCAGCACCTCAAAACGAGAGTGCGGCGTGAAGGGGGGCCGGGAGCCCAAGGGGCCAGCTTAGCCCTGCCTCCCCCTCGGGGGTCAGTGCGGTCAGGTTCCGGATCTGAGCCTAGGGCGGGAGGGACACCCCGTTAACAACTGGCAAGGGAGTCGGGACCCCGGTACGCTCCAGCATCCTGGGTTCTGAGGTCCATCCTGACTCCATCAACATTCAGTGAGGCCTGGCCTGTCTGCACAGGGGACACAGACCCACCACCCACACACAGCTGCTGCGGGGGGAGGAAGACAGGGTGGGCAGAGTGCTGCTGTGGAGGGCAGGGGACCATGATGTCTGGGGCTCCGCGGCCTTTCTCTTCCTCACTCACAGGACTCACGCCCTCTTCACAGAAGGAGGCCTTTGTTTTCACCTGGATCCCACCACAGATACCCCCTGCCATCAACTAAAGAATTCTTCTACCTTTGGCCCTTGGGTATTTTAAGGACAGTGCTAGAAGTCCAGGGACTGCAGGGTTTCAGCGAGGCACTACTGGAGAGGAGAGAAACCCTTCTGGTGCCAAGCCCCCTCCTCAGAGCTCTCCTGCAGATCCCCTCAAGTGAACCCACATCGTGCCAGGAGCTTTCACCCAGAGCACCTGGAGCCCCTTCTCCCTGGGGTGCTTTTCACTGAGGTTCAATCGGTACAGTCAGCCTCCTTCTGCCTCGCCCCGCCTCCTCCTCTTGCTCATCTGTGAGCCGGACGTCTGACGCGCCCTCTGACCTGCAACCCTGGGCTCCCCCGCTCACCTGCAGCTGTTCTATCTCGCTGTAGGCCCGCTCCAGCTCCAGAGCACTGAACCGCTTGTGGAGCCGGTACATGAGGGTTCCCTCGGAGACAGGGTGCACCGCGAAGGCACTCAGGAAAGCCAAGCTTCTCTCCGTCTCAGGGTCCCTATTTTTGGCCAGTTCAAATGAGCGATACTGCTGCCCCTGGAGGACCATGAAACCAATCAGTGCACACAGGGAGGAACTGCCTGGCCCAACTACCCTTGACCACCCTTGGCACTCACACCTGTGACTGCCACTGCCGCCAAAGCGGCAGGAAGGGCATAGAGCTCATTCTGGGGTCCCCTCAACCTTCACCTTACTCTCAGTGGATTTTGGAAAAGAGAGCGCCCGCTAGGGCAACTAGGATGACCTCATCTCCCAAAGAATCCTGCTGTTTCTCAAAATAATGAAAGCTGAGAGCCAGCAGAGACAGCCAGGACTCTGGTCGAAGAGGAGGGCCCCTCTGGGATTGTCCCCTCTTCTCCAACCAACAAAGAGGCTCCTGGGCCACCCCTCCTCCTCCAGGAGAGCAGTCCCCTCAAGGGCACTCCCAGGTCACTGGAGACGGCCCAGGTGTCGGGCGGATGGCAGAGGGCGAGGGGCCAGACATGGGGAGACTGGTGAGGAAGGGACACCTTTCAGGCTTGCTCAGAAGGTCCCTGACAAGACGCCACTTTGATGGCCCCAGGGATCTAAGGCTGCCAGAGGTGGGCAAGGGAGAACGAGAGGGGCGTGTAGGACTGGGGAGGGCACAATGACCACCCCAGGAGCTGCCGGGAAAGAGCTGGCAGCCCCCAGCCTCGAGACCAGCCGCTGGTCCCTGCTAATTTGTCAGGGATGGGGACTAACTTGAAAGGGCCTTCACCTGGTGTTGCGAGACACAGCCGATGCCCAGAGAGTCAATGAGGCAGCGGCCGAGCCACTCGTCAGGTCGGGCACTGAGAATGTCTCCGCGGCAGCCATCCAGATGTGGCCGCAGCCGAAGCAGGAGGCTCCGGGACAACAGGTAGCCAAAGCCCCCGTGGCAGTACCGGGGCCTGCTCGCTGGCGCCGATGAACTCCTCCGCCCGGCCCAGGTACAGGTCCTGGTTGATGCTGAGGTGGCCGGCCAGGGCCGCCAGGCGGGGGGGCCTGCACGTACGTGTCGTCCTGCATGATGAAGAACCAGTCGTAGTCGGCCCCGAAGTGCGTGTGAAGATGGCGCAGGGTCTCGGACATGAGCCAGGCTGGCCGTTCATCCCCGTGAGACACCACCTGCATCCCTGCTGGGGTCCGGGCCCCTCGCTGCCCAGTGAAGTAGAGCAACCGGGGAAGTGGTGGGCCACCGTGCGGTTCACAGCCACAGCCAGAGTGGACAGCGTGGCCCGGGAGGTCAGGACAGCCACCAGCAACCGCTCGCGAGAGCCCAGCTCCGTCTGGATGTACCGAGTCCTGCGGGGAGACCAGTGTGCCAGGGTCAACTCCCTCATCTTCAGCAACCCAGCGTGTCCAGCATATACCTCCCCTCAGGAATTAGTGAGTTAGGGATGAGACAAGAATGGGGAGACCTCCTCATCAACACTAATGAGCTACTGGAGAGAGCGTCTACTGAGTAGCTGACGGTGGAACTGATCTTGGGGAGATGGATTAGATAGATTAGATGCAACTCCTGCCCTGCTGAAGAACATCCAACCACTAACTTAACACCAACGGGTGAGGCTTTCTCAGGCCTGATGCTGCTGCTGCTGCTGCTGCTGCTGCTGCTGCTGCTAAGTCACATCAGTCGTGTCTGACTCTGTGCGACCCCACAGATGGTAGCCCACAAAGCTCCCCCATCTCTGGGATTCTCCTGGCAAGAACGCTGGAGTAGGTTGCCATTTCCTTCTCCAATACATGAAAGTGAAAAGTGAAAGGGAAGTCACTTAGTCGTGTCCGACCCTCAGTGACCCCATGGACTGCAGCCTACCAGGCTCCTCCATCCATGGGATTTTCCAGGCAAGAGTACTGGAGTGGGCTGCCATTGCCTTCTCCGTCTCAGGCCTGAGGAGGAAGAAAAAAAACTGGAACCATGATGGAAAATAAAGCAAAGAACTGCTTCAGGAAGGCTAACGACGATTACCAGTGACCACTGATAGGACGCGGAGGCAAGGACTCGGAGCAAGCCTGAAGTGGGGTATGGGGATGATGCACACACGTGCACATTAACTCTCACCTGAGCACCTTCTTGTAAGGCTTGTTGGGATCCCTGTAGTAGGGGACAATCCGGGGTTTGAAGTCTTCGTCGCTTTGGTCAAGCTGAGTCCTTGAGTCTAGACTCTGTGACCCTCCAGCTTCCCCCAGAGCCTCTACGCAGGGATCGTCTCCCTCCCCCTGGATCCAGGACACTCGCAAGAGGCTCAGGCTGCACCCCAGAGACAGCCCTAGGATGAGGGGCAGTGCTGGTCGCAGCAGAGCCAGCACTGAGCTCAGCCGCATGGTGGTGGGCCCGGCCATGCGTGTGCCACGGAGGGCACAGCCTCAGGGATCAATCTTTCAACAAAGGAGCCTGGGCCCAGTGAAGTCAATGAGAGAACACAGTCTTGTTCTCCAGGATCCCCAAGAAACTCCCGCCTTGTCTTCCGCTGTCAAGGTGCTGGTTCTAACCCTCAGTCCAAATGGTAGTAAATGTTAGAATCAATTTCGCCCACTACTGATGGGTCCTCTAGTCCAGAAGAGGAAGAAGCAAGACTCAGTCCTGCCAAACCTAACCCCCAAAGAAGGACTACATACATCTGGTGACACTATCTAAGCAGAGAGATGGCGGCAACTGATAAAGCTGGGGTTAGAGAAAAGCACAGTAGCCATCAAAACACCAGCACCCAGCTAGAGGAACCTAACTCCAGAGGCCCTTCCCAAAGAGCATCTGCGAGGGGCATACATCTCACTCACTGAAGGGGCTGCTGACCCCTGGGCAGTCACAGAGATGGAGCCCAGGCCTTCCTACTCCCTTCACCCGCCTTAAGGAAACGCTCGCGCCAGAGGAAGGAACCCTTCCTCCCGGCAGTCAGGAGCCCCTGGCACTGCGCACAGAGGTTCTGCCCCAGCTAATGAGGTGGAGGGATGTGGTGACTCAGCACGGGGGACAGCCTCAGAGGAGCACAAAAGCTGCTGGAGCTGCTGGGCAGGGCATTCTTCTCCGAATCCCCGGTGCTGAGAGCCTGAGGCTGCCCACCATCCTCCGGAGAAGAGACAGGAGGCCCGTGGCAAGCCACTGTGGCTGTTGTCAAGAGCGATTCGGTGGCTGCCTTTTCCCAAGGCCCCAGGCACCCGAAGGAAAGCGAGAGGACGACAAGCAGCTGGCGCGGGCGGACGGATGCTCGGGTGCCAAGCCCGGCAACTCCCCGCCCCACGTCTCCCTCTCAGCCGTTACTGACCAGCCTCAGGCCTAAGAAAGGAGGCCCAGAGCGAGCCTGGGCAGTTCGTCTCGCAGCAGAAGTAAGAACTGGCTGCGTCACGGGCTGTCAGAGGAAGTGGGGCAGGGAGGCTCCGTTCGGGCGACGCGGGGAGAAGGCAAAGACCGCGCTCTCAGGCTCGACCGGGCGGCGGACACCCAGGGGACAGCCCGGGGGCCGCCCGAGGGGAGCCCCTGCGGCCGGGCCGGGGGGCGACGGCGGGCCGATATAAGGGGCGGCCGCCGGCCGGGGTATGCCCGGTCCCGGGGAGCTCCGGGGGGCGAGGACGTGGAGCTGGGGTCGCTCCTATCGAGCGACAACCCCTTGCAGGGTTGTGGGGAAGGACGCGAAGGGGAGAACAGACCCCAGGGTTCCGCCGAAGCGCCGGCTCCGCCACCGCAGCCGCTGCCACCTCACAGCCCGGCCCACTCCTTCCTTTTCCGCTCGCTGTCAGTCCCCATCTCTATGGTGACCGCATCCGGCCGCTCGCTCCGCCTTCGCCCTCTCTATGGTCGTCCCGCCCCAACTCGGCGCCGCTGGGGCCGGGGTAGGTGACGAGCTCATCCCGCCCACCCTCCGCCCTCCTCCGCCCGGAGCCGGCGCGCGTTCCGCAGCCCCTAGTGTGAGTGCACCCAGCCTGGTTCCGAAGATGACCCAGATCTTCAACCTCGACTCCCTTCTACCCTAGGAAAAAATTCTTCTCCCCTTCGATGAGCGCGTTTCTACCTCCATGGACTACTGCTCCCAGCGGGCTTTCCAAACCCCATCACCTACTCAGGTTATTTCAGAAATGTTTGCTGTTTGGTTGATGAGGTGGGCATGGTCCCTGCCCTCAGTTGGAGACGGGTATTAAACCACACATTAACAAAAAAATAAAAATAAAATTTAAGTTTAGGTCGAAATTACAAACTGTCCGAAGTACCACTGCAGAAAAGTAAAGACTCTAGTGGAGAAGTGTGGCAGAAAGAATTAGACTCAGGATTTCGGAATGTTGCGATCCAAAATTCAGTACTTTACCTAGGCAGAAAGAGGAAGCCCGGAAAGAGGAAGACTGGCCCAAGAACTGGGAAGGCCAAAGCAGCTAAGGCTGCTGAGTGAGGGGACAACAGGTTAAGGGAGGCTAGAAGGCAGGTGGGCCTTCAAGCAACTATGGTGGATTCCCACCCAGGACGGCACATTTCTAGGGGGCAATTTGGAAATGCAGGAAGGCGGTTTTGTTGTCAAAGAATTGAGGGGAGAATGCTACATGTACATTCCAAGATTGTATCTCATTAGAATTGTTTTACACAGCTTTCAAATGTCCTACAAAGATTCATTTTAGAGGGGGGAAAATGGTTAAAATCATCTATGTTTTGAGTCCGTGTTTAATATGTAACAATTAAGTAATTTTGCAGGGTTGTATTGTGTGCTGAATTTTCAAAGAACGTAACTATCATGTAAATGGAAAGAATCCTGTACTTCAGTTTTGTCCCTGAATGTACTCGTTACCATTTTGTAACAAGTAGTGACTAATGATGTTTTCCAGCACAGGGAAGTAACTTTTCTTGTGAAGGATTTCCTTTTCTTCTTCTATTATCATTACACTGTAATTTTTTGAAATTTATGTGTGTAGTTAGGTTGTCACAAACGAACTTTATTTCAAAAGAGGAAAAGAGGTGTTACTTGAAAAGTTCTTTATTAAAAGAGAACATTGGGGCTGGTAGAGTCAGGAACCCATTCTAGGAGGCAAGTGGGATGGAAAACAGCAGCACGGTTCCCCTTCACTGTTTTGGCCTTACTCTAATTGACTGCAATTTGGTCTCCCCTCAGCAACTGGCACATAGTAGGTGGTAAATGGTTTTTAGGCTCCAGACCAGCACTGTCCATTAGAAATACAATGTGAGCCGTATATGTAAACTTTAAATGTTCTGGGGCCAATGGTGTTTAGTTGCTCAGTCATATCTGACTTTTTGTGGCCCCTTGGACTGTAGCCCATTAGGCTCTTCTGTCCATGGATTTTCCCAGGCAAGAATACTGGAGTGGGATTGCTGGATCATATGGCAACTGTATTTTTAGTTTTTAAAGGAACCTCCATACTGTTCTCCATAGGAGCTGCAATGGTTTACATTCCTACCAACACTGTAGGAGGGTTCCTTTTTTCCCACACCCCTGCCAGAGTTTAATTATTTGTAGATTTTTTTGATGATGGCCATTCTGACAGGTGTGAAGTGCTACCTCATTGTATTTCTCTAGTAATTAGTGATGTTAAACTTCCTTTCATGTGGCCACATTTCTTTTTTAAAAAAGTAAAGAAAAAAATAAAAATAAAAAGCAAAGAAACAGGTGAAATTAATTTTAATATTTTATATTGAATATATCCCAAATATTAACATTTGAGCACGTTGTTGTTCAGTTGCTCAGTCATGTCCACTCTGAGACTCCATGGACTGCAGCACGCCACACTTCCCTGTCCTTTACCATCTCCTGGAGCCTGCTCAAACTCATGTCCATTGAGTTGGTGATGCTATCCAAGCATCTCGTCTTCTTGTCCCCTTCTCCTCCTGCCTTCAATCTTTCCCAGCATCAGGGTCTTTCCCAGTGAGTCAACTCTTGGCATCAGGTGGCCAAAGTATTGGAGCTTCAGCTTCAGCATCAGTCCTTCCAATGAATATTTAGGATGGATTTCCTTTAGGATTGACTGGTTTGCTCTCCTTTCTGTCCAAGGGACTCTCAAGAGTCTTTTCCAATGCCACAATTTGAAGGCATCAAGTCTTTGGGACTCAGCCTTCTTTATGGTCCAACTCTCACATCCATACATGACTAGGGGGAAAACCATAGCTTTGACTAGATGGACCTTTGTTGGCAAAGTAATGTCTTTGCTTTTTAATATGCTGTCTAGGTTGGTCACAGCTTTTCTTCCAAAGAGAAGAAATTTCATGGCTGCAGTCACCATCTGCAGTGGTTTTGGAGCCCAAGAAAATAAAGTCTCTCACTGTTTCCCCATCTATTTGCCATGAAGTGATGGGACCGGATACCATGACCTTAGTTTTTTGAATATTGAGTTTTAAGCCAGCTTTTTCACTCTCCTCTTTCACTTTCATCAAGAGAGAGGCTCATTAGTTCCTCTTCACTTTCTGCCATAAGGGTGGTGTCATCTGCATATCTGAGGTTATTGATATTTCTCCCATCCGCCTTGATTCCTGCTTGTGTTTCACCCAGTCTGGCATTTCCCATGATATACTCTGCATATAGAGTAATCAGTATAAAAACTGAGATATTTTAATCTTTTTCCTATCCACATGCAATCTTCAAAATCACCCCCACCTCATGCATATTTCATACAGCATATCTCAGTTCAGACTAGCCACATTTCAAAGGGCTCCATAGCCACATCTGGCTAGAGGCTACCACACTGAACAGCAAAGTTTGAGACCTTTCTCAGTTATTAAGTTTCTAGGTAACTCTGAGTGAAACATTTCCTCCCTTTGGTCTCAGTTTCTTTGTATTTTAAATGAAGAGGTTGGATGCTGCTTCCTGTTTCAGCACTGACCTTCGGCGATTTTCATATTTAGCCAGGCCTTTTCTCCTCTGATCTCTCTCCCTCTTATTTCCCCATTTCTTTCCCCTTCAAATCTTAAAAGATGATGCCGTTTAAGTACTGCACTCAATATGCCAGCAAATTTGGAAAACTCAGCAGTGGTCACAGGACTAGAAAAGGTCAGTTTTGATTCCAATCCCAAAGAAAGGCAATGCCAGACAATGTTCAAACTGCTGCACAATTGCACTCATCTCACATGCTAGCAAAGTAATGCTCAAAATTCTCCAAGCCAGGCTTCAACAGTACGTGAACCGAGAACTTCCAGATGTTCAAGCTGGATTTAGAAAAGGCAGAGGTACCAGAGATCAAACTGCCAACATCCATTGGATCATCAAAAAAAAAAAAAAAAAAAGAGTTCCAGAAAAACATCTACTTCTGCTTTATTGACTACACCAAAGCCTTTGACTGTGTGGATCACAACAAACTGTTGAAAATTCCTAAAGAGATGGGAATACCAGACCACCTTACCTGCCTCTTAAGAAATCTGTATGTTGGTCAAGAAGCAACAGTTAGAACTGGACATAGAACAACAGACTGATTCCAAACTGGGAAAAGAGTATGTCAAGGCTGTATATTGTCACCCTGCTTATTTAATTTATATGCCGTGTACATCATGTGAAATGCTGGACTGGATGAAGCACAAGTGGAAAGGAACTAAAGAGCCTCTCTCCTGATGAAAGTGAGAGGAGAGTGAGAAAGTTGGCTTCAAACTCAACATTCAAAAAAC
The DNA here is from genome assembly GCA_917880005.1 of Nanger dama. Taxonomy (NCBI): domain Eukaryota; kingdom Metazoa; phylum Chordata; class Mammalia; order Artiodactyla; family Bovidae; genus Nanger; species Nanger dama. Next base: position 6,103,874 of record CAKJTW010000098.1, read on the forward strand.
TAAGATCACGGCATCTGGTCCCATCACTTCATGGCAAATAGGTGGGGGAAACAATGGAAACAATGAGAGACTTTATTTTCTTGGGCTCCAAAACCACTGCAGATGGTGACTGCAGCCATGAAATTTCTTCTCTTTGGAAGAAAAGCTGTGACCAACCTAGACAGCATATTAAAAAGCAAAGACATTACTTTGCCGACAAAGGTCTGTCTAGTCAAAGCTATGGTTTTCCCCCTAGTCATGTATGGATGTGAGAGTTGGACCATAAAGAAGGCTGAGTCCCAAAGACTTGATGCCTTCAAATTGTGGCATTGGAAAAGACTCTTGAGAGTCCCTTGGACAGAAAGATCAAACCAGTCAATCCTAAAGGAAATCCATCCTAAATATTCATTGGAAGGACTGATGCTGAAGCTGAAGCTCCAATACTTTGGCCACCTGATGCCAAGAGTTGACTCACTGGGAAAGACCCTGATGCTGGGAAAGAATGAGGGCAGGAGGAGAAGGGAACAACAGAGGATGAGATGTTTGCATGATGGACATGACTGAGTGACTGAACGGAACTGAACTTTTCCTTCATGCCCAGGTCTGTCCCCTGCAAGAGACCTAAACGCTGGATGAGAATGGCAGAACTTCTAACTTTTCTATGCCACTCTTACTGTGCTGGAGACTTTGCCCAGCAACTGTTAATTTATGGAAATCATGGACATGATTGGTTGGTCTGCAAGTAGATTTAGAGAAGTAACTCATTAGTCCTTGCCACCCCAAGTCACTTTACAGAGCTGGAGTGGTTCCCAGTACCAGATGATTTGAGCTTCAGACACTGGTACTGTTTCCTACCAGCAGTGTTATTTTTTAAATAGTGCTGTGCCTTTATTTCCAATCTGTAAAATTGTATTTATACCCACTTTAGAGTCTGTTGGGGAATTAAATTTGATGGCATAAATGAAGGAGTATAATTATGTTAGTTATCTGTAACCTGAAATCTGCCTGTGACCAGACATTTTAATGAGGCTGGGAGAGGCAGGCATATTGTAGACCTCCCAGGAGGCTAGGTGCTTGCATGAGTAATTTTATGTGAACCACAATCATATACAACTTTCTTGTTTCATAAAGAAGGGCACTGCAAGCAGTTAACTACTGTCTGTATATCTCTACCTAGAACAATGCTTTGGCCCGTATGGCACTTATTACCTACATGTCATGATCCGTTTCCTTTTAAAATTTTCATCTTGTCGGTTGAAAAAAAAAAAAAGCACAATGTGAGAGTTGTGAGTTAAGTTTTATTTGGGGGCCTAATGAGGACTATAGCCCAGGAGACAGCCTTTCAGATAGCTCTGAGAAACTACTCTGAAGAAGTAGGAGGGGTGAGTATATATATGATTGGTGGCTGGTGTAAGTGGTGGGGGAGGGGTATGTGCAGTCAAACACATTTTGGCAGAAGGTGGTTCCTAGCCACAAAGAGCAGATGTCTCTACTTTTTAGACATGAGAAGATGCAAGAAATTGGGCTCATAAAATCTTCCTCAGAAAATATCTGAAGGTCTGGTTTGTCAGTTTTCCCCAGAGCACAGAGTGCCTCATTCCTGATCTCTGTCCTGAACTCTTTTCAAGGTGTGTGGACGCTCCGTGACTGCAGTAGCTAGTGACCTCATCGTTCTAAAACCGGATGGTGAGCAATAACTTTTAGTTGGCATTCTTAACTGTGAGCTCCTTGAGACCAGGGAATGACGTACCACCGTTGCAACTCTAGTATCTAGCTCTGAGTCACAAGTTGGTGAGGGTTAGTCTAGGAAAAGGCATGCTTAAAGGCAAGAGGTGTGAAATGGCATGGCTTAACTCAGAAACGCAAGTAATTAGATTCTACTGGTGCATCAAGTTTGAGAAGGAAAACTAATTCTATGAGGAAATGCTCATTTTTTTTTTTTAAAGGGTCGGGGGTCTACTTTTGGATCAGGTGCTTCGCTTAAGCCAAGGAGCAAACTGAGATTTGCAGTTTCCAGTGCCGGAAATAACAGCTTGCTCTGCTCCCTCTAGCCGTGTCCCTGTGGGAGGCACTCCTGATCAGAAACCTGGAGAAGTATTTGATAGACTACAGATTTAGGATTTGCTTACTGCAGGCTATGAGAAGTCCGTGAGGGGTTTTTAACTATGAAAAGTAACGAGGGGGAAGGAAGAAAACAAAAAAAAAACTAACGGGCAAGTGACGTTATAAAGGTAAACTCCGAAGTCTGGACTTTCACTTCAGGGCTCTTCCCATCAAACTTACTGGCTTTGGATGGAAACAAGTTCTGCAGTGGATAGGCAGAGCAGCGACGATTCAGGAACAGCGCTCGGCACAGTCTAAAGTTTGGTTATCACTGGACCAGCCTCTAAAGCTTCGGTTTCACGGAACGAGGACGCCTTTCCTTCACGGAGGGATAATTCTGTTCTTCGCATCCTCTTGGAAGCGACGAGCGTTTCCCCGGCCCTCTCTCCGGTCGGCGCACCCTTCCTCCTCCTCCCCGTCCCGCCCCCCGCCATTGTTTCGACCCATTGCTGCCTGACGCCTGCTGGGAAGTGTAGTAGCTCGCCCTGCTGTCTGAGCCGGTTTGGCGGCCCTGATGAAGCCGGTATCTCCGCAGAACCCCTCAGCTATTCCAGAAGCAGGGGAGCCAGGGACAGCCCTGCCGCTCCTCTGAGGAGCAAAACTGGGACTCACCGCTTCCGGCGCCCGAAGCGGACCGCTAGCTGAGAGGGCTCTGGGACGCCAGTCCAGCCCCCAGCCGCGCGCATCGTGATGACGTCACTGCGGCCCGCGAGGCCCCTGGGATCCGCGGTAGTTCTCGAGGAGCAGGTCTCAGGTTCGGCAGCTGTGGCCTGAGGACGACACTTCCCAGGAGTCTGCGCGGCGGCGCGACGAGAGCCGCGCGAGGCCGTGATTGGCTGGTGAGCCGGCCGCACGCGGAGGAGCTCAAGAAGCCGCTCTGTTGCGACAGAGGCCGAGCGGCGAGGCCCAGTGAGTTGGGGGAAGGGGCGCTAGGAGGAGGCGGGGGCGGGGGAGGGTGCCGGCCGGTGAGGGGGTGAGGCGGAGGGGGGGGACGAGAAGAGGGAGGAGGGACTGGGCTGGGATGGAGGCGACTGCGAGGGAGGAGAAGGGGCCAAGAGAGAGAAGCTGACGGGCGGAGGTTGGGGGAGGCTCGGAGGGGGTGGTGGTGGGTGGCGAATGGAGAGACTCCGGTGGGTACTCACAACGTGGGGTGGGGGGAAGACGAGGGCGCCCCGGGGACAAGCTGGACTCGGCGGCCGGGTGGTGTGGAGGGGGAAGACGGGGAGGAGGCCTGAGGTAGACGGGAGGGAGGAAGCCCGGGAAAGTGAGGCGGCCGGCCGGAGCGTGGAGCGCCAAGTTGTGGGGGAAACTGGAGACCGGTTACCTGTGCCGAGGGGCAGAACCCGGTCCCTCAAGTGGAGGCCCTGAAAGGAGGAGCGTCTCCAGAGCGAGGCTGTGGGGATTGGTGGAGAAAGCCCCGAAGGAAGAGCTGGTGAGATGGGAAGAGCGGCAGAGAAGCAGAACTGACTGGAGACATCCTGACAAAAGTTGGAAGCGCCTTTAGGCTGGGGCGGAGCTGGGTACCAGAAGCTTGCTAGGGAATTCCTGAGACGGATGGAGCACAAGGCCCAGGCACTGTGCGGAAGTTTAGAATTTGGGGGTGTTTGCCTTCCTTCAGGCTTTCTGGAAGAACAGTAACGGTTTCCCTCTGGTTCATCACCATGCCGTCTGACCTGGCTAAGAAGAAGGCAGCCAAAAAGAAGGAAGCTGCCAAAGCCCGACAGCGGCCCAGAAAAGGACATGAAGAAAACGGAGATGCCATCACAGAGCCACAGGTGGCAGAGGAGAGAAATGAGGCCAATGGCCAAGAGACCACAGGTGAATAGAGGGAGAGGTGGGTTCCTGGGATGGTTGCTGGGACCCAGTGGATGCCCCTGCTGGAATCTGAGTGGGGATGCTGGAGGTGCCAGAGAGTGTATCTGGTGCCACAAACTTTTCATGATGAACCAAACCAGTAGGGTTGGAGCTTGATCAAGGAAACTGAACACAGTTCTCACATACACAGTGGCAAGCAAATATGAGAGTTGTTGTGCTGCCTTGCTGCCTTGTCTTCTAGATTTGGTGGTCAGTTCCCTGCCCCGTTCTGAATTTTCATTTCTACATATGGAGGCAGTGTGCCAGGCTGTTTGCCACCTGATACCCTTGTCCTCCTGGGGCAGTGACTGTACCGACAAGACAGAAACATGAATTGTTTTATGGATTTTTCCTGGGAAAGGGATGCATTTCTGTTACAAGTACTTCTCAAGTATTAGACACGAGATCACTGAATACTGAGGCACTATAAGCATGGGCTTTCCTCTGATAACTTGCAGTCTAGATGGGGAAACAGGGAAGTGTGTGATAAAGAATATTCCAGCCTCTTGGCTGTCTATGCCAGCCTTCTTCTTGCTCCTAAAAGCTCTCTAAACAGGCCTTCTCTATTGTCTACTGTTGTCCCTTGAATAGTCACCATGTTTCTGTCCACTTACAAATTGAGGTTCTTACACTCTAATTTTTGTACTAGCTACATTTGACATTTCTCTTAGGGCCCAGCTCAAGGTGTTAAAATCTTTCCCTGTCAAGCCTGATCTCAATAATACTGCTATTCACTATATCCCTGTACTATCTATCCAGGGCTTCCCTGTGGCTCAGATGGTAAAGAATCTGCCTGCAATGCAGGAAACTCAGGTTCAGTCCCTGTGTCAAGAAGGAGAAGAAATGGCAACCCACTCCAGTATTCTTGCCTGGAGAATCCCATCGACAGAGGAGCCTGGTGGGCTGCAGTCCATGGGGTCACAGAGTGAGACACAACTGAGCACCTACATGCACGCATACACACTGTCTCTAGGGTTGCTTTTTCTTTGGCCGGTCAGTCAGTCAGTCAGTTCAGTTGCTCAGTCGTGTCCGACTCTGTGACCCCATGAATCGCAGCATGCCAGGCCCTCCCTGTCCCTCACCAACTCCCGGAGTTCACTCAGGCTCACGTCCATCGAGTCGGTGATGCCATCCAGCCATCTCATCCTCTGTTGTCCCCTTTTCTCCTGCCTGTAATCCCTCCCAGCATCAGAGTCTTTTCCAGTGAGTCAACTCTTCGCATGAGGTGGCCAAAGTACTAGAGTTTCGGCTTTAGCATCATTCCTTCCAAAGAACTCCAAGGGCTGATCTCCCTTAGAATGGACTGGTTGGATCTCCTTGCAGTCCAAGGGACTCTCAAGAATCTTCTCCAACACCACAGTTCAAAAGCATCAGTTCTTCAGCGCTCAGCTTTCTTCACAGTCCAACTCGTATCCATACATGACCACTGGAAAAACCATTCCCTTGACTAGACAGACCTTTGTTGGCAAAGTAATGTCTCTGCTTTTCAATATGCTATCTAGGTTGGTCATAACTTTTCTTCCAAGGAGTAAGCGTCTTTTAATTTCATGGCTGCAGTCACCATCTGCAGTGATTTTGGAGCCCAAGAAAATAAAGTCTGACACTGTTTCCCCATCTATTTCCCATGAAGTGATGGGACCAGATGCCATGATCTTCGTTTTCTGAATGTTGAGCTTTAAGCCAACTTTTTCACCCTCCTCTTCCACTCTCATCAAGAGGCTTTTTAGTTCCTTTTCACTTTCTGCCATAAGGGTGGTATCATCTACATATCTGAGGTGATTGATATTTCTCCCTGCAGTCTTGATTCTAGCTTGTGTTTCCTCCAGCCCAGCATTTCTCATGATGTACTCTGCATAGAAGTTAAATAAGCAGGGTGACAATATACAGCCTTGATGTACTCCTTTTCCTATTTGGAACCAGTTTGTTGTTCCATGTCCATTTCTAACTGTTGCTTCCTGACCTGCATATAGGTTTCTCAAGAGGCAGGTCAGGTGGTCTAGTATTGCCATCTCTTCCAGAATTTTCCACAGTTTATTGTGATCCACCCAGTCAAAGGCTTTGACATAGTCAGTAAAGCAGAAATAGATGTTTTTCTGGAACTCTCTTGATTTTTCCATGATCCAGCGGATGTTGGCAGTTTGTTCTTTGGTTCCTCTGCCTTTTCTAAAACCAGCTTGAACATCTGGAATTTCACGGTTCATGTATTGCTGAAGCCTGGCTTGGAGAATTTTGAGTATTACTTTACTAGCGTGTGAGATGAGTGCGGTTGTGCGGTACCACACGGCATATGGAATCGTAGTTCCTAGACCAAGGGATTCAACCCATGCCCCCTACAGAGGAAGTAAGGAGTCCCAACCACTGAACCTTTCAGGGGAGTCCCACTGTTAACTTTCATTGTATCTTTCTCTCCATCTGAATTGTTTGATCTTTGAGTGCAGGGACTGTGTCTTGGGTAATACTTCTTTTTTGCATGATTACCCTTGCAGACAGAGATACTAGGTACAGTTGCAAGAGGAATTATCATTATTATTATTCATGCAAGTTGCAACAGAGAGACAGGAATCCTGGAAAAAAAAACAACAACAAGGTTTAAAATTATTGCGAGGAGAGAGTTAAATGGTAGAAATTGTCTCCAAAATAAGAATTATGAGGGAGGACTAGTGTAGTCAAGTCAGGCAGTTTTCTTCCTGGCCAGAATAGTGGAGAGATGGGAAGGTAATGGGGGAAGGGAACGAGTGGGCTGAATTGTGATCTGTCAAGTAGGGTTCCCTCTAGGCGCTCAGGAGCAGGAGTTAAGCCTCAATTCTGTAGTACTTTCTGGAGGAGTTGGAAAAGTAGACAACCGCATCCCATTTTGAGACTCTTGTCCACAGTTCCCATTACAAATTTCTTTGCCTTTCTCCCTAGAAAACCAGAATTTGTCAGGGCAAACCCAGCTGTACCACCCCTAACTCAGTCATAAGGGAGCTTTGGGTTTCACCCTGCTTCCTCAGGGAGCTATTGTTCTAAAATATAAAATCTGCCTTTTCTCCCAGCTCTCTCTCTGAAAATATTTCTTATTGCCAGGGACGCAGGGTCATTTCTGCTTTCATAACTAATGGATCATCTGTCCTCTCTCACAAATCTGGATCTGCTCTCTTCTCTGAGTTTGGAATTGCTTAATTCTCCAACCTGGTAGTTACCATTGCTGCATGGTCTTCTTTAGGTAGTGAGATATGGAAACGTCAAGAAATATCAAAGAAAGTGACTTCTGACAAACTACTCAACCTTTCGAACGTGAGACTCTTTAGGATGGGTACTGGAGTTCATCTGGTCCCCTTGTTTGGGAAATGAATAGAAAGGGGCTGCTTGTGAAGTCTACAGTATTCCTTCTGATGAAGTTTATTCCAGAATCCTTTGTCCATTTATTCAGTGCTGTTCACTTATCTTTTGAGCCTGTTTTCTAGGATGCTATAGGCCAAGGCAGTGAGGTATAAGTCTTACTTTTAAAGCTCAGGAGATGACTTAGGTCAAGTCACTCAGTCGTGTTCAACTCTTTGCGACCCCATGGACTGTAGCCTACCAGGTTCCTCCATCCATGGAATTTTCCAGGCAAGAGTACTGGAGTGGGTTGCCATTTCCTTCTCCAATAAACTGGCAAAAATCGAGAAAAGTTGTATAGTTGTGTCTCGGTGTCTGCTGGGGGTTGGTCCCAGGATCCCTGTGGATACCAGAATCCACAGATGCTGAAGACTGTTACATATAATGGTGTATGTAGTCTTTGCATACAACCTAGCACATCTCTAAATTACTTACTATACTTAATACAACATAAATAGATGAAATAGTTGCCTGTGTGGCAAATTCAAGTTTTACTATTTGGAACTCTCCGGAGTGTTGTTTTTAAATCCACATTTGGATTAAACATGATTTTGGATGCAGAACTGTGGATACAGAGGGTTGGCTGTGTAGCTTTCCTTTAATTTTGATCTTCTTGCCTGAGCACATGGAGATACAGTCCAGAGATCAGCAAACTTTTTCTGTAAAGATCCAGATAGTGAATATTTGCAGCTCTGTGGGCCATATGGTCTCTGATACAGCTGTTCAGCTTTGCCATTGTGATGGCAAGCAGCCGTAGACAACATGAAAATGTTGAGTGTGACTGTCTCCCAATAAAACTTTATTTACAAAGCAGGCAGCTGGCCAAATGTGGCCAGCCTTTTTGTAAGCCACCTCCTCCCAGGCTAAGAATGTTTTTTACATTTTTAAAGTGGTTATGTTTCGAATGGTAATGGATATACCAACGTAATAGTTGTGATTTTGCTACTAGGGCTATAACCCTAAAATATTTACCATCTGACCCTTTAAGAAAAAGTTTACTAACTCCTTATCTAGATCATAAACTTCTCTCTACACTGTCTTCTCAAGATCTAGAACAAGGATTGGCACAAAATGGGGCTGTGAGAAGCCTGGTGACTCAGCTGTGTAGAAAGGAGACTTTTAAATTCTTCTCCTCCATCAGAACTGCCCTGGACCCCTCTGTGTTTTCTCATACTGGTCCCTTCCAGGCAGTATAGCTTCTTGGAATTAGCACCTGGAAACTCTCTAGGTTGTAGAGGAAGAGAACTGCACCTCTATAGCATCTGCTTCCTCTGGGGCATTGATACTAATTTGGGGGCTTCCCTGATGGCTCAGTGCTAAAGAATCCGCCTGCCCGTGAAAAAGACACCGGTTCGATCCCTGGGTTGGAAAGATCCCCTGGAGAAGGAAATGGTAACCACTCCAGTATTCTTGCCTGGGAAATCCCATGGACAGAGGAGCCTGGTGGGCTATAGTCCACAGGGATCACAAAGAGTGGGACATGACTCAGCGACTGAACAATGATGGCTAATTCTTTAATACACACTCACAGAGGACGATTTGGAGTTCTGGCCATTGCTACCATGCATCATACCATCTAAGAACAAGTGAAGTTAGAATTAAAAGGACAAGATGTAAAGTAAAAACCATCCACGAAAGCAGGATACCAGGGCCGAACTACATGTAGTGTACACCTTGTTAAAGCTTGTAAAACATCTGAGTCAGCTCAACCTGATCTTGAGCCCTGTTCTTCAGGACACGCCTCATTCAGCCTTTGGATTTTTATGTGTTAATATGTGGTAACTTAAAGGAGGGCAAAAGCCATAAATGCCCAATCAGGGGCCTGAGCCCTCAGCCCTCACAGTAAAAGTCTGATGCCCTTCTGACTGAGCCACCCAGATGCTCCAAGATGTGCCTTTTTGTGTAAGAACTTAGCGTGTCTTACAGCCCTCTTCCCAGATTGCTTTTCTTTTCTGTCCCCAGAAGTGGATTTGCTGACCAAGGAGCTGGAGGACTTCGAAATGAAGAAAGCTGCTGCTCGAGCTGTCACTGGCGTTCTTGCCTCTCACCCCAACAGCACCGACGCCCACATCATCAACCTCTCCCTCACCTTCCATGGTCAAGAGCTGCTCAGTGACACCAAACTGGAATTAAACTCGGGCCGTCGCTATGGCCTCATCGGCTTGAATGGAATTGGTGAGGCCCTTGGAAAGCAAGGTGGGAGGTATCTTTCCTTGGCTTATCTGTTGCTCAGCAAATGTTTCCTTAGCACCAGCTGTGTACAAAGCTGGGCATTTGCAGTATGGGTGGGAGCCAGATATGCCCACCTACCCGTACAGAGTAGTCATGTGATAAGTACTCGTTGCAGGCAGTAGGTGCTGGAGAAGTGGGTAGGAGCGGGTGGGAGTGGTGTGTGAAGCGTCTGTAGGCGCACAGACTTCACATAGGAGGGTTGGGACAGGACGTGGCAGAGCCGTGTCCCATGGAGGGGGCAGTCAGGCTTTGAATGAACGAAAGGAAAGAAAGGACTCTATAAACGGAGAGGTCTTGGTTTGACTGGAAAAGATTGAAGGCAGGAGAAGGGGATGACAGAGGATGAGATGGTTGGATGGCATTTCTGACACAATGGACATGAGTTGGGTGGGATCTGGGAGTTGGTGATGGACAGGCGAGCCTGGTGTGCTGCAGTCCATGGGGTTGCAAAGAGTCGGACATGACTGAGTGACCGAACTGACTTGGTTTGACTGGAGTGGAGGGACTGATGTAGGGCACTGACAGGCAGAGCTGTGCTGAGCGTCCCCTTCTCTGCATGTTTGTTGCCTGCCCCTCTCAGGAAAGTCCATGCTGCTCTCTGCTATTGGGAAACGTGAAGTGCCCATCCCCGAGCACATTGACATCTACCATCTGACTCGGGAGATGCCCCCTAGTGACAAGACGCCCCTGCAGTGTGTGATGGAAGTGGACACGGAGCGGGCCATGCTGGAGAGGGAGGCTGAGCGGCTGGCTCACGAGGACGGTAGGGCTCCAGACCCAGGGGCGTGGGATGGCTTCTCCCGGGAAAGGCCCCGGGAGCCTCACTGGCCACTCACCGTCCACAGCGGAGTGCGAGAAGCTCTTAGAGCTCTACGAGCGGCTGGAGGAGCTGGATGCCGACAAGGCGGAGATGAGAGCCTCGCGGATCTTGCACGGGCTGGGTTTCACGCCTGCCATGCAACGCAAGAAGCTCAAAGACTTCAGTGGGGGCTGGAGGATGCGAGTTGCCCTTGCCAGGTGCGTCTCCCCCACCTCCGCCTCTGTGGCACCCTGTCTTTTCTCAGGGCTGAGTGCTCTCTCCCACAGAACTGTTTAGAACAGGGATTGGTGGTCAGTCTGTGCCAGATACTGACAGTGTGGCGGGGGGGGTGATGTGCATGAGCTAAGGAATGGACTTCCTGACCCACGTGGTCCCTGCTGGACTCAGCACCATGTTCAGGAGTTCTAGGACCAGCTCTAGGCGAATGGGAGGATAGGTCTGTCTCTTCCTCTTGATTCCTCTCCCTCCCTGCTTTTTGGGCTTCAGCCTTTCTAATTCTTGTTGTATGAAGATGGATTGTTAGGCAGCTGCTAGGATATCTGTCCTTCTTGCCCTCTCTTGACCTGACCTGTCGGCCATCATTTCTGCACTGATCCGCCAAGAAGTCCCCAGTCATAAGTGGTTCCTTCCCCAACCCATCTCTGTGCAGAGCCTTTGGGTGGCTTGATACACTGCTTCAGCAAGGCTGCATGAGTGTGCCCTGGAACATAAGAGCCTTGGTTTCACTTGCCAGCAAGGAGTTGTAGCCTCAGATTCACTAGGGAGCTTTTACACACACGGATCTCCTGGCCTCTTCACGGCTGTGCTGGAGTCAGATGTCCGGAAACCTGGTTTCTAAAAAGCGCTGCAGATGTGACCGCAGGGGTGAGACCAGCACTGTCCCCTTGTTCCTCCTGTCTTGAGATGCCATCTAAGAAAAGAACATTCTTGGGCCTCTTTGTTAGAGTCTCACAAACCCACCAGTTAGGTTTCACCTGAATGCTTTTTAGCAGTGTACTTTTTCGGTATCCTTTTGTGCATCCCGGTGGTCACCAACCTCAGTGTAAGAGACTTGTAGACTCATACGAACTTTTATAGCTTTATGTCTGAGCTACATCTTCCCTCTGCTTCTCAGTTCTGTTTTCTGCTCTTCATCTCTGGTTTCTCTCCTGCTTCTCACCTTTTGTCTGAGGTGTAGACCCTAGAGTTGATTTCAGGACTCGAGTGCAGGCCTAACCAGAGCAGCAGGTAGCAGGCAGGCCGTCCCCTCCTGTGTTGCATGCAGTAGACTGAAGTGGTTCTGTCTCCTCTTCTGTCTTCAGAGCCCTCTTCATTCGACCCTTCATGCTGCTCCTGGACGAGCCTACCAACCACCTGGACCTCGATGCTTGTGTGTGGTTGGAAGAAGAGCTAAAGACGTAAGAGGCGGGGCTGGGGGAAGGGGCAGGTCCTCGGGGAGGGACTGAGCGACACCTAGGACCCACAGTGATACTAGAGCAGTGAGCAATGGAGCGAAGTGAGGCTAGAGGGAAGACCAGACTGCAAAGGTGATGACCACCTTTGTTCTTGTTTAGTCGCTCAGTCATGTCCAACTTGTTATGACTCCATGGACTCTAACCCACCAGGCTCGTCTGCCTGTGGAATTCTCTAGGCAGGAATACTGGAGTGGGTTGCCATTTTTTTCTCCAGAGGATCTTGCCCACCCAGGGATCAAATCCATGTCTCTTGCATTGTAGGCTGGTTCTATACCGCTCAGCCACCAGCAAAGCCCAGTAACCACCTTTAGGGCAGGCCATTTTGTTAGCTTTTGTTTATTCTGAAATATATGAATTTCTTTGTTTTATTTATTTATGTTTTTTTCCTATTATTTAAAATATAACATCTTTATTAAAGATAAGATTTTTTCTTAATTGTATTTATATCATATTAAACAGGGATCCTTATATAAGATCATGATGCAGTGACAAAGAGAAAAATAGCCCATATGACCATGGTCCTTGCTTGAGAGCCAGATAACCTGGAAAGTTGCCTTCTAGAAGAAGGCTTTCCATGGTCTCTGCAGTGACCTCTGGTACCTTCTTTATAAAAAGGAGTGGTTTAGTCGCTAAGTCATGTCTGACTCTTGTGACCCCATGGACTGTAGCATGCCAGGTTTCTCTGCCCATGGGATTCTCCAGCCAAGAATACTGGAGTGAGTTACCATTTCCTTCTCCAAGGCATCTTCCCAACCCAGGAATCAAACCTGGGTCTCCTGCATCGCAGACAGATTCTTTACCAACTGAGCTATGAAGGAAGTAATGTGCAAAGGAGAGCCTGGTGATTTTTACTATACTCATTCCAGTTCTTCGCACTGGCTTTAAAGTTTGTGGGTGCTTGTACACACTTTTGATTTTACCATCACTATTACTGCCATCTCCACTCCATTCTTTTGAAAGTTAGAACAAAAGTTTGAGGAATTTCAACTGTCTCACCACACTTTGAAAAATGTCTAGTGTCCTTACATATAGATTGAGCACTGGCAGCTTAAGTGCGGAGAGCTGGGAATTGGCCAGGAAGTCTAAAGGACGCTCAAGCATAAGGATCGGAAAGAATGAAGGTTTTCTGGGCCTGACGTTCAGCTCCCCCTGTTATGAATTGTCTACTGTGTTGAGCCCCTCCCTGATTGGTTCTCTGGCTTTGCAGTTTTAAGCGCATCTTGGTCCTCGTCTCCCATTCCCAGGACTTCCTGAATGGTGTCTGTACCAACATCATTCACATGCACAACAAGAAGCTGAAGTATTACACGGTGAGTGGGCTCCAGCTTCTCCACAGTACCCTCTGTGCTTACCGATTCCATTAAGTTCTCCTTTAAAAAAAAACGGACTTAGCAGCCCTTTTCTACCTCTTGCTATAAAAAGATGTGGACAGGGAGTTCTGCAGCCTGTTTTATTTTAGTCCCAAAGTAATTGCTTTCAGGCCATAGGCCACGGATTGGCAGCCTGTGCACGGGGTGTATGTTTGCCTTATGCAGAGAGGCTGCCTCTTCACAGTGCCCAGGCAGGCCTTGCTGCCCTCTGCCTTCTTGAGTAGCTGCTTATGAAAAGTAGAATTCCTCTTTATTCATAGTAGTACTCACCAGAGGAGTATTAATAGTTCTTATATAGTTTTTCAGGAATTTCACATGTACTTGCAAGCATTTGTAAAGAACTTTATGTACGCTACCATGATTCTGTTGGTTGAGTTTAAATCTTAATATGTCTTGGAAACTTTCCATATGAGCATATTTGAATTGTCCCCCTTTTTTCCGGTGGCCGCATGGCATTCCACTGAGTGGCTGGCCTGTGACTTACTGGTCAGACTCTCTGATGGCTGTCTAGCGTGAGTCTGGGTGTTTGCAGACAGACACCACGGTCGCCCATAGTGCAGGGTTTGCCAGGTCCTGAATCTGACTGGTCCTGTGTCTTCCCACCTAGAGGCAGTTCTTATGGCCCGCCTGAGGCTTCAGCCTCTCTAGGTTGGGAGGGGATGCATGTGCCCTTGGAAGGCTGTGAGCCCTGATGATCAGTACGACAGTGGTTTTCAGGGCTCCTTCCTGGGCTGTGCGTGTCTTTATGGCTAACCCAAGGATTTAGTCTGAAGCCCTGCTCTAGGAGGGAGAGGCACGCAGTTTGAAAAGACCTCAGCTTCTAGATTCAGATATGCTGCTTTAAAAATATATATATTTATTTGACTGTGTTGGGTCTTAGTTGTGGCATGTGGGATCTAGTTCCCTAATGATGGATTGAACCCGGGCCGCCTGCATTAGGAGCTCAGAGTCTTAACCGCTGGACCAGCGGGGAAGTCCCAGAATATGTTTCTTTAATGCACTTCCTCTTCTCCCGCTGCACCACCTCATAGCCAGTGCCAAGTCAGGTGCCATCTTGAATACCCCCTGAGTGAGGACCCAGGGCCGAGGCTAACTCTGCCCATCTCACCCGGTGTGTCTTCCTACAGGGTAATTACGATCAGTATGTGAAGACACGGCTGGAGCTGGAAGAGAACCAGATGAAGAGGTTTCACTGGGAGCAGGATCAGATTGCACACATGAAGGTAGGGCCATGATCTCCTCCTCCGAGAGCTGACAGAAGGTGTCTGGGGGAGGTGAGGGGGCTAGAGAAGTCCTTTACCCTCTTTTCAGATGAATCGTGGGGTACCTGCTCACACGCAAGCCCCCTCTCTGCACTCTTTCAGAACTACATTGCTAGGTTTGGTCATGGCAGTGCCAAGCTGGCCCGGCAGGCCCAGAGCAAGGAGAAGACGCTACAGAAAATGATGGCATCAGGACTGACAGAGAGGGTTGTGAGCGACAAGGTAGGGTCTGGTTGGGTGAAATTATGCAGCCTAAGGTGAGGTGGATAAGGAAGGACCTGACTTGATAAACACCTCATTATCCTCCTCCTAGACGCTGTCATTTTATTTCCCACCATGTGGCAAGATCCCTCCACCTGTTATTATGGTGCAGAATGTCAGCTTCAAGTATACAAAAGATGGGGTGAGTACTTGGGTGTGGTTGGGAGGCTGGGGTACATTGTACAAGGTGTCAGCTGGCGAGAAGAGTGGCCTGTTTGCTGACCACATCTGCTAACCCTTGTGGTGCTGGGGAGTTTTCCAGCCTGGCAGCCTGGGTTGCCTCACTGAGAGCCTTAGAGGAGTGGGGGTCCCCTTCAAGGACTTGGAGGGGACATTGCTCAGCCACGTTGGTGGGTCAGGGCAGTGGGTAGGGGGCTGCCATGGGAGCCTCCTTCCTCCTCATTCCCGCCGCCTCTAGTGGTGACTGGGGGCTCAGCGCGATTGCTCTGCCAGTTAGATTGATCACCCTACCCTGCTTCTCTCCCCCGCCCACCTCAGCCTTGCATCTACAACAATCTAGAGTTCGGTATCGATCTTGACACCCGAGTGGCTCTGGTGGGGCCCAATGGAGCAGGGAAGTCAACTCTTCTGAAGCTGCTAACTGGAGAGGTATGGTGCCAACTGGGGGCATGGGACTCCAGCATTAGATGCCAGTGTGTTGGGGCTGGGGGACGGCATGCAAGGGCCACTGGTCTTCGAGGGCCTGCGTGCTCATGATGAGTGAGCCGTCCTCTGGGGGCGGGTCATCACTGGCCAGTGTGATGTTTGGGGCATTTTCTTAGAGAAAACTGGGAGAAGGAGTGTGTGCGAGAGAGAGCCTGTGAGAGACAACCCAGGCCTGTTCTCACCATCTTCCTGTGTCTTCATTCACAGCATTTAGAACACAGGAGCGGCTGTGCATTTAGAAACATTTTTATTGTAGGAAACGTATGTTGGACCCCTGCGAGTCCTCTGTCTTAGTTCAGTGCATGGGAGAGTAGTCCTTTAACAGCTACTCAGTGGATCGTGTGGTGTGTGTGTCTGCCTCCCTGAGAACATCTGTCTCGGTGTATTTTCTCCGATTGGCCAGCAGAGCAGTTTTTTTGTTTTGGAAGTTGTAGGAGTCTTGCTCGGTGTAAACGTATGTTTGCTTCCTGTCTATGCTTCTGACCAGTTTTCCTTGTCTGTGTGCTTATCTTTCCTCTGTCTACTCTTTTTTTTTTTTTTTTTTTAACTTCCTATAGCTACTGCCCACAGACGGAATGATCCGAAAACACTCTCATGTCAAGATAGGGCGTTACCATCAGGTATAGTCCTGGCGGGGAATGGGGAGTTGCCCAGGGTGTGAGAGCAGGGCTGCGTGTGCCCAGGTCAGCTCCTGGGTGCTTCTGTAGTCTTGAACAGCTGCCCGGGAGAGGTGGAGAGATGGTACATGGCAGGTACCCCAGCAGGCTGCCTTTGAAGAATGCCAGGCACACCTGGGTGGGTTCTTTTTTATTCCCCTGTAGCATTTACAAGAGCAGCTAGATTTAGACCTCTCGCCTTTGGAGTACATGATGAAATGCTACCCTGAGATCAAGGAGAAGGAGGAAATGCGGAAGATCATTGGGAGATACGGTCTCACTGGGAAACAGCAGGTGAGTGGATTGGGGTGGGAGGACCCCAGGCAACTGGGAGACGTGGGCTGGGCATCTGTTTTTCCCTCTGCTCTAGGTGGTTACAGATTGGAGCTCTGAAGTCTCAAGGGAGGGTGGGGGGTCGTGTGCTGGTCTCTGACATGCTCTTGCCCCAAGACTAGCAGGATGGGCCGTGGTGTTAAAAGCAAGGGAAATGAGACCTAGAACACAGGGTCCTCTGATCTAGACTCAGATCCCCTGACGGCTCCAGTCCGTGAAGACTCTGTGCTGAGGCAGGGCTTCAGACTTCCAGGTGTGTCCCTGTTAGGCCCTTGAGGGACTGGCAGGGTGCCACTGTCTTACTGTGTGATCTTGGGTCTCCCTGAGCCCCTCTCTCTGTGTGATAACAGAGAAGCTATGGGGAGAGGTGAGTCTTGATGCGTGGTGAGGGCAACCCCAGACCTCATAAATGACGTGGTTCCACGCAGGTGAGCCCAATCCGGAACCTGTCTGATGGGCAGAAGTGCCGAGTGTGTCTGGCCTGGCTGGCCTGGCAGAACCCCCACATGCTCTTCCTGGACGAGCCCACCAATCACCTGGACATTGAGACCATCGATGCCCTGGCAGATGCCATCAATGACTTTGAGGGCGGTATGATGCTGGTTAGCCATGACTTCAGACTCATCCAACAGGTGAGACTCCCAGCCAGGACGCACATGGCTGTTGTTTCCAGGATTCTTCAGCCTGGAAATAGTATTGTACTAAGGAGACTCTGGATTAGACAGAGGACTCCTGCTTGTCACTGGGGAGAAAGCTGCTGGTCATTTCTCTGAAGCTGTGAGAAAGACGGGGTAGAACGCAGAGAGCCAAGAGTGAACCCCGCCATGGCACGTGGGGGACACTGAATCCACGCTACCGTGTTTGGGGAAAGGGTGCAGGACGTAGGGTGGAGAGGACCAGATCTTACGGCTCTCTGAGAAACTTAGAAAGCCTTCGTTCATTAGCTGTTTGGGGCCATTAGCCTACTTGGCATCGTTGGCCAAAATCAGGGAGAGAATTGACTAGCGAACAGGGTGCTTTTGCTGTTGTTTCCAGGATTCTTCAGCCTGGAAATAGTATTCTACTAAGGAGACTCTGGATTAGACAGAGGGCTCCTGCTTGTCACTGGGGAGAAAGCTGCTGGTCATTTCTCTGAAGCTGTGAGAAAGACGGGGTGGAACACAGGGAGCTAAGAGTGAAGCCCTGAACAGCTCTGGGTCCTGCTGGGGAACTGGCATTTGGGGTGACCGGCGGGTTCCAGCTTGGAAGGCCCCTGTTGGGTACGGTGTCTAGGTTAGACCATCCTCCGGAACGCTGAGGGGGTGAAACGGAGCTGGATGTGGGCCGGTGGGAGCTTACAGGTTTTTTTCTCAGACTCCGCCGGGAACAGTCTCCTGGGCCGGGGGTGGGAAGGGCGCTGGCCAGGGTGACTAAGTCTGGGGTTTTCTCTCCAGGTTGCACAGGAAATCTGGGTCTGTGAGAAGCAGACAATCACCAAGTGGCCTGGAGACATCCTCGCCTACAAGGAGCACCTCAAGTCCAAGCTGGTGGGCGAGGAGCCCCAGCCCACCAGGCGGACCCACAACGTGTGAGCCCTTGCCGGCCGGGCTGGCTGGGCCGGGCCCCCCGGGCCACATCCTGCATTGCTGCAATACTGCTCCCAGCCCTTTGCCCCCACCTGCCTTAGCTGCACTCTGTGATCCTATCTACAGCCGGACAGGACCTGTCCGTCTCCTGTCCTTCCAGCTACTGTGTCCATGTCTGGACTCGGCTGGCTGTTCCCGCCAGCTCCTCGCTGGTTCTGACCTGATAGTGATGCAGCCAGAGGCCTCCGAGGGTCAGCCCACGGGCCCGTGCCCCAGGTTGGCCTGTGAAAAAGCTTAGGATCCTCGTTCTCTGGGTTTTGGTGATGTTGGAGGAATACCCCACCCCCAGCCCACCACCCCCATTCCTTTCTGCTTCTGGTTTGGAGCTCTGGACCAGGGCCTTAATCCTGGTCGGTTTTTAAATAATTATTTAACGATGTAACTTTTAGACCTGCGTGACATCTACAAAGCGTCCAATAAAGAAAGAAGAAGCCATGGTCCCCGCCTTCCTCCTTGGGTCTCTGGGTCCTCTCCTGTTCCTCCCTGTGGTGCCACCATTCACCTGCCCTCAGCATGGGCTGGGTGCAAACTGAGGACTGTCCATGGGTGCTTGAAGAACTCTCTTCTCTTCTGATTTGAACTCATGCCTTTACTTAGGCCGGTGGTTCACAAACATTAATGTGCGTCAGAATCAGCTGAAGACTCACTGGATCACAGACTGCTGGGTCTCGCCTTGGAGTTTCTGGTTCAGTAGGTCTGGGTGAGACCAGGAATTAATATTGCTGAGAGTTCCCCAGTGCTGCTGCTGCTGCTGTATTCCCGGTGGGATACAAGAAGTTTTGTGACGTTAACCTGTCCACAGCCTTAATTTTCATTAGTGCTGCATCCATTTTATCAATACTTCCAAGCCAGGGCTTTACATAGCCTGTCTGAACTTTAATAGCACATCCAGCCTTTTCCTGCCTGCCTTCACCTCTGAAATCTCAGCAACCATCCGTTTCCCCCAGTGGGGAAACATACACAGCCATGGTTTCTAAGACAGTAAAACAAAAAAGTCCCCGATGGTGTCTAAACCCCGAGGAGCTCGCGGTCCAATGGGAAAGCCAATAAGACAGAAAGGGGGCATTCATCAATGCCCTTTAACTTGTAGCTTAGATGGTAGGCTACACAGGAGACCTTAAAAGGGAGGGAAGTTTCTCGTGAGTAGCTGCCCAGAAAGCTGGGATCGGTACTCTTAACTTGAAAGGTGAGTAAGGTCTTCTCAGATGGCTGTGGAGTCCCAGAGCTGCCCTGGGCAGAGGGGACAGGGTATCAAGTGAGTGCCTGCAGCTGAGCCCTAGATTCCAGGGCTGGAGTGAGGGACTCCACACCGACTCCGGCCTCTGACCCCCAGGGGCCTGGCCTGGTTGCTTTGTGCCTCAAGGCGGGGGCCGGAGAAAAATGGCTCATCAGTCTGTCCTGAGTGTCTAGAGGTTTGGTTAGGAGGATAATGGGAACAGAGACGGAGAGCTGCTACTTTGGCCAAGGGAGGGCCTGGTTGTGTGAAGAACTCCCACTGAAGTCTGTTGGGGTCTCCAGGACAGGGGGAAGGGGTCTCCAGGCCTGGAGGAAGGGACGCAGTAGGCTGGTCAGCTTGTCCAGAAAAAGGCCAGCCTCAACATTTTAAAAAATGTTTTAAAAATCCCATGAAATACACATTACTACAAGTGCCTAAAATCAGTGCCTTATTTTGGATCGAGAGCCTCCCTGCTCCTCCAACCCCCCGTGCGCAGCCACAGCTGAATGGTGCAGCCACAGCTGGGGGTGTGGGGGCTTGGTGAGGTGGAGGGTGCTCAGGCGCCTATGGCAGGTGATGCTCATTTGGCTCCTCCCCACCTCTTTATTGGGAAAACCCTCTTCTCCCCACAGCCTAGGCTTATCCCGTTGCTCTCAATTTCCTTAACCATAGCATTCAAGGACCTGAAATAGTCACACTAGGTGCAAAGTGAGACCACCTTCTCTGCAGAATAGCACCTTTTTTTCCCCTTCCCTTCACAGCTTACTTCCACAGGGCCCCCATGT
Organism: Nanger dama; assembly: GCA_917880005.1. Lineage (NCBI taxonomy): Eukaryota > Metazoa > Chordata > Mammalia > Artiodactyla > Bovidae > Nanger > Nanger dama. The sequence goes on from CAKJTW010000098.1 coordinate 6,123,850, forward strand.
TCACAGAGAGCACCCCGTGTTTCTCACTCCGGCTTCTTCCAGTCTGCCTTCACTGAAACCCACCCTGTCAGGCCCTGCCAGCTGTGGTTCCTGCCGCTTTCACCTGTCTGGGCTCAGGTTCCACTCCATCTTCTGCCTCCCTGAAACCACACCTACTGATTTCTTTCTCCCTTTCCTCCCAACTAAAATCTCTCTCCCCAGTTAAATTGTACCCATCCTACCAGGGGCTTCCCAGGTGGCACAGTGGTAAAGAATCAGCCTGCCAGTGCAGGAGACGCAAGAGATCCTGGTTTGATCCCTGAGTAGGGAAGATCCCCTGGAGAAGGAAGTGGCAACCTGATCCAGTATTCTTGCCTGGAAAATGCAAGATCCATGGGGTCGCAAAAGTTGGGCACAACTGTGCACGCACACATGTCCTACCAGACCAGCTTCAAATCCTCATTTATTTCCTGAAGCCAGGTTTCTTCTTTTTAAATCAATTGTCTATAGCCTTTCTTTATATATATATAGAGAGAAAGAAGTCAGAAAGAGAAAAATATATTTTAATGCATGTATATGGAATCTAGAAAAATGGTATAGATGAACCTAGTTCCAGGCAGGAACAGAGAAAAAGGGTAGAGGAGGTTCCTGTAGACCTGGGAGGAAGGGGAGAGTGGGGCGAATTGGGAGAGTCGCGCTGACATATATACACGACCATGTGTGAAGCGGGGAGCTGCCAAATATCACAGGGAGCTCAGCTTGGTGCTCTGTGATGACCTCACTACATTTTTTTCCGAACTCACACAATTTTTACCCTTTCACCCTTCCCTGATGGTTTCTGGCAAACCAGTCATCTCACCAGCTAAACTGTAGGCCTGTGGAGAAGGGGAGGGGAGGGGGGCTTCCTGGTGGCTCTGATGGAAAAGAATCTGCCTGCAATGCAGAAGACCCGGGTTTGATCTCTGGGTCAGGAAGATGCCCTGGAGAAGGGAGACCCACTCCAGTGTTCTTGCCTGGAGAATTCCATAGACAGAGGAGCTTAGCGGGCTACAGTCCATGGGGTCACAAAGTGAATGAATGAATAACACTAGTGAGACTGAGTGAAGAACACTAGCACTTGGGCGGTGCTGGGGGCCTTGTGTTCCTCTTGACGCTCTCCAGCACTCAGCCATCCGTGCGAGCACACGGGTGCTGAGTGAGCGCACAGCCTAAACTCTAACGTGTGTGTTACAAGTATTTTGGGAGACGGAAGGGTGGGGAAGGGGGCTGGTGGAGGCTTATTCAGAGATGGAATCCTGGGGGCAGTGGAGAGGAAGGAGCCATTAGGCTCTTTCAGGATTAACGCAGAGCACATTCTGAACAGGGTTGGGCCCGGACCCGCCCCTGCACCCAGGTGTTGGCCCCCAGCCCCTCCAGGTGGACGGGCAGCTGAACTCTTAAAAGTTCGCCCAAGACGTGGGAGGAGGCCGCCAGGAGGACCAGGAGGATGAGCGCTGAGCACGGACAGCTGCAGCAGTCTGGGGGGGCAGGCGGGGCCGGAGTCCTGGGGACAAGAAATCCAGAAGGCGCAGCCGGCGCAAAGAAACCTACTCCATGTACATCTACAAGGTGCTCAAGCAGGTGAGTGTGGGGGCCCACCATGGGTGTGGGGTGGGGGCTGGCAAAAGCCTGGAAAGGACCTGGATGGAGTTCACTCCCTGCACAAAGGCCCCGCGCCCCTCTTGTGGGGTCGCTCTTCATTTCAGAGGCCCCGGGGGCCGCTCCGCTCCGTGTCTATCCTGTGCCTGTGAAGGGCAGGAGGCGATTCAAACATGTTCCCACCCTGGTCCAGAGGCTACAGGGCTCTGGGACAGACAAAACACTCATGTGAGACCTTAGGTGGGACAGTTTAAGTAAAGGGAGACCACCAGAATGTGCAGGGCTGACGGTGATCAGGTGTCAAACGTGCTGGTCCAAACAAGAGGGACTAGTTAGCCGTGGCCGAAGCGAGGAGTAGCGCCACTGAACTGTGGTCTTGGGGAGCCCCCCAAGTGGGCGGCGCTCCGTCTTTAGGGGCTGGTCTACCTTATAGATAAGGTACTAAGGGCTCAGCGGGGTGACTGGGTCACGTGAGCTGACAGCAGTGGAGGTTACCCCAGGCCCCCCAGCCCCAGCCGGCCCTGACTTTGGGTAAGCCCCAACCATAACCCACACTCAGACTCCCAGCTCACCTGTGAGGACCATCTACTCCTGGGACTCACGCACTGCCACCAAAGGGCACACAACTGCTGTGTCTGAAGAACCCCCAGCCACCTGGCCGCAAATGTTCTGCCCCGCTAGGCAGAGCTGGGCCCGGCAGGGAGCGCCTGCCCTGGGTCTCCCCTCACCTGCCTGAGACTCACCCGTTGTGAGACCAGACCCCAGACATGGACCTTGTCTCCGGTCTGAAATCCCATAAGCAGTTTGAGTGACTGGACGGCCGGGGTCTTCATGAGCGCTCTCACGGGGTGGGCCCGGCACCCATGTGGATGGGTCAAAGGGCAGCAGCAGAGAAGACTCCGGGGTCCTGATGAGAGTGGGGAGGGAGCTGGTGTTAGTGAGCCCCGGGCAGCTCAGCCTAGCTTTTCGGCTCCAAAGTTGTGAAGGGAGCATTGGGGCAGGACTGGGCTCCCTGAAGAGAGCAGCTGAGTGGGTCCCCTGGGTCGAGGCGGGGGCCACTGCCCCGGCCGCCTCGAGGGAAGAAGAAGTGATGACTGGGGCCCAGCTCAGGCTTCTCGCTGTCAGACCCATGGCCCCCAGAGGCTGTGTGGGGAGGGAGCGGCCGGGCCAGGGGCCAGGGTGTTCGTTCCCCTCCATCCCTGGCCTGGTGTGTATGTCAGCAGTCACTTCCCTCCCACTTCGCAGAGAAATGGGCTTCCTGGTGGCTCAGATGGTAAAGTGTCTGCCTGCAGCACGGAAGACCCTGGGTCAGGAAGATCCCTTGGAGAAGGAAATGGGAACCCACTCCAGTACTCTTGGCTGGAAAATCCTATGGATGGAGGAGCCTGGTAGACTACAGTCCATGGGTCACAAAGAGTCGGATACGACTGAACAACTTCACTTTACTTTTACTTTTTGCAGAGAAATGGTGTCTGCCTGCTCACATGTTAGGATTGTTATAAGGTCCCTCCCGTTTACTAGCGATCACCTAGTTCAAAGGCTGGTGTGACAGAAGAGGAAACAGGCTCAGGAAAGCGCCTTGTGTAAGGTCCCACAGGGACTCACAGGACAGCCCCAGATCCCAGTCTCCTCACTCCAGTCTGGTGCGGAGAGTATGTCCGAGGTGCGCCCTTTCTGGAAAATAATCTGGTTAACGATCTACCAAGTTACGTGCACCAGCCCTCATTCTAGGAATAACCAGCTTGCTCGTACAAGTGTTAAGTGTTCAACGACATGTATTTATTATAACACGATGTAATAGCAAAAAGTAAAGTAAAGCACACCCCTAAATGTCCATGAAGAGAGGGATGGTGATATAAACTATGAGGCATCCATGGTACAAAATGCTGTGCAAATCATTAAATGGAAAAAGGGGAAAAAGAGGCAGCGTTCCTTATCTCTTGCAGTTGGGAGAAACTTTTTTAAATTTGGCTATAGTAGTAACCTGTCTGGCCTCTGGAAAGAGGGTGATGAGGCAGCCTTGCGGTCCCCAACTTGGGGGTGGGGCTTGTGGCATCAGGCAGAGCCCCCTTGTTAACAGATTGCTCCTGCTGCTTCCCCAGGTGCACCCCGACATCGGCATCTCCTCCAAGGCCATGAGCATCATGAACTCGTTCGTGAATGATCTGTTTGAGCGGCTGGCCGGTGAGGCCGCCCGGCTGGCCCAGTACTCGGGCCGAACCACACTGACGTCCCGGGAGGTCCAGACGGCCGTGCGTTTGCTGCTGCCTGGGGAGCTGGCCAAGCACGCCGTGTCTGAGGGCACCAAGGCCGTGACCAAGTACACCAGCTCCAAGTGACCCAGGGCCCAGCCGTAATAAAGGCTGCACTGCTCTCCTGCATTGTGCTGATTTCAAAAGGGATGTGTGGAGGTGAAGTGTGGTGCGGGGCAGGGTGTCACTACTTGTCACGCCCGAAACGGAAGAACACTTATGCATACCTCATACCTCTTAACACCTGCGTTCTGGGTGGGGCCCACGAGTGACATGTGATTCTTTGTAAATGTACAGCAGTCTTGTTCTTAAGTGAGATGAGGGACGACCTGGTCTGGGTTAGAATCCTGACTCTGCCGCTGGCTGTTTCCATCACGCCCTCTCTGGGCCTGAAATTCCACATGCGGCCCTCCTTCGGTATGGGGTTCTGTGAGGCCATTTCTAGAAGACTATTATTTTTGTCCTGTGCTGGGCACAGGGGCTACACAGATCTATAAGATAAAAACGAAAGGCCCAAACCAGCTTCAAAGTAACCTAACGGGATCTTGAAGATGTTTTTATTTTCCCCTAAGGTTTTCTTCCCCTTAATTTCAGAACAAATTGGTGAGAATGTTTTTGAGACTCCTAACTTATCTTCCCCCATTTTATTTTTTGGGGGAAAAAAAAAGCAAAAATAGTACCATAACCACTTGTACATCCTGCGCCTAGATTCACTACATAACACATGATCACATTCTCCTTTTGTCTCTAATTCAGCCTCCACGGAGGTAGAGTGAAGGGCTGGCTAGAATTGAGTGAACATTCCAAAATCCTTTATGTTCCTTTGTAACTTCAAGTTCATATATTGAGAAGTCTCGCTGTAACGATGGCTGAAGTGTTGTTTCCTCCGCTGTCAAGCCTATGGTGGAGATGCCACGTGGTGAACTAATTATCAACGCTTTTGTCCCACGGCAGGAAAAAAGACTGGCTCAGGAGACCTGGCCCGGAAGCTCGGCTCCTCCCCACTCCCGCTGTGTTTACACTCCTTGCCACTCTAGGCGTGATTCACAGGCCAGCAGCCTCTGTAACACCCTGGGAGCTTGTTAGGAATGCAGAATCCTGGGCTCTAGCTCAGCGTGCTGAGTGGGAATCTGCATTTCGGTAAGGTCCTTGGGAGCTCTGGGGACACGCAGATTCCTCTCCCGATCCTCTGCCTCTGTCTCTCTCCTCCCCTGTCCTTCGCCCCTTGCCTTATATATTTATTTAGACGTTCCCCACTCGACACTGAGCCAAAAGCTCACCCCAGCAGACCCAAGCCAGGCTGATATGCTTTGAATTTTCCAAAGAAGGTCCTCGTGAGCCTGAAGCAGTGATGGGGAAACCCACAGAGAGCTCAGAAGGAGCCCCCAAACACCACTGAGTCCCACCCACTACTCCTTGCAACATCATTCTTTACACAGGTACAGCTCACTCGAACCATGTGAACTGATGTCAGACCTCCAGGGAACTGGTGTGTTTGTGCTCACTTCAAGGGGGAAGCATGCATGGGGACATCCCTGGTGATCCAGTGGGTAGGACTCTGCTCTTTCACTGCTGTGTCCCTGGGTTCAGTTCCCAGTTGGGGAACTAAGATTCCACAAGGCACATAAACCCAGGCCTGCCAAACCCAGCTCCTGCCCTTTTGCCCCTGTGGTGCAGTCACACACGAGCATAGGGAGGCTGGGCCTGGTTTCCAGCCGAGAGGCCAGCTGGACGAATGCCTTTAGGACTAACAGCCACCCAGAGCCTCATGGTCTACAGGGTGACGTCAAACAAAGCCCATTCTTTCATTTGATCCTCGCAAGGGAAGTAGCTGCAACTGACCCCACCGTCCCCCTGGCCAAGGCTTGCTACAAGGGAGCCCACGCCCTCCGGCCTGCCACCTCCAGGGTGTCCTCCGAGATAAGCGTCCCCAATCCTGTACCTGCACCCCTTCCCCTCACAGCCTTAGAACTTTGAGACAATGGGACAGAACTCTTAAAACTGGGCTATTCTGGCTTTGTGGCGTGGAATCCAGGTGGAACTACAGACATTCTGTGGATTCTAGGACCAGCTCCCAAAGGGCAGAGTGGAGTTGGGCACCATGTCCGAGGCGTGAGTGAAGGAGGGGAGAACAAACGGCATGGCACCTCCCTGGTCCTCAGGCCGGGCCGCTGGGGATGAGGCCGGTGGGACAGGGGCTTCTGAGCGCCAGCCCCACCTGGACCCTGGACACTCACACAGCCACCCTGGCCACTCCTGCCTGCGCTCAGGCCTCCCTCAGGCTCTTTATTCCGGAACAGTCCCTCCGCACAGCGCCCCTCTCTACAGCTCACCCTCACCCCTGCTTCCAGCCCACCATCCTAGACCAGCATCGCTGGGCATCCCGCCAGCCTGGGGGACCAGCCACAGGCTCCAAAAGGCCCCTCCCTTGGCAGGTGCCCATTCGTCACCCTCCATGTTCCTCCCTCAGTGGGCTCCAGCCTCAGGAGCCCCAGCCCCTCTGCTTCTCTCAGCCTCAGGGGGTCTCCCTGGGGCCAACATCTCAGTTCCCTGAAGGCCTCTCCCTCCCTGGAACTCCACCTTGGGGCCATGAGTCTCCTTAGTATCACATCTTCTGGGAACTCGAGTTCAGGTCTTCAGGCGCCTCAGGCAGTCCCCCACCTTGCTCCTCTGAGGCTCAGGGCGCCCCCTGCTGCCCCCCATCCGCTCCTCTGAGGCTCAGAGCACCCCCTGCCGCCCCCTCCTCCCAGAGCTTACCAGCGCCTCTGGGACTCCTCCCACCTGATCTTGGAAGAACTGCTGGACCAGGAGCCGCTGCTGGGGAAGCCGTTTCCGAGCGCGAACGGCAGTCCTTCCAGTACCGGCTCTCCTTGCTCTATCTGTACTACTTGGGGCTGCTGCGCCGCTTCGACACCCTCTACGACCAGATGGTGCAGCCGCAGAAGCGGCGGCTGCTGCGGCGGCTGCTGGACAGCGTGGCCTGCCGCGTGCTGGAGCTCAAAGACGATCTGGTTCGCGTCGACCTGTGTGAGACCCACTGCCTGGACCAAGTGTTGCAGGACTTAAAGCTCACTCCGGTGGGTGGACTGCTCAAGCACTGTGCCCACCTCAGCTCGGGGGGCGGGGAGCTCGGAGAAGGGCTAGCCTTGATCTCCCCCTCCTTGTGGAAGCAAACCAAGCCCCAGCCCCAGCTTGCAGTAGGGGTGGCCTTGACTTTCCTCGGACACCCCAGGCCCTGGAACGTCATCTGCAAGGGAAGGCAGGCAGGGCAGATCGGACGATGGGGTTTGGAAAGTTTACGCACCTTAGGAAGTGCGACTTCCTGGTCATCTAGCGGTTGAGAGTCTGCCTGCCAATGCGAGGGACACCGGTTCAGTCTCTGCTTTGGGAAGATCCCACATGCCATGTGGCAGCTGAGCCCATGAGCCACAACGACTGAGCCTAGAGCCTGAGCTCCCCAAGAGAAGCCACCGCAATGAGAAGCCTGTGCACCCCCAACTAGAGAGAAACCCCACTTGCAGCAACTAGAGAAAGCCTGTGTACAGCAACAAAGACCTAGCACAGCCAAAAATAAATCTTAAAAAAAAAAAAAGTAGTTAAGGGTGGCTGGGGAGTCAGGCTGGAAGTTCTGCTTGGCTAGGAGGATCCACAAACCCCATTGCAGGGGATTGCTGGAAAGGGTCCCCTGGAGGTTTGCTCCTCAAAGTGTGGTTCGCGGACCAGCAGCGTCAGCATCACCTAGGAGCTTGTTAGAGATGCAGAATCTCTGGCCGTACCCCAAACCCACTACTCTGCCTCTGCATTTTCACAAGACCCTCAGTGGATGTCTGCGCATCAGCAAGTCCTAGACACCACGCTTCTGCACTGGCCTCAGCCTGTCCCAAGGTTAGGGCTCCCTGGTGCACGTCTAAGGAGGACTCAAAGCTTCCCCAACTAGCTGCCTGAGACCCAGCTATGGCTTGAAATAACAGGCCTTCTCCAGGCCCTGCCATTCTGATGTGGTTGCCCTGGGAGGGCCTAGGAGCCTCCATTTTAAGAGCTTGGGTCCCAGTTAACTCAGATGTCCAGCTAGGACTGGGACCACTGCCCATTACCTACCGTGATCCTTCAGAATTCAACTCTGGCCACATGACAAGGTCAAAGGAAGAGGGGAATGAGTCTTGGGGCGATCTGCCCAAAATCTGTACATTTCCCACCCCGCAGCTCTAGGATGGAGGAAGCCAGCCCCAGGGGTGTGTATGCAGCTGAAAGCAGTAATGGGTTGGCCAGAGGCTCTGGAGGTTTATTCCCAACTCTCCTTCTCCTTTGTTGCCCCAAAGGCAGACCTGGAGGTTCCGATTCCCAAGTATTTTGAGCTGGAGCGGTCCAGCATCCTGAAAGAGCGGGAACACATGCTGATGGAGCTGCTGTCCAGACTGAAGCCAGAGATCTCAGAGGAGGTGAGTCAGGGAGACACCCCCCGCCCTGGAACAGAGCTCCCTGCTTCAGGACGCAGAGGCCCCGTCCTGCCCTTCACCACCTCAGAGAGCACTCTGGGTAGTCCTGGCCCCCTCACTGCCGCGCTAAACTCCTCGTAACCTTCCCACACCAAGGCAGAGACACACAACTTGGGCACCTCACTGCCCTGGGACATGCCCCCAGTATGTCTCTGGGGAACTGATCTCCCAACTGGAGATAGCAAACCTGCCCTCGTTTCCTCCTCCTTTGCTCCTGCTGTGGCCAGAGCTTTCCAATATTAAGCCGGACTGAGGCCATAATCCTACTGCAAAAGGCTGAGCGGGCCAGGCAAGGCAGGCTCCGGGCCACCTTCATGCGGGAAATTCGGAAAGAGGAAGAGCGAGACCGGAAGATTCGGGAGGAAGGTCGGTTTAAGTTCAGTCAGGATGAAGCAGCCATCACCATACAGAAGGTAAAACCCCCCACCCCCCACCCCAGGCACCTTAGAGGAAAGTCACCTCCTCCAGGAAGCCTGCCCGGCTCAGCAATTGATGACAGAAATACAGGTGCTTGGATCCTGCTGCCCCACAACTAGATGTTAAGCTAGGGAACTTCATCAGTAATAAACATGTATCTTATTTATTATTTGTTTTCCATCTTCCCCAAAAGACTTGAAGTGGGATGCCATAAAAGCCCCCCAGATAGAAGGATCATTAAAATCAAAGGAGAAAGGGAATTCTCTGGCAGTCCAGTGGTGAGGGCTCCTCATTCTCACTGCCAAGGACCTGAGTTCGAACCCTGTTCAGGAAACTAAAATTCCACAAGCCACATGGTGTGGCCAAAAATTTAAAAAATAACAATAATAAATAAAAATTTTAAATTAGGGGAGAAAGATCCATAATACAGCAGCAGAACTGAGTAGATGATCATCCCCAAAACTTGTAAGACGGTGAAAAATGAGTCACAAAAACTCTTCCGGCCTACTATATCCTTCTGCTTTTCTGTCTGTTCATTTTATGACTTTTTGAGAGTTTGATGTTGAAAGTGAGTGAAATGAAGTTGTTCAGTTGTGTCTGACTCTTTGCAACCCCATGGTGGGACTGTAGCCCACCAGGCCTCTGTCCATGGAATCTTCCAGGCAAGGATACTGGAGTGGGTTACCATTTCCTTCTCCAGGGGATGTTTCCGACCCAGGGATTGAACCTGGGTCTCCTGCACTGCAGGCAGACACTTTACCGTCTGAGCCACCAGGGAAGCTCCAGCTAAAAATCTTAGTTTATCTACTGAAAAAAATAGTTGTAATATGTAGTGGAGTCATATGTAACTCTTCTGTATTTCCCAAGTCTCCTGTAAATGTTATCATTCTGTCATAACTGAAAAAATAAAAAAGAAAGGCAAAGAAATGAGTCACTGAATTGTACCCTGAGCCTCCAGGTAGCTGAGGCAAAAGGAAGCATGATGAAGAATATGGGGTCTGAGAACTGATGACTCCAGGTGTCTTCGGGGTCTGGGCCCCCAAGGTCACCCTGTCATCACAGCCCCTCCCACCTCACTACAGAACACCCAGCTCCATCTCTAGATCCCCCCGTGCCACCCCACTGTCCTGGCGGGCATGCCTCTCCTGTCTCCTGACAGCCCTGCGGATCTCCCCCAGGTGCTGCTAAGCTGACTCACAGGGGGGCAGTGGTTACCAGCTTGATAAGATGGGAGGTGCCCTAGAGAACGCCAGGGCAGGAAGGCCCAGGACTGCTGACCTCGGGCTGCTAAAGCTTTCTTTTTAAGTCAAGCTCCTCTCCCGTCTTCTATCAAGTCTCAGAGCCTCCAAAACTTCTGTTTCCCAGCCCAATACAGGAGACTTAGGACTTCTTCCCCCAAATCCAGAGCAAACCAGCCAACTAACAGACAGCAGCCTTGAAAACAGATGTCCTCTCCAACCGAGATAGATTTTCAGATTATAAATCAGGGGACTTGGGCTGGGGTGCTGTGCATCCTGTACCCAGGTCTGGCTGCCCCACGGGTGAACAGGGGGTCTGAGCCCTTGGGGCTCGCTGAAACAAGCCTTTGGAGAAGGAGAGTCAGCCCCAAAGCTGGAGCATCCTCCCCCAACCCGAAAGTCAAAGCTCGTCCTTTCGTCCCTGTCTCCAGACCTCGAGGGTATGGCAACACTGCATCTCAGGTCCTGGGTTCCCCCACTCATCAGAGGGGAGATGCTGTGAGGCCCTCAGTTATCAGGGGTCTTTCCTGTGCTAGTCACGGGAGCAGGAGGACAAAGCCTGGCCAGGAGCCTGGACAGAGGCTGCCCACTGAGGCTCTGTCCCAGTCAAACTGCCAGGTGAGGCACTGGCCTTGCCTCCCTCTATTCTCCCCAGGGCACCAGGCTGTCCATGGGCCCAAGAGTAGCTGGGATAGGAGCCCTGAGTGAGGAGTCAGGAAACCGGGCCTTGGTCTCGGCTCTGCACCGAACGGCCCTGGGACCTGGGAGAGGCCATGTCCCATCTCTGGCCTCAGTTTCCTTGTAACATGTAGGGATTAACTAGGGGAGCTGCATGGTCTAAACAGCACCCAGGTCTGTGGGCCTGGGTGGAAGCAAGCATTTACTCCAGATGCTGTAAGTATGCTGAGAAGTGAGAGTGGGGAGGGCTTCTCAGAGGAGGTGGAATCTGAGCTGTGTTTGTGCCTCAAAAGATACAGCAGGTTAGGGACCTCCCTCGTGGTCTGCTGGCCAAGACTCCGCACTCCCACTGCTAGAAGCCCAGGTTCAGTCCTCGGGGGAACTAGATCCCACATGCTGCAACTAAGAGTTCACCTGCGCAGCTAAGAAAATAAATACTTTTAAAGGCAGGTTAGAAGGTGGAGATGAGACAGAGGGAATTCCTGGGGGGCTCCGAGAGTGCCGGGCATCTGGGTGCAGACCAGCCCCGCCCTGTCTGGGCTATCTCTGCTCAAGGGTCAGTGGCCAGTGAGCTGTATCCTAGAGGTGCCCTCCCCAGAGCTCTGCCCCCTACCCTGCATCCCAGCAGAAAGGCAGTGTGGAGAGTGTCCAGGCCCATGTGTTCCCCCAGGTGTGGAAGGGTTACCTGCAGAGGAAATGCACTCAGCAGGACCGGCGAACTGAGATGGAGTTCATCGGCATGGTGAGCGTCCTGCCCCCAGCCCTGTGCACACCTCTCTCCACTGAGGACTGGGGGAGGGGGGGTCTGGGGACCCTGGTGGAGGGTCACCACAAAGCCACTGCCAGGCTACGTCCCTTCCCGCTCCCCCTACCAGAGCCCTCTGGAAGGAAGTTGTACATGGGGTGGGGTGAGGGACAGTGGCTCAGAGCATCCAGTCCCCCGGCCCATGATGGAGCTGGCAGGAGAGGCTGCAGGGGGTGGGCCCTGCAGTGGCACGAGGCCAGTTCCCAGGGCCAGTGGTTTCCTGCAGCCTCTGGGAGAAGCACGTGGGGGCCCAGTTGGGATGAGGACACACCCCCTTCACCCCAGAGCCTTTTGCAGGGGGCACAGGCTCCCCACTTGCTCTGGGATCCCCGACTCTCTCCTCTCCTCTGCCCTGCAGGCAGAATGGCTAAGTGTGAGCTAGGTGACTGGGCATGAATGTGCATGCGGAGGGTGGGGGCGGGGAGCATGGGTGGCCAGGGGTGAGGGTGCAGGCGGGGAAGACAGACCCGAGTCCTCTGCTCTGCGGTGGTTGGCCCCTAGCTGGGCTCTGCTGACTTAGGAGAGGAAGCCATCACAAGGGTGAGGTTCTGAGATCCCTGGGAAGGCTCTGGGCCCTGGGCAGAGCCACAAAAGCCTGGCCTATAAGGGGAGATTGGAGGAGGGGCTGGGAGGCGGTGCTGGGGTTGGGGGCAGAAGGATCGGGTCCAGGGCTGGGATGGCCATTCCAAGGAGTCTGGGGGCTTCAGAAGGAGGGAGGGAGCAGGTAACCCCATGTGGGAGCGGAGGTGGTAGCTCGCTGATGACCAGGGCAGCTGGACCCCAGGAAGCCAAGGCTGGGTCGGGTCTTGGTGGGGCGGCAGGGGGGTGGGGGGGTTGGGGGGCAGGGGGCCATGGCACGACTGGTGGGTGAGGAATGAGCCCGGCCGCCTGGGCCCATCAACAGTGTGAGCTCAGCGTTTTCAGTAATTGTCTCTGCGCAGAGTGATATTTAAAATACATTTGGGAGCCAATGAGGCGGGAAAGTGGCTGCGGAGCGGCTGCCAACACGGGCGCTGGGCGTGGGGGTGGGGCTGGGGCCGGAGGCTGGGGTGGGGGGCGCGGGTGCTGGGGGAGCGGGGGAGGGGTGTGGGGGCCAGCCCGGATGCATCTAGCAAACTCATTATCAGAGTAATTTACACAGACGAGTTTCAGGCTGCAAACACAATTTCTCCTGATGCAGGCAAGCCCTGTTGTTCCGCGTGGGTGTGTGTGCGCACGCGGGGCTCTGTGCGGGGATGGGGGTTGCTGGGGCACCCCACTCCCACCCCTGAGCCCCTCGCCTCCCCGTCCACGTCCCCAGCTCCCCTCAGCCAGCCCTGCGGAGCCCGTGGGCACCCAGTCCCAGGCCAGCCTCGGGGCGGATGTGCGCAGGCTCCGGCAGACCGAGAAGGAGGCGGAGTTCCAGCTGGCCGTGGTGAAGGCCCACGACCACCTCAGGGAGGTGGAGGGGCCCGACATGAAGGAGAAGATGAAGGAGCAGATCCGACAGTGGTTCATTGAGTGCCAGTCAGTGTCCCCGGCCTCCATGGGCCCGCCCTTCTCCCCCACCGTGAACCCCCCTCTTGCCCTCCTCACCACACCCCGGCTTACCCCCCAACCCCTGACATGCTGCTGACACACTGGATGTAAACTCGGAGCCCCCAGCCTGCGGGAACAGCTCCATGCATGACTTCATGCTTCCCTAGATGGCAGAGAAAACGCCAGAATAAGATGGGAAAGTGTCCAGGGACACCCCCTCACTGGTCTCCCTACTCTGTTCTGTAACGATCCACTCCCTCCCCCTCTCCCTGTCTTCCTTGTCCTTTGCCTTTCTCCACCATCCTCTCCATCCATCCATCCATCCACACATTCATCCAGCTACCCATCCATCCACCCCTCCGTCCATCTACCCGTCCATCCACCCACCCATCTGTCCACCTATCCATCATCCATTTATCCTTCTGTTCCTCCGCCCATCTGTCCATCCATCCATGCATCCATCCACCCATCCATCCATCCCTCCATCCGTCCACCCATCTGTCCATCCATCCACCTATCTGTCCACCCATCCATCAACCATATATCCTTCTATTCCTCCACCCATCTGTCCATCCACCCATCCATCCATCTATCCGTCCACACATCCATCCAGCCACCCATCCGTCCACCCCTCCATCCATCCACCCATCTGTCCACCCATCCATCAATCATTTATCCTTCTATTCCTCCGCCCATCTGCCCATCCACCCACCCATCCACCCATCTGTCCATCTGTCCACGCATCCATCCATCCATCCATCCACCCCCTCCATCCATCCACCCATCTGTCCACCCATCCATCATCCATTTATCCTTCTGTTCCTCTGCCCATCTGTCCATCCACCCACCCATCCATCCACCCATCTGTCCATCCACCCACCCAACATCTTATGTCCATTTAGTGCCCTCACCGGCCGATTCCCTGATTATCCAGATGAGTCTTTAGGTGGATCCTCCCTGATCTTTGCAGACAAGACTCCAGAACAGGTACCCCGGGGGTGGGAATAGAGGCGTTTCTGTGTTAGGTGGAATCTGAGGTTAGAGAGAGTAACCTGAGTGTCAGCTGAGGGTGGTGGGGGCTGGTGGAGAGGACGCAGATGTGGTGGAGGAAAGGAGCTGGAGAAGGCTGACGTGTGTGCTGATTCCATCTGTGACTCCACTGTGACTCCATCTCCCCACCTCCATGGAGACCCCCCTGGGAGAGCAGCAGCTCTAAGCAAGCACCCACTCGCTCAGCTGAGCCCCTTTCTTCCTTGACCCTCGATGCCTGGGTCCCGCCAATGATGCGAGGCCTTGGGCATCCTGGGTCCACCCCTAGCTCAGGCCCTGGGATTCTCTGGCTCGTATCAACTGCCTTGGTCTTCTCTGAAGCATCTTCCTGTGTCTGCCACAGGTGAGGATGGAACTGGAGGTGCAAGTCCAGGAGAACAAAAAAAAGGAGCAAGAGAAAAGTAAGGAGAAAGAAAAGGAGGAAAAAGAGAAGAAGAAGAGAGAAAAGACCAAGAAGGGAGTAAGGCACCGCCTGGAGCCACGGACCAAGGGGGCAGGGGCACGGAGTCTCAGAGAGTTCCTGGCGGGAGGCGGGTCTGGGAGCATCAGGCCCAGACACGCGGGGGTGATGCGTGGGGGTGAGGCCTTTGAGCGGAGGATGTCTCTGTTCCAGGAAGCAGACACGATGCTTAGAGCACTGCCTTCCAAATCCATCCCTGCAATTAACGCCGGCCACAAGGAGTACACGAGTGAGAGCAGAGGGGCGGTCAGGCCTGTGGGGTCTTGGGGTGGCCTTGGTCCCCGGGAGAGTGGGGCCCGTGCCACGTGTAGGGGGCATGGGGACATGGGGGTGATGGCCGAGGGGAGAAAGCCAAAAGGAGAGGGGCATGAGGAGTGCTCCCTGGGCTGTGGGTCTGAACCCTGTAGCCACAGGCCTTGGGATCAGGCCTGGATCTGCGGTCTGGCTGGAAGTGCCAGGCAGCTCAGTGAGAGGAGAGCTGGGCCAGCGTGCATGCGTGCACCTGTGAGCTTCTGTGTGCACATGAGCGTGAGTGTGTGTGTACATCTGGATCCTGGACACGTGCCCCTGCACCAGCAGATCTGTGGAAGAACCGGTTTGACAGCCTCTTTCCCAGCCAGAGTTTAGACCCTGAGACCCTCAAGATGGAAGAGAGGAAAGACATGGAACAGGAGATCCGGATACAGGTGAGCATCCCTGTGGGGCCTCCAAGGATCAGACTACATCCTTGCTGCCCACCAGCCCCTGGCCCGCCAGCCTCTACAGCACCCTGCCTCTAGGCACTGCCTGCCTGGTGTAGTCCTGTCCCCATCTGGGTACATCTTGGTCCCTGGGGTCCTCTGATGCAGCCCTGAGGGAGGGGGGACACGAAGGGCTCTATACCCACCGTCCTCTGCCCACCCTGTGCTGCCCACAATGGGAGCATTGGATCACACAATCTTTCCAACAACATGTGAGGCAGGCGCCTTAATTTTCTTAACATCACATGTGAGGAACCTGAGGCTGAGAGGTCACGAAATTGCTCAAGGTCACACAGACTATTTAATTTATTTGGCAGCACTGGATCTTAGTTGTGGCCCTTGAGGTGTTTCGTTGCAGCACACGGACTCTCTAGTTGTGGGGGGAGGGGGTCAGTAGTTGTGGGGCACAGCTTAGTTGCTCCGTGGCATACGGGATCTTTGTTCTCTGATCAGGGATTGAACCTGCATCCCCTGCATTGCAAGACAGATTCTTAGCCATGGGGCCAGCAGGAAAGTCCCCATGCAGACTTTAAACAGTGGATCTGGGGTTTGAGCTAAAGGCAAGGGAGAAAACGATACCCATTTGAATGCAGAGTTCCAGAGAATAGCAAGGAAAGATAATAAAACCTTCCTCAGTGAACAATGCAAAGAAATAGAGGAAAACAACAGAATGGGAAGAACTAGCTATCTCTTCAAGAAAATTAGAGATACCAAGGGAACATTTCATGCAGAGATGGGCACAATAAAGAATAGAAATGGTATGGACCTAACAGAAGCAGAAGAGATTAAGAAGAGGTGGCAAGAATACACAGAAAAAACATACAAAAAGATTTTCATGACCCAGATAACCACGATGGTGTGATCACTCACCCAGAGCCAGACATCCTGGAATGTGAGGTCAAGAGGGCCTTAGGTCAGTTCTAATGAGATGGATGAAATTGGAACCGATTATACAGAGTGAAGTAAGCCAGAAAGAAAAACACCAATACAGTATACTGACACATATATATGGAATTTAGAAGACAGTAATGATGACCCTATATGTGAGACAACAAAGAGACACAGAGGTATAGAGTGGACTTTTGGACTCTGAGGGAGAGGGAAAGGGTGGGATGGTTTGGGAGAATGGCAATGAAACATGTATATTTTCCTGTAAGAAACGAGGCGCCAATCTATGTTCAATGTAGGATGCAGGATGCATGGGGCTGATGCACAGGATGATTCAAGTAGAGGATGTGGGGTGGGAGGTGGGAGGGGCTTCGGCATTGGGAGATTGTGTTCACCTATGGCTGATTCGTGTCAATGTATGGCAAAACAAATACAGTATTGTAATTTAAAAATAAATAAATAAATAATAAAAAATCAAGGATCAGAAAACAATAAAAAAAAAAAGAGAGAGAGAGAGGGCCTTAGGAAGCATCACTACGAACAAAGCTAGTGGAGGTGGTGGAATTCCAGTTGAGCTATTTCAAATCCTGAAAGATGATGTTGTGAAAGTGCTGCACTCATATGCCAGCAAATTTGGAAAACTCAGCAGTGGCCACAGAACTGGAAAAGGTCAGTTTTCATTCCAATCCCAAAGAAAGGCCATGCCAAAGAATGCTCAAACTACCATACAATTGTACTCATCTCACACACTAGCAAAGTAATGCTCAAAATTCTCCAAGCCAAGCTTCAACAGTATGTGAACTATGAACTTCTAGATGTTCAAGCTGGATTTAGAAAGGCAGAGGAATCAGAGATCAAATTGCCAATATCCATTTGATCACTGAAAAAGCAAGAGTTCCAGAAAAACATCTATTTCTGCTTTATTGACTATGTCAAAGCCTTTGACTGTGTGGATCACAACAAACTGTGGAAAATTCTTCAAGAGATGGGAATACCAGACTACCTTACCTGACTCCTGAGAAATCTGTATACAGGTCAAGAAGCAGCAGTTAGAACTGGACATGGAAGAACAGACCAGTTCCAAATAGGGAAAGGAGTACGTCAATGCTGTATATTGTCACCCTGCTTATTTAACTTACATGCAGAGTATATCATGAAAAATGTCGGAGTGGATGAAGCACAAGCTGGAATCAAGATTGCTGGGAGAAATATCAATAACCTCAGATATGCAGATAATACCACCCTTATGGCAGAAAGTGAAGAAGAACTAAGAGCTTCTTGAGGAAAGTGAAAGAGAGTGAAAAAGTTGGCTTAAAACTCAATGTTTAGAAAACTGAGATAATGGCATCCAGTCCCATCACTTCATGCAAATAGATGGGGAAACAATGGAAACAGTGAGAGACTTTATTTTCTAGGGCTCCAAAATCACTGCAGATGGTGACCTAAGCCATGAAATTAAAAGACACTCTTTGGAAGGATAGTTATGACGACCAACCTAGACAGCATATTAAAAAGCAGAGACATTACTTTGCCAACAAAGGTCCATCTAGTCAAAACTATAGTTTTTCCAGTAGTCATGTATGGATGTGATAGTTGGACTAAAAGAAAGCTGAGTGCCAAAGAATGGATGCTTTTGAACTGTGGTATTGGAGAAGACTCTTGAGAGTCCCTTGGACTGCAAGGAGATCCAACCAGTCCATCCTAAAGGAGATCAGTCCTGGGTATTCATTGGAAGGACTGATGCTAAAGCTGAAGCTCCAATACTTTGGCCACCTGATGTGAAGGACTGACTCATTGGAAAAGACCCTGATGCTAGGGAAGATTGAAAGCTGGGGGAGAAGGGGATGACAGAGGATGAGATGATTGGATGGCATCACTGATTTGAAGGACATGAGTTTGAGTAAGCTCTGGGAGCTGGTGATGGACAGGGAAGTACTGGGGTCCAGCCCCGGTGGATCCAGGGTAATTCAAAGCGGGGACGGCGTGGTGAGAGAGATATATACATTTAGAGAGGGATAAGGAAAGAGTTTGTAGTTAAGAGAATAGAGGAGAGAAAGAGGCTGTATTCCTTGGTTTACATAGAAAGCCAATAAAGCCTCAGACAACAAGGATACAACAATTATAACAAGGAAAGAGGAGTACAGTGATTTATAACAAAGAGAAAATTCATTAACTCAAAAGTCTAGTATTGCTAACATCAAAACCACTATATTCCTATTTCTCCATCCCAATTACATTGATTAATATCCTCCAGGTGTCTAAAAGATAAAGGATATGGAGGCCTGGCGGTAGCCATTAACTCAACAATGAAAACCTTTCACCAGTATAATTCTTAGCTCTTTGAAAAGGCTCTGTATCTTTAAGATGTTTTAAGCTTCGTGCCTCTCATGGTTGGGGGGCTGTCAGGCAAGTTAGAGAGCCATCAGAGGGGTTTGAGCTGAGACACTCCTTTTATATGCAGGAGACTGTTAACTGGAGCTCTACGTTAACTTTTTCCAGAGAAAGGTGGTGGGGGATAGCCCCCTGTTAATGTCAGAAGAATAGGTGGAAACATAACGCAGTAAGATAGGCAGACTCTGGTTTTGGGGGTAGATGCTCGAGAATCTCCAGGGGGACCCCTGAGGCTTGATCCCGCCTTTGTGTATGTCAAGCCTCCTTCCTCATGACCTTTTCATGGGCGGGATTCCTCACGCTGGCTCCCGGCAAGGAGGCTTGGCGTGCTCCAGTCCATAGGGCCACAAAGAATTGGACATGACTGTCTGAACTGAACTGAACTGGGGCTGGAACTGAAAGCTGACTGGCTCCATCCTCAGAGCCTCTGCCTATGTGAATGCCAGGCTCGAGCATGAGCGAGATGTGGGTCAGGGTTGGGACATTCCGAAAGAACCCTCCACCCCCACCAGCTGCCATCACTGGGCTGGGCTGGATCTTCCCTGAGGGCCCCCTGACCCTGACTTCATCCTCAGCCTCCTACCTGTCCTCCCCAAAGCCTGGTCACCCCATCACACCCCCTGCCGGCCCCCAGGTGGATGATCTGATGCGTCAGGAGCTGAAGAACCTGAGGCTGGCTGTGGACAGGGAGGAGACAAGACCCGTGAAGCCTCCGAAGGCAAGACGAGGGGCCGGGGCTGGAACAAGGCAGGGCATTCGGGTGGGGGAGACAAGGAACAGAAGACCACTGCCTGTGTTTGCTTTCTACCAGAAGAAGGCAGGCAAGAAACCCGGGAAGAAGAAGAAGGAGAAAGACCTGACTGCAGACAGGTAGCAGAGCCTGCACTTTCCTGGGGGTGGTGGAGTGAGCCCTCATCCAGGACAGATCAGACTTCAGGGCCTGGTTCTGTGGCTGTGTGACCTGGGGGAAGTCATTTAACCTCTCTGAGCCCCCCGTCCTCAGTAACCTAAGTCCTTGCCCAGCCAAACTCACAGGAGAGCCGTGAGGATGAACTCAAGCACAAGAAAGTGCTTTGAAAGAGGAGATTCAGGATGAGCTGTGAATGGGGCATTGTTCCAGACGCTCCCTGCTTCCTGCGTCTCCCTCCTTCCCCACTCCCCCACCACCCCTGGGCATCCCACTCTGGGGCATCGGGGCCTTGCCTGTGGCCCCTTTCTACCCCTCTGGTGATGTGAGCACACTGGGGCCAGCTGCGTTCCTGGCCAGCCCTGCCCCCAGCCTCCCGAGAGCATGTACATCTTCCATGTGGTTTCTAGGAAGGGGCCGTGTGTCACCCACGTTGGGTCTCAGAGGGCGCTGGTCCTTCTCACACTCCACTCAAACCCCAGGGCACCCAGCTGGGGCATGCTGCTGTCTGGGCCAGCGGGCCAGCGTCATGCCTTTGGATGCTGTCTGAACGCAGGAAGGCGGACAGGGCACCCCTGGCGAGTTCCCCTTGCTCCTGCCTGCAGCGCCCCCACCAATCTGTGTCCCTTTCCCTTTGTCCTGGGTGCCCCTCTGCGTCATCCTCTGCCAGGCCTATGGACTCCCTGTTTGAAGAGCTCGTCATCTTAGGCCTTCTAAAGAAGAGTGAGACAGTGCCCTTGAAAGACTACGTTGGTGAGACCTCCCCGCAGCGCCTGCTCCAGGGCTGGACTGAGAAGCGGTTCCCCTGGCCGTGGCCACCCCCGAAGCCGACTGCCAGCCCTACATGACCCCTCTCCCCGTGTGCCCTGCCCCAGCACATGCCGCTCACCAGCTGCGCCCCCCTCCCCACCCCAGGTGACTGCCTCTATCTCGGATCAGCCCTGAACTTGGCAAACAAGCTGCCTATGCCCTCCCTGGCTGACATCAGGCAGAACATGGCCTTGTACGGGATTCTGCGGCTCGGTGAGAGGCCTGGTGGGGAGGCAGGCCCTGGGGTGGTGGGGCTTCGGGGCGGGCGGCCAAGGAGGGTGGATCCGTCCACCCTCCTGACAAGCTTTGGACGTGTGTCAGGCTCCCCCTGTGCCTTTCTCGGGGCCCCCGGAGGTCACACCCTGAAGCCAGGCAGGCCCTCAACTTGCTGAGGACCCTACATTTCCAGCCCCTCCCTCAGCCCTGAGCAATCTGCCCTAGTCTGTCCTGTTCCCAGAAGATCAGCCCCCACTCCTTGGAAACACACCAAAGGCCGAATCTCTCTGAAGGGCTTTGTCACACGCCCTTTAGTTCCATCCCTTCAAATTCCAGGAGTGGAGACAGGTGGGATGGAAAGAAGGAAGGGCACTGGGGGCAGGGGGCTCCCTCCTGAGCCCCGCTCTCCCCCACAGTGCCCCTCTTCCCATGCAGCCCTGCGGAATTAGGCTTGCTAAACCATCAGGCTCCACCCAGGCTGCCTTTCCCAGGGGCATTGCCCAGGCCCTGGGGCAGAAGAGTGCAGCCGTGACCTGACCCTCATCTTGCCCAGCCTGGGGCCCATGGCCTCCCCTGACTCAGCGTCTCCACCCTCGGCCCCTGCCGGCCCCTAGCCGCCCCTCCTCCATCTTCTCTCTCAGGCTCCCCAGATATACACTCCATGGCTCCCTCATCCGCTCCATCCTCCTGGTGGGCCCCTCTGGCATGGGCAAGAAGATGCTGGTGAAGGCCGTATGCACGGAGACCGGTGCCAACCTTTTCGACCTGTCGCCGGAGAACCTGCAGGGCAAATACCCGGGCAAGACTGGCGTGCAGATGCTGGTGCACGTTGTCTTTAAGGTCTGGGAGTCTCCCAATGGCATCTCGAGTTCTCAGACTGTGACAACAGGGCCGGGTGGGCTTGGCGGGGGGGGTGGGGGTTGCCTAGCTGCAGAGTCGTTTCAGGAGCTGGTGAGGTCTCCCTACCAGTCAGTCCCTGCTGGGAGCTTGTGGATTCCCAAAGCCCCAGTGATGGGGGAGGTGGGAAGGAAGTGGGAGGCAGGGTGGCTTCTTCTTTCAGCAGAGATGAAGCTGAACACACAGTCCACTGGGTCACCATCCCCTCACCCCAAGGAGGTCAGGGACTCTGGTGTATGGGTATTGGAAGGGTACAGGGGTGGGGCAGGCAGGATGTGTGAACGAATCCGGACACTGACCAAGGACAGCCCTGACCCTGGGTTCGACTGGATGGGGAGGGGACCCTTCCCCAAGGATGTCTAACCTCGGGCTTCTGTTCTCTGATGCGTCCAGGTAGCTCGGTACCTACAGCCCTCTGTGATCTGGATTGGGGATGCGGAGAAGACTTTCTACAAGCGGGTCCCCAAAGAAGAGGAGGAGGTGGGCAGAGCCCGTGGGCAGGGCTGGCAGGCGTGGGTGTGTTCACGTCACTCCAGACCTTACCCACCACATGGCCTCTGATGAGTCCTCCTCCTGCCTTACTTCCTTACCCTTAAAGCGCGACCGACAGACTCTCTCGTCTGCCCCCCACCCCCACCGCGGTCCTTGTGAGGCTGAGCTTTGTGAATTAGAAGCCAGTACGAAGTCCCTGGTCCCCACCCCACCCCTCCCTCCCCACCGTCCCCGGAGCAGATGGACCCTAAGCGAATAAAGAAGGACCTCACCAAGGCCCTGCGGCTGCTGAGTCCCGGGGACCGCGTGATGCTGATCGGGACTACCGACCGGCCGCAGGTGGCCGAGATGAAGGGCCTTTGCCGAACCTACGATCGCATCCTCCTCCTGCCGCGGCCCGATTATGCCTCTCGCTATGGTGAGGCCCCTTGCGACCCCGTGGATTGCAGCCCACCAGGCTCTTCTGCCCATGGGATTCTCCAGGCCAGGATGCTAGAGTGGGTAGCCCTGCCCTCCTGCAGGGGATCTTCCTGACCCAGGTCTTCCCTGGTGGCTCAGATGGTAAAGAATCTACCTGCAATGCAGGAGATGCAGGTCTCTCTCCTGGGTCGGGAAGGTTCCCCTGGAGAAGGGAATGGCAGCCCACTCCAGTATTCTTGCCTGGAGAATCCCACGGACAGAGGAGCCTGGCAGGCTACAGTCTCCAAGGGATCGCACAGAGTCGGATACAACGGAGTGACTAACACTTTTTCACTTTTTTTTCATGGTGAGGCCAGGGAATGTGGGGTCAGGTCAGAGAAGGGGTCGAAGGACCGCCCTTGCCAAAGCTCCCTGCTTCCCCTATCCACCCCTGCTCTGAGTCCTGACCTCCACTCCAGGTGCTCTGGAAGGATGGCTAGACAAGCCACCCTGGGGCCTGGGGCCTGGTGTGCCTCTGTAGACGTGGGCAGGCCGCTCAAGTCCTCGGAGTCTCACTTGCTATGTTAAGTGGGGAGGAAGATCCTTACCTCCCCTGGGAGGAGGGGCGCTGCTGGACACCAGGTGGCCTTCCAGAAGCACAGAGCTCCTCTGTAGACACGGAGGCGCCCACTACCTCTCCCTGCCCCATGTTCCCCCACCCCCAACTGCGCACAGTGCTCTGGAGGCATATGATTGAGGCCCAGGGAGTCCAGGGGACCCAGCACCTGGACATCAGCGCCCTGGCCAAGGTGTCCGACGGCTACACAGCTGGCTGCATCCTCCAAGCCATCCAGGCAGTACTGACCGAGCGGCGGCTCCTGCAGCTGTCCAAGCGGCCCCTCCTGACCTCAGAGTTCCTGGGGCCCCTGGCGAAGCTGGACCCGGTGTACAGGGAGGAGGAGGAGTCCCTGAAGGTGAGGCTTTGGTGGGGGGCAGGACCAACAGCAGTTGGTGAGGCAGCCCTCTGAAGCCCCCTCCCCTGGCCCATAGTGTAATTTGGATCCCTCCATCTGCTCCCCATGGAGCTCAGAAGAGAAGGACTTGTGGGCAGGGCCAGCTGGGCACCCACAGCCACTGACCCCGGGGATGGCCAGGGGAGGACCAGAGGCTGCGGGGCAGGGGAGGAGACCTCTCACTCCTGACCGAGGCCCAGAGTATCCGGTGACGAGCGAGGGAAACCAGGACTCTGGCAGGAACCCTAGGACCCCAGAGGAGAGCAGAGGACCCACGCGTGAAAGACGCAAATCCATCAGAAGGGAAGGGTGAGGTCAGCCAGCAGAGTGGAGAGTCTGACCTGTCGCCTTCACCTTCCTGCAATCCAGGACTGGTACTTCAAGACCCCTCTGGGCAAGAAGAGGATGAAGCTTCTCAAGGACCAGGACACTGCTGAGGAGGCCAAGCTGGCAAAGGAGAAGAAGAAGAAGTGATGCTGAGGCTGGAGTGCCTGAGATTAGGAGCAGGACGGGGTGGGGCCCCACGGGCAGGAGGGGACCGGGGCAGGGCAGAGGTATAAACGGCCGGACAGCTCAGGGACCTGCTCTCTTTGTCCATGTCCATGCTTCCCGCCCCTTGCTCTGTGCCCCTGCCCGGCTCAGCCTTGCTCCTCTTCGCAGCCACCCTCTCCCCCACCCCCGGCCCCGCCGCTCACGAGCTGGCTCCGCTCTGGTTCCCAGACTCCTCTGACCCTGACCTGGTGTCTTCACCTGCTGTCATTTCCCCGCCCTGGCTCCCCAGCCCTCCCCCGCCCTGAGGTGTCCGTGTGGGCATGCTCAGTTGCTTCAGTCGTGTCCGACCCTTTGCGACCGCATGGACTGGAGCCCGCCAGGCTCCTCTATCCACGGGATTCTCCAGGCAAAGATATACAGCAGTGGGTTGCCATTCCCTGCTCCAGGGGCATCTTCCTGACCCAGGGATTGAACCTGCGTCTCTAATGTCTCCCGTATTGGCAGGCGAGCTCTTTATTACTAGTACCATCTGGGAGGTCAGAGGTGTTTAAGGGAGAAAAATAGGAGAAGAAGGTCTACAGTAAGTATAGAAGAAAAAACAAAAGCTGGAGCATGGGACCAGCAGACCCTGGCTGTTACCTGAGTGGTCTCGCATGGTCCTTTCCTGTCTCTGGGCCTCACTTTCCTTCTTCAGTGAACTGAGGAGAGGTTGGATCTCCAAGGTCCCTCCTTCTATTCTAGGGTTTTTTTCTACAAGAGCATCTCTGGGGCAACAGTGGATCGGAGTAGGGGCAAGGGGAAACAGTTCCAGGGGAGAAGGCGGCAGGGAAAGGCAGGCCCCCCGTGGGCAGGGCGAGGGCTGTGGGCAGACCCAGCATCTTCGCTGAGGGGTCTCCACCGTTCCTCTGAACACCCAGCCCGCATTCCCATCTGCTGGAGCTCTGCACTCCTTCCTATGACTCCCGGTGGCGGAGTTGGGGGCTGAAAGGGACACAGCCTACAGCCCTTGGTGGAAGGTGCCCTCAGGCTTCGAGGGGGACCCTAGGGAGCTTGGCATAACCACGCCACTGAGCTCTGGGAGCCCCAGGGTGATTGCCAAAAAAGCTGTGTAAGGATCGTGTGAATAAAGGTCAAAGTGTGTGGCGTGTCTGGAGGGCCAAGGGAAAGGAGATAGCTGGACCAGCCCGAGAGGGTCCCGTGCTGGGCAGAGGCCTCCCTGCGGGCTGGTTTTGAGTTTCCTTTCTCCCTTCTCCCCTTTTCATCTCCCCTGGGGAAGTGCTCTCTTTATCCTAAGTTACCCTCAAAGGACAAAGTACTTCCTCCTTGATTTCCAGGTAGCGATGGCATGGGAGACCCCGGGGTCACCCAGAGAGATGGGGGGTCAGCACCAAGCTGAGCTGCCTGCAGGCTGAGCCCTCTGTCCCCAGCACAGAGCACCCGTGGTGGGGATTCCTCACAGAGGGGAGGTGTTCTCTGCTGTCTGCTGGAGACCCCTAGCTTGCGTTTGGGAGCGGGAAGGTACGGGGGTAGTTGGTGACACTTGGAAGGCAGGGCCCCCTCTTGCCCTACCTCTGGGGTCAGAGCCTGGACTTCTGGAGGCCGGCGCCATAAAGCACAGGACAGATGAGAAAGGCTGAGAGCTGGCAGCTTGGAATTGACTCCTACCCTGACGCCTGCAACACGATGTCACATCTTGGCCACAGCACCACCCCTGCGGGACTCCCTTTCCCTTCATCCAGGAAATTGCAGGTTGGACTCCACATCTGGGTGGTCCCTTCAGCCCTGCCTCCTGTCCAGCTCTACGGGGGAAGCTCTGAGCTCCACCCTGACCCCCTCCTCCAGGCTCCTCCCTAATTCCCCAGCCTGAGGCCTCCTTGCTTGGCAAGGCTGGGATGTCCAGGCTATTTATGGCCTATGGATGGGCTATTTATGGCGTGGCCTCTGTGTGCTCCCTGCCTCTCCCACCCGCACAACTCCCCAGGGCCTGAGCCTGGCTTCAGCCCAGCACCCACCCGCCCCGACCGCCAGCAGCGTCACCCAGGGTCCATCTCTCGCCCTGAAAGTGGCCATGCCCGGGAACAGGAGCTCCCCTCCCCAGCGGGGACGTCGTCTGGGGTGCCTCCCCTTGGCCCCAGCCAGCCGGGTCTGGGGGGCCTGGTCCCACACGGCCCGGGAGCGCCCTAGGCCCCCGCCGCTGCTGTGCCCGGACATGGCGCTGCAGAACGCCCTGTACACGGGAGACCTGGCGCGGCTGCAGGAGCTGTTCCCCCCCCCGCACAGCACAGCCGACCTGCTGCTGGAGAGCCGGGCGGCAGAGCCTCGCTGGAGCAGCCACCAGAGGGGTGAGGGGGCCCTGACGGGGCTGAGGGCAGGGGGTCCGGGCATGGTGGCAGCCAGCGCTTGAGGATAAAGAGTGGGCCCCAGGGCTGTTTCCCTTCCAGCCCGAGGCTTGCCTAAACCTTGGCCCAGGAGACAAGTCATGCGGAGCCCAGAATAGCTCCTGCTGAAGCCCAGTGAGTAGCCAGCTCAGGCTCAGAGACGCCGAGGACCCAGAGACGCTGGCCCGTCCCCCTCCTCCTCCTCTTGGGCCCCTGCCTCCCCTCCCCCAACACCCCCGCACGCTCACACCCTGCCCTCATGAGCTGGTCCCCAGAAGAGTGCAGGGGGCAGGGCGAGCCCCTGGTGACAGACACGCCCTCTGTGCCAGGCTGGTGGAGAAGCCCCGCGGAGGGTCCCCGGAGTCTGGCCCAGGACCCATTGTCACCCGCACGGCCTCGGGACCTGCCCTGGCCTTCTGGCGGGCAGTGCTGGCCGGGGATGTGGGCTCCGTCTCCCGCATCCTGGCCGACTCCAGCAACGGCCTGGCTCCGGATTCCATCTTTGATACCAGCGACCCAGAGCGATGGAGAGATTTCCGCTTCAACATCCGCGCTCTGAGTATGAGCCAGGGTCATGGGGGAGGGAGTTGGAGCTCTGAGCGAGGGGGTGGGTGGGAGGGAAGCCTGGGAAGGAGCCCTGGGCTCCAGCTTCCCAGCCTCTGCCCACCTCTCACCCCACCCCCCATTGCCTGGCAGCTCTTTGCCTCCGCCCAGGCTCTGAGGTCCTGTGTCCCCATCTCTCCCTAGGACTCTGGTCGCTGACCTACGAAGAGGAGCTGACCACCCCCCTGCACGTGGCGGCCAGCCGGGGCCACGTGGAAATTCTGCGGCTGCTGCTGAGGCGGCGGGCGAGGCCCGACAGTGCCCCTGGGGGCCGGACCGCCCTGCACGAGGCCTGTGCCGCGGGCCATGCTGCCTGCGTCCATGTGCTGCTGGTGGCGGGAGCCGACCCCAACATCCCTGACCAGGACGGGAGGCGCCCCTTCACACCTCTGGCGGGGGGGCTGGCAGCCTCGAGTGAGTGACCCCTCACCCCAACCACCCTACTCCCTTCTTTAAGGGAGAGGCAGAGACAGCCGCAGGGAGGGTGAGGGAGCCTGTCTGGGCCTGGCAGGTCCAGTGAACTGGTCGGAGTGGACTTTAGGACGGCCTGTGCTTTGAACGTTTTCTGCTTCCCCAGTGCGGGCAGAGGGCTGTGGCAGGGCCTGGATACATGGCCTGCACTGGGGAAGTTGTGGATCTGTTATACGGAGGTGGTTAAGGTTTTCATTTTTCTGAGCTTACCCTACATCCCAGGCACTGTGCTAGGAAGTACAACACACGGCCCTGTAACTAAGGCCCGATCCTGCCCTCGAGGAACTGACTGTCCAGTCATCCAGACAGGCTGTAGAGGAGAGAAGACCCCCAGTTGGAGCCTGTGGTTGTCCTTGAGGGCAGGGTCTGGCTTGCAACTTGGCAGGTCCAGTGTTTCCAGGCACCCTCAGATCAGTAGGCTCAGGGACTGAACCCAACTAACCAAACTCACAAGAAATGGATGGCTATACACATATGTGACCCTGTATTATAACTGTAGGGGATATTCATTTACAGTGACCCAAATAATTATGCCCTATGTATCGGGGGCCTTAGAGAGTAAGTTCTCACAATTTTTTGATGGGTCTGGAATCCCAGCAAAGGGAAACTTGGCAAATCTGTATACTAACTGTCCATACAATGGAGGTCTTCTCTCTACTGACTATACACCTGCCAATTTTCACATCTTGTCCCTGAATGGCCCCCAATTTTTGATCCTAGGGCTCCCCTTTTGGGGCCTTCTTCCTCCTGTTAACTTCATCGGCCTGCAGAGGATTCTACTGAGTCACTCATATTATGTTTGAAGATGTATGTATGAGAGCATGGTCCAATAGAAATATACCACGGACCACATAGGTAATTTAGAATTTTCTGTTGCTGTTGTTTAGTCGCTAAGTAGTGCCTTTGCGACTGCATGGACGGCAGCATGCCAGGCTTCCCTGTCTTTCACTACCTCCCAGATCCTCTCAGACTCATGTCCATTGAGTTGGTGATGCCATCCAGCCATCTCATCCTCTATCGTCCCCTTCTCCTCCTGCCTTCAATCTTTCCCAGCATCTGGGTCTTTTCCAATGAGTCAGCTCTTCGCATCAGGTGGCCAAGGTATTGGAGCTTCAGCTTCAGCATCGGTCCTTCCAGTAAATATTCAGGGTTGATTTCCTTTAGTGTTGACTGGTTTGATCTTCCTGCAATCCAAGGGACTCTCAACAGCTCCACAGTTCGAAAGAAATCAATTCTTCGGAGCTCAGCCTTCTTTATGGTCAACTCTCACATCAATACATGACTGCTGGAAAAACCATAGCTCTGACTATATGGACCTTTGTTGGTAAAGTGATGTCTCTACTTTGTAATACGCTATCTAGGTTTATCATAGCTTTGCTTTCAAGGAGCAAGTGTCTTTTAATTGATATGAAAAAGAAACAGGTGAAATTCATTTTTAAATAGTGGTAAATTACATATAACATAAAATTTACCATCTTAACTGTTACTCAGTGTCCAGTTCAGTAGCACTAAGTACATTCACACAGTTGTGCAACCAGCAGGACCATCTAACCCCTGAACCTTTTAAATCTTGCAAGACTGAAATTCTGTATCCTTTGAACAATAACTCCCTCCCCCTCCCCCGAGCCCCTGGCAACTACCCTCTACTTTTGGACTCTATGAACTGGAATGGTCTTCGCACCTCTAATGAGTGGAATAATACAGTATCTGTCCTGTTGTGACTGGCTTATTTCATTTAGCATAATGTCCTCAGATGCATCCAGGTTGTAGCAGGTAACAGAATTTCCTTGCCTTTTAAAGGCTTGAATAATATTCCATGGAATATGTCACATTTTATTTATCCAATCATCTGTTGATGACTGCTTGTAGTCATCATGTAGGTTGCATGATATAGGAAGGTTGCATCAAGTAGGAAGCAACATGTAGGTTGCTTCCGTGTTTTGGCTATTGTGAATAATGCCATGAACATGAGCATATAAATACCTGTAATCAAGTGAAATTAATTTTAATAATATATTTTAACACAATGTATCCACAATGTTATCATTTCAACATGGAACCAATATAAAAAGAACATATGAGATATTTTACATTCTTTTTTGTATCAAGTCTTCAAAATTGTTGTGTACTTTGCACTTACAGCACATCTCAGTCAGGATTAGCTATCTAGTAAGTGCTTGGTGGCCACAGAATTGCATAATGCCATTCTGTGAAGTCCCACATTTTTAGTGAAGTCCCTGTGTTCCAGCCTGGCTCCCTAAGATCATTCCTTTTAAACAAACAAACAAACAATCAAACAAACAAACAAACAAACAAACAAAAACAAAGGGAAAGTGTTAGTCGCTCTGCCCATGGAATTCTCCAGGCAAGAATACTGGAGTGGGTAGCCATTCCCTTCTCCAGCAGATCTTCCTGACCCATGGGTCAAACCCTGGTCCCCTACATTTCAGGCAGATTCTTAACCATCTGAACCACCAGGGAAGCCCCTTGATTAAGTACACAGATTTTTAAAATTATTATGGAGGGGCTTTCCTGGTGATCCAGTGGCTAAGACTCTGTGCGCCCACTGTGGGGGGCCCAGGTTTGATCCCTGGTCAGGGAATCCCATGTGCCATAACTAAGAGTTTGCATAGTGCAACTTAAAGATCCTGCATGCAGCAGCTAAGATCCAGCTCAGCCAATAAATAAATCAATAAGTAAATATTTTTTAATTATTATGGAGAATTTCAAACCTGTAGAAAGGTGGACAGGATCATATAATAAGCCCCACGATCCATCACCATCTATATCACCCACTTCCGCTGCCCATCGCTGTTTTGAACTCTTAGCTGATAGTTTTTCAGGCATTGTCTCATACACCACTCACAACAACCTCTTGAGTCTAGGTATTAGCAATTATCCCCTTTCTACAGCTCTGCTGGACCTCAAAGAGACTGAGTTCCCTTAGCCTTGAATTCTGGGGCACATGTCCTTGTAGTAACAGTAATACACAGTCTTCTTTCTTCTTCTTCTTTTTTTTTTTTTAATATACAGTCTTCTAAGAGGACCGTTTTGCTGCAAATCTGGCTGGCCAATTTTGGTTTTGTTGATTTTACTCCCACCACCCCAGTTTCCATGTGTGCCCACTTTCAGGCCCCTCCCCACTCCAGTTCCAGCATGCAGAGCCCTCCAACCATCCTGGTGCCCCTGGACTGGAATGCCAACTCTTCACTCACCGGCTGTGTGAACCCCCAAGACCCTCCACCCTCACGGCCTCAGTGTCCTCATCTGAACCCGCCCTGGGAATGAACCAAGTCAGGGCACATGGTGCCCGCAGAAGGCGCCTGTTCTAACTGAGCAAGGGCTGCTGGTGCCTTTGCTCCCACCCAGGGTTTAGGGCACTTCTCCTGCCAAGAGCACAGGGCTTGAGAGAGGGCACTGGAGATGCTGCAGAATGTTGCCAGGATCTTAGTGCCAGGCAGGCTGGAAGGGGATGGGCAGACAGCACCAGGGCCACCCAAAGGTGCCCCAGGGTTTGCTTTGCTCACACCAGCAATCATGCAGGGGTGAAGGTCTCCACGCCAGTCTTCCTCCCCTATGGCTGTCTTGCCCTTACTAGGTGCACCGATCTGCTCCTGAGGTTTGGGGCAAAAGTGGATGGTCGGTCGGAGGAGGAGGAGGAGACCCCTCTGCATGTGGCCGCCCGGGCTGGGCCACGTGGAGCTGGCAGACCTCCTCCTGAGACGCGGCGCCTGTCCCGATGCCCGCGATGCCGAAGGCTGGACCCCGCTGCTGGCCGCCTGTGACGCCCGCTGCACGTCCCCCGCCGACGCCGAGGCCACCACGGCCCGCTGTCTCCAGCTGTGCCGCCTGCTCCTCTCCGCTGGGGCCGACGCCGATGCCGCCGACCAGGACAGGCAACGGCCCCTGCACTTGGCCTGTCGCCGCGGCCACGCGGACGTCGTGGAGCTGCTCCTGGCCCGCGGCGCCGGCGCCAACGCCATGGACTACGGAGGACACACGGCCCTGCACTGCGCGCTGCAGGGCCCCGCCGCGGCCCTGGCCCAGAGTCCGGAGCGCACGGTGCGCGCTCTGCTCAACCACGGTGCCGTCCGCGTGTGGCCAGGGGCTCTCCCAAGGTACCGGCTGGGGCCGGAAGGAGGGCCGGAGAGCGGGGTTGGGGTGGGGAGACCTGGTCGGTGCATCAGGTTGCTCTAGACGTAGGCAGCCCAGCAGGGCGAGAACCTCACACCAGCAGGAGGTGGGGATGGTTTGCTTGCAGTGCCTGCGCACATGCATATCCACTGCGTGCTGTGCATGTACACGTGTTTGCATGTGCGTGTGTGTATACGTGCATGGGTGATGAATGTGAACCGAGGGCTGAGGGGCCGGACTCTAAAGGATCTGAAAAGACAGGAGGAGTCAGGGTCTGATGGGGGCCAAAAGGGCTAGTTCCTTCCTCAGAGGAGGGAGCGGATGAATGAAGCGTTTAGGAAGCTCCCTCTGACAGTGGGACCAGTTCAGAGAGAAACTCCAGTCACAGGAAACACTGGCCCGGGGCAGAGTGATAAGCCAGGTCTTGAGCTTCAAGGCCTTCTGACCATCTGCAGATGGACGAGAGAGCTTAGCAGAACATGCACCAGGGACACCTGCAGCTGTTATGCTGGCACCAAAGAAAACACACTCACTGTCAATTTCCAATCTCTGCCTTATATTTAACATTAATATCCCCGAGGCAGGTTCAGGCTGAAGATGTGTGCTACCGATGCCCTGGCAGGGGGACCCTGTCCACGCTGTGCTGTGTCTAGAAAGGGCTATATAATATCTCGGAGGATGTTGGGCCCTGGGGTGGGGACCTTGGTTCTCAAAGGGGCTGGGTCAGGATGGGTGTAAGGCAGCAGGCTGCATGCAGGTCCTTTGCCCCGCCTCTGGGCTTGAATCATCCAGCCCCGCCCAGTCCTGCACGCTCCCCTACTACCCCCACCTCTCCCCTTCACTCATAAACCTAGAAGCATCTGTGTAGATTCCTAAGCAAGGCCAAATAATTAAACAGCCCGAGAGTTCGGCAGATTGGTCTCCCCTTTGGGAAAATACAAGAAAATCAACAATTAACACTAATTAATCTCCTATTAACACCAGATAATTAGGAGAGGAGCAATTCCCGGTAATCTGACAGTGGCTCTGACAGCTAATGATTCCCCTTTGGGGAGGGGGTGGGAAGAGAAGGCAGAGCAGCGAATGGATATTCTGGGACACCACTGCCTGCCCCTGCAGCCCTGTTCTGTTCTCACTGCCCTGGGGACAGGCCGACACAGCAAAGTGCCCCCTGTGTCCCTTCACCTGGGCTCCACAGCATCCCAGGTGGTCAAACAGTTGGCATTCATCTCCCACAACCTGCAGCTGCTCTGGGATTGGCTGGGCTGCCTGTCCTCCAGCGCAGAGCTTCTCCCTGGCCCACCGACGACCACTGTCAGCCCCCAGCCAGTCCTGCAGAATCCACCATGCTGGTCTGGGTGCTCAGACTGGAGCCAGGGTCTGGCAGTGATGTTTGTTCACGTGACTCTAGGCAAGTCCTGGGATTCTTTGAACCCATGTTCCTTGCGTGTGATACAGTCTTGACGTAAACTTACTGGGAACAGTAGAAACAAACACAGCCCTGACCACGCTCCAGACCTGTTCTAAGGTGTGTTACCTTAGACGCATGGATTTCTCCAGTCCTCCCAGCAACCCCGTGAGGTAGATGGCAACTGAGAACACAGGCTCTGGAGCCAAGGACACTACCTGTGTCACCATCAGCAAATTGCTTCAATCTCTCCAGTTCTCCGTTTTCCTCTTTACAATAGGGATGTAACAGTATGCCTGCTTCATGGGTTAGTGTGAGTTACATATATCAAGCCCTTTGGACAAGGCCTATCCTTGAGATACTGCTCCTCATCAGCCAGTGTTGTTCTAAAGTTAGATAATGTAGATGAAAGCACTTGGGAAGCTATTGGGCATGATCCCAATGTAGGGATCTTTAAACAAGGGATGGAGTGCTGCAGGTTAGAATAGCCACTGGAGGCTTCCTGGAGGAGCTGGGACCTGGGATGGGCAGGGCTTGGAGAGATGGAGGAGGAAGATACAGGTATTCCAGGCGGAGGGCAGAGGCAGAACTCCCAGAGTGGCCTGGGAAGGGCAGAGAGACTGGCATAAATGGCAGGCAGCAGCAGCAGGTAAGAACAGGAAAGTTATATATAACCAGCCCAAAGCTCTAAGGAGGAGCAAGACCAAGAAGCCTGATCCAGGCAAACGAACTGGGGTGGTTCCGGTAAGCACGGGCCAAATGCAGGGACAGAAGCAGAGGGCCTCCGGTGCATGTGATGCTTTCTCCCTGGACAAGGCCTTCCACCTGCTCCCATTGCCCAGCAACATCCAGCACATGCAGCACTCCCAGCCTGCCAGGCAGAAAGTTCTCCTTTCCTTGCAGGCAGGGGTGTTAGAGACCCTAGTGTTACATGCAAGTGTGCGCAGCTTACATTCAGGAACGCTGCCCGAGAGACTGCTCTCAGCTGTTCTCAGGTGTTCTGAAAGGTCCAGGGCCACTGCCTGAAAACCATCAAGAGACAGAGTGGCTGAAGCACACCCGGCTTATGTGCATCACATGCAGGCATGGGGCAGATGATGGCTCCTGGGTATGTCCAAGCTGTGCGTGGCTGACTTTCTGACCATGGGGACGGTGGCCCAGCACAAGCTACTCCCAGCATGGCTCGCCCCTCACAGCACAGGCCACCTCCTCAGACAGGCCTTTCTTGACCACCCGTCTAGGACCGTGCCCTCCTGGCCGCACTTAGCCCCTGAGCCTATTTTCTTTGTAGCGGCGTATACGTAAGTGGCTATTAATGTGTTGTGTGTTCCTTCTTTTCTGCTTCGATATTTTTTTTATTTGACTGTGTCGGGTCTTGTGGCATGTGAGAGCTTCATTGCATCAGGTGGGATCTTTTGTCATGGGGCATGCATTCTCTAGTTGTGCATGCTGCCTCAGTCGTTGCAGTGCATGGGCGCTCTCATTGAGGCACATGTGTTCTTGGAGCACGCGGGCTTAGTTGCCCTGCAGTATGTGGGATCTTACTTCCCTGACTAGGGAGCAAACCCACCTCCCCTGCATTGCAAGGTGGATTCTTAAACACTGGGTAATCCCACATTTTCCTTCAGAAAGAGAAGCTCCCAGCTGACGAGGACCTGTGTCTCCTCCTCACGGCTGGGTCCCCCAGTGCTGGCCTAGAGTAACCCTCAGTAAATATTTGTTAAAGGAAGAATGAAAGAATGAATCTGGCTGCAGCTTGATCCTAGGCACACTCCCACATCAGGTGTCTGCTGGCCTTTTCCTTCTTCTTAAATGCTCTCCTCACCTTTACAGCCCAAGCTTGCCTCTCTGTGAATCCCTCCTGGACCACCCAGCACTCCTGCCCGGTCTCCATCCCTCCCCTGGCACCAGCGGGTTCTGCTTTATACGTGATTGATCTTTCTGTCTGCTCAGGAGCTCCAGCCTCAGGTCAGGGGCCCCTTTCCCACCCAGGAAGATGCAGCACAGAGCCTTGTAGAGGCAGACAGGAGAGCAGGATGAGGTAGTAGTTGAAAGCAGAGTACACTGCCGGGCTTGGATGGCTGCAACCACAACTTGGGCAAGTTACTTCTCTGAGCCTCAGCTTCCATTGTCTGTAAAATGGGGACAGCAATAGTCCATACCTGCAGGGCTGAGAATTGTCAGCACACGTAAAGTGCTAAGAAAATATCTGGCATAAATTACGCAGAGTAGAAATGCTAGCTGTTGTGTTGGTTTCCTATCATAGCCATAACAAAGTACTGCAAACTGGGAGGCTTAAAACAATAGGGATATATTCCCTTTCAGTTCTGGAAGCTGGACATTCGAAAAACCCAAGTGCAGGTAGGGTTGGCTCCTTGCAGAAGCTCAGGAGAAACTGTGCCAGGCCTGCCTCTGAATGTCGGGTGGTTGTCCACAATCCTTGGCGTGCCTTGGCTTGTGGGCACATCACTCCAATCTCTGCCTCCATCATCACATGACATTCTCCTTGTGTGTCCGTTTTCTCTTATGAAGACAGCAGTCATATTGGATTAGGACCCACCCTAATGACCTCATTTTTACCTTGATTACATCTGCAAAAACCCTATTTCTATGTAGGTCACATTTCTAGGTACTGGGATCAGGACGTCAGCATATCTCTTGGGGGACATAGTTCAACCCACAATAGCTGTTTCTTGGCTGTCTCATCACCGGGCCTGTTCTGCCAGGGACCAGCCGCGTGTGGTAACCCCTGGAGCACTGACGCAGCTCTGCCCCTGCAGGTGCTGGAGCGCTGGTGCACCTCCCCGCGGACGATCGAGGTCCTGATGAACACCTACAGTGTGGTGAAGCTTCCTGAGGACGCCGTGGGCCTGGTGCCTCCTGAAATTCTGCAGGTCAGATCCTCGGACCCTGAACACACAATCACCCAGCCTGCCCCAAGAGACTTCCAGCTCCTAAAGGGAAGCCCTGTGCCCCCCATTCTGCCCCCACAGAAGTTACTAAGGAAAAGAAAACTCAGAGTGAATACCTGAAATGCTCCTGACTTCTAAGAGGCTCCTGGAGACCTCCCCCTGCCCCCCTCCACACTTTAGAAGCAGGTGCCCCCTGCCCAGGGCTCCCCTCTGAGCCCCTCGTTCTGCCCCCAGAAGCACCGTCGTTTCTACTCCTCCCTCTTCGCCCTGGTGAGGCAGCCCAGATCCCTGCAGCATCTGGAGCCGCTGTGCGCTCCGTGCCCACCTGGCGGCCTGCCTGCCCCACGCCCTGCCCCGCCTGCCCCTACCGCCCCGCCTGCTCCGCTACCTGCAGCTGGATTTTGAGGATGTGCTCTACTAGGTGAGCCTGAGGCTCTGTGGACCGCCCCCAGTCGTTGGGGGCTGGGGGAGGGCGGGGCGGAAATGGGTCTGAGGCAAGATAAACGTGGCGGCAGGGCCCTAGACAGAGCTCCCCAGACCACCGGACCTCTCTGAATCCACCCCTCTCCTTCCAGATGTCCACTGCCTTTTGAGAGAGTCTGAAAGCAGATGCCCCAGACCCTAGGGGATGCCAGCCCACTGCTCACAGCGCCTGGGACTCGGAACTGAGTTGAACGGATTCAGGCCAAGGTGGCCCTCTCAGCAGGGAGCCCCAGCTCCACGGGGAGGAGGGGGCTCATCCCCTCAGGAGAGGCAGACAGAGCGGGTGGCCAAGTGACATCTGTTGGAGAGAGCTAGGACTCATGCAAATGATATATACTCTCCTGGCGGGGGGTGGGGGTGGGGGGGTGTTCTTCTGAGGCCCCTCCAGACTGTCCAAGCCTGTGCTCACATTAAAAATATGCAGGCCTGTGTTATTGGATGCTGTCTCCAGTAGCCTCTCCTCTAAGCTGGCTGGCTCACGGGGACTCCAGACGGGCAGATTTATGGGGTCCCCTGGATCTGCCCCACGATGCCAGCTCTATCACCTGCCTCCTTTGGCCTCCACCAGCTACTGAAGGATCCCAGGCAGACCTGCCCCTCTGGCCACGATGAGGGGGAATAGTCATCAAGTGAGATAGTGCAGAAAAGGCCTGAAAGAAAGCCAGTAGAAGGACGGGGGGAGCAAAGAGGCTTGGGTAAGGAGAATGAGGCTGTGGAATGAGGCTGGGCAGATCGTGGGGCAGGGCAGTACAGACAGCCCCAGACTTGGGCAGCGAAGTGAGGGCAGGAAGACAACCGGAGGTGGGTGCACAGGGCAGCCAGCTTGGCGTAACCCTGGACCAGGTGAGAGTGAGAGACGCAGGTTTAGAAAAGCCGAGACAACGCTACCTGCTGCCTGTCCCGTAGGTCGGATGTACACCTGTGTCCGGGAGCTAAGCTGAGGCGTCACACTCCTGGGTTCTAGTCCCAGCTTTGCCATTAACTTGCGGAACAGACGTCTCTTTCTTGCTCTGGACGCAAGCTTCTGCATCTGTCAAACAAGAGAGGAGAGGGTCCCTGAGGGTCTTTGCAGGCCCGAGATTTAAAAATTTACAGGCAGCCCCAACAGCCTGGAGCCTGTCTGAGACCACAGGAGGGAGGTGGCGTTGCTCGGAGCCACGGGCAGCCAATCCAGTGCACGGTGACCCGTGACGTCAAGGGTCGCCGGACAGATTTCCAAGCGGCCCAGAGTGCGCACGCGCCGGAGTTCGCAACTTTTCCTACCAGTCGCCAGGGAGCAAGGCAGCAAGGTGAGGGGCCAAGAGGGTGAGAGGAGGCGGGGCGTGGCCTGAGGGGGCGTGGCCTGAGGGGGAATCGACGGCGCGAAGTCCTCGACGACCTCGAGATCGCGGAGGTGAGCTGGCCCCTGATTGCCACCGGCCTCACGGACCTTGGGCTGACAGGCCCGCGTGGGCTTCCAGCTGTAGGGCGCGGGGACAGCCGGACGGGGAAGGGCCGCGCCTGGGGCCCAGGCCCACAAGCGGTCGGCGGGGGGCTGACTGAGGCCTGGCCTCTAGGCTGCACACGTCCAGACCCGGCCAGACCCCGCAGGGCCCCCTCCCAGGGGAAGTGGGCGCAGGCGAAGAAATCAGGAAGCGGTTTGGGGCAGGCTCGGGGTTCCGCTCACGGCTTGGGGCCTCCCCGCCCCCGTCCTGGGGAGCCCCTTCTTATCCCAGCGCGGGACCAGGGCAGAATGCCCCTTATTCCATTCATTGGTTCAGCAGGGGTTTGAGGGCCTCTTGTGGGCAGGACACCGGCCACACAAAGGCCTGGCTACCCCCGTCCCCACTGGAAAGTTCACTCCAATGGCGACAGAGACACTGAGCAAACAGACGGGAAAGTTTCAGGGTAATAAGATCTCCGCAGAGGGTTTCACTTGTCCAAGAGCGGATCAGCCGCTGAGCGCACCTGACATGGACACCTCCTCTTTGAGTAGGTGACATTTAAGCTGAGGCCTGAGTGACAAGGAGGAGCCAGCCATGAGAGTAGAGTGAGGGAGACAGGAAGTGACATGAACTGATGTGGATTTTGAAAGATGGCTCCGGCTGCTGAGAGGCTTGGGCGAGGGCAGAGGTAGGGAGGAAGGGTGAGAGACCAGTTCAGAGGCTATTTCAGGAGGCCTGGCAAAGATGGAAAAGCAGTGGGTGAGACTTGGGATCCTTTCTGGAGACTCCATGGAACTTGTTGGTGGAGTAGAAATGGAAGGCTTAAGGAAAACCGATAGTCCAGGATGAGTCCTCCGCCCTTTTTGGCAGAGCAACACTGGGTGGAGGGTGGGACTAATTTGCTAAGGTGGGGAAGATAAGAAAGGGGCAGATGGTGGGGGAGTCAGAAAGTCTGTTTGGGAGATGTTAAGTTTGAACTGCCTATTACAGATAGCAAAGAAGCTGTGTGACATGGTCATTTAAATCTATGAATTTGGAATCCAAGGATGAGGACAGGCCTAGGGATATAAATAGGGGGGAATGCATGTGTTTGCATGTGAAAAATATTTAAAGCTCTGTCCCAAGAGAATCTTGACTCTCAAGGGGACAACTTTTCTGAGAAAGTCCTGTTTATGCATTGATGGAAATTCTAGTTCATTTGCATCCACATCATTCATTTTGTTTCCTGAGTCCCAGGTTTTAGGCACTAGATACAGGGCTGTGAATGAGACCTGCTCCCACCCTAGTCTGAGAATTTTCCATCTAGTCTGAGAAACAAGTGTGTGAATATCGAGTTCAGATACACAGGGCAACGTAGTGAATGCAAAAGACTTGTGGGAGCAGGATTTGAGGGCCTGAAGGAGGAAGGAGAGCAGGAGCAGCAGGGGGTCCTGGGAAGATTTCGCAGAAATGGGAGTGCCTCCCCAAAAGTGGTTAAGAAAGGCGGGGGATTTCCGGCCATATCTGGAGAGCACTGGTTCATGCAGGAGGCCTTTTAAGAACGTAGGGCATAAGGGAAGAAAGGCGATGTGGAGTGGTCAATACGGGAGGCTGCTGGCCAGTTTCGTGCGTTCTCCCTTAGCAGGGCGGTGTTAGGAAGGTCCTTTTTGGGGTTAGACATCCAGACACTTCTTGCAAGCCAGGGAGCTTCCTCCTCAGCCGCCTGGCTGCCGGTCCCGCGGGCCCAGAACCTCTCCCCGGTAATTGCTTTCCGTAATGTGTTTGCTCCAAACCAATTTCACGCCTCCGTGAGGACTCCGCCCTGCACTGGAGCGCGGACCTCCTCACCACCAACCTACCCGCGTGTATCACGTGCGCGGCACACAATCGGCACACATTTAACCCAACGATATGCAGAGTTCAAGTACCTGGGTACAGCCAACATACATGAAACTACGTGTATGCTAGGCTTTAAGACTCTCTTGTACAACCGTCCCCCGCCCCTCCCGCCCCAACCAGTGCACTCACTTGGAAAGCCCCCTGCAGCCGGCCCTCGGACGGCTCACCTGATGAGGTTCCTTTGCTCTCCGCGCCTCTCCTGGACTAACGCCAGGGGGCGCTGCAGCACTCCGCGCCTCTTTCGCGGTGACGCAGTTGCGCGCTGCTGCCACCAGAGGGTACCCGCGGACAGAGCCCGAAGCTCCCCACCGTCAGTGGACACTCGCCCGCCAATGAGGGAGGCACAGATGTATTTGGATTTGACTTAAAAGAGTACTTCGGTTTTTTTTTTTTCTTTCTTTCTGGGTGCTGGTTCCCAGTCCGTGAACGGGTGGCCAGATGAGGAGGTCGACACAGGCACACGCAGAGAGGGTAGATTCAAAATAAAATTCTTCCGTAGAGAATTTCCCCAACTGGTGAGTAGTTAGATGGGACAAGTCAGCACATGGGCAGCCAAACAAGCATTTTTAGCATTCCATTTTAGACGATGAGGGGAGGTGCTTACCTATACGGGCCTGTCCAGGGATTCAGTAGGAGAACCAGAGTTTTCTTCTCAGTAAAGAAAGGGAGGCGGCTCCCCTTCAGGTTTGAGAGTGACAGCTTCTGTCCTTGGTACTGATGGGAGAGTTAGAAACTGTGTTTGGAGAGCCAGATAGGAAGAACGTCCGTCATCGACCACTCTGCTTTCCTTTGTCCAGTTAGTGAAGGAAGAACTCATTTTGAAGGGTATTTCCTTATATTCACGTGATTGTTGCAGGAGCTTTCTGACAAGACAGGGTGTACGCTCAGTCGCTCAACTGTGTCTGACTCTTTCGGCCCTTTGGACTGTAGCTCACCATGTTCCTCTGTCCGTGGGATTATCCCGGCAAGAATACTGGGGTGGGTTGCCATTTCCTCCTCTAGGATATCTTCCCCACCCAGGATTTAACATGCCTCTCCTGTGTCTCTTGCATTGCAGGTGGGTTCTTTACCACTGTGCCACCTGGAGAAACTCAGAGTAGATATTAATTGCTCTCGCTCATGGATGGAGAAGTTAAGTCAAAAACATGGCCCAGAGATGAGTCAGAAAGAAACTTAACTTTAGGGTTTTTTTTTTTTTTAATTTATCCAACCAGTGCTCTTTCCCTTTACCGTGCAGCCTCGGTTCCATGGTCCATGAAAGGGCAGGAAAGGGAGACGGGCTGCTTCAGTGGCCACTATGTATGTGAGGGTTTTTTATTCTTTTTTTTTTTTTTAGGGTTTTGTTCTAATTCAGCTACTGAATGTCAAGGACTGTGCAGAAGTCACACTTCATGACCCCAGCATGGCAAGGGGACAGATTGAGGATAAAAATGGATTACCAAATACAGTATCTCACAAACACACACCACACCAGAGCCATACAAAACCCGGAGGTCTCACGTGCCTTATTTCAGAGTTGGTGGCCCACTGGGACTTGTTGGCAACAAGCTTTAAGCCTCTGTGCTCTGTGACAGCTTGAGCAGAGAATTTCATTTTGCAGAGTGTAGTTATGAGCAGTGCATTCTTGGCTTGAACTAGATGATCTACCTCTTCAAGATTAACCTTGAATCCTTGATAACACATGACCCCTTTCATCCCATCCAAAAGTGACAGACTTATTAAAGTGGCCCTTTACTGGGGGAACTAGTTGGGGGTGGGGGGCTAGTCAGGGAAGAGATTTCAATATATATACTTTTGAACTTTTGGAATTTTGTGTTCGGTGGTTTTCTTACGTATGCAAAAATTGAATGTAGTTACTTTAAAAAAAAATGGCTCTTCCTTCATGCTGTATTTGATTGGTGGTGTTAATACTCACATAGCTTTAATTTCAGTGATTGTAGCCCAAAAGTTGCCTTAGTAATTTTTCACATCAATAAGCCTTTATTATCTACCCAACACTGTAAGTCATCACCCCAAGTACTGACGTCTCACTTTTTAATACATTTTTGAAGTCTGGTCTTCCACATGGGTACCATGCAGTACTTGGTTAATTTTACAAAGGGTTCGGAATACCCTTAGGAGGATGGACAAGGATTATCCTTGTACTTTAGTAGTGATTGGTGTTCACAGACTTTTGAGTTAAGGCACCTCTTCTTTCTCCATATCAACATGTCCCTCCAGACTCGATCTATATGAAGTTTCAAGACAGAGCCCGAGACAGATCAGGGCTGTGGAAAGCACATCCTTCTCCCTCGGCCTCTCTGATGCACTGCCAGTCAAGCATAACGAAAGAAAGTCCCACCCTCTTCTGTCCCTCTTTGGTGACAGTGTCTTTCAGGGTGCTAATTTGAATACATCAGCCTAACATGAGCCAACACGACACTCCCAATGTGAATTAAGTTCCTTGAGATCCAGAGTTCCCACCTGCCTTGCCTTCTGTCCAAACGCTGAGACTCCAGTGTGAGTTTTCCTCCTCACCGGACCGGAACCAGATAACTCCTCTATTTAGACCGCATCTTCCTAAACTCGCCTGCTTCTGCTACTGTGAATTTCACCTTGTTTGGCTCTCCCTGGCCCCACCTGAATAACAGTGAGCAGACGACCTTCATTTAGTTAGCCAGGGTTGCTCTCCGTCCTGAGGCTCCGGTCACTTTCTTCTGGTAACTTTCCTGACTCTAGTCTTTCTTGCCCACTGACCTGAGGCTGCTATCCAGCAGCAGA
Source organism: Nanger dama (assembly GCA_917880005.1). NCBI lineage: Eukaryota > Metazoa > Chordata > Mammalia > Artiodactyla > Bovidae > Nanger > Nanger dama. The sequence continues at coordinate 6,166,077 of CAKJTW010000098.1, forward strand.
GCCCGGTGACTTTTGCCTCTAGATTGACGACTCTACTTCTGGAAATCAGGAGGAAGGGGGAGGGTAAAAGGTGCGCCATTGCGGTGTCTGAGAAGGGAGGAGGTGAGCAGAGTCACCTGCAATTAGCGGATAATTAGCGCCGCTGACCCTTGGGGCTCATCAGCGCTCCCGGGGCCAGCCCCCAGCAATCAGCCAGGGCAGGTCGAGAGTGTCAGGCCCGGGAATGAATAGGGCTCATCAACGGCGCGGGAGTCGGGGAGCCAATCAGGAAAATTAATAGCAGAAGAGAGGGAGAGCAAGCGAGGGAGGGAAAACCGGACGGACAGACAGACAGACAGACAAGAGAGAGCGATGTAGGCGAGAAATGAGGGGGCAGATAGAATAAGGCGGATGGGATAGAGAGTGAGTGAGAAACAGGAGCCATCAGATAGGAATTGGGATAGAAAGGAGGGCGGGAAAGGAGACTGCGGGAGGGAGGAAAAGGACGAAAAGGATGGGAAAGATGGAGGGCGCAGGGCGAGAGGAACGGTGAGTACTTGGTACAGTGTGGGCACTGGAGGAAATCGCCCACGGAGGCCAGGGTGAGGGACCCGGGGAGTCCGCGACGGAGGGGGGGAGTGAGGAGGAGCCAGTGACAAGGAAGACCGCCGGGGGCGAGGGTGAACTGGGTCTCCCGAGGACGAAAAGGACCCCCCCTCACACCTAGCTGAGTGGTCCAGCGCCGCGGGACCGCGGAGGAGCGCGCCCCCTGCCGTCCTCACCTCGCCGCCCGAGGGGGGCGCCCGCCGCGTGGTCCGCCCGGGGACCCGGGAGGGGGCGTCGGGAGGCAGGCGGCAGGCTACGCTGGGGTACTGGCCCTGAGTCCGACGGAGGGCGGCGGCCCGGACCGGGGCAGGGGCGGGGGGTTCTCCGATCGCGCGCCCGCCCCCCACGCCCTCGCCGCGCCCGCCGCCCGGCCCTCGGTTCACGCGGGGGCCCGCCTCCGCATTCGCGCCCGGAGCCGAGTGGGCAGAGCCCGGGGGGTGGGAGGCGGGCGGGCCGGAGGGAGGGGCACCGGTCCCGCCGCTGCCGCTGCCTCCTCGGCGGCCGCAAACTTTCACAAAGCGGCATGTCCGGCCTCATCAATCTCCATTAATAATAGTTGGTTGGGCTGCGGGGGGCGGGCGGGGGTCCCGGGCCAGCCGGCCGGCCGGGCCGCTGGGAACGGGCTCTGCGGAGGGAGGGAGCCCGGGCGCGGCGGCTGCGGGCGGAGGGAGGAAGTGAAGCGTAATTTGAGGAAGATGGATGAGTCCGGAGGGCGACACCCCCAGCCCGCCCGCTTGCCCGCCCCCCTCCCTCCTTATGAGCGAGAGGAGCGCGGCGCCGGAGCCACACTGCGCCGAGCCCGCGCCCCGCCGCCACCTCGGCCCGGGAGCCAGGCAGCCAGCCCGGCGTGTGCGCGCGGGGCGCCCAAGCCGCGGGGGCGCACGGCGACGCCCGGAGGGGGAGCGCCCCGGGGCGGCCGCGGCTCTGGGCACCATGCAGCGAGCCGGCGGCGGGGGCGCCCCCGGGAGCGGCGGCGGGGGCGGCGGGGGCGGCGGCGGCGGCGGCGGCGGGGGCCCGGGCACCGCCTTCTCCATCGACTCCCTGATCGGGCCGCCGCCGCCGCGCTCCGGCCACTTGCTGTACACCGGCTACCCCATGTTCATGCCCTACCGGCCCCTCGTGCTGCCGCAGGCGCTGGCCCCCGCGCCGCTGCCCGCCGGCCTCCCGCCCCTCGCCCCGCTTGCCTCTTTCGCCGGCCGCCTGACCAACACCTTCTGCGCGGGACTGGGCCAGGCCGTGCCCTCGATGGTGGCGCTGACCACCGCGCTGCCCAGCTTCGCGGAGCCACCCGACGCCTTCTACGGGCCCCCGGAGCTCGCCGCCGCCGCCGCCGCCACTGCCGCCCGAAACCACCCCGAGCCGGGCGGCCGACGCCCGGAGGGCGGGCTGGACGCCGACGAGCCGCTGCCCGCCCGGGAGAAAGTGGCAGAACCCCCAGCGCCCCCGCCTGCGCACTTCTCCGAGACTTTCCCAAGTCTGCCGGGTAAGTGCCCGGAGCCGACCGGGGCGCCGGGCGGGAGGCTGGTCCCCCTGGAAGTCCGAGGCGGCAGCCTGCTCTCGGAGCCCCGGCACCTGCTCAGAGCCCCCCGGAGTCCCGGAGCCCCAGATGCGCCGCCGTTGTGCGGAGCCACCTCCAGGTCCCAGATCCGCCGCCCGCTCTGCCTCCAGAGAGCCTGCAGCCTCGGCCCGAGACTCGCGCGTGCTCCCGGCCAGACTAGCGGGTTGCCTCCCGGCGGTCTAGTCCTCCGGCCCCGGCTCCCGCGGCTGCTTGCAGAACCTCTTGCTCCTCTGCTAGGAATAAAGAAGCTGCACGTGTGGGATTCCGGGGACACTAGCCAGACCCCCGGGTGAGGGGGAGTGGGGCAGCTGTCAGTTTAGTAAGGGCTTCTGCGGAGAAGGTGGTGTTGACCCCCTGCGGGCCCTGGGAACGCAGGGGCAGAGGGAGAGTCTTGAAGTGGTGCCGATGGTGGGGGGACCTGTCTGTCTCTTGGGTGTGGAGGTCGCTTCTGAACTGGCGGATTTACAGCCAGGCCCTGGAGAATCAAACGGGAGCCTAGCACTGCAGACTGAGGTGGTCTGGGAGGCCGAGAGACAGGCTGAAGGCTGGGCCGAGTGGAGTGTGGCCCCAAGGCCTGGGAGTCCAGAATCCCTCTAAGATCCTGGAACCAGTGAGATTCAGCTAAGAGATCATTCAGGGATCTCCTATCCTCCATAGAATCACCTCTCAGGAGGGGCGAGGTGTATTCAAACAACCCTGTTTGGAATCAGTCCAAACAGGCCTCCCTGTTGACCTTTAACCCCTAGAAGCTGGAACAGCTTTCACTCTCCAGAGGCAGATTCGGGTGTGCTGAGACCCACAGCTTGTCCAGCTTGGTGGGTGGGCCCTGTTTAAGAAAAACAGGGACTGCTTGCAAGTGTGGCGTTCCTGAGGCTTCAAGTTCTTTAACATCAGGAGGAACCTGCCTCTGCTTAACCGTTCATCACATCCAGTTTAGCAGGTGGACGGGACCCAGGAGGCTTGAGGGAGGACTCTAGTGGAGACGAGGAGAGCAAGGAGCCCCCCTTTGTCCTTCGCCAGGGGAGAGCTGTTCCCGGGGAGGGGTTCCTGGGCCCTTTTTCAGAGTTGTCCAAAGGGCCAGTACTTCTTCCAGACCCCAAGCGCTGCTCTGGAGTATGTCTGCCTCTTCTTTCCCCCTTTAGCCCTGGGCATTCTAGCTCTGAGGTACTCAGCTGCTGGATTTTTGTACCTGGTTGGACCAGGAGGAACCAGTGACTGAAATCTAGGCAGCATCTCCTGGGAGGGATCCAGAGGAAATGATAGAGCAGCAGCTGGAACGTGGGAGGAGATGTCCACAAGATAAGGGATGGGGATGGGGAGGAGTCACAGGAGGACGAGAGGAGGGAAGGATCAGTGGGGAGTCCTGAGACAGAAAGAAGAGCCAGGCTGGTGGCGTTGGGAGTGAAGGGGTTTGGAGGCAGTAGGAGAAGCAGACACCTGAGGAACAGATGAGCAGAGCCTGAGGGGAGAGGAAGACATCCCAGTAGAGGAGAGCAGGGGTGGAGTATCCGCAGAGCATGGGAGACCAAGCAGCTCATCCTGCTCTTCAGGTTCCCGCATCCCCGTTTCTTGTTTTGCCCCATCTGTGCAGTAGGGCCTCTTTTCTGAAGCAGGTAGAGTATCGGCAGGAACAACCAGGTGTGGAGGTGGGGGAAAAGCAGAAGGAAAGGACAGAGAAATAGAACAGAGGCACACAGACAGACTGCGCGCCCAGATCATCCAGAGATGCGAGCAAGGCGAGGGCTGCCTGCTGGAAGAGACGTGCAAGGGCTTTCCAGTGCTGGCTCCAGGAAAAGGGGGCCGGCATCTCTGGGCCGGAAGTGTGTGTGCGTGCAAGTGTTCTGTCCTGAGAGGACTGGGAAGGAGTTAAATAAAAACACTAGTAGGAGAGAGGGGAATGTTTCAACACTGGGAGTAATTTTTTTTAAGGTTTGTCAATATTGAGAGTTACCAGAAATTAATTTATATACAGAACGAGGAAGAAAAGAGCTTCATCACCTAAAGAGAACGTTGGAGCCAGTAAAGGGGATTGTTCTTCGATCCTGGAGTAACGACAAGGAATTTCTTTGCTAAGAAGGATGGGAAGGAGACCTCCCAGAGGAAGAATTCTGAGAGGTGCTGGAATGAAGGTCATCCCCCGTTAGGAAGAGAGGCACAGAAAGGGTTCTCAGTGGGGCTTCTGGGCCTGAGCAGGAAGGCGAGATTTCAGATGGAAGGTTCACAGTTAATGAATGGGAGGGCTTCCTGTGACTGCGGCTTCTGCTCCCTCTTAGTGCAAACTCTCCCGACTTGTCTTCACCTCGCCACTCACGCCACTCACGTCCACCTTCCCAGTCTTGATTTTTCCCCCAACAGAGTTGAGAAAAGAAAAAAGCAATTCCAGAAACGTTAGACGTAAAATCAGTTTGAGGAGTGAAGACACATGGCCCATGCTGAAAGTGGTGGGAAAGCTAACACTCCACTTGGCAAATTGTATTAGAGTATTTAGTACGAAGTAAAAGAGCTCTTAGAGCGAATAATGGAGTTGGAACCTCATTACAGAAGATTTTGGAGAAGGGATGGCATCTTTAAAGTGACACAGGAGGAATCGCTATTCTACTGTGAATGGGTAACGGGTCTGAAGTTATTAATTTACACTTGTTTAGTGTCTTACAATTACTATCCATTTTAATGAAATTACAGTGAAGATGGGCCAATTTGGAGGATGGTGAGTGAAGTTCTTTTTGTTGAGAATTAGAAGGACTGTTTCAAAAATTTTGCTGAGAGTTGAGACAGATAGCACCTTACTAGAACTGATGAGGAACAAAGCAGAACTTTAATTATGGTTTGATGGCAGGGTAGGAGCTATATTAGCAGGCAGAGAGAAATACCGTGTACAGAAATAATGGGGGCAGAAAAGGTTTGAAAATGGTACCCTGAAAGCAATTCTAAGTTTGGAGCATGGGCGCAGTCAATGTGGATAACTGGGAGAGATGTCTTAATAGGAGTGATAACAGAATTTTGAACTAGCAGGGAAGATTTAAAAGCATGAATCAACAGAAGCACCCAGAGCAGTGCCATCTAGCAAGCCATTTTTGTCATTAAAATAATTTTCTTAGCCACATTCAAATAGTAAAATGACACGGGCGAAATTAATTTTTAGAATTTATTTAACCCAGCATGTCCAAAATATTATTTCAGCATTATTCGATATAAAAAATTTAATGAGATGTTTGATATCCTCTTTTCATGCTGTCTCTGAAATCCAGTGTGTCTTTCACACATTCAGCACACCTGCAGTTCAAACCAGCCACATTTCATGTGGTCTGTAGCCTCATGTGGACTGTAGCTGACATATCAAATCTGGAGAATTGTAAGAACGGTCCTGTGAAAGGGATGAGGGGAAAGGAGCTTTGAAACAGGTGGGTAGTGAAGTTGTAGATATGTTAGAAATACGGAGGGAAGAGAACAGTTGGCCCCAAAGACATGAAGAAAGAGAGTTCTGCCTTGAGTGGGGTGGGCAGAGATGATCTTGCACGTGAAGGTGTGTGAGCTCTGACCGAGTTATCGAAGCTGACTTGAGAATGTGGAGCTCACACACGTCACAGAGAGGACGAGGGAAGCGGATGCTGCGTGCTAGGGAATGATGGAAAGAGCCGTCCATTCAGGAAAATTCAGGAGAAAGCTTTGATTTGGAGGTGTTTCAGAGCAGTGATTCATTCAGGGGGAAAGGGCTGGATTGCCTGAAAACAAACAGTTAAGGGATGGTGGATACTCTGTATCCGATTGTTTGGTCGACTATGCAAAGAGAGTGAGAGAGGGTTATGAAAAATAATGCCACTGCTGAGCGTGGAGAGGGAAAGACCACTTGTGGTTGAGATGGTATGGAAAAGAAAACGTGGTGGGACTAACCTGGGAGGGAGATGGCAGGGTAGCGAGCATTCTCTTCTAAAACTAAGCAGAAAAAACGATTTGCTAATTTCTGAATAGAGACTGGCAATAATAATGGAAACCGTTCAAGGAGGCTAGCGTGATATCCGAGTGCTGACTGAGGTCAGCCACCCACCTGGCCGTAGCCAGGGAGTGCTGAAGATGACCCATCAGTTAATTTCTGAACAGGTATCCATTATGACTGTTGGAATATATTTACTCACAAGAGGAAAAAACTGGGAAGAATGATGTGACGTGGAACCAGAGACTTCTGTTCGAAACAGGAGGGAGATTTTTCTTGGGAGTGATGGAGAGCATGTTTCCCTAGAAATTTTGAGGACAAGTGTACAGGGAAAGGGCTGCTCCACTGGCGTTCACAGAAAGGCACATGTTGCATTAACTTCATGTGAGTGAAAATGGACACTTATTTAGGAGTGACGCAGGGGTTCAGGTCTCAAGTTTGTCAGTCATTGGCTCTATAGCTTCTGCAAGGCACTGAGTTCAATTCAGGAAACATTTGTTGTGTGTCTGTTATGACCTTAGTTTTCAGACGCTCTGCATGTGTGGGTGCTAAGTAGCTTCAGTCGTGTCTGACTCTCTGTGACTCCATGGGCTGTAGCCCACCAGGCTTCTCTGTCCACGGGACTCTCCAGGCAAGAATACTGAGGGGGTTGCCATTCCCTTCTCCAAGTGAGCTTCCAGACCCAGGGTTCATCTTCTGCAGCTCCTGCATTGCAGGCAGATTCTTTACTGCTGAGCCCCAGGGAAGCCCTTAAGACACTGTGTTTGTCGCTCAGTCATGTTGGACTCTTGGTGACCCCATGGATTTAGCCCCCAGGCTTCTCTGTCCCTGGGATTCTCCAGGCAAGAATACTGGAGTGGGTTGCCATTTCCTCCTCCAGAGGATCTTCCCGACCCAGGGATGGAACCCGGGGCTCCTGCATTGCAGGCAGACTCAGACTATCTGAGCCACCAGGGAAGCCACTTAAGACCCTATAGGCGATTCAAAATCTTATCACTTCTCTACGCTTCAGTTTCCTCACCTATAATGTAAAAGTTTTAGTTCAGATGATTTTTAACATTCCTTTCAGCTTTATAGAACTAAAAGCTTGGTTTTTGTAGCCTCAAAATTTAAAGTCAAACTGTTAACATAGACTCCATGGACCCCTTGTGAGGAAATCTATTCATTATGGATGTGGAAAAAAATTTTTACGTCTACATTTCTGCTAGCTTCTCATTGAAATTTGGCACGTCCTGTGATTATGAAGGTAGGCCAGAAACCATCGCAGGGTCCACAGTACCTGAGAGTTTTGTCATCAATAGAGATCACGGATATTTTCATACAAATTAACAATTTTTGAGACATCTTGTTGTTAATGAATTGATAAAGAAATGTAAATGATTGTATCTCAAATACATTTAAAATATTTGATAAGTGTATTTTATATAATTGCTCCCTAATGTAATCCTATGTGTTTTAAGTTATGTACCTGAAAGCACTGTTCTGTGAAGGGGTTCACAGGCTTTTTCAGGCCGCCACATTTGGTTGACCCTGGGTGAGACAGAATGTTACTGGGAGGATTGGAATGGATATTGAGATACCTTGTGCCTCAGTGAAGGCTGCACTTGGGAGGGTTGGAAGACAGAGGAGTCTCTGCTGTTAACTAGGGAACTGGAGATTCTAGAAATGAGAGTCACTCAGTCATGTCTGACTCCTTGTGACCCCATGGACTATACAGTCCATGGAATTCTCCAAGCCAGAATCCTGGAGTGGGTAGCCTTTGCCTTCCCCAGGGGATCTTCCCAACCCAGGGATTGAACCCAGGTCTCCCACTTTGCGGGCAGATCCTTTACCGGCTGAGCCACCGGGGAAGCCCAAGAATGCTGGAGTGGGGTAAGCCTATCCCTTCTCCAGGGGATCTTCCCGACCCAGGAATCGAACCAGGGTCTCCCGTATTGCAGGCAGATTCTTTACTAACTGAGCTATCGGGGGAGCCTAAATTCTAGAAGACTGGGGCATAACTCTTATACTCAGCGCAATGGGCTTGAACAGTCTATACTGGGACTAGGAGGGGAGAGGCAGTAATTGGAATGAGGAGGGGCAAATGTTTTAACTAGAAAGGAGGAACGTAATGTTCTGAGCAAAGTATCGGCATTGAGGGTAGTGTTTGAGTGAGAAGCTACAGGCAAGGAAGTTTGCCTTGGAAATAACAGAGAAAGAAGGATCTTTGCGGTGAAACGGATTGGGAGTTAGGAAGCAGCAATGATACCAGTAGTGGGGCAGATACGCAAAACAGAGAGGCGCTTAAAGAGGAAGAGTGAGAAGGGGAGAGCTCCCTGGAGAGGAGTCCCCGAGGGAATGGAGTCGGGCGGCGCCCTGCCTCCGCACTGGGAGAGTGGAGAGCGCCTTCCTCAGGCGCTGCGGTGGTGATGCAGGAGGTCTGGATTAGGAGTGGAAGCAGAGAGGCTGGGGTTTTCCACTGACGATCAGACTTGTTCTTGGAGAAAGTTACAGCTTAGGGTCATGTGGAAGAAGTTTCGAAGTGCTCACTGGGAGAGTGAGAGGGAAAAGAGAAGCTTGAACTGGTGTGGCAGAAGAGCGACCTTCACGGGTGGATTCAGTTGTGGTCGGAAGAGACAGCGCAGCAAGGCAGGTCGTCAGGAGGCAGTGGCTTCCCTCCCTTCCCATCACGGAAGGGAAAGGAATACTCTCCCTGAGATGAGAGGAGGTGTCTTATTAGAAGCAAAAGGCAGGGTGGTGCCAAGACTAACAGAGACCGGGGTTGGGCGGAGAAGGCACTTCGTGAAAATGAGGGTGGGGGAGACTGGAAACCCCTTCTGAGCCGGGGGGCGGTGGGAGATGGATTCCTTGACTGAGAAGTGTGATAGCCTTTCTTCAGTCGCTCAGTCGTGTCCGACTCTTTGCGACCCCACGGACCACAGCCCGCCAGGCCTCCCCGTCCTTCACTGTCTCCGGGAATTTCCCGCAACTCCTGTCCATTGAGTTGGTGATGCCATCCAACCTTCTCATCAATCCTCTGTCATCCCCTTCTCCTCCTGCCTTCAACCTTTCCCAGCATCAGGGTCTTTTCCAATGAGTCAGTTCTTCACATCAGGTGGCCAAAGTACTGGAGCTTCAGGTATTAAAGGAGAAGTCTTGGATAAGCCAGAACTCTGTACTGGGAGCAACGGGAAGAGAGGCTATGCAGGTGTTCCAGGAGGGAGGGAGACGAGATTACCCCGAGACTGAAGCTGAGAAGCAGTTTGTGTTGGCACGCGTGCATGCTCAGTAGGTCATGCCCAGTGCTTTGTGACCCCATGGACTGTAGCCCACCAGATTCCCCTGTCCAGGGGATTTCCCAGGCAAGAATACTAGAGTGGGTTGCCATGCTGTCCCCCAGGGGATCTTCCTGACCCAGGGACTGAGCCAGCTTCTCCCTCTGCTCCTGCATTGGATGGTGGATTCTTTACCACTGAGCCACCTGGAAAGCCCTGGGTTGTGCTGGAATGGATGACAACTACCCTATTAACTATGCACCCATCCCGGGAGTGTGTAACAGAGTGGTCTTGGCCAAACCACGCCTCTGTGTGTGTCCCAGCTTCCCCATCAGTAAAATGAGAGGTTTGAATTAGGTGACCTCTAAGGAAATGGCAACCCACTCCAGTGTTCTTGCCTGGAGAATCCCAGAGATGGGGGAGCCTGGTGGGCTGCCATCCTTGAGGTCGCACAGAGTTGGACACGAATGAAGCGACTTAGCAGCAGCAGCAGCAAGGTCACTCCAGCCTGACAGTTCTGTTATCTGTAGGGATACCTTTATTAGTGAATTGTTCCCTTTAAAACAGAAAAAAAAAAAAAAAGCCACCACACACACAAAAAGCAGGGGTCGGTCGGCAGGGGGCAGATTTTACTCAGTGCTGAGCTGCCGTGGTCCATGTCGAGGAGGCAGCACGTGGGTACCCACATCTCAGGATGGAATCAGAGCTGGGCTCTAGGGTGGAAAAGGCTCCATCATCTGCGACCAGGGGTGTGTTGCCTGAGTGGAGCCAAGGACAGCTGTCGTCCAGAACGAGAGAGCCCTTGATCAAAGGTGGGGTAGATCTTATCTGGGCCAGAAACGTCAGGGATCAGTTGTGACCAACCGGATGTTGTGAGGAAGGAGAAAGTGCCCGATGGCGAGTGAGAGACAGAGCAGCTGTGCTGTGTGGTCAGCCCCTGGTCCCTGTGCTATTTCTCCATCAGAGTTTCTCAAAAGTAGTTTTCATTTGTCTATTGGTCGGCTGCTCTGGGTCCTTGTTGCCACGCCCTGCTTTCTCTGGTTGCCGTGAATGGGCTTCTCGCCGAGGTGAGGCCTCTCGTTGGGAAGCGTGGGCTCCAGGGTGCTCGGGCTTCAGTGGTTGTGACTCTTGGGCTCTGGAGCACAGGCATAGTTGTGGCCCACGGGCTTAGGTGCCCCGTGGCACGTGGGTTCTTAGTTCCCAGACCAGCGATCGGGCCTGTGTCCCTCACACTGACAGGCAGATTCTTAAGCCCTGGACCGTCGGAGATGTCCCTGGAACAGGGTTTATGACAGGGTGACAGTGGGTTTCAGTCTCTATTTCATTCATTGAAGACAGAGAGACCGTGTTGCCTGGAGGAACAGATGCAGGTTTTGGATGCCGATCTCAGTCGCTTCTTGGCCTTTTGACTGAGGTCAAGTGGATACCGATCTCAGCACCACCTCTTTCGTGACCTGCGGCAGAAGACTAACCTCTGCAGTCTCTGTTGTCTCACCAGTAAAATAAAGGGCAGCAATCCTTACCTCTTGGATCTGAAGATTAGGTGAGAAGCAGTTTGTCCAGCCTTCTAAAGTAATAGGTGGGCAAGAAATTATCGGTATTGTCCATGTGCTAGAAATGGACGGGGGAGCTTTCCTGGGGATTAAGTTGGGAAAGGCATCTTTACTAGAAACGGTGATGGGTGGCACTCTCTGAACTGAAAAGGACATGTTTCTGGGAGTGATGGTAAAATAGCCTTGTATACTGAGGACTTAGTTTATATGGGGCGTGCCCGGAGAGAACACTGCCTGCATCCAATACAGGTAGATTTCAGATTTTGTCTTTGGCTGTTTCTCCCTCTTTTCCATTTTCCTGTCTTACATGTTGGTGAGAAACTCTGTAGACACCTCATGGACACTGCTGCCCAAAGCTTTTCTGCTGCGTCCCAGGGAGCCTGTTCTTCCTTTCTTCCCGTTAAAACAAATGTAAAACCAAAAGCAGCAAACAGGTAAACAAAAAACTTTTTCTTCATCACAATCCCTATTCCCTCCTATGTCTGATCTCAGCTTACTGTTAGGAGAACGGCTATTGGATTAAAATAATTCACACTGGATGGATTAAGAAGGGTTAAAAAAAGTCCAAATAACTTTCAAACTTGTGAAATTTTAGGTGGCACTATTATGAGTAATTTGAGGGATAACCTGGGTATCTTTTGGGGGAAATTATTTTGGATGGGAGAGGTGTGGGAGAGACGCAGGGGGCTTCCTTTTCCTGGAGTCTTGTGATTCCTGTTACTTCTAGTTACAGTGGTGTCTGTAATCAGAACTCTTTGGGTTGCTTGTGGCAATTGTTGCTCAGTTATGTCCAATTGTTTGCGACCCCACAGACTGCAGCACGCCAGGCTTGCCTGTCCTTCACTGTCTCCCAGAGCTTTCTCAAACTTGTGTCCATTGAGTCGGTGATGCCATCCAACCATCTCGTCCTCTGTCGCCCCCTTCTCCTCCCCTCATTCTTTCCCAGTGTCAGGGGCTTTTCCAGTGAGTTGGCTCTTTTCATCAGGTGGCCAAGCTATTGGAGCTTCAGCTTCAGCATCAGTCGTCCCAGTGAATATTCAGGGCATTTCCCTAATTAAACTAAAATGGACATTTATTGATTCACGTGGATCCAAAAATGCAAGCCATGTTGCTGGGTCTTTCTGTCTTGCTCTTAGTCTGGCTCCTCTCTCTGCCTCCACTTCCTTTTCTCCTGGTGAGCGGGAAGGGAGGGCACAAGCTTAAGCCGCCCTCAATTCTTATCATCCTGGGCCGGGACCCCAGGGGAGCACAGCACGTGTGAAGTCCTAAGACTGATCCACTAGCTTGAGTCAAGGCCTCAGGTGATGGGAATGTGTGGATTGGCCTGCTCCAGATCACTGTCCTTGTGATTGTGAAGGTGGGGAAATGTGACTGACATCCCCAGTCCCCTGGGCAGTTGGTGGAGAACAGGGGCCAAAGAAGGAGGTGCCGTGAGTGAACAGGAGGGGCAAGCGGAAAGGAAGGAAAGACTGTTCCTTGAACTCCTTTTGGCATCAAGGAGGAAAGCCACAGTGAAATCCGCCGTGCCACAGCTGAGACCCAAGGCAACCAAATAAATATCTGGGGAGACTGTTTCCATCAGTGGGCAGTGTTGTTCTTTAAGTGAGAAAATACACTTTTAAATAAAAGAAATAGTGACTGGTAAGGTGACATCATACAAACCAGTAATACTGGAAAAAGCAAACAGGAGAAAGATCAGGTGGGAATTTTGTCTTGGGAATGAGGGGGAAATGGCCTGTTACAGGACAAAGGTGAGATTTGGGGATTGAGGCCCCTCCTATGGCGATTTTAAGGATCATGTCCGAGAATGTTAAGGGAAGAGGTTGAGGATGAGGTGGTAAGTGGTCCTGATAAGGACCAGGTCTAACCCTAAACTGGCTTTGATAGGAAGGCTGTAGGTCTGATGAAGCGTCTGGAGAGGGCCCCTCCGAGTGGAGGGAGGAAGACTGTTTACTGGGAAGAGGGGGAAGAGCTGATTGGAGACTTGGGAGAGCAGGGCTCTGGGCCAGCTCTGTCCCTGGCGGTGTGACTGGGAAGTCATTCAATCTTCTTGAGATTCAGTTTCGTTTCTCCGCCTGAAATAAGGTGCCTGACCCCCCACTGCTGCCACTACTGGGTCAGCTCTCCTTCAGTGAGCTGCCTGAAGATGACAGCACTAAGTGTGAGATCGCTTGGGAAGGTTGAAGGTCATGCAGGGGTGCTCTTGGCAATGACCACATTCAGTTCAGTTCAGTCGCTCAGTCGTGTTCGACTCTTTGTGACCCCGCGGACTGCAGCACGCCAGGCTTCCCCGTCCATCACCAGCTCCCGGAGCTTACTTGAACTCATGTCCATTGCGTCCAGTGGTGCCATCCAACCATCTCCTCCTCTGTCGTCCCCTTCTCCTCCTGCCTTCAGTCTTTCCCAGCATCAGGGTCTTTTCCAATGAGTGGCATTAGCATGCCCTGAAAGGAGCTCCAAGCTTGGGGTGGGCAGGTGGTGGTGGGGAAGTCTCTGTGACCTCGTCAAGAAGGTGGGAGGGGCTCTGGACCGCAGTGACACAGAGAAAGTTCTCATGTGGATTTGGAGTAAAGAATGCTGAAGAGTCATGGGGAGAGTGGAGAACGGAAGTGAATATTCCTTATTTTACCTAAAAGTATAGCAAGGAGTAGCAGCATAGCAGGGCATGAAATTAGTGAGGATGAATGAAAGACACATTGAAAGCAAGCCAGTTGCCATGAAGGATGGAAGAAAAAGAGAAACAATTACAAACTGGGTGTGATGGTAAAATGAAGGTGGTGCACACATGCCTCTTTTGGGGGAGATGACCTGGATTTTTCCCACCTTTTGACCCCACTCTTCTGTATTCAGGAAGCTGGATAGTTGTCCAGAGAGGGGTTTGGGGCATGTGAGGGTTGTTGTTTAGTCAATAAGTCATGTCCAACTCTGCGTGACTCCAGGAACTGTAGCCTGCCAGGCTCTTCTGTTGCTGGGATTCTGCAGGCAAGAATACTGGAGTGGATTGCCATGCCCTCCTCCAGGGGATCTTCCCGAGTCAGAGATCAAACCTGCATCTCCTGCATTAGCAGGCAGACTCTTTACCGCTGAGCCACCAGGGAAGACCCGCCTGTAAAGGTCGTTGTTCTTTAAATGGAGGGAAGAGAAGCCAGAACTGAGTGTAGTTGGGGAGAGGCTTCTCAGCAAATAATAATGACTTGGTTATATGTCAGCTGGACCAGGGCAGGCCAGGTGAGGGTTGGACAGTGCAGAAGCTCTGTGAGTTCCTATGGCTGGGGGTCTAAGGTGGCTCTGCATCCTGGGGGGCTCTTCTGCCTCATGACCCAGGCCCGTCATCCTCGCTGACCTTGGCAGCCGTGGACTCCTCTCTAGGTGGTATGTGCCTGGGGCTATTTGTTCTTCCTACTGGAGAACACCTACCATGGAGTCTCTGGCCCCCAAATTAGGGCTTCTCGTGCTCTCCCAAGGAAGACTCGTTGCAAGGGCGCTCCTGAAGCCTGAGTGCTGCTCTCTGCAGAGGGACAGTGCCCTTGGACTGGACCCTACAAGTAATCATGGTTCAAACTGTGTGATTTCTGCTTTTCAGGACAATAGCATCTGCCAGGAGGACTTAATGTTTCCTAATAACAAGCAGCCCCACTGCCATTTCCCTGGGATAGATGAACAAAGGCTTTTCACAGACTCTAGACCTGCCCATAGGGAACAAGCTGAAAAAAGTGTCCTCTTTAAAAAATTTTTATTTTATATTGGGCATAGTTGATTTACAATGTTGTGTTAGTTTCAGGTGAACAACAAAGTGATTTAGTTATCCATTCAGTCCAGTCGCTCAGTCGTATCAGACTCTTTGTGACTCCATGGACTGCAGCACGCCAGGCTTCCCCATCCTTCACTCTCTCCCAGAGCTTGCTCAAACTCATATCCATTGAGTCAGTGATTCCATCCAACCATCTCATCCTCTGTCATCCCCTTTTCCTCCTGCCTTCAATCTTGCCCAGCATCAGGGTCTTTTCCAAGGAGTCAGCTCTTTGCATCACGTGGCCAGAGTATTGGAGCTTCAGCATCAGTCCTTCCACTGAATATTCAGGACTGATCTCCTTTAGGATGGCCTGGTTGGATTTCCTTGCAGTCCAAGGGACTCTCAAGAGTCTTCTCCAACACCACAGTTTAAAAGCATCAATTCTTCGGTACTCAGCTTTCTTTATAGTCCAACTCTCACATCCATACATGACTCCTGGAAAAACCACAGCTTTGACTAGATGGATATTTGTTGGCAAAGTAATGTCGCTGCTTTTTAATATGCTGCATAGGTTGTCATAGCTTTTCTTCCAAGGAGCAAGCGTCTTTTAATTTCATGGCTGCAATCACCATCTGCAGTGATTTTGGAGCCCAAGAAAATAAAGACTCTCTCTGTTTCCATTGTTTCCCCATCTATTTGCCATGAAGTGATGGGACCAGCTGCCATGATCTTAGTTTTCTAAATGTTGAGTTTTAAGCTAACTTTTCACTCTCCTCTTTCACTTTCATCAAGAGGCTCTTTAGTTCTTTGCTTTCTGCCATAAGGGTGGTGTCATCTGCATATCTGAGATTATTGATCTTTCTCCTGGCAATCTTGATTCCAGCTTGTGCTTCATCCAGCCTGGCATTTCACACGATGTACTCTGCATGTAAGTTAAATAAGCAGGGTGACAGTATACAGCCTTGATGTACTCCTTTCCTATTTTGGAACCAGTCTGTTTTTCCATGTCCAGTTCCATGTCCAAATTTAGTTATACATATACATAAATCTTCTTCCCTGCTGGCTCAACTGATAAAGAATCTGCCTGACCTGGGTTCGATCCCTGGGTTGGTGCTACCAACTCTAGTATTCTGGCCTAGAGAATTCCATGGACTGTACAGTCCATGGGGTGCATAAGAGTTGGACAAGACAGCGATTTTCACTTCAGTTCACATACGTAAATCTATTCTTTTAAAGATTCTTTTCTCATTTAGGTAATCAGAGTATTGAGTAGAGGTCCCTGTGCTATGCAGTAGGTCTTTATTGATTATCTATTTTACATATAGATCATTGTTTTCTTATATAACCAGTCATGTCCCTTTTAATCACAAAGGATAGACCTTCTCTGTTTGGCCAGGCTACCTAGCACAGCCAGATTGTTCCCAATGAAACACTTTTCCTTCTGCCCCAGATTTTCTCACCAAGATCATTATTTCCCATGTAAAATTTTTAACAATGTTTTATTGATCAGATTTTTTGGTTCACATCAGCCAGCTATACAGCATCTGCAGTTAGAAATTTGCTTTCATACACAGTTTATCCACCAGGTTCAATTATCCTCAATCAAATTTTGCAAATAGAAATTTTATCAATGAGATGTGCTTCTGTCAAGTTTTAGTCAAAACCATTTTCCTATGTGCAGTTTTTTGTTTCGAGTATGCTTGCTATTTAGGTATGTATGATGAAATTCGATAAAAGAGTTTGCATTAATTTTTAGCTAATTCATGAGAAACTAGTAAAGCTGTTTCAGGATTGCTATGTTGTAAAGGATCGAACTGCTCTGTTGTTCGGCCAGTCCCTCGGAATACGTTTCCGGTCACTTTGGGTCTCGAATTCTTAAGTGCTCCCGGCGCTGGTGGAGCAAAGAACAAATGGCTGGGCTCCAAATCCATCAGTATTTAGAGTGTCGCATCTGTTGGGTTATTTTTTTTTGGAGGGAGTCTTTTACTCTCTCCCCCGCAACTCCCTGATTTTTTTTTTTCTATTTTCTCCCTAAACTTTTCAGCCCTTTCAGTTTCTCTGACGGATCATCTGATTCTTCTGTCCCTGGTTGCCTGCCCCGCCTCCCCCAGCCTCACTCACTGCCCCAGACCCTTTCCTCTGAGAGCTAGCAGTATATTCCCTTCTCTGTTGCTTTCTTTTATTTCTCTGCCATCTCCTTCCAAGAGTTGCTTATCAGTCCCCTCAATGTCATGATTATAAAGGCTCAGAAAAAAACTCTTCCCCTCCTCCCACTCCTCACCACGCAGAATCCCGCCGGGATCAAGTAACCAAGAGAGGTTGTGAACCTCTGCTTCTTATATGTCTTTAAAAGCAGCGCTGGGGGTGGCCTGCTCGTGTGGGCTCGACTTTCACGGAATCTGCGTGAAGACAGAGGGATGGATGATGTGATCTCAGGAGGGCCCTGCCAGATCGGGAATCTGGGAACCTCATCTCAGTCATCATCAATTTAGATTTATTGGACACCCCCTGGGTGCTTGGAGCTGTGCTAACTGATTTCATTCTTCAAGCCCTGAATCCTAGCTTCTGCCTTTTTGTAGCAGCTGGTTAAAGTAGTGTAGTACTGGGCTGGGTTTTAACAAGCTTTTCTTTCTGTTGCTGTCTACTGCAAACCATGTTTTAAAAATTAGAAATTAAAAGTTAGAGGATTTAGTAATGATGTTGGGGGTTGCCCTTGATTTTCTTTAGCACGAGATCGTGTCGGTTCCCACCCCACATGGATTCCTCTCCAGCGACTCTCAGATCAGAGGGCCTAGGGCTTCCCTTGTGGCTCAGCTGGTAAAGAATCTGCCTGCAGTGTGGGAGACATAGGTTCCATCCCTAGGTTGGGAAGATGCCCTGGAGAAGGGAAAGGCTACCAACTCCAGTATTCTGGCCTGGAGCATTCCATGGACTATATAGACTGAGTGGACCATGGACACCACTGAGTGACTTTCACTTTTTCACTTTTACTGGAAAGTGGGGAGAATAATATTTATGGAGAGGATGTCTTATGTCCGGAGCTGGGCTGGAGAAACAGGGTTGTCAGGAATATTTTAGGGAGACTTGAGAAAGGAGGGACAGAGAGGGAGAATCAGAAAGTGCTCGGGTGGCGATTCTTTCTTTCAGCCAACAAATATTTATCCAGGACTTCCTGGTGGTCCGGTGGTTAAGACTCCGTGCTCCCATTGCAGAGGGCCTGGGCTTGATCCCTGGTCAAGAAACTAGATCCCTCATGTCACGACTAATACCTGGTGCAGCCAAATAAAAATACATTTAGAAAGGAGGTATTTTCTCAGTGCCTACTCTGTGCACGTAACTTTCTAGTTGCTGAGAATATAGCAGTGAAATATATATATATATATTATATATATAAATATATACCTTCCTGGAAAGTGAAAGAAAGTGAAAGTCACTCAGTCGTGTCCAACTCTTTGCAACCCCATGGGCTATTCACCAGGCCGGAATACTGGAGTGGGTAGCCTTTCCTTTCTCAGGGGATCTTCCCAACCCACAGACAGAACCCAGGGCTCCCACACTGCGGGCAAATTCTTTCCCAGCTGAGCCACCAGGGAAGCCCAAGAAGACTGGAGTGGGTAGCCTATCCCTGCTCAGGGGATCTTTCTGACCCAGGAATTGAACTGGGGTCTCCTGTGTTGCAGGCAGATTCTTCACCAGCTGAGCCACTAGGAAGCCCACCTTCATGGAACTTATGTTTTAGTAGGAAGAGACAGCCAAAAAAACAGAGTTCATTTTGCAGTGGCAATAGCCCCTGAGGCCCTGCACTCAGGGAGGGCCCCCACACTCCCAGGGAACGTCAAGACAACCTCCACACGGCTGTTCTGTCACGTTTGCTCTGCAGGAGAGAGCTTGTGAGCCTAGGTTTGTCTGCACCGTGCTCGGATCCTGTGGGGAGAGCACCCTGGGCGCCCACCTGGATCCTAGGCCTAGGGGCCAAAATGGCATTTTTCTCCCAGGGAGCCCTAACGCGGGGCGGCCCAGCAGCTGCTTGCAAAGGCATCCCGTCGCTGTTTGCTTCCTTCTGCCAGAGCTAGCTTGCTCCCCGCTTCAGCATTTGGCAAGCCAGGGGCTGGCCCGCCACTCCTCGCTGGGGGCCCATGGGAGGTGCCAGGTGCCCTTGAGCTGGGGGCCCTGGCATGGCATCTGGCCCCATCAGAGGCACTCCCGCAGCCTCATTCCTCATGGGCAGGACGGCGCTGACCTAGGAATGTGTTTGCAAGGCTCTCAGAGTGCAGGCTGACGCGTGGCCCTGACTTGGGAACTGCGGCCCTGGGAGCAGGCCCGGAGGTCTGGAGTCTGAGGAGCCACACACTTGCTGTGCGGTAGAGGAGGCCTGAAAACCCAATAAAAATAAAGTTGGTTATGTATACCATAGCAACAAGTAAAGCAGAGAAAGGAGATGGGAAGCGTAGGGGAGTTTTGATTTTAAAAGGAAGATCGGGTAAGGTCTCATTGATAAAGACCTGAAGGAGATAGAGAATGAGCCCATGCCAGAATCTAGGTGAAGAATCTAGTATTCCAAACAGAATAACCCAGGGGAAGGGCAGGGGAAGGGGTGGGAGGGGCAGAGCAGGAGAAAACGATGAACTAGCAGAGAGGCGGATGACTCGGGCTAGTTGGACCCAGAGGTGATGAGAAGTCAGTTGGGCAGCAGCTCTACTTAGATTTGCTGTTGGGCTGGTCACAGGCTGTGGGAGTGAGGGTCTGGTCTGAATAATGGGGGTGCGGTGGGGTGGGGGAGTTAGCACTACCTGAGATGGGAAGGGAGGGGGATTGAGATCGGGAGGAGCTGACTCTGGAGAAGGTCCAGGAGTCCAGTTTGAGCCACCGTTACACTTGCGTTCTGGGGGAGGTGGAGATGGCCTAGGGAAAGGGCCCTTAATGACATGAAAGGGGGACCCAGGGATGTGAATCTTGCAGAAATTAAACCGATTTTGGATCTGGATGAGGTCAGGGAGAAAGCCCGGGATGCTGGGAGGTGAGCCCCGAGAGGCAGGTCACCAGTGGGCACAGGTGGGTGAAGTTGGGTGGGCTGTCAGAGAACCAAGCCCACCTTCGAGGGGAGCAGTAAGGCCTGGGTGAGGCTGTCAGGGGGTGTGCCACGTGGGCTTTGAGATGGTGGATGACGCAGGAAGCCCTCCAGGAAGAGACAGGGCCCGGGAATGACACCACTGGAGGAGGGGGTAGAAACGTGCATGGACTGGGATGGGGTGGGTGAGCCGGACGGACGAGGCTGGATCGTGGTCTCTAAGGAGAATGTAAACGCAGTTCCTGAGCAAAAGGAACAGGTGCGGATAGCATCGTTCAGGACAGCTCTGGGGTCGGGGAAAGGAGCTGAAAGTGAGTGGGGCGGTGCGGTGGCGCAGGCGGATGGCAGGGGTGAGAGACTAGGGCCGGCCCCGCGGGGAGCGTGGAGCTGCTCAGCCTCGCGCATGCGCGCACACACACACACACACACACACACACACACACACACACACACACACACACACACACACACACACACACACACACACACACACACGGCCGTCTAGGAAGCATTTCGCGGGGTCGCCTTCTCGACCTCCCGCGAAGCATTTCGTGGGGTCGCCTTCTCGACCTCCGCATGTGCGTGCGACACACGTGGTGATGTGCACACGTGCGCCCCACTTGTACACCTCGAGCTCCATTGGAGAGGGGCTGACTGTTCAGTTGACGGGTTAATCTGTTTTCTTCTCGTTCTCCTTTCTACGGGTCGGTTTTCTTTTTGACTTTTGTGGTTCCCCTGTTGATTGGTCCTTTGGGCAGAAAACAAGGGATTTTGTAAAACTCAAACGCAAAAAAACACTTGTCGTGCCTTATCTGTGGTTCCGATAAAAATGTCGCTATGACGCGACCAACGGTGGAATTAAACTTTAGAATTATGTATGGGTTAAAATGTTTATATGCCTGTGATTACAAATAACCAGCAGCCTACTGAGTCAGAATCTCTCTTTCCCCCTTTTCCTCTCTGTAGTCCCTTTTCCTCTCTGTACTCCCTCCTCCTCAACACTCCTATTTCTTCCTCCACCTCCCCGTCTTCCCTCCTGTTCTCAGCTGACATTGAGCTCAGGGTCCCCAGGATTCTGAACTTGGGCAGAAAGCAGCTGTTGGTGCTTCTCACCGACTTGGCTGGGACAGAGGGAAGGTGAAAAGAGGTGGCATCTTTTTTTTTTTTTTTGAGATGACATCTTTTTAAAATGAAGGCTGGAAAGGGTCCTGGGGGAGCTGAGTGATTGGAAGAAAAACCCGGCCCTCGAGAAGGTGGTGTGTGTGGTGGGAGGGCTCCCTGGTCTGGGCTGGGTGGTGCAGTTACAGAGAATTGGAGAGGTGGGAGTATAGACACCTCCTGACTCTTGGTTCCTTGGATAACACTTCCTGCATCCCAGTTTGGGGCAGGAGGGAATCACATGACCCCTAAGTTTCCATCTGGAAACGAGATGCTAAGATTCCCAGCTCCAGGAAAGAGGGGAAGGAAGGGGGGCAGACTAGAGGGTCTCGCGTGGCTCTTTCCACAAGGCCAGGTGAGGAGTCCCGGGAGGAGAACAGAGGCGGCCTCCTCTCTGTCCTGCAAAGTGAATCCTCCCTGCGTTCTCACTCCTGCCTATAGCTACTGAAAGGATCCCGAGCCCGGCTCCAGCTGTTTCATCACGACGAGCAGCTGCAGGGTTATGGGCTTGGAGGGGTGGTCCATGAGTGGGGAGCCCTTCAGTGGGGTCTAGAGAAAGCCGGGGAGGTAACAGGTAGGGAAACGAGGTTGAGGGGTGGGGGCTGAGGCATCCGGTCCTAGGAATGGGCCCTCTTGATGGTTGCCTCCCCCATGTTGCCTGAGTGAAGTCTGTGCTGGTTAATACCTTTCTTCCCGTCTGTCTTCCCAAACCTCTTCCCACTCTGCCCTGCCTGTGTGCCCTCCTGTCTCATCCCCTCCACGTCTGTCTCTCTGGCCGGCACGCTGTCCACGCTTGGCCCCGGTTCCACGTGACGCCTCCAACCTGTCTGCCTTCTCCTTGCCTCCCCCCACCCCGGTCCCACCCCAACCCCACCCCGTTGGCCCCCTCTCCTCGCAGCAGAGGGAAAGGTGTACAGCTCCGATGAGGAAAAGCTGGAGGCACCCGCAGGAGACCCGGCAGGCAGTGAGCAGGAGGAAGAGGGCTCGGGCGCGGACAGTGAGGATGATGGCTTCCTGGACAGTTCTTCCCGGGGCCCCGGGGCCCCTCCTGGGACCTAAACCGAAGCTGAAGGGCGGCCTGGGGACCGCAGCAGAGGAGGGGGCGCCCTCGACTGGAGTCCCAGCCCCCGGGGGCAAGAGCCGGAGGCGCCGCACGGCCTTCACCAGCGAGCAGCTTCTGGAGCTGGAGAAGGAGTTCCACTGCAAGAAGTACCTCTCGCTGACCGAGCGCTCGCAGATCGCGCACGCCCTCAAGCTCAGCGAGGTGCAAGTCAAGATCTGGTTCCAGAACCGGCGGGCCAAGTGGAAGCGTATCAAAGCTGGGAACGCGGGCAGCCGCTCGGGGAGCCCGCAAGAAACCCCAAGATTGTGGTCCCCATACCCGTGCACGTCCAACAGGCTTGCCGTGAGGAGCCAGCACCAACAGATGGGGCAGGGGGCCCGGCCTGAGCCCCCCAGGACCTGGGGAGGCACGGGTCTGTGCGGACACTGGGCTGGGCTCTGGGGACCACAGGGGGCCCTGCTGCGGTCCTGCCCTCAGCTGGGGTTCCGTCGGCAACTGGCACGCTCTGGGGGCCCCTCCTGGCAACCTGAGATGCAGGCCTTTTCTGGGTCCTGGGCCATGCCAGAGGCCCCAGGCCTGGACGTCAGGGGTTCTCGCTGTTGAGGAGCTGCTGGGACTAAAGGGGCTCCTCGGGCCTGCAGGGTGCCCCTTCCTTCAACTGATGCCCTAGAGTTGCTTCTGAGGGGCGGGAGGCAGCCAGGGTGAGACCTGCCAAGCTGGTCACAGCTCCTTATTTATTTTGTGTAAAGTTTGTATATATGGAGCTCTCTGCCTCGGTCTGTCTGTGTCTTCCAGAGGGACTGGGGAGGTCATGTCTCCTCCAGCCTCAGTTTAACCTCCCAGCCCCAGGGCGGGCCACCGCCTCGCCCGGTCTACAGCGCAGCGCAGGATGTGCAAAAAACAGAAGTTTCTGCTCCCTTGGGTACCCCTTCAGCACTCACCGTCTCCCCCACGCAACCTACCTCTGCTTCTCGCCTTTCCTGCTGCACTCACTGCTCACCGTTCCCACCTCCAGATCTCACACTCCTAACAGGCACTGCTGCTTCCGACTTCAGGGTAGAGGACTCACTCGCTTTTGAATTGAGAGTAAGTGAAGTGCTAGAGTCCAGGCCGTCTGACTAGGTGGAGGCCATGAGTCCTGTGAGGACCTGGGGCAGGCTAGGGGCTCACCCTCGTCACCTGGAAGCCTGACCATCGTAAATCGTCTTCTGTGCAGAGGACTTGGCTGCTCTGACATTCCAGACGGGAGGGCCTGGAGCGGAAGACCCACATCCAGTCCTCTGTGCTTACTGTGCTGATGGTGGTCTCCCTTCCCACCCACCCTGCCCCATTTGCAAAGCTTGGGACCCCCAGATCCTCCTCTGTTTGAGAGGGTCCACTGCAGAGTGCAGGAGGCAGGAATGTGTGTCTGGTGGTTCTGGGAGGGTGTGTGCTGTGGGGGAAGCTACAGAGATAGGAGTTAAAGGCTTCGGGGTGGGGATTCTGTGAGCAAATTAAGGTGGACAAAGGAGACAGACAGACGTGAGGCTTCAGGGACACCCGCAGGGCACAGGGTAGACCAGGGTAGAACAAGACAAGCTGAAGCTGCTGGCCGCTTCCCGCTTTCGCAAGACGGGTTGCCGTCCTGTACCCAGAGAGACCGGCTGCAGCTGCTGTCACAGTTAACGGGCCGCCTGGGAAGAAGCAGGACCTGCCCTCTTCCTGAGCCGCTGAGGTTAAAAGGCTCTGAGGGAGGCAGGTGAGCAAGGGGAGGAAGGGCAGCCCCAGCCAGCCTCCTCACTGCCCCAGGCAGTGCAGTGGGTCCCGGCTCCAGGCTGGTCAGGCCGTCTAGTCGCTCACAGGTCCACTGCCTGCCTTTCCCAACGGGACTGCGACAGCCCTTTCCTCCCAGCGGCTCTGGCAGCCAGAGGGAAGGGACCCTGGAGCTGTGGTTGGTCTTGAGCGCCTGGGCTGGGACACACATCCAGGGTCAAGGCTGGAGGCCAAGCAAAATGTAATCCAGGCGAGCCCCACCCTGATCTAGATCAAGGCTGTCTGAAACCTTAGACTCACCCACAGAGGGAACCTACAGGGTGAGATTCTTTTTAGGAGAGAAATCAGGCAGATCGAGATCAAGGATCCCTAGAGCTGTTGTCTCCTTGCTCTCAGGAATCCTGTCCGCAGGTCTAATGAGGGCAGGAGCAGAGGCTCTCAGGCTCTGTGCCCCTGCCCTGGGGCTGGGGTGAGGGGTGGGCAAGGAGAACTGGCAAAGCCAAGGCGCTCATCTGCCTTTTTCCCCTGGCTTTGCCTCTGCAGCCTCCTGAACTATATCAGGCAGTTATTCACCCTCTCAAGTAGCTTCTTCTCCTTAGGGAACCTAAGGAGATGATTACTGGTAGCATTTTCTGAGCCCAGGAACCCAGTCTTACACATACCCATAGCTCTGTCTCTATTCTGCCCTTATCTTTGCTTAAGGCGCTTATCTGGGGGCTGTGGATGAAGAAAATAAAATCCGGTTTTCTCTCTGAATAGCTTTACTTGGTTAATTTCGCCCTGGCAGAGCCCGCCACACCCACCACGGCCAAGGGCCACCAGCAGGGTGGCCACAGGTGCCCTCGAGAGCGGGGACCCCTATCCTGGCAAGTTCTTCAACAGCACACGCAGAGGTTTTCTCCGGGTCATCTTTATAGCGAGACTAAGGGACAGTCTGAGGGACAAGCAGGGGCCCCAGGTCCTGCCTCTGGCTTGGCGCAGAGGCTGGGGACCGTCCTGCTGTCGGCAATGTGTCTCCTCCCCTGGCACGAGCCCCCCTCATCCTATCACATCCTCAGACTCTCCTGGGTGCTGACCCCTGCACGCCTGGCTGTGGGGCTGGTTCCCGGACAACTCCTGCCCTCTCTGTGGGTGACCTCTGGCCAGCACAGGCATTAATAAGGCTCCTTGACAGCATACAGATGAAAACAAGACCAACAGGAAACCTCTGTGAGGGTGATGGGGACTGGCAGGGAGCTCCCAGTGGGAAGCACAGGGCCAGTCTTCCCCTCCCGGGGTGGCTGACAGACTCAACGACATGCCCGGAGAAAGAGGGGCTGAGAGAAGCCCACGGAGGAGGCTGGGGGGGTGGAGGGGCACCCCAAAGTACAGCAGAGAGAGGACAGGGACATAGAAGCAGAGCCCCAAGGGTGTTTTCTCAGAAGGGTGGGGAGATGAAAGGCCAGAGCCAGCCCCCCCAACACACGGTCTGGTTTATTGGCTCATCACACACACACACACCAAGTATGTACACAAACATAAATATTGCAATGTACACATTTACATGGGACCTCTGGCCCGCCCAGGCCTCCCGTCTCCAGGTCGGGGGGCCCTACAAGGGGCTGGCACGAGAAGGCAGGAACCTGGAGGAGGGAGAGGTCCTGCTCCCCTCCTCTCACAGCACCCCCAAAGCACCCTGTCCCTTTGCAGCAGCGCCGGCCGGGCAGGGGCCAAACACCTGCAGCGGCTGGAGTCCCGGGCGTCTCCTCCTGACCCTCCCGTCTGGCTCTCCTCCCAGACTCTTCCCAGGTCCTTGGGTCTCAGCCTCTGTGTCTCTCGTCTCCCCCAGGGCCTGGAGGGAGGTGGGTGCCACGCCCCAGCACCAGTCCTGGCCCCTCCGGCCTATTCCCGGGGCTCACAGGAGGCTGGGGCTGCGGTGCAGCTCGGCGGAGGCGCTGGTGCCATTGGCCGGCTCTCTGCCGGGGGCGGGGGCCACGCCGCAGCCCTCCCGGGGCAGCCGTGCTGGATGAGGATGTCGGCACACTCCTGGCTGCCGGCGCGGCGCAGCGTAGGCCAGTGGGGTCAGGCCGCGGGCGTCCCGGCTCCGCACGTCCACCCCGTACTGCAGAAGGAAGCACGTTCTCACGGTTGGCAGGAAGGGTGTGGATTCCCCCCGGGTGGGGGGCGGTGGGGAGGATGGCTGTCAGGGAGGTCAGGAAGGGCCCCCAACTCACCCAGATAAGCAGCTGCGTGAAGACCACGTTGGCCATGGCGCTGGACAGGTGCAGGGCCGTCCGCGCCCGTCCCCGTCGCCGTAGGTCTCGTTCACCTCCTCCTTGGACCCCGTGCGCCAGGAGCGTCACCAGCAGCCGCAGGTCGTCCTCCACCACCGCCCGGAGCAGCTGCTGGCCCAGCGGCACGTCGGAGCTGGGCAGCGGGGCCAGGAAGAGCTTCTGCTCGTACTTGGCCCGGATCCAGCGCTCCTTCTCCTCTCTGCGGGCACAGGCAGGATGGGGGCAGGGGCGGGGGGTTGCGGTCAGGGAGCGAAGAGTGAGGCGGGGGGGTAGGGGGCCAAGACCAGAGCAAAGAGCAGCCCGAGGGACCCAGGGCGGTTGGGGGCAGCGGGTGTGGGAGATACTGGATAGAACTCGGGGGAGACCCCCTGGGGGCGACAGGGGTACAAGGGGAGGGGCGGTGGCGGGGAGATGCCAGGCAGGGTTGGGGGGCCAGGGGGCGGGCAGCTCATCTGGCCCTGCAGGAACAAAGGAGGCGGGGCCAGCCCTCGGGGCCCACGCACGACCCTATCTATCTATCTATCTACCACCTATTCTCTGCATCTCTGCGCTCAGGCTGTAGCCTTTGCGTCACCGCGCAATAGGGCCCTGCGCATGCGCCCCCCCGCCCCACGACGTGCTGGTAACTGCGGAGAAAGGGCCGGCTGTTGTGAGGCTCTGACAGGCGGAAGGCACCCCAGGGCCCACGGGGGAGCAGAGCAATGGCCGGGTTTAACCCTTCCAGCCCGCAGCCATCACGGCTGCCCCAACACCCCCATCCCCTCACCCGGCAGGGGCACCCGGGGTCTCATGCCCTCACCTGCAGGCGTCAGGCCCCCGGTTTAGCCTAGCCATCCAGAGCCCCCTCCCAGACGCTGTTGGCCAGGGCGTTGCCATGGCCGTCATGACGACCAGCAGCTCGGGTGGCCAGTCGTCGAGGTCGAGGGAGCGGACCCGGGAAAGGTGAGCTCCCAGATGCCGGTGCGTCCCGGAGCACTCGATGCACATGAGCGCGCCCAGGTTCAGGCTGGCCCAGTCTGGATCTAGGCGAGGGGGAGACGTGATGGAGCCACCCCCCCACCCTCGAGCTCCCCCTACCCGGAGCGCCCAGCCTGGTCCCACCGCCCCAGCACTCACTGGGGCGTCGCAGTCAATACAGAAGCTGTTGCCCCGGACGGTGCGCACGGCCTGCACGGCCAGAGCTGCGTTCTGGTTCCCCAGTCGAGTCTGAAGGAATGGGTGGGGGGTGGCCAGTGAGTAAGGAGGCCAGCGTGGGACACCCCCCTCCAGCCCCGCGTCCACCTGTCTTTGGGGCTGCGGCAGCCAATAAGGAGGCCAGCGTGGGGCCCCCTGCCCCTCTGCCCACCGTGTTCCTGGCGTTGCGGCAGCCCAGTAAGGAGGCCAGCGTGGCCTCCCCTGCCCCCTCTGCCCTGCGCCCACCTTGTCCTTGGCTGCAGGCTGGCGTGGGCCCGCCCCCCCCGCCCCTCTGCCCACCTTGTTCTTGGCGCTGCGGCAGCCCTGCAGGCTGGCGTGGGCCGCCCCCCCCGCCCCTCTGCCCACCTTGTCCTTGGCGCTGCGGCAGCCCCTGCAGGCTGGCGAGGATCTGGGCCTGCACACTCTGCACCCACAGCTCCCGCTCCTCAGCTGTCGAGGCCTCGAAGTGCCACGTCTGCCCGGTGAGGGACACCACCACGAACTCGAACGACTCCTCGGCCTCTGCGGGCACACAGGGCGCACACCCGTCAGGGCAGAGCCCCTGTCGCATGCACATGCAGCCCCTCCGGGGGCCCCAGCCTGGAGGACTGTGCTCTTGGGGCTCCCGCGGGGTGGGGGAAAGTGGGGGCGCGGAGAGCAGCCCGCCAACCTGGCCACCTGTGGAGCCTGGGTGGAAAAGGTGGGACGCAAGGTTTGTTGGCAGCCCTGGTGCAGCCAGGAATAGGTCTGGAAGTCAGAGGGTGCTTCCTGGAGAAAGCGGAGCCCAGTGTCTGGAGAAGATGCGCCGGGCGCTGAGGAGGCAATGCCGTGGGGTGGGGTGTGTGTGTGTGTGGGGGGTGTTGGAGGCGGGTGTGGGCACCATCCGTACATGTCAGCTGCAGCCGCCTCATTTTGCAGCTCATTAAACCCAATATTCCTGATGGCGTCGGCGTGGGGCTCCTGGGAGCCAGGCCCCTCCCTCCTCCCGGGCACAGGCAGGCAGGGGCGGGCAGGGGTGGGGAGCAGCCTCTGTTTCCTCCACAGACCACCTGGGACGTGTGAGCAAACGGGGGACCTGCAGACGTGTGCGGTCTCAAGCCCTGGGGGCTGAACTGTGAACCCCCAGCAGTGCAGGGGCAGGCGCTGCTTCAGGCTCTGAGCCCCCAGCAGGCCATCCCTGTGAGCCTCACTCCTGACGCTCAGCCCCGCTCGCCACCCCCTCTCCAGGGGGCACACAGCTCCCGACCAGCAGAAGTGTGTCCAGCAGAAGTGTGTCGTGGGGGCTCTGCAGGGCAGCCCCTCGTGGCCCCTGTGACGCTGACTCCCCCCTCCACCCAGGAAGTCCTTGGGGCCGGGCTCCCCTTCGAGAAGCCCTGAACAGACCCATCTTCATGGCAAAAGCTGGAACCTCCTTTCCCCAGGCTCCACCATTCCCCCCTCACCTCGCTCCCCACCGTCTCTGAACCCACGGCCCTGATCATCCACGGGGACACAGTTCCCTGGTCCAGGTGGGCCCCGGGCCATGAGCGCCAGGCACCCCTGTGTCACAGGCTGGCTATGCAGAAGCCGCTGTTTCCTTTGGTGAGGGTCTCCCCCACAGCCCTGCCCCTGCCCACGGCAACTGTGCACCCACCTAAGGTAAGCTTTCAAAGGGACTCCAGCCACCGAGAAGAGACACACTCTGAAGAGGACATGAGGAAAACCAGACAAGCAGCACTGTGATGAATAAGGAGTTAGGAGGAAGAGCCTATGGAAAATATCTGAGGAGCGGGGGTTTCTCTGCCCAAAGACGACTAAGGAGAGACTCAGCCCGACACGCGGATGCTTAAAAACTCGACAGGCGCTACAACAGACGCAGGGAACACAGGTCCTGCCCGCATCACCCAGGAAATGGTATCTTTTACCTTCTATGAGAGTAAAGGAAGTAAGCCTATGTTTTCACAAGGGGTTAAGTTAGGCCAAGAAGGAGCTCTTTTCCTAAGACACCAGGTCTAAATGACCAGAAGGTATGGAGCTGCTCTTACGGGAAACTGTTCAGAAAGTGCTTAACCGAATACAGACAAGAGGGTACGAGGGCGTGATGTTTCGAGGAGGACGATCCCCAAGTCCCCCTGCCCACCTCCTGTGCCCCGGTTTCCCTCGGGGGTCCCCTAACCTTCAGCAGCACTGCTGGGGCCGTCTGGTCGGGGGGTCCCGGTGCTCTTTTTCCTCCGGTGCTTCTTCCGGTTGGAGTGGGGAGATGGGGGGGCTCAGCTTGGGGCTGGAGCTGAGCACCTCAGCGGGGCCACTGGCTGGTGAGGGAGGGGGGAGACATGTGGGAAGCGGGGAGGGGGCAGCACCCTGACCTGCAGCTGGGGCACCCGCCCTGGGGAGCAGCCCCTCCGCCCTCTCCCCCTAACCCCACCCCACCCCACCCAGGAGCCCCAGGCCTGGAGGAGGAGAGAGTGGGAAACTCAGGCAGAGCAGGGGGAAGGCAGGGGGAAGCCAGGCTCTGCAGCCCAGAGGGGTGGAAGGCGGCCGGGAACTCACTCGTGGGGAGCTGAAACCCCAGCAGCTCCGCACCAAATTTATCCTCAATCACACTCCCAGCTCCTCACAATTAATAGCAGAATTAGAGACAATCAGGGAGCTGCCTAATTACTGTCAATTAGAGCGCGCTAATCAAGCTCCCGTCTCCCGCACCCCGCCCGTCGCTCACCACTAAATGTCAAACTTCATTAGAGGCAGACACGCGGCGCCCTCCCTCCCTGCTTGCCTGCCTCCTTCCAGACTCAACAGAGTGGCCTATGGAGGCCGGCACGGCCCCTGGATGGTGACCTGCCCTGGCCAGGCCTCCACCCCCCATCCCCAGGGGGCCTGGGCTGGGTGCAGAACGTGGGAGCAGACTCCGGGCTGTGGGTGGCCAGCCCCTCCCACTGTCCGAGCTGGGGCGGGGGGGCTTAGTGGGGACCTGCAAAGGGTCTCTGGAAGGAGCTGATGCTCTGCTGCCCGGTGTGGGGAGTGGGGGGAGCAGCAGGTGCACCGGCCCCAGGGTGGGGTGGGGGTCTCCTCTCATCTACACCCTCGCTGAGCTGCACTGACTGATGGATCAGGGCTGAGGGTCAGGACGCAGGTGAGAGTGAGCCACCTGCTGAAGAGGCAGGGAAGAGGTAAGGGGAAGAAGAGCCACGTGAGCAAGGTCCAGACGGCGACCCCCGGTAAAGAGAGCGAGGGATGTGGGAAGGGAGGTTCCTGACCACCTGGAAAGTCGGGGAGGGGCCTTGGCCTAACGTAGAGGCAGTGTGGGGAGAAATTCCCTGTCTGGACCACTCCTTGATCTCATCTGCAGGGCCCCCCTTCCTGCCTTCAAAGCCCCCAGCGCCACCCACCCCCACCCCCGACCCTGGCTTCCCTCCCTGTCCCCGCGGCGAGGCTGATGAGCTGGCTGCACAGGGGGCTGATGGCGATGCCAGTGCCACCAGCGCCGCCTGGGGCCGGCAGAGGGTGGGCAGGGGGTCTCCAGTGGCGAAGGCCGGGCGTGGCCGCCCGACTCCTTGTTTCCCAGGCGTGCCTGGCTCCCTCTGCTAAGCCCTGGAGGGCTGTTCGGGGCGGTACCCCGCCTCCCCTCCCAGCCTCACAGGGTCCTGCATACCTGGGGACAGGGCAGCGGCCTCCAGTCCACGGGTCGGCGCTGGACACAGAGCAGGCACGCTGGTGCAGCCCCCTCGGGCGCGGACTGGCCCAGGCTGGGCTGCCAGCCAGGTGGGGGGGTACCTGGGGGTGGGGGTGGGGTGGGGGGTCAGACTGAGAGGGGCCCCGGGGGAAGGATGGCCCACAAGCCGCCCTGAAAGCACAGCTACCCACGGACAGAGCTTGAGAAATGCCCACGGGACACTGGCAAAAAAACAAGGCACTCCTGGGTTCACCGAGTACCATGCCAGGTTTGCCAGAGAACCGGGGTGGGGACTCAGACCGGCCTGAGACCTCACGCCCCACCTCGCTCCCCTGCACATGTCGTGTTCCCCCCTCCCACCCCTGCCATGTGAGCAGAGCCAGAAGTTGGGGGGGGGGACAGTGGGGCTGACTCCATGTCACAGCCTGAGCTGACCCTCCTGGTCAGGCCCCGAGGCCCGCACTCCAGGCCACACACACCATGGGCTGTGCCTCAGCTCTGCTGCCATTCTGACAAGAAATAAGTGTATCAAATTCAAGTAATTATGTCTAATTAGTATTAGTAATTATCCTGTTGGGCTGCAGAAAATTAATCTTTCGTTTCCCATGGGGGGAAGGACGGCGGAGCCGGGGAATGGGGCAGCAGCTCCAGGAGCGCTGGGGGCGGAGGCAGGGCCCTCCCCGTCTCATCAGGCACCACGGACAGCCCAGGAGGCGATCGCAGCCCTCTCGTCTCGGGCCACTGACCTGAGATCCCGCAGGGCCTGACCTGAGCTCCGGAAGCCACAGCCAGCGGCAGGTCTAAGGAGCAGTGGCCATGCCCAGGGGTCTGCACGGACATCAGGGTAGGGGGGTGGCCGGGTGCTGGGTGCTCAGGATGGGCAGAGACCCCTGGGGTTGGATGAGCCTGATAGAGGCCCCTGACCAGCCCCATGAGCACAAGGGGCAAGTGTCTGCAAGAAGCCCAGGGCCAGGCAGCCCCAAGCGGAAGTGCCTGGAAGGGAAAGGAACAGCGATGGTCTGGGGCCTGCAGGATGCTGCAGGGTGGGGTGAGTTCTGTGTTTCCTGACACCCACGGCGGAGCAGACACACAGCAAGCGCTGATTAACACCAGTGCGGGCCAGCCCCTTGCCACCACATGCCGGGCCACACTCTCTGGAATCCTGCCCCCTCCCGCTCCGCCTAACAGGTCCCTGCCAACTCAGCCTTTCTCAGGGTGGCCTCCCCTCCGCCCCCATGAGCCCCGTCAGGAAAACTTCCAGGGGAGCAGCAGCCTCAGGGCCGGACTTCCCGGCGCCCCCTCACCATCTCCCCCGAGGTTCCAGGTCTCACTCCCCCGCTACCCCAATCCCACCCAAAGACACCACAAGGCCCAAACCTCCTCCCCACAAGCCCCCAACGCAAACCCCAAGGGAGGGTGGGCGCCTTCCTTTTCTTTGTTAATTCTCCCCTCATTACGCCTGCAATCCCACAATCAGTGTGCACTGTAATTGTCGAATTTGATGCTAATGATTAATGAATTAAACATGGAGCCATCAATTAGTCCTCGGAGGATAATTCTGCATAAAGCAGCGGATAATGTAATTACAGTAACAAAGATAATGAGATGTTAACATCGCCCGGTGAGCGGAGACGCCTTGTGAGTGTGCGCGAGGTCGCCGGCGGTGCGCCGGGGGGACGCAGCCCGGGGGCGGCCCAGCCACGTGTTCCGGGGACACTGGGGAGCCGTCGGTGGGCGCGGGTGGGTGCGTGGGGGAGTGGGCTGCACCCCTGCTGCACGCACCACTTGCGCTCCCCAGGTGGGGGCCTTCGGGGGACGTGGCAAGACACAGGGTCCCGGGTGTCCCTGCTCAAGAAAGCAGCCAGCGGTCCCCACTGCCGCCTGCAAGCAGGGGTCCCCTTCCATCCACTTCGTGTCCTCTGCCCTCTGGTGCCACCTGAGAAGCCCTAGGCTGACCCCCACTCCAGGCTGCCCTCGCTGTCCCCAGGTCAGCGAACCCGCCCCCTCGTCCTCAAGCGTACCCCCGCCAGCAGCTCCGAGCACCCTACCCATCTTCCTTGTTTTCCTGTCCTTAGCGTCCCTCTCTTCACCAGTCCACTAGCGCACTCTCTGCCTATTTCCAGGGCCTCGTTCTGAGCCCGGGGAGGCTGAGTGGAAGAACAGAGCTGCCCCAGTCAGGCACACATAGGTTCAAACCTTCCTCTGCCACTTCAGTGGGATTTCAGGTGCGCAGTTGCTAAGTCGTGTCTGACTCTTTGCAACCCCATGAATTGTAGGCCACCAGGCTCCTCTGCCCATGGGATTCTCCAGGTAAGAATACTGTTGCCTGCTCAGTTGCTAAGTCGTGTCTGACTCTTTGCGACCCTCATGGACTGCAGCCCACCAGGCTCCTCTGTCCATGGGATTTTCCAAGCAAGAATACCGGAGTGGGTGGCCATTTCCTTTTCCAAGGGATCTTCCCGACCCACGGATTGAACCTGTGTCTCCTGCGTTGCAGGCAGACTCTCTACCACTGAGCCTCCAAGGATGTCCCTCTGGGGGATTTTACAGACAACTTACTTAACCACTCTGAACCTTTGTTTTTCCATCCATAACATGGGAGCACGATCTCGACATCAGGGCTAGCACACTTGGCACCTCTCAATCAGCGGTGCCAGAGCCCCTGACCCCTCAGTGCCTCCAGACAGGGTGGCACCCTGGCAGGCGGGGACCCTTGCCTCAAACAAGCACCGTCTTTTCTCTCTTGACTGCTAGATGGGGCGGCGTCCACGCCTCTGAACAAAGACCCCACTCCGCACTGCAGAACTGAGGATGGTTAAAGGGTTCGCCCCAAGTAGCTCGCTCGGCAAGAGTGGCTGAGATGTGGCCCCAGTTCCTGTGCCCCCATTGCCGGACTCGCTCCAGACGCTGCCTCATCTGGACCTGTCGGCACGAGGCTACCTGTCCCTGCTCTGATCTGCTGGGCTGTCTGCTGGCCACTTCCCCTGCTGACCCCACGAGGGCCGCATTTTGGCCAATGCATTAGCTGGGCTGATGCTGAAGCCTGACACTCGGTGCGAGCCTGCTCAGAGCCCCGAGGACCCAGGCTGGGTGTAGCCCCTGACACCTACCTTCCCAGGCCCCCTCCCATCACAGTGCACCCCACGGCCCCACCTCAGCAGCCCCTCACCTGTGCCCCCCGCCCAGCTGTGTGCTACTCCGCTCCAAGGCCAGCCCGTTGGCCCGGGGGCTGGTGCCAGGGGCTGTGGCTGGCGTGGCTCGCGGCAGGCGCTTCCCGGGCACCTTGACAGTGGTCCGCAGCAGGTCGATCTCCTTGCCATGGATGTTCTGCATGTAGTCCTGGGGCCACATGGACAAGACAGGGTTGGGGGAGACTCGTTAGGACAGGTCACTCTTCCGCAGCAAACCCCATCCCGACCTGACTCCTGGGTCTCTCCCCACACTGCCCACGTTTGTGGATCCCCCAGTAACCCCCACCGAGGTCTGCCCGCGTGTGGCTCTGGGGCTCTGCCAGGAGCGGGGCAGGGGCCACAGAGGGCCTGGGGCCAGGAGTGACGCTTGGGCTCCTTTCCGGAAGATGGCTCAGGAGGCAACGCAAAGGAGGCCAAGTATTGACCAGAGATGGGACTTGGAGAGAGGCTGGACAGCAGAGGAGAGGGACCGACAGGCCCCTGGGGACACAGATGATGGGGCTGCCCCGGGCTGTGGGTAGCTGGTCACCAAGGACCCCAGCCCTGTTTGCAGATGCTCCCACCACCACTTGGGGCCTCGAGAACTTTTACAGCCTAGAGCAGCGCCCAGTCCTTAGAATGTGTATAAGCTGCTCAGTCCTTTCCGACTCTTTACGACCCCGTGGGCTGTTCCTCGCCAGGCTCTTCTGCTGATGGGATTGTCTAGGCCATTCCCTTCTCCAGAGGATCTTCCCAACCCAGGGATCAAACTCGGGTCTCCTGCATCTCAGGCGGATTCTTTACCGTCTGAGCTACCAGGAAGCCCTGGTGCCTGACGCTAAATATTTGTCGAATAGTTAAAGGGAAGCTTCGATTCTTTCTGCCATCCTGAGGAACCGTGAGACAAGTACATGGGTTCCAGATACCAGTGGACATCCCAGCAGCAGGAACAGCAACCAGCCCTAATGTCACATGTCAGCCACCCAGCCACGCGCCAGGGGTCCCCTGCGAGACAGCTGACATCATGTCTGTATTTCACGCACTGCCTCACGTGAGTGTCCCGACGACCCAGGAGGACAGCATTACTGTGCCCGCTTTACAGATGGAAAAACAGGTTATCCTTACAAAGGGTGACCTGCCCAAGGTCACAATCAGCAGGTGACAGGGCCAGGCTCAAGCCCAGCCTGTTCAGGTCCCCAGGGAACCTCCTCTTCAGCCCCGGAGTGAATCAGCCCTGCCTTCATGTCAGCACCTGGAGGGCTGGAGGTGGACAAGGGGGGATAGGGACCCCAAGAGTGGGAGTGGCTGGGTGCCTACCCCATCATGCCTACTGTCTTCACCTTGCCCCAGGTGGAGGGTGGCACCTGGCAGGGCAGGAGGTAGGATGGGAAAAGCAGAGTGGAGCCCTGCCCTCCCTCTGGCCTCCCTCTGCTTAAAACCTCACCCAGCCTGGCCCGGTCTCCCTACTGCTCTGAGCTTCTTGGGTGCTAATGCCTTGTCCATGGCCCTGGCAAGTTCTTGGGCGGTCCTTCCCCAGGGGGCAGAAGCTGGGCCAGTGATGCCAGCTTAATTCTGGAGGGAATTTCACTGGCTGGACTCGGACGGGCTCCTCCTCCGTCGTTGGGAGCGCCTCTGGGACATTTTGCACCCAGGGCACTTCCCTGAGCACCCAGCTCAGTGGTGTCCTTCAGGTCCCAGCCCTCTCAGCCCACCCACTGAGACACCACTTCCTGTCCCCAGGCATTCTCCTGCCTTGTCATCTTTCAGCTTCAGGGAAAAGGGACAATGTCCTCTGCTTAAAAGAGCCAGCGGGAAGTGCTGGCCAGGGCGGGCTGACCAGGCCCTCACAGGCCGACCCTCACCCTGTGAACGACCAAGATGACCTTGAGGAGAAAGGGGTCACCTGGCCCCAAACAGCCAAGAGAACGCGGGTGTCTCCAGAGAAGAAAAGGAGTGAGATCAAGGGAGCAGAGAGCCCAGCACCAGCCCTGCTCCTGCCCCCAGAAGGCTGGCATTCCCTCCAGGAATCACTGGGGCCAGCGGGAGGACCACGGGGAGCATGGGCACCCCCAAGGCCAGCACTCAGGCCAACTCCCGGAGGCCTGGCCGGGCCTGCGCATGCTAACCCACTTCAGTTGTGTCCACCTCTTCTGTGTCCCCATGGGCTGAGGCCCGCCAGGCTCCTCTGTCCATGGGAGTCTCCAGGCAAGAATACTGGAGTAGGTTGCCATGCCTTCCTCCAGGGGATCTTCCTGACCCAGGGATTGAACCCACATCTCCTGCACTGCACATGGATACTTTACTGCTGAGCCTCCTGGGAAGTCCTTCTTCAGAAGGCCCACAGGGGCTCCACCAGCCGGAGAGAAGCGCCCTGCCCTGCAGCTCTGCCCTGCTTCCGTGGCCTCCTGGTGAGGGACGGGGCCGGTGCCTAGCCTCGGGCATACCCTGCTCCCAGGATGCTTGGTTCGTGTCTCAGAAGCACAGAACAGCATCGCTGAGACGCAGATGAGGGCAGGCTCCACCACAGGAGGGCCCCCCTGCCCCGACCTCCCACTCCTGCTCCGCTGAGCGCTGCCAGGGCTCTGTCCCCAGCCTGAGCCCCTCCCTGTGCCCTGGTCCCTTCCCCCAGTCAACTCCGCCCACCCCCATTCTCGTTACCACTGGTCCTCTGGCCTTGCCTAGCACGCAGCGTGCACCCCACCATCCTGGCGGCCCCCCACACTCCAGTCCCCCACGGCCCTCTGATCAGCTCCGCACACATCCCATCCTGGGTCCCCACGCAGTCGCATCTCAGCTCTAGACGACTGTCAACAGCTGGCAGGGCCGAAGACACAGCTGCCGTCCCTTTCTCAGGGGGCGGGGCTTGGGCTGCTCTAGTTCGCAAGGAGGTCACAGCAGCTGCAACAGTTTCCAGGCCCCGTGACAGCCCTGGGCTGCCCAGGCTGGGACACGGGTCAGGGAGGAGGCGGGGGAGAAGCTGACCTCAGGCCAAGAAACCAGAGCTGCTCGGGAGGGAACTCCATTGGGACCAAAGAGCCAGACACCAATGGAAGGCGGAAAGCAGCGCTGACCACCCGACAGGCCAGCACCCAGCCAGCTGGGGGTGGTGGGGGACCAGCTCTGGGCCCCCTGAGGAGACTGCGATGGGTGAGCTGGAGAGGCGGTGGCGGACGGGGCGTCGTCAGGAGCATTTCCCTCCGTCAGCAGAACGGGGGAGCTCCGCCGCGGCTCGGGAGAGCGGTCACCACGGCTGCCTTTATTACCCACCATCAAACAGCAATTTCTTCCCCAGCCTCCTCGCTAATTACCCAGCCAGCGTTCTCATCTCGTTTTATTACTGGAATTAACAACGAGTTCAGAGCGTGGAAAGCTATTAAGATGTGTGATTAAGCCACATTCAATTAGTTTCTACAAACAATTTAATTGATGTTGCAGATAGAATTAACAGAAGGTGATTGTGTGAATGGCTCCGCTGGCTGCAAAATGGGGGAGGCTGTGGCGGGCTCTCCTGGGCCCCGGCAAGGACCGGGCGTGAGGCTCGAGACCTGCCCACTAGCCCTTCCTCAGTGCGCCCCTCAGGTCCCACCAGCCTGGGGCCCATCAGGCCGAGCGGCCTGCCGATCGGTAGGCGAGTCCCCAGCGCCCCTGCCCTCGAGTCTCCTGGTAGGGGGAGCGTGTGCCCTCTGGAGCTCCTGGAGGGCCTTCCTTTGCCGGCTTCCTAACAGGAGGGTGCCTCCAAGGGGGAGCAGACGGCTCCCAGGGAGAGCGGGTCCCTGCTCATTGCCGGCAGCTGGGAAGTTTGCTCAGGTTGGAAAGTTTGCTCAGGTTGGAAAACACGGCCAAGGGGGATGGAGGCAGGGAAGCCAGCAACAGGAGCTCGGTGGCCACCAGGAGGGACACCAAGAGATGAGGAGCGAATGGAGCGAAACAGCCTCCGTCAGGAGGGACCTCGGACACCGGGGGCGTGCACGGAGACCCTGTGCTTGGCATCACTGGTGCTCTCACTGTTACCACGGTTTTGAACCTGGTTCCGGTCTCCTGGACAAGAAGGGACGCGTGGACCGGGCAGGAAGCTGCCATCTGCATGGGCCAGGTGCCCAGGGCATCCGGCGTGGGTGAGGGACGTGCACTCGGGCCCAGAAGTAGAGGGCAGCGACTAAAGGGCTGACTGACGGGGAGGCCACGCTCTCAGCCTCTTCACCACGCCTGCGGAGCCGGCAGCCTCTTAGATTTACCTCCCAGCAAAGCAGGGACAGCCTGGAGGCAGCATCACCACATCCCAGCCCAGCACACTGACCACACACAGTTCCCAAGCGGGCGGCCACTCAGCCGGCCTCACTTGCCCTGATGGTACCTCTCCAGGGATCCTCAGGCAGCCTGGAGGGGAGGCGCTCCTGGATTGTGCACAAAATTCTGGGTGATTCTTACAGTCCAAGTCACAGGGCGCCAGGTCACTGGTGAGCCACTGGCTGGGTGACCAGAAGTCGACAAGGCCCACCGAGCCTCCGCTCTCTGGGCTGTTAGTGGAGTGAAAGTCACTCAGTTGTGTCCGACCCTTTCTGATCCGCTGGACTGTACAGTCCATGGGATTCTCCAGGCCAAAATACTGGAATGGGTAGCCTTTCCCTTCTTTAGGGATCTTCCCAACCCAGGGATCGAACCCATGTCTCCTACATTACAGGCGGATTCTTTACCAGCTGAGCCACAAGGGAAGCTAAACAATACTGGAATGGATAGCCTATCCCTTCTCCAGGGGATCATCCCGACCCAGGAGCTGAATCAGGGTCTCCTGCCCTGCAGGCGGGTTCTTTACCAGCTGAGCCACCAGGTAAGTTGCGTGTGAAAACAGCCATCCCACAGGGTCTCTCCCTTCCCCTCTGCCTCCAAAACCAAACACGACACCAGGCCCTGTCCTCCCTGTCCCCAGACACCCTCTCCCAGCCCTCCCCTCCTCCTTCTAGGGCGCGGGGCCACCCAAGGCGCGAGTGCCCAGCCAGGGCAGCAGGAGGCAGGGGGCAGCAAGGACGCAACAGAGAGAGGTAGGAGGGCCTCACAGGAGGGGAACAAGGCTACAGACGGACTCCCAGCCCTACAGCCGGGAAGCACTGGGGTGGGAGCTGAGAGCACTGGGCCCAGGAGGCCCAGCACCTCTTCCTGGGGACACTGCGGTCCATTTTCCTCGGGGGGTGGGGATGCAGGGAGGGGGCGTTCCTGCTTCATAGGACAGCATGGCCCTCATCAGGGCTCTGTGGGAAGCCTTGCCACCTCTGGACTGAGCAGGACTTGGGGAGAAGGCCAGAGTGGGGGCAAGGACAGTGCCCAGGAGCCTCTGTGCTGAAGCCCTGAAGTTTCCAGGCCAAGGCCCCTCATCTAACCGGCCCCACGAGCCGATGTCCGAGCACCCAGCTCCCACTCTGTGGAGTGAGAGGCCCCCAAGCCAAGGGGAAGGGCCAGGTTGACTAGAAGGGCCCACCCCAGGCCTGTAGGCTTTCTCAGGGTCCTGGGCGCTGCCCTCAGGGGGACTGGGCTACGGCCGGCGTGGACCCCCAGTTCCTTTCAGCCGGGCCCCCTACAAGCCCCCATGCCGACTCAGGGGGTGGTCGAAGGGCCCCCTCCAGGAGGCTGGCCCGGGGGCCCTCTGGGCCCGGGGGTGGGGCCGGCCCGCGTGCTGTGCTCGAGGGCCTCGGCGGGAGAACTCATTAGGCCCGCAGTGGGGTGGTGACAGAGATGGATTCCGGTGACAGCTGTGTGCTGGAGCCACGCAGCGAGGAGAGGGGGAGAGTGTGGGAGCTGCCACGGGCCACCCCCCCAGTCACCGAGCCCCACCCCCTGAGACCTCTCTGCCCAGGCCCTGTGCCCCAACGCACCTCGCGCCAAGGGGGTCTGTCCCCAGGCTCCCCCAGCAGCCCTGGCTTAACTGCCCTCTCGAGCCCCACTGTCCTGGGAGCCCAGGGGCAGGGCACCCACACGTGTGGCGCGCGTTGGCAACACCGCCTTCCCCCTCCCACCCCTGCCAAGCGTGAGCAACTCCATGTAAACATGCCTGATCAGCTCTTAAAACAGCTCCAGTGGAGGAGGGAGAACCCGACTTGCACACCAGTTCAGCCCCGGGGCGACTGCCCGGCGGGTGGGTTTATGCCAGAGGGCCCAGCCAAAACTCAGAGCTTCCGGGCACCGGGCTCAGGTTAGGGCCCCGAGCCCCCAAAGTGAGGCCCCTTTCCCAAGAGCAGGACTTTCTGAGCCCAGGTGCGCTTCCCTCCAGCCCCGGGAGTTCAGCTGCTCCACATCCGCCTGGCCCCCCACGCCCAGCCCGCCCCAGGTGGAGTGAGCCCCGCCACTCACGTGCAGGCTGGGGTGGTAGGTGAGCAGCCCGTTGTCACACAGGGTCACATACTTCTTCTTCCATTCCTTGTTTAGGGACTTGCCGCTCCGCTTGAGCAGGATGCCCTGGGGACAGAGGCCGCATCAGAGATGGGAGCCAGGCGTGGGGAGGGTCTCAGTGCCCACGGGCCCCATGGGCCTCCACCCCCATCCTCCCAGGTCACTGGGCGTATGGGCACAGAGACGTCGTGCGGGATGGAAGCTGAACGGGCAGGGCCACTCGGACCAACCCATCCACCAGACTCAGGGACCCCTCTCCAGTTACCATGGACCACTGTCCCGTTGCGGGGGGCGCCCCCTACCCCAGGTTGTGGGGCTACATCCGAAATGGGAGGGGGGTTTTGATGGCCTCCCAGGATCTCCAGGGTGGGGGTGGAACACAGAGACCTCAGGGGCCCTGGCCTCCTAACCCTTGTAGTAGCCCCAGAAGAGGGCAGACAAATACCTGAATGTCCCCAGAATGCTCCAGTCTCTCCAAAGCAAGGAGTGGGGAATTCCAGCCATCCAGATCGGCAACCAAATCTCCCATGGGAGCTGAGAGGATGCTGAGTGTGGCGCTTGGATGGGCCCCAGGATGGACAAGGGCCCCACGAGTGTTGTTCATCAACAACCCCCGCCCCGAGGCACCACAGCACACTGGGGGAACCCCTGGTGGACGGTGGGGAAAAGCCAGCAGAGACCCTGCGGCTGTCGGAGGACCCCACCAAGGAAGACTACCCACAGCCCCTCCCACAGTCTCTGCTGCCCTCCCCTAACGACACCCCCTGGTGGTCCTGCGCCCACTGCTGGCTCCTGAAACAGTGGCCCGAGGATGGAGCTGGGGTCGGGATGGGACACAGACAGGCCTGGGCGGCAGGTTCCCCCAGACCGGCATCACCCCTGTGGGCCCCCTCCCTAAACTTGGGGTGCTGAGAAGAGGCAGTGCTGCCCAGAGATTCCTACACACCACTCCCAGGGGAGAGCCCCACAGCGGGATGGCCCGGCTGGGGGGCAGGATGGGGCAGCACTCGAGTGTCCCCCAGCGCCCCCATCCCGACCCGCAAGGGGCTCACAAAGGAGGAGCTTAGGGCCGCTGTGCCGGCCTCTCCTTCAGGAGGGGGTGCCCTGCCCTCAGGCAAGCAGGAAATGGGGGTCAGGAGACTCAGTGTGACAGAGAGTGGGGGTAAACCCCGATTCCAGGATGCCCTTCCCTGCTCAGGCCTCCTACTAGGAGGTTCATCCCTGGAACAGTTAACAAGCAGGTGGCCTGGGATTCCCCACCAGGGGCCGGAGGTGGGAGGCCTCCAGTCCTCCAACAGGTGTTTAACCCCTTCCTCCCTCATCCTACGGCTGGAGGAGGTGGGGCCGTCTAAGGACACTGCCGAGACCTGGTCCCCTTTTCTCAGGAGCAGCTTCTGAAAACTCAGGGTGTGAGCTGAGACCTTTCCTAGACAGCAGGGCACCTGGAACATCTCGGAAGGCAGGGGGCTCCGGTCTGGTGGTCCCTGAAGGAGCCCTGGTGACCTGCCTCAGGGGCATGGCACCCATCCCCCGGCAGGCCAGGAACGTGGACATAGCTCAGCCGCTACCTCTCCGCTGACTGTGGAGAAGGCAGCCCAGGCTCCTCTTGCTGCTGCCTGCGGGGCTGGGGGAGGCGCCCCATCCTCCTCCTCCCTTCCCATCTGCTCCCTGAGCCTCCGCAGGAGATTCCACCAGGGCCTCTGTCCCAAACCCCTTCAAGCCCGGAGCTCCTTTCTTGGTCCCTTCACCTTCACCGGGTGCCCTCCTGGTCCGCCCGGGCTCACGCCACCCGCCCCAACCCTGCCTTCTGCCACCCACGAGCTCTTAACATTCCACCCCCCACCCAAGTCCCGGAAACTGCCTGGGCCTCCGTGTCAGACGCGCAGACTCACCCACGGGCACCCCCCACCCAGCCCCCAGCAGGAGATCAGGAGTCAGGATTCGGGAAGCAGCGGAGGAGGGCAGACCTGTTTTGCCCCAAGTCTCTCCCCTCCTCCACCGGCCCCTCTCTGGACCGTGGGAATGAGGCTCCGGCTCGTTAGCCGGGGGCGTGGGAGGAGCGCGGTGGCGGGGAGGGGGGGAGCGCGATCTTGGCTGCAAGGGGGCGTGGCCCGCGCCCACGCACTCCGCCCGACCCCGCCGCTCACCTGCCAGGGGCTGCCCGCTCGGCCCGGCCCTCCCGCGCCCCAGGGGCACCGGCTCCCCTCCCCAGGCAGGCCGACTGCGCACGGCGGCGGCGCAGGAAGCAATCTGGGGGCGGAATGTGAGCAGTGCGAGGGGGCGACAGCCCCCAGAGGACCCGTTCCCCGCCGCCTCCCGCCCGGCTCCGCCAGCCGGCTTAATTGCGGAGTCCGGATTGATTGGGAATGCAAATGGCAACTGAAATGCAATCTCCACTCCCAGCAGGAGCAGGGGGAGAGGGAGCGAGGAACCGGGAGAAACGCGGGACAGGAGGGCTGGAAAAGGGGTAAGCCAGGCCTGGGGCAGCGGGGGAGGGGCGCAAGGAATAGCCACCGGCCCAGGCGAGAGGAGAGGGCGCAGTGGCGCCCATCCCGACAGTAGGCAGGTCCCCAAAACAACCCCCCCAACTCTGTGTGATCCCTGGTGGCTGGAGATAGGTGCGGCAGCTCAACCTCCTGGCCGGGCCCCTCCTTCTGAGGATCCCTGAGTTTAGGGGGCCTGGAATCCTCAAGTGACCTCACTGACCCCTCCAGGGGGCACTGGAGCCTCAGGTGCAAGCTCTTGGGGCTTCATCCCCCACTGCACAGACCCTCTTTCCCCTCCCTGTGCGGGATTCAGGGAGCAGATAAATTAGGGCAGACCCCATACAGGAAGCGGGGTGTGTTTGGGCTAGACTGATCTCAAAGCGAGGTTGGGTAGCTGAGTGGGGGAAGCGCTGCATTTGTTGAATGTTTGCCTGTGCCTGTGTGTATATTCAGAAAGCACATGCCACAAAGCAAGGAGAGTCCCCTGCCTGGAGCAGGTTCCCATTGCCTGGCCCGGCAAGAGGCCCTTCAAGGAGGCCTGGGTTGGCACAGCCCCAGAGACATGCCATCAACAGGTTTCTGGGCCAGTTCTGCGCATACAGCGAAACAGGGGTCGGTGGGTGGGGGAACGGCCCGCTGCCACCACCAGCCCATCCCCCTGCCCACTGAGGAGGGTCCCTGCGGGGCGCGCCTGAGTGGCACTTCTAGAGGACTGAAACACACCCAGCGCTCCCTACTGTGGCCTCCGGCCCCTAGACACTTCCAGGGGCCCCCATTCGCCATGGCCCTCCATGGTGGGGTCAGAAACCCCATCCCTAACACAGTCCTGGTCGCAGAAGCCCCAGCCTGGATGGCCAGACCTGATCACAGGACCCTGGCCAGGCTGACCTCAGGTCCTCTGGCCACACATGTCTACTCTGCACTCAAACACGGACATCACGGCTCCCGTAGACACGGGGTATCTCTACACACCGGCTCCCAAGAAGATGTGTCTGTGCCAAGTGCAGCATCCCGGGGACGCAGCAGTCGGATCACCAGGCGGCTGGCCATCCCTGGGGCACTTGGGCCAGCAGGCTCTCACCTGACACCTCCTCTCTCCACTGCATCCAGCTCAGCGGTTCTATAGCCCTGCACAGCACACCAGCAAGCAACTCTGCCTTCCATCACCAGAGACTCCTCTCCATCACTCAGTGCCTTTTTCTAGCAAAGACACCCAGGACAGGCGGTCTGGGTGCCCTGGCCCTACTGGGCAGTGACTCCAGAGACTATATCAGGACTAAGTTTCCTCTTTTCAAACACACAAGAGGCTCACCCAGTAAGACTTGGCTGGTGAACCCAGGGTAGGGACGAGCCCTTGGTACGGCCACTCAATCCATACTCCCTCAGGGTGCTCTTTTGTGAATTCTCTCTCTTTGGGGAAGGGAGGAGGAGAGGGATGTGGAGGAAGACCGAAGCCCTGCTGCAGGGCCAGGCACCTCCAGAATCACCACCACCAATGCAGAGCCGCTGAAGGTGGCGGGCGGCTCTCTGCTGCCCCCAGGTGGTGATAAGGGTGAACAGGCAGGGACAGGCCTGGTGAGCGTTCCGGCCATCCTTGCCAGGGGTGTGTTAACAGCTCAGCCTGGCAGGGGCCTGGGGTGCTGGTCTCTCCCATCTTCCAGAGTCATCCCCCAGCATTGCCGAGCCTCCTCTCCACTTTCCTCCAGCCCCGGGGGCAAGGGAGTGCTGACCTGTTTGATGGGGATGGCCCGGCCGCTCCCGATGCTGTCCACCTTACACTCGGCGGCCTTCTTCTCCCGGTCCAAGTCAGCACCCTTTCGAGACTGGAAGAGAAGAGAAGGGGCATGTCAGTGGGGCCCCGGGGTCTGCGGGGGTTCAGCTGCCAGCCTGGAACCCCCAGCTGGCACCCCACCCTCCCTGAATCCCTCCCTCCCCCTGGACAGGTCCTAGCAGCCAGGCAGGGCCGGGCTGGGCGGGCACGGCGGGACTGGGAAGGAATGGAGACCACGAGTATTCCAACGGGTGTTTATTCTTACACACGGCACCATACAGAGCAGCACAGGTCATCACTGGGCCGGGCCCGCCCCCTTACAAAAGA
This sequence comes from Nanger dama, assembly GCA_917880005.1. Lineage (NCBI taxonomy): Eukaryota > Metazoa > Chordata > Mammalia > Artiodactyla > Bovidae > Nanger > Nanger dama. The sequence goes on from CAKJTW010000098.1 coordinate 6,210,965, forward strand.
GCGAGGACACGAGATACCGAGGGCGTGAGGAGTGCGCAGCCCGGGGGGCCGGGGAGGCTGGGGCCTAAGAGAAGGGAAGGGGCCCGGAGAGGAGAGGTGGACGGTGGAGGCTGCGGGCTGGCCGGGAGCAGCACGGGGCACGACCACCAGGTGAGGGGAGAGCAAAGTCCAGAAGTGAGAGCCGGCCGCGGCCCGGCCGCGGGCACAGACACACCACCCGCGGCGGCACGGTGTGCCAAGCTCAGCGGCCGCGAGGCCCGAGAGGGCACAGTGGATGCAGAGAGAGAGGAGACGGGCCGGAGGAGGCCCTGTGCCCCTGCCAGGGCTCCTGGGGCAGAGCCCGGCCCGATGCGGATCCTAGGAAACGGGGTGTGTTGGGGGGGCCAAGAGAGGGGAAGGCAAGCGCGGCGAGGAGGAGGAGGAGGAGGAGGCGGCGGCGGCGTCCAGCAGAGCAGGAACAGCAGAGAAGTCCATGCAGGAAGGAGCAGAGGAGGGGAGGGGCGGGGAGCACCCCTGGGAGCAGCTGGGCCGCCGGCCGGGCGCTGGGACGCCCCGGCCTCTGGGCCTCGTCGCTGGCCGGCGCGCCGGGCGGGGGACAGGGGCCGAGCTCCCTTCTTCTCCGTGCGGCGAGAGCCTGGCGCTGTGCGTTCCGCCGGGCTGGCCGCGCGGGCTGGCGGGGCGCTCCAGCAGTTCCTAGCCTTGCCTGGGGGTGTGGGGTTAGTTACAAAGGTTCCTGTGGGTCTCTGGAGTGGGGAGCACGGCGGCCGCTTCTCATCTGAGAGCAGTCCCAGGGCCCGGCCCCGCACGGGGGACAATGTCCAGAGGTGCTGTGTGTCACCACCTGGTCTTCTAATTTGGAAGGAGTTGGAAAGGCCTTTTGTTGATGAAAAGTTGGAAACAGTGGCACATATCTGCAAATATCGAAAGAATAGAGATTTTTGGCAAGTTATACTCAAGCCGCGCACACAGTGGGTCAGCAGGTGGCGAGGGCAGAGAACCCGGGCGCCCGGGGAGGAGAGGCGGCTGAAGAGGAGGAGGAGGAGAGGCTGCAGGCCGGCGCTCCATCTCGGGGTGCGGGAGGGGGTGCTCTGTGCTCCGGGCCCCTTGTCCCTCCCCCCAGCTCCTCCAGGCTGCCAGGGAGCAGGCCATGGGGGCCGTGGCCAGACCAGCAGGGAGAGCTGGGCCACTGCCCACGGACGTCTCTGCTACCAGTGCCTGCCCCTCCGTGGGCCTCTCCTGGGCACTGTGGCCTCTGCCCCTTGCACCCCTGGAAGAGCCAGTCGTGGGGAGTGGGGTTCACATGTGGCCTGTCCCAGCCAGGCTGGCCAGCAGAGAGGCCCCACACCCCACAACCACCCGAGGACCCCTGGGAGCCCAGAGGAGGGCAGGGGGCGTGGGGTGTGCACCCCACCCAGGATGGGAACCAGGGCGAGGAGCGTCAAAACAAGGACATTAAGTCACGGGGGAGAGACCAGGGGGATGTCAGTGGCCCGTCCAGCAGGAAAGTCACGGGGGTGGGACGAGGGCAGGCATGGCTCTGCCAGAGGATGGCAAGAGGGGAGGACCCTCCACCCTCCACCCTCTCTCCCCCAGCAGCGACGATGAGAAGGGGAGGTCCCGAGAGGCACCTCGAGAGACATGGGCACGTCTGGAGGCTCCCTCAAGGACAATGGCTCAAGTGAGGTCACCATGGAAACGATGGAGAGAAAAAAAAACAAAAAAAAATCAGGTCGCCACAGTGAAGATGGAGAGAATGAAAGAGGCCTGGTGGGGCGGCTGTGCCGTGGAGGACGGGGTGCGGCGAGGGGCACGTGAAGGCAGCGCGGAGGAGCAGGCGGCGGGGCGCATGGAGTCGCTGGGCGAGCAGCGGAGGAAGGTGGGAGGGGAGGGACGAGGGGAGAGGAGCAGGTGGGCAGGACGTCAACGAGCGGGCACCGTGGGCACAGAGGGCAGTCACTGTAGGCCTAGGCACCCACGGGCCCCACGGCGGCCGCAAGGGGGTTAACGCACAAGCAGGCAGCCCAGGGCGCTGTGTCTCAGCAGGCGTGAACAGAGATGAGAAGCTGTGAATCCAGGCAGGGTCGGGGCCGAGGGTGGCGGGTGGCTCACGGCAGCAGCAGGATGCAGGGCGTGGGGCAGGGCCGCAGGGGACAGGCAGGCAGGCGAGGCAGGGGCGCGCACAGCGAGGATGCAGGGACAAGGCGGGGGAGCACTGGCTCTGCCTGAGCTGGGTTCCTGAGGGCCTGGCCGGGCCTGACCCTGGCCGGGGGCTGGACCAACCGACCGACACCCGAGCCCCGACGCTCGGAGAGCGGGATGAGGAGCGACGCAGAGAGACAGGGAGATCTCCCCGTGCGGGTTGGCCCAGACGGCACGCCCACCTCATTAGGCCCACGACTCCTGGGAGGGTCCTGCCAAGCCCCCTGCTGGACAGTGTGTCTGCAGGCCAGACGCAGGCTTGGGCCCCCGAGAGGTGACAGGCAGGGCCTCAGTGGCTGGAGGCACCCCGGGCTGGGGGTCTGCATGGAGGAGCTGAGAGCAGAGCCTGTGGTGGGCGGCTGTGGGGGTGGGAAACTGAGGCAGGACTCGGGGAGACACACGAGACTGGGGAAGACGTCTGGGCCTTTGTCAGGCTGATGGCAGCAGCGGGGCGGTGTGGGGGGAAGGGCAGTGGAATGGAAAGAACGGGGGTGGGTGGGGTACAGGCGGACTGGGAGGCCTGGACCTGCTCTGGTTCTGCCATCTACCGCTTCCTGCGGCCTCGGGCCAGCCACCCAGGGCCTTGGTCCACAAGGGCGAGATCCAGGGTGTCTCAGAGTTAAGAGAGCAGACGGGTCCAAAGAGCCCTCCAGCTGGCCAGGACAGCCCTGAGGGGCCGGGAGGAGGGTCTCTGTGTGGCTGTGCTGAGGGGTGGCCCTGCGGGCTTGAAGGACGATCAAGGTCTGGGTGCTGACGGGGGGGTTGGGGAGCGCCTGTAAGGAGCTCACGGAGGGTCACAATCTGGGTGCTAGTGGGGGCGCCTGCACGGAGCTCCCTCTGGGAGGCGGTGCGTGTCTGTGCGGATGCAGAGAGGGCAGGTGCAGCGTCCTGGAGGCTGGGGGCTCGGCCCTGCCTGGTCAGCGGCGGGAGGGGTGGGCACGTACCGTGAAGATGTTGGAGCGCCGCTTGGACTGCTTGCGGATGGGTGTGGGGGTGGAGGAGGCAGCGATGGTCTCCACGCGCAGCTCCCGCTGGCTGATGCTGGGCGTGGAGGGGACTGAGGCCGAGTAGTCGCTGAAGGCGCTGCTGCCGCCATTCGTGGCCTGGAAGACAGAGAGGGCTCTCAGGGCGGCTGCACCCAGGGGCCTGGGGCTTGCAGGGCAGAGCAGAGGGGCTGCCCATTCCTGCGGAGGCTAACCCAGGAGGTGGGCAGCAAAGGCCTGGAGGCCCGCGGGACCCCACGGTCCCCGCCTTGAGCTGCCCACCCTCTACCCACTGCCTAGGGCCCCTAGCTAAATCAGAGGCAAAGGGCTGGAGTCAAGGGCAGGGGCTGGGAGAGAACAAGACTGCGGAGTCTTGGCTCGCAGCTGGGCGTGACACCAGGTGACAGGTCACCCTGGATGAGCCTCCCCCAGGCCTGCAAGAATGGGGAGGCTTTGGAGGCTGGGTGGGGCTCAGGGTACCGGTGGGGGGGGGTAAGGGGGAGGGGTGAGGCTGGCTTCCAGGCTCTGTGTGTGACAGGGCATGAGATACAGGGAGGAGGAAGGCTGGGCGGGGAGCGGAACAGTGACCAAGGCTGCTAAGGCTGCTGACCGGAGGAAGCAGGGGACGGCAAGACACACACAGCGGTGTTTGCTGGTGGTGGCTCTGGGAGCCATGGGCGGTGTGACAAGGCCACCCCGACGGTCACTAAGTAGAGGACGTGCCCTGCCCCAGCAGCCTCCTCTGGTCCGAGGCCAACACCCGAGCTGCCACCCCGCAAAGGGCACAGGGTCCCTGTGCACAGCTGACTCTGCTACAAGGCCAAGTGGCTCAGAGACGGTGGAGAAGACCTGCGTACGGCTCTCCCTTCCTTACAGAGGAGCCCTGAGATCTTTTACAGCTGTAAAGGGAGGGAATCCCTGGAAAAGCCCGCCAGGCTGTCAGGACGCTGGGGGCCGGGAGGCCTTTGCAAAGACAACGGCCCTCGGCGGAAGGAGCAGCATGGGCTTGACCGCTCAGCACGCACGCCTGTGCGGGCCCAGTGTTTTCCGCAGCGTGGGAGACCGAGTCCAGGAACACAGTTACAGAAGCCCTGGGCCAAATGTCAAGGGCCCAGAACAGAGCAGGCAGTAGGCCTGGGAAGCAGGCAGGTGTCCAGGCGGTAATCTGGGAGGGACACGGCAGGACCCAGCTCAGGCACCCCCCTCGCAATGGACCCCACGCAGCACAAAGGCCATCAGCCCTTGTGGGTTAAGTGCTGACCTTCTAAATGCAAACACGGGGTCAGGGGCCAGCGGGTGAGGAGGGGGTGCCTCCAGGGACTCCTCTGGAGGTGGGTACTGAGCCCGCACTAACCCCGGCTGACCAGAGCAAACGCTTGGGCGGCGGCGGCTGCAGGTGAGACGTGTAGAGCAGCGAGGGGAGCTGGGAGGCGGGTGGGCAGGGACTGTGGGGCACAGGTGGGAGGCCAGGCCAGGCCGGGTGTGCAGGCTGAGGGGACCCGAGCCAGTGCTTTCAAACCATCCGCAAGGCGGGAGACCAGACGCGGCAGGGACAGGCAGGCAGACAGACAGAATGGAGAGGCAGGGCCACGGTGGCGTGGGATGGGCGTGCGGCGGGGGAGCGCGAGGGGGCAGGCCGCACCTGGTTGATGTGTACGGCCGGGATGGAGGCAGCGGACACGGCCGAGTGGCTGGGGGAGTTGGGCAGTGACTTGCAGGGCCCGATGGCCAGCTGCTGCTTCTTCCGCAAGGCCACTACCTTCTGGGCCACTGCAGGGGACAGCAGAGTCAATGACCCCTCTGGGGAGGCAGGGAAACCCACGTAGAGCCGACTGCCCCCTCCGCAGAGCCTGCCTGATCCCCTCCCGGGGCAGTGCCCGGCGCCCGCCGAGTTACCGTCCTGGAAGACGCGCTCCACGTTGAGCCCGTAGGTGGCACATGTCTCGTAGTAGGTGCATCGCTTCAAGTCTGTGGACAGCTTGCGGGCCCGGCTGTCATCGATGACCCGCGGGTTTGCAGCACTGATGGCGTCTGTCGGAGACGGAGGTGGGAAATCGGGGACTGACTCAGCCGCTGACGCTGCGCCCGTGCGGTCAGAGGGTGGGGTGGGCCGAGAGCCCGGGCGGCGGACGCACAGAGCACGAGAATATGGGGGTCTGGGCCTCGTTCCAGCTCTGCCGCCGACTTACTGAGTGGAAATGAGCCACCCCCTGTGTGTTCATCTCAAAGGGTGCGGTGGGACACGGCCATCACAAGGACGGCAGGGTCACAGCCGGGGGGCCGACCCAGTGTGTAGGGGGGCGGAGAGGAGGCACCTGCTCAGGGTGGGGCTGTGGGGGTGGCCCACTGGAAGGGGCTGGATCAGCGCCAGGAGGGCAGAGGGGGTAGGGGGCCAGGCTTTCTCACGCCGGCCCACGGGGACCCACAGCTGCCGCGCCACCCCAGCAAGCAGGCCCGCTCACCCTGAGTGCCCACCAGCACCATGGGCACCTCGCTGGTGTTGCGGAAGCTGCAGAGGCGCAGGAAGTAGTTATACACCGTCTGGAAGCTGATCTCATCCTCCAGGCTGAACACAAACACCACTGCGTCCACCCAGGCGGCAAACTGGGGGGGTGGGGGCGGAGCAGAATTACCACCCTCACCTGGGCACGAGTGAACTTCGCCACCCCCACCCCACCCACCGCCTCCCGCACACGATCTTGCTGGGGTCCTTGACAAATGGGGGCACCACGCACGGGCCAGGGCTACCTGGAGCTCGGGGGGCCTCCTTCATCTCGGATCAGTAGCAGGTAACTCTGGCCATCCACCACAATCTCCTTCTTAAACCGACCCCCTAGGACAGAGTACGCGGTCAGGACCCAAGCCGCAAGAGCAAGCCCACGACGGGGGTTGGAGGGGTGGCCACACAGAGAAGGGACCCACAGCTTCCAACAGAGAAGACGGGAGGATGGAGAGAGACACGGGGCTGTAGCCCCCTGCACAGACAGCGGGAGACAGGGACGGGCCGGCCCATTAACGCTCACCTTCAGGGGACTCCTCCTGGACATAGGTCCCCGTCAGATAGCGGTGCACCAGGGCCGACTTCCCACTAGACAGGTTCCCTACAATGCCCTGTGGGAGAGGAAGGAGCAGTGGTCAGAGGGCTGGACAGACAGACGGCACAGCAGGACAGGCAGGACAGGATGATCCACCTGGGAAGAGATGGCCCAGGGCCAAGGATGGAAAAGGCAAGAGAAACCAGAAAGAGGCGCGGGCGGGCCGAGCCTAGAGACAGAGAAGACTGGAAGCTGGGGTGGTCGGGGGAGTCACGCCGGCCCACCACTCTAGCCCGCACCCCCAGCCCAGGGCTGCCTGTGCCTCCCACTCACTCACCACTTTAAGCTCCGGCACCGAGCGGCTCAAGGTCCACTCCTGGCTGTTCACAAAGGAGTCTGCAGGAGAGAAGGCCACCCGTCAGAGCTGGGATGGCACACGCCCCTTTGCTATCCAGCACCAGCTGCCTCCATGACTTGGCCCCCTTTTCGAGGCCACAGCCAGAAAATAACCTCAAGCCCTAGTTTCCTGTGCACGCTCAAGTCGCTTCAGTCGTGTCTGACGCTCTGTGAGCCCGTGGATGGTAGCCCACCAGGCTCCTCTGTCCGTGGGGAGTCTCCAGGCAAGAATACTGGAGTGGGTGGCCACACCCTCCTCCAGGGGAATCTTCCCCACCCAGGGATTGAACCTGCGTCTCTTATATCTCCTGCACTGGCAGGCGGGTGCTTTACCACTAGCGCCGCCTGGAAGCCCCTAGCTCCCAAAGTGAAGTCGCTCAGTCGTGTCCGACTCTTTGTGACCCCATGGACTATAGCCTACCAGGCTTCTCAGTCCATGGGATTTTCCAGGCAAGAGTACTGGAGTGGGTTGCTATTTCCTTCTCCAGGGGATCTTCCCTAGAGAGCAGCAAGAATGCTCTCTGAGAATAGAACAGCTGGGTGACAGCTCTCAGTTCTCCAGCCTGGACAGACCGGATCCCTTCTCTTTCCGCTCCAGCAGAGTGGGTAGCTACTACCTTGAGTCATGCCCTACCCGGCGCCCCCGCCTGGTGAGAGGCCCCTCCAGTGGGTCTCGCCAGACCCAAGCTGGGCTGGGGGCCCGCCTCTGCAGCCAGTAGGAACAGCTCACCCTCGAAGGGTGGGGCCACCCACTACATTCCTGGTGAGCAAAGAGGGCGGAGCCCTTCACCTGGCCCTATTTGGTGAGAGGCCGGTCCAACAGGGAGCTGTCTGTCCCTCCCAGCCGTACCTCCTCCCCAGGCTCCTCCTTTGCAAGAGCAAGCCACCCTTTCTTTCCCAGAGATCCGCCTCCAGCGCTCCTCCTCTCAAGTCCATCCCCAGCTCCTGCCTCACCCCGTTGCTACCCAGAGTCCCTGCCAGGGCCAGCCCCTCTCCTTGAGCCTCTAGGTTGGCAGAGACATCTTGGGGCCGGCTCCAGGCAGCCCAGCAGGGACCAGGCTCTTGGGGGCGGGGTTCACGCCCCCCTCCCCAGGCTGCCTCCAAGAGTAGTTACAACGCGGGTCCAGCCCCTAAACTCATCTGCAAAGGCAGCTTAGAGCCTCGCCTGGGAGCTAGCTGCTGCTTACCTAGTCCTCCCCGCCCTCCAGAGCCGGCCCGGGCTCCGAGTGAGCCTCATCCGGCCCGAGGCCCCTTCCTAGGTCTCCAAAAGTGAGAAAGGGGCCCTTCCGTTCCACTCTCATTCCACTTCGCAAGGGCCACGGGAGGGAGGCTCTCCCGGGACCCACCTGGAAGCCCGCCTCTGCCACAGCCACCGTCTCCAGACCCAACAGCGACCCCAGATCCTGCCGGGCGCTGATCCACTTGGTCCAGCCCCGTCTAGCGGACCCCTCACACCCCCGCCCGCCTTCACGGCACGCCCACCTCTCCCGGTAGGTGTCTGGCTTATTTCACACCCTCCCTCAAGCCCAGACTCCAACCGGAGAGGACACCCAGGCCCGGGCGCTCCCCCTTACCGCTCGGCGCGCCCAGGAGTCCGGGGACCGCGGCCGCCCGGCGGCTCCACAGCGGCTCGGACGGCGCGGGCGTGGACGCGGGCTCCCTCCGGCGGAAGCGGCTGGTGAGCAGCCTCCAGAGACCGGCGGCAGTGCGGGGGCGGCCGGCCTCGGGCGCGGCGCGCGGGGCCTCGGTGCCCAGCAGCAGGTCGCGGCGGCTGGGGAAGGCGCCCAGGGAGCTGGCGTCGCCGTCGCTGCGGGTGCGTGCGCGGGGCAGCAGCCCGGACTCGGCGCGCCGGATCTCCTGGCCGCGGCGCAGGCGGAAACTGAAGCTCTTCCTCAGCGCCGACAGGCCGCGCCGGGGGCTCGGGGCACTGCGCCCGCCGCCGCCGCGCAGCACCTGCCAACGCTGGCTGCTCCAGAGCGAGGCGCCCCGCAGGAAGCCGGAGCTGCCCGCGCGGCCCAGCCCCCGCGCCCGCGCCCTCGGCCTCGGCCGCCAGCTCCAGGCGGTTCACCTCCAGGAACGTCATGCTGGTGGGCCGCGGTGCCTGGGCGTCCCGGGGCCGGCTGCGGCGAGCCGGGCGCGGGGCTCGACGCGGGGCTGGGCGCGGGCCCGGGAGCCGACGCGCGGCCGTCAGGGGTGCCGCGGCGGCCGAGGCGCGGGCGCAGGAGTCCGAGCAGCAGACTGCGGGCACCGGCGGCGGGCGGCGGCGGCCCCGGGCCGCCAGAGCATACGCTCCGCGGCCGCGCCCGGCTGCTCGCGCGCAGCGCACAGGGCGGCCTGCAGGGCGGAGGCGGCGCGGTCGGCCGGGGCGCCGTGCAGGTCCAGCGAGTCGCAGACGCTGAGGGCGCGGCGGCAGGCGGCGGGCCGCTCCCGGCTGCAGCTGTCCGCCGGCGGCCAGCCCCGCTCCATGCTCAGGGCCCGCGGGCGAGGGCCAGGCCCATGGCGAAGGGCGCGCGGCTGGGCCCGGGCCGGGGCCGCGGCCGGGGCGCACGGACCTCCGGCCTCTGGGCACCTGGTGTCGGCCGACTGAGTCCCTCAACGCCTCCACCTCGCAAGCCGGCAAGCCCAGACCTGGAGAGGCCGGGAGCCAGCCCAGCACCGAGAGAGGCGGCAAGCCTGGCCTGGAACACCCGGGAACGGCGGCGGCGGGGGCCCCGAGCCCTCAGAAAACAGGAAATTCCAGCCCAGGGCTCCTCCTCAGTTGGGGCAGGTAGGAGAGGAGCTGTCATTAAGAGCAGGCCAAATAAATAACAGTCCTGGGCACAGTATGCGCTGGGCTCGGTTTTGGAGAGAAGCGGGCCATTCGCTCTTTTCTCCAGGGAAGAACCAGAGAAGATCCACCAGGGTGGGAGCTGGTAAAAGCCTAAATTATGAGTCAGGAGTTACACTGAGGACTTCTTATCTGGAAAACACGGAGCCTGAATGAGGTGATCCTGTCTTGGCTCTTGGCTCAGTCTGAGGTTGGGAAACTTGCAAATCCGAGTTGCGGTGGTTTCAGTCAGCTCTTCTGTTAATGACTGAGGCTGTTTTCTTCCTTGAAGACTATAAAATCACCTGGACTAGGATAAGTGCTGTCCTGCCCAAGGGCGGCAGAAAATCAGAAGATAACCTTGGGACCTAAATCGTATCGTTCCGGACGAGTGACTCACTTCTGAGCCCCTCAAGTCTCCCGGCTCCTCCGGCTCTTTGGTCCTCCTCCTCCTGTCCAGAGGCTGTGTAGAGGTGAAGTGGCAGACTGCAGACCTCGTGGGAGGCTGACTCCAAGCACCTATGCCCTTCGTGGGCTGTCTCAGGCACTCGTTAAATGCAGGGCTGCCTCCAGGACGGGGCAGAGGGCAGGTCGTTGCTGTGCTGTGCTTTCCACTAACCGTTTAAGTGTCAGTCCTCTCCGGGGTCCTGGAGATGGGCCAGTTTAGCATAATCCACAAGGACCACAAGCAGATCAGGACAAACCAGTTTAGGTAGTGGCAAGGTTGAGGGGGCTTGCGTTTCCCTCTGAAGACATAATACTCCCAGGTCTGCTCCAGCCCCAGTCCAACCCAACTCCCAACCTATCTGTCCCTCTCAGCTTTAGAATTCCACGGTCCTGGTCAGAAGCAAAGTACAAGATAAAAGTGGCACATTCCAGAGGGGGCTGGGGTGGGGGAATGCCTGAGGAAGGCAGGGCCTCCATCCTGGGTGCTCCTGCGGAACCTCGAGCTGGAAACTTCCAAGTCCCGGGCTGGATCTCCGGAGCCCTGGGGGGTGATTCTGTATTTTCACGAGACTGGTTATTAATGGTGATGAGGATGGCGCCTTCCTCTCTGGGGTACATTTCCCCCACATAATAGGTGGTTCTGCAGAAGAGCCCTTCCCAGGATCCTTCAGGCGTGGAGACAAGAACGCAACCCAGGAATCCTGACTCACATTCCCAAGTTTAAGGCTCACACACCGAACTTCCCTATCTTTGTTCATATCAGTCTGTCTGCCCTTTCTCACGCACACGTATGGGATGACCCCTCCCCCACAGAATGAGGCGGCTCATTCCAAACCCTCTTCCCGAGCCAGTGAAAATGCATGCACAGGACAGCATATCAGAGGCAAATGGGCACTAAAGGGGGACAGGGGACAAGGTGCCCAACATGGGGGTGAGCTGCTTTAGAACCCAACTGGCTACCTTCAGGCAAGAGGAGCAGGACGGAACAGGAGAGTAAAAGGCCCGCACTTACAGACACACAGACACATATACACAGACACACACAGACACACACACACACAGAGACACAGACACATATACAGAGAGACACAGACACACACACACACATAGACACACACACAAACACAGAGACACATATACAGAGAGACACACACACAGAGACACACAGAGATGCACACACACAGACACACACAGACACACACACACAGGCTCCAGGAAGGCAGGCAGCCATGCTCAGGCCAGAAGGTGAAAGAACACCTTCTGTTCTCAGAGGGAATACTGGCTCTGGGCTCCCAATTCTGCACCTGCAGAATTGGTCCAGGAAAAATGCTGAGCCTGGGCCCCCCTGCTGGCTCAGTGGTAAAGAATCCGCCTGCCAACTCGGGAGACACGGGTTCCATCCCTAACCCAGGACGATCCCACATGCCTTGGAGCAACAAAGCCCGTGTGCCACAGCTACTAAGCCTGTGCTCCAATTCCAGAAACCGGTGCACCCTAGAGCCTGTGCTCTGCACCAAGAGAGGCCCACACATCCCAGCTAGAGAGGAGCCCCCTCGCTGCCCACAAGTAGAGAAAAGCCGGCACAGCAATGAAGCCTCAGCAGAGCCATAAAGAACTAGACCTGGCACAGCTTCCTCTTCCTTGTCTGGCTGACTCCTTCCTACTTCTTCTTCCCAGAAACCTTTCCTGACTCGGGAGACTAGACAGAGAAGGGCACCAGCCTGCACATAAACGGCTCAGCCAAGACCCCAGAAAGGAGATCGGGGCAGGCGCACACCTCTCTTCCTTGTTGGTATCAGCCACCGCCACCGCCCCTGGTTATGGACAAGGTCTCTGTGTTCCGTCTCTCAAGACTCGACTCCAAAGAGAAGCAGCCAACAGCTCACTCAACACAACCCAAAGGAAAGGAGGGCAGTCCTGAAAAGCTCTAGGCTAGGGCCACACGAACCAAACGGAAACCCCATAAAGCTGGCTCTCGTGTCAGTTCTCTGGTGCTTAAGGTCATCAGAAATGCCAGGCTAAAGCTGTTGCACAGAGACCCCACGGAAGGTTCTGGGGGAACTGAAGACACAATTGCTTTCATTCCTGGGCATGGTCCTGGGTAAGAACGAACAGGGGTCCCTGGAGGCTGAGCAATGAGCAGCCTAGAGCACAGGCAGGTCAGAAGGAGAAGAGCCGACTCGAGCTGGGTGTGCTGGACTGGGTATTGGGACCTGAGAGAAGAGGGCGCCTGCGAGTGCGGCTGTGGCCTGGGGGGCGGCAGAGACAACTAAACCCAGGATGTCTCGGGAGAAACAGAAAGCCCCTGCAAAGGCATGCTGTGCAGAGGGGCAGTGCCATGGTGGGAGGAAGAAGGGCGGCCTCGGGCCCAGGTAGCCCATGGAACCTTGTACCTAGTCCCTCTCAAATATTTGCCGGATGATCCACTGATAAGTGTGGAGGCGCACCCATCTGAGGCCACTGAGCCAAGGAGCCTGGGAAGGTCCTTCTCGCCGCCCAGCAAGGATGAGCTTCCTGCTGACAGTGGGCTGGGGTCTTCTTGACCACAAGGTGGCAGCAAAACATCTTCCTGCAGCCCAAGGGGCTGCCAGCTGTGCTGCCTGGAAGGAGTGGGGACCCCGGCAGTGGCTGGCCACACGGGTCCATCAAGCCCCTTGACCGCTGGGCCGAGGGAGGCGAACAGGGGCACACAGGCGGCGCGTGGTGATTCTCTGAATGAATCAACGAGTCAATGAAGGAACAAAGAACAGTCATCTTAGCTGCTGAGTGTAAACTGCACACCCCAGCTTTTGCTCCCCTTGTGGGGAGGACAGCAGGCTGACGAAAGTGGTCCCTGGCTGGGACAGTTTGTTGAGATAAATCGCAGTCGAGATCAGATCCAAAGTGGAGATGGACAGGGGTGTGATGGATGGCAAGACACGTACTCCGGAGCCAAGAAAACTTGGGTGCAAATTCAGCCTCTGGCAGCTGCTGGCTCTGCGTCTGTCTAGTCCCCTGAACGTCAGTAGGTCTCGGGGTTTTTAGTCTGTAAACGGGGATAATCCCCCTTCCAGCTGAAGTTGCTATGCAGTGATATGCTTATGGAGGGTCTGGAGCCGAGTTGGCACGCAGCAGGTGACCTGTATAGCTGGACACCTCAGCAGTTCGGCCATTAGCTCGGGCCTGTGGATTGAGCTGAGGCCCCAAGCCCCAGGCCACACTTGTACACACAGGCACCCTCTTCTCTCCGGTCCCGGGGAGCCAGTTCCCCATCAGCTCAGGCCTGTGGATTACTGGTCCCTCCATCTCTTCCCCAAGAGACCACAGAGGCCAACCTCAGAGATCCTGAGGCTCTTCTGGATCATGTCTTTCTCTGAAAATCTGATGAAAGCTGTCGTGGACTGAACTGGGTTCTCCCTAGATCTGTATTTTGAAGTCCCGGCCCGTGGTACTTGACAGTGTGACCTTATTGGAAATAGGGTGGTTGCAAAATGGATTAGCTGAGATGAGGTTCCCCTGGATTCGGGTGCGCCCCACTCCCTATGACTGGTGTCCTGATAAAAGGGGAAATTTGGACACAGAGAGTTATGCACAGAGGGAGTATAATGTGAAGAGACATGAGGAGAACACGGCCATCTACAAGCCAAGAATCCTCCTTATCACTTCAACTGTTAGTCACTCAGTCACGTGTCGAACTCTTTGCAACCCCCCATGGACTGTAGCCCCGCCAGGCCTCCTCTTGTCCATGGGATTCTCCAGGCAAGAATACTGGAGTGGGTAGCCACTCCCTTCTCCAGGGGAGCTTCCTGACCCAGAGATCGAACCTGGGTCTCCTGCGTGGCAAGCAGATTCTTTACTGAGAACTTTAAGAGGGATTTAAAAAACATACAGGCGCTATAGATTCCAGGGGCCCAGGACAGAGAAAGGAGCCCCTTCCCAGACCCTCCCTCCCCAGCCCCCCTCCCCTGGGGAATTCTGCCCCAGCTGCTAAGTCCCGGAGTCAGAGAGCTCCCCAGGGACTGCGTCCCCTCCCCATGGAAAGCTGGGAGGATCGAAGACCACCCGGAAACAGGCTTTCCAGCAGCAAGCCAGCTACTCCACAGCAGTTTTTTCATTTTTCTTCCTGTCCACCAAGTCTGAGCAAGGCTCAGTCCCCTCTGTACACCCCCTACTGGCCTCCTAGTTCAGTTCAGCCGCTCAGGCGTGTCTAACTCTGCAACCCCATGGACTGCAGCACGCCAGGCCTCCCTGTCCATCACCAACTCCCAGAGCTTACTCAAACTCATGTCCATCGAGTTGGTGATGCCATCCAACCATCTCATCCGCTGTTGTCCCCTTCTCCTCCTGCCTTCAGTCTTCCCCAGCATCAGGGTCTTTTCCAAGGAGTCAGCTCTTCACATCAGGTGGCCAAAGTATTGGAGCTTCAGCTTCAGCATCAGTCCTTCCAATGAATATTCAGGACTGATTTCCTTTAGAGTGGAGTGGTTGGATCTCCTTGCTGTCCAGGGGACTCTCAAGTGTCTTCTCCAACATCACAATTCAAAAGCATCAATTCTTCGGCGCCCAGCTTTCTTTATAGTCCGACTCTCACATCCATACATGACTACTGTAAAAACCGGCCGCCTAACCTCACCCTAAAACCCCAAGGGAGACCAGACAGACAAGACATAGCTCCCTGCTGAGAAGCATCACGACTGAGGACCATGTGTTCCACAGAGAAAAGTCTGCTGCCTTTCAACAGCTTTCCCCCAAAGAGGACAGGAACACTGCACACACCCCCAAATCCCTCAGAATCCTCTGACAACCCTGAAGGTGGGGTGAGCCTCACTGCGTGGGTTGAGGGGACTCTGGCCTCACAAGGTCAAACTGAGTGCCCTTTGAGGCACTCAGCCTTTTCATCCCAGTTTAGACACGTGTCCTGCATTTTATCTGTCTTTAAAGGTTGTTCTCTTCCTTCAGAACTGAACAACGGTCCAGCCGAATCCCATGAGCTAAAAATCTGCCTCTTCCAGTCCAACAGGTTTCGAAAATGCATTCAGTTTGTAGCTCTTCAGTCCTTTATCAGCAGCATCAGCACACTCATAAGTCTGCTTTCAACTTTTTTTAATAAAAGTACAATATTTTAATAAAGGGGAGATGCAATACAGTATTCAAATACTTGTACCCTTTTTGCTGCAAGACAGAGGACTGCTCCTCGACCTGGGAACTCCACCACAGATGTATAAGTTCAGGGTTTCAAGGAAAGGGGGCAAAGGATCAGTGCACACTATTAAGAAGAAAGACTCGGGTAGTTTGAGAGTCTAATGGACCAAAGTTTAAAAGCATCTGAATTCCGGGTGAGGAAGGGAAGGAACGAGAATTTGGGATTAGCGGGTACAAACTATCATATGTAGAGAATGGATAAACAGCGAGGGAATAGCATGGGGAATTATATTCAAAGTGTGCGTGCTCCGTGGCTCAGACACATCCAACTCCTTGCAACCCCACGGACTTCAGCCCGCCAGGCTCCTCTGTCCGTGGGGATTCTCCAGGCAAGAATGTCGGCGTGGGTAGCCATTTCCTCCTCTAGAGGAAGATCAATATCAATGCAATATCCTGTACTAAAGTGAAGTAAAGTGAAGTGAAGTCACTCAGTCGTGTCCGACTCTTTGCGACCCCATGGACTGTAGCCTACCAGGCTCCTCTCCATGGGATTCTCCAGGCAAGAGTACTGGAGTGGGTTGCCATTTCCTTCTCTAGGAGATCTTCCTGACCCAGGGGTCAAACCCAGGTCTCCAGCATTCCAGGCAGATGCTTTAACCTCTGAGCCACCAGGGAAGCCCATCCTGTACTAAACCATAATGTAAAAAAATATGAAAAAGATTATATGTGTGTAACTGAATCATCTTGCTGTTCACCAGAAATGCAATATTGTAAATCAACTATGTCAATAAAATAAAGCTGTAAATAAATAAAAGCATCTGAATTCCCATTACAGAGGATAAAAAGCAGGGCCTACACTGCAACACCCTGTCCCCACCGCCCTGCAGGGGCTCCACTGTCCAGCCCCAAGTAGCCGGTTCAAATGCACACTTTCTGCTTAGCACCAGCAAGCGCTCCCAGTCCCACCAGCCCGCTTTATATCACAGAGCGACTGGGAGTGGCAATCAGAGCCTTGGCACCTGGCAGTTGGTCTTCAGGCTTTCTTCTTTTTTTAAAGTAAAAGGGTTTTATCTGCAGAGGAGTGGAACTCTAGTAGAATAAGCCAAACCCTATGTCTGACTCGTCTGGCTCCTCCTTCTAGTCTTTTTGCAGATCCTGGGGCAGTGGAGACAGTCACGGTCCCCGGCCAGCAGGTGCTCTGGCCAGCTTGCCGACACCCTGGGCCATGATGTCTGGGACGTTCTTTCTTTTCAGCTCATGGATGACCTTATGGAGCTGGCTGCTGCTGCCCACCGAGGTGCCTGCCCTGCCCAGGATCTTCTCGCATCCTTGGAGCCGTGGTGGGGAGGCATTGCACCTGAGGGCACCAGGGAGGTAGGAGGTGACGAGGCGCATCTCCACGGCGGCTGAGAGGCCTGGCCTGTGCACGCTCAATGGCATCGGAGACCTGGCTTCCCTCTTAATTCCTACCCCATCTGTCTTCAGCTGGCAACTCCCTGCCCTGCCAGGCAATCAGCTTCGAGGCCTGGGTCCCTGGGCTACAGCATCACCATGAAACAGCGGGAGAACCCTGGTGACTGCATGGGGCTCACAGGAGGCCACCTCCAAGGGAGCTTTAGAGACTGTCTGGCCGACTGCAGCCTCCCCATGCGGCCATCGGCTGAGAGATGAAAAGAGTGTGGGGGTCAAGGTCACAGGCAGACCTGCCCTGTTTTGTGAACTCACGACGGGCAGAGCCCACCAGGAGCCCCCAGTGGACCCCCTCCCTCTCTTCGGTCTGCCATTAGCCACAGCCAGATGACACACAGGGCAGAGTGGCAGGGGTCCCTGCAAACCATCTTCTCAAACGTCCATCCTGAGCCTGGAGAGCCCATGAGGGCAGGTCCCTTCCACCTCTCCTCTTGGTACCCTCAACCTCGCTCCCCTGCATGCCTGCCTCACCCAGCCTACCTCTTCCCTGAAGCCTGGGGCCTCTGATCTCAGCCACCAGCTGCTGCTGCTGCTGCTAAGTCACCTCAGTTGTGTCCGACTCTGTGTGACCCCATGGACGGCAGCCCACCAGGCTCCGCCGTCCCTGGGACCCCACCCCAAACACACAGACCCTACCCCGCCCCCAGCACAGATTGGCCGGGCAGCGGTGGGGGAGGAGGGGGGAGCCCACTGGCCAGAGAGTCTGCCTTTGTGGAGCTGCAGTCAAGCTGCAGGGGGCGCTGTGCTAGGTCCTGAGAGATGCCATTTGCAACAGGGCTCCTTGGATTTAAAGGACAGACAGAGGAGATCAACAGATTCATGGCCTAAAAATGAAGTCCTAAATAATGAAAAATTGTTTAAAAAAACAAATCCTAAGAGAAGATACAGCTAAAGAGAAATCAACCCTTGGATAAAAATGTGACTATGCTGTGCTGTGCTTAGTCGCTCAGTGGTGCCGGACTCTGGGATCCTGTGAACTGTAGCACCACGCTCAGCACACACACCCCTCCCCTGGGATTCTCCAGGCAAGAACACTGGAGTTGTTGCCATTTCCTTCTCAAGGGGATCCTTCCATCTCAGGGACTGAACTCGCATCTCTTCTGTCTCCTTCATTGGCAGATGGATTCTTTACCACTGAGCCATGTGGGAAACCCCCAAAGGGGAAATCAACACTTGGATAAAAATGTGACTATGCTAATGGGTTAACATCACACCAACATGCAAAGCATAAAGACGTCACTTTAAAAAAAAACCATAAAATCTTAACAAAGTAAAGCAAGTACAAATGGGCACTTTACATGGAAATTGCTCACTCTTACTTAGGACTTAAAGAAATAGAAATTAAAAATGAAGTTCCACTTCTCACCTACCAAACCCTTAACAGGCATGACTTTTGTGTCCGTGAGGCCCGTGCTGGCAAGCGTGTGAGCCCCCTTCCCCAGAAGCTCAGCCCTCTGCTCCTCACACTGAAAGCCACAGGGACTATAATAGAGACCCCCTGATGTGGACACAAAAATTGAGGCCCAAAGAAGTCCAGCACTTCTGAAACAGTGATATGAACCAGAGTGTCCACCAACACGGAAGTGAGGGCTTCAGCGACTGTGTCTGCAGACGGTGGGACATCGTACAACCATTTAAAATAGCATCTGAGGACTTCCCTGGTGGTCCAGCAGTTTAGACTCAGTGGTTGGGGTTCGGGTTTGATCCCTAGTCAGGGAACTAATACCCCACGTGCCAGGTGGCACGGCCAGAAAATAAATAAATTAATAATTAAATAAAATAATGTCTGCAGAGACTTTTACTTAGCAAAGCAGCAACCCTTATGATCTTTTTTTTAAAAGTAAGACACAAAATTGTATGTAACACAGAAAGTGAAAAGAAAGTGAAAGTCGCTCAGTTGTGTCCAACTCCTTGCGACCCATGGACTATACAGTCCATGGAATTCTCCAGGCCAGAATACTGGAGTGGGTAGCCTTTCCCTTCTCCAGGGGATCTTCCCAACCCAGGGATCAAACCCAGGTCTCCCGCATTGCAGGTGGATTCTTTACCAGCTGAGTCACCAGGGAACATGGACCCATCTTAAAAAACAGGGGAAAATGAACATGTTAAATGATGACAGAGGCCAATTCTGGCAGGTAGGCCCTGCAGTGATTCTTTTTTTTTCTGTTTCTTTCTATTTGTCTGTGAAATGTGTGTTTCACCCTGTTTCCTAAAATGCCTGTAGCGAATATACTACTTTTGTACAAAGAAAATGAAACAGAGGAAATGGAAGACTGTTCCAGCTGGGGATGAGGGCTGGATGAGGGATGAGGGCTGGGGAGGGAAGAAATACCTGGTGAGTGAGAAAGACAGGGGGTGTGGGGGTTGTGGTTGCACTCTCCTGGCTGAACCCCAAAGGCCCCAAGTCCCTCATCTGCAGTGGCTCTGGGTCACTGCACAGCCTGAGCAGGGCTCCCAAGAGCTTTCCAACCCAGATCTGTGGGGCCTGAAAGAAGAACGCGGGCTGGGGCTAGTCAAATAAATGTGCACTCTGCCAGCCTTCTTAGAATTTTATTTGGGGGTATAAAAGCGCATTCCCGGGGCTTCCCTGGTGGTCCAGTAGTTGAGAATCCGCCCTCCAATACAGGGGACATGGGTTCCATCCCTGGTCCGGGAAGATCCCACATGCTGCAGAGCAATAGGCCGCAACCACTGAGCCTGCGCTCTAGAGCCCGCGCTCTGCAAGAGAGAAGTCACGGCACCCTGGAGCCCACACACCACTAGAGAAAGCTCATGCAGCAAGGAAGACACCATGCAAAGAGATAAAGGAAGAAAAAAAATTTTAATATCATCGCTTTAAAAAGCACATTCACAACATGCTCAGAAAGCTGCCCTTGGTCCTCTGCCCCCTTCTCTTTCTTTCACATGGAAGCTTCCAGAATGAGTGTCCCCTCCCCTACCA
The DNA here is from genome assembly GCA_917880005.1 of Nanger dama. NCBI lineage: Eukaryota > Metazoa > Chordata > Mammalia > Artiodactyla > Bovidae > Nanger > Nanger dama. Next base: position 6,230,363 of record CAKJTW010000098.1, read on the forward strand.
GAGTCCCAAGGCTAGGACCTGGACTTAGCACTTCACCACAACCCCCGGCCTGGGCAGCTGGAGCAGCTGCTCATGGAATGGGCTGATAACCATCCCGGCCCGTGGGCATGCGCCTCACTCACGCTTAAGGCCTACTGAGGACCTTCAGGTCGTTTCCTTTTTTTTTTAAATGTCTACAAGCAAGGCTGTAATCAACACCTGTGTACCTAGGTATGTTCTTTCACAGGTTACATGCCCCGAAGTAGAAGAGTTGAATTCAAAGAAAAATACGAATTTTTCATGTCCATGGATAATGCCTGATGACTCTTCCAAACAGGAGGCAGCAATCTGCCCCCCACGCCACCACCGACCAGTCCCCCACCAGCAACGCACTGCCACTCTCACCAGCATCAAAAGTCAACAGCTCAGTTTCCACTTCTAAAGGGGAACCCAGTACCTTGCTCTTCAGATCTGCGTTCCCCTGCTTACTTTGAGGCTAAGCGCCTTTTCATGGTCATCAACAATTTGCATTTCCTCTTCTCTGAATTGTCCACCTGGTTCTATTCTTTGTCTAATTGTCTTTGGGGTTTTAAAATTCTTAACAATTTAGAGGAGGAAATTCCCTGGAGGTCCAGTGCTTTCACTGCCAAGGGCCCAGGTTCAATCCCTGGCTGGGAACTAAGATCCCACAACCCACCAGTGCAACCAAAAAAAAAAAAAAAAAAGAGGAATTCTTTGTGTAACAAGCATCTTAACCATTTATCTGGCATATGTACATGGCAAGCGAATTCTCTTACTGTAGTCTAAAAAATGTAATTAAATCTGTTAATTTTGTAATTGATTATAACATCTGAACGACAACAAATATCCCCAAGACAAGAGTGATACTAAAAACAGCCAAGGGCTTTTACTGACAGAAGAATACCAGCTAAGACTTGCAGAAGGAAGTCCAGATGAGAAAAATCACCACGTGGCAACCCCAACAGGACAGATTCAGGTCACTGATGTGCTGAAAACCACTGAGTGAGAGCTGTTGGGAGCAGTTTATTTCCCAGGTGCAGAAGTCTCACCCCACAGGCTGTGAATTACAAAGGGGTAAGCAAGGGGTCTTCAGGATGAGGAGGTCTGGTAATTATCTCTTTAGCATCACCAAGAACAGAACCTGACACGCCACAACAGGAGGTATTCCTGTCAAAAGGGTTTAACCTAGATCTCACCAAGCCCACCCCCCACCCCCCACCTCACTTCAGGTCATGGGCAGCAAGCGGGGATAAAAGAACAAGTTAAATAACACCAACTGGCCCCAGCCTTTGAATCAGAGCATGGCCTTCTATGAGAAAAGCTGCCCCAGACTCTTCAAGAGTCCGCATGATGGACAGGTAAGAAGGGCTACCATTAAAATGTCTATAATAATAAACACTGCAGAGGGTGTGGAGAAAAGGAACCCTCCCCACAATGGCTGGTGGGAACGCACACTGGTGGGTGGAGCTGCTACGGAAAACAGCATGGAGGGTCCTCAAAAAACCAAAACTAAGGCTTGCCATAAGGCCCAGCGACCCCACTCCTGGGAAACGGGGACAAAACTGTGATTCTAGCAGATGCCTGCACCCCTGTCTGCACAGCAGCACTGTCAACAATAGCCCGGTCAGTGCACGTGGGGGCGGGCTCCGGGAGCCGGTGATAGACAGGGAGGCCTGGCGCGCTGCGGCCCACGGGGTTGCAAAGCGCCAGACACGACTGAGTGGCTGAACTGAACCGAGACATGGAAACAACCTGAATGCCCACTGAAAGGTGAATGGACAAAGATGCGGTGCACATGATGGGACACTCGGCAGCCACAAAAAGAATGCAGTAGCCCCACTGGCAGCAACCCGGGTGGACCCAGAGATTGTCACGCTGAAGCAAAGTCAAGTCAAAGACAAGTGTCATATGACATCACGTATACGTGGACTCTAAACTATGACACAGTCAAACATAGCTCTGAAACAGAAGCAGAGAGAACGGGCTCAGGACTGCCAAGGGGGTGGGGGGCTGGGGAGGGAGGGTTGGGAGTCTGGGACTTAGTAAACTCAAACTATTACGCAGTAAGTACAATGTTTTATGCTTCCCTCGTGGCTCAGCTGGTAAAGAATCTGCCTGCGATGCAGAAGACCTGGGTT